>OY982925.1:7512500-8137500 GCA_963891755.1 Pyrrhia umbra
ATTTCTAAAAGATATGATATAATTTCAGTATCAAAATATAAAACACTGTCTTTTTATACAATAATTCTTAATACAATGTAAACATTGTTATAAAAGTATATTACTTAACTACTTCCTATTGTACTATACCTACTTTATATATTACTAGCTTCTGCTCGCGACTTCGTCCTCGTGGAATAGTGGTGCTCCGCTCCTATTGGTTTTAGCGTGATGACATATAGCCTATAGCCTGTTTCAATAAATGAGCTATCTAACACTGAAATAATTTTTCAAATCGTACCAGTAGTTCCTGAGATTAGCGCGTTCAAACAAACTCTTCAGCTTTATATTAGTATAGATTATTTTAAATTTCTATGGAAGAATCAGACATTCTAAAAACCTAAATGTCAAGTAGAAAATGTGCGGTTGTCATTTGTCATGTATGTATGTCAAATTACTATTGCCAAACTGTGCGGTTCTCTTGATACAGCTTTTTGCTAGTCTCGGGAAATAAAAGTATTTTATTGATATTCATCACGCATTTAATTTCTTTTATAGAAATATTCGAATATGTCTTCGTATAAGGTGAGTACAATATGGTTTATATCACATTATTTATGTGGTTAATCCTCACATATCCCATAGTAAACAAAACGCATTTTTTAAATAACTTAAATATTCGTATCTTACGCATTAAATGATGCTAGAAAAATTTCAACATAAAATAATTTAATTTTGCAGCCCATTGATTCTAAAAGAGAGGAATTTAGGCGATACCTTGAGCGGGCTGGTGTCATGGATGCTTTGACGAAGGTTCTAGTTAGCTTATACGAAGAACCTGACAAGCCTGAGGATGCTCTAGAATACGTTCGAAAACATTTAGGAACTGATGGTGGAGATGATGAACTGGAGGCTGCAAGAGCTCGTATAGCGGAGTTGGAAGCTGAGAATGCTCTGCTCAGGGGAGAAGCTGCTCCAACGGAAGGATAAAATTTTGCTCATAATTATTATTGATTACCTACATACATGTTCAATTGAAAGATCTCCATGAAAATGATCTCAGATTAAAATATTCTTGTTAATTCTAGAGAAATATAACTTAGTGTTATGATTACTGTGAGAGTATTATTTTTGTTATAAGTATATCTAATTTGGCAGTGCAAGAAAGCACTATTAAATTTTTTGTTCCAATTATAATTCTGGTTGTTTTACTAAAGGGTATTCTAAATAAATGACAATATTAGTAATGTGAACTAATAACCAATTCCTTTTTTGTGTACTCTATCTTACAAACTGTACTTAATTCTTCCAGTCATGTTCCCAATTGAAAGTTTGGCACAATATTCTCTCCCATTCTTTTCTATAAGTCGCGATTCACTCAATTGCATAAGTCATCTTTTACACAGTCAATCCACTTTCCAGTAGTTTACCTCACCCCTGCCATCCATCTAACACATTTTACCTCATTAAAACTTCGTTTGCCACAGTCGGACCGTGGATGAGTGACCATCTGTCATTCTGAGACTCCTCCATGGAAAGCAATCCATTCATTAGGTCAATGCTATTTGTAGATTTTCGTCAATAATAATGTCAGTTAGAAACCAGACAGTCTGACAACCAGTCTAAACCAGGGATTACATCTTACCCGATAACCGGGTTGTGGTGGTCAGATCGACAGTCTCTACATATAGAACACTCATCCACATCCGGTTAGGCTGGAAGCCGATTCTTACATGTTAGGAAAAAGCGTAGGTAGGGAGATTATGATATCATTAATATCTTCCATGTACAGACACAACTTGTTTATTACACATTTATTGTATATAGGCAAGTAGTCATCACCAGCCCATATATTGTCCCACTCCCACAGCTGGTAACAGGCATCTTCTCATACAGAGAAGGCATAAGGATGATGAGCATTGGTCACCACGCTTGCTCAAGGCGGATTGGCGATTTCAGACTTTTAAATCCTGGTGTGCTCATGATGTTTTTGCTTCACCGTTAGTCAGTGACGTGCAAGATATACTTATATAAAAAAGAATCATCAAAATCGAATTATCAAATTAGTTATGAGGTAACAAAAAATAAACAGTCGAATTGAAAACCTCCTTTTTTTTGAAGTCGGTTAAAAATACATAATTACGACTAAGAAGTCACATTGGTCCTTGCCAGGTTTCGAACCCACACTCCCCTTGGTACACGAGAAGCAGATGCAAGAGCATATTTACTATACTTTCTAATAAATATCAATCCCATACTAACTCTGTACACTTTCAAAGTAAAACAACTGAACTAATTTTGATAAAATTTGGTAAGAGATAAACTGTCAGATAAACTATCCGGGTCCATGAAGTACTCCCTCAGGATGCGAGTGAAACTGCTAGTAAACAATAAAACAAACAATTTTAATGAGTAACTGATTTAAATATTAATTCTTTTGCTAAAGATATACAGTTTAATTGTTATTTCATGATTTAGACAGCAGTACTGATAAGTTCAGTGTATTTCTTCACTTTGCTGGCAACACTCATATCCACATACTTATCGCCGATAGAAACGACCATGCCGCCCATGAGAGATGGATCAACTTTTGCAGTAAGCTGGAGACTTTCGTTGGATTTCAAGAATTTCTGAAAACAAAAAATATGCTGTATTTCCAAGCATGATGATATTAAATATATTACAACATTCTTCTTTCAGTCTCTTTCAACTGATTAACAAAAGTATGTTTAAAAATATATGAATATTATCATCGGTCCATTCACTATCCCACTGTTGGGTAAAGGCCTCTTCTCATATAGAGAAGCCATGAGCATTGATTCGGCGATTTCAGACTTTTTAGCCCAGGTTTTCTCACGATGTTTTCCTTTACCGTTGGTTACTCATAGGTGTCTAAGATACAGACCTACACTAAGTACCTCCATATGACTAGAAAATTCATATTGGTAATCTTACAAGTAAGATTATAATAAACGAATGCTGCTCAGTCTTACATTGACATATACATTTTATTAGGTACCAATTTAAGTAAACTACATAATTTCATCAAAAACTTATGCAGACTTACGTAACCTACAAGTACCTATTAGATTATTTTCCTGAAATGATCCATTAAAACATTTTTATATCCATATTCTACTTTGATAAAAATAAAGAACTAAACTTATACAAGTTTTCAACGTTCAGGCTCAGAATGTACCTTTCCCAAAATGTCTCTTGGTTTCTAATAGTCCTTTTCACAAAATGTACCCTCCCCATATTGCTCTTTCACGCAAAAACTATGGAATGTTTTTAGATGAGATTTGGTACATAGATAGTTTATAACTGGATTAGCACATAGGATACACTTTCTATCCGGGCGCGCGAAGTAGTTCTTTCGGGACATGGATGAAACTGTGGGAAAAAGCTAGTATACAATATTTACCAAGTGCAATGCACTTAACACAACTCATTTTATCATAGTTCATGACTTCGTCAAAGCAAAGACTTGCTATAGTCAGTTAAAAAAGTAGAAAAAAAAAGTTGTAAAATCTTATTTGCCATTGATGCACGATACCTTGAGAGCAGCTTCCAGATTCTGTCTCTGGGCCTGGTCCAGGGGCTTGGCAGTGACTACCTCACAAGTGACCTCTCCACGGTGAGCAGCCATCATGATCTTGAATGCATTGATAACAGACTCCAACTTGTTTAAGCGACCATTTTCAGCCATTAAAACCAACAAATTGCCTGTTGTAGCAGACAGTTTTGTCTGAAAATATAAGGAACATAATATTATCATTATGTTATGATAATGTATGCAGTCAATATCAGATTATATATTTTATTTACCGTAAAAAGTACTTTTACTCGAATAATACTTACTGATGTACAACCATACATACTGTAATTTAATTGTAACTAAAGGAGAAAGCTACTATTAAACTATAAACTACTATAAGACTATGTAAGTGAACAATATTAATTTTGACATACATTTAAAATAATGTTATTTTTCATTGTTAATTTTTCAATCTGTAGGCTTACTTTAGCAAAGACCACTTCAACAACATCTTCATTTTCAATCAAGTGGTCAAAAATTTCATCTGCTGATCAATACATCTGTGTGATACCTTGTTTTTATTACATATTTTTAGTAGCAACCTATATGTATTAGAATGATGCAAAGTAACAGCTAAAAGCAGAAACTTATCACCATTTTCCTAGCCTTTTCCAATCTATGTCGGAGTTGGCTACAAGTCTAACCAGAAACAGCTACCAGTGTTTGACATAAAGGACCTGACTATTCTAAACTCTACAACCCAGTTATCTGGTAACATGATACCCCTTGGTAAAACCAGTAGCCTGACTACCCATAACAACTGTCAAGGGCGTTTTATAGGGTTTAATAGAATCTAAAGTTCAAAACCCAAAAATCCTAACCTTGTTAGGTCTGTAAGTTACCATTTGATCTGGAAAATTAATAATTTCATGAAAATATGCATTACACTAGGTAATTTGCACTTACTTGAGTAGCAACGTGCTTTAGTGCGTCTGCCTTCAGGGTCCTCTTGTGTGTAGGGTTCACAATGAATTCTTTCAGCTTAGCATCAGTCTTTATGGACTGTTGGAACTGAGTTAGCTCTTTTTCAACTGCATCTAAAGTTTTAGCTTTGGTAGCCGCAGAATATAATGCTGACGCATATCTGCCTTCCAAACCAAAAACTTGTACAGGCGCTTTAACAAGCTGGCCGGCGGCTACCGATGTGCTTAAGGAACGAACCTACAAAATATTACGTAATTAACATCGTCAATTCCGAATGATAATATAATAAATCTTCTTACTCATAAATAGTCACCAGCATATTTCCCTTAGTGACTGACATGATATTGCAAGGGAGGTGAGATTTTTTAATAAACACGGTTTTGAAAGCTGGAAGGCCAGGTACCAGACACTAGGGCAGCAATGTTCGATGAATTCGATCGATCGTCTCCCCTGGCTCGAGGTATCTTGACATTGACACATTTGACACTCGGAGTGTCAAAATTGACCGTGTTGCACACTAGGTGTAGTACAACACAGTTTGTACACAGTTTTTACATAATTAAATGCAGAACACAAAATTAATTATTGTAGATGAAGAAAGGTGGGAGTTCATGACTTATGAGTAAAATTAGAGCGATCACCTACCATACCTAACTGATGCCGACCGTGAGCCCTTTGACACATTCTTTACTTCAAGGTTTTAACTTTTATATTTAATTATCTATGACTCGTCTCGTCTCTCGTCTAGCTAGTGTCTTGTCATGGCTGTTTGTAGATAAGTGCTAAAAAAATAATCAGATAATTTTAATTAAAAAATCAATAACAGACAATATATTATAGAATCTTCCAAACATTTCTGTTAACCTTAAAGCATATTTATTTACTTACTTAATTTGGTGTTAAGTTTATCAGAAGAAATTAGGTAAATATGTCGCGCCAAGTGGAAACTAACATTACTAAATTACTTGATGGTCTAGGTCTAGACGGTGACGACAATACTATTTGTGATTTTACTATTGCTGATCAAAATTCCGTGGCCGAATCTCAGGGCATTACACCTACCACTCCATCGGATTTCAAACCGGTACTGGGCAGCAACGTCACTTACGTCGTCGCTTGTGTGATTATAAACGAATCTAATGAAGTTTTAATGATGCAAGAGGCAAAAGAGAGTTGTGCAGGGAAATGGTATCTACCGGCAGGGCGCATGGAAAAAGGTGAAAGTATCGTGCAGGCTGCGACCAGAGAAGTTCTTGAGGAGACAGGTCTTTTGTGTAATCCCACCACTCTATTAGTTATTGAAACTGCTGGTGGAATGTGGTATAGATTCGTTTTAACTGGTGAAGTTATAGGTGGTGAATTAAAAACACCTGCTCGAGCTGACAAAGAATCTTTGCAAGCCAAATGGATCTCTAATGTTCAAGAAATCTCCTTAAGATCTAATGACATTTTGCATCTCATTGAAAAAACACAATTATACAAGCACAGAAAGCCTGATAGTCAGTGGCATAAGGATATTTTACCAGCTCCCATTCCTCACATCAAAGATTTATTGAGATTAATTGTAGTTATAAAAAAGAGGAGTACAAACAAGTTGCATGTGTTGTTGAGTGAGAAAACTGCAATTCATTTCCCAACATGTGAAATAAATCCTGGGAAGAGCATCCATTCCACATTGAGAAGGTTTATGGTAGAAATGTTTGGGGCTGATGTGGGGCAACACCGACCACTGGGACTGCTGAACATAGAACATGACCCTGTAGCTGATGGTTGCTGCCTTACTTTACTTGTAGCTTTCAGAGCACCACTTGAAGAGGTTCCCCTTATTGGCAAGTGTGTCTGGCAAGAAGTTTCCCGTGATGATGAAAATAGATTGCTTACAATCATTACTGCAAAAAATTCTTTGGTAGAATTACATGTTGTACGTTAATATTTGTATTGGTCTTTTGTAGTGTTTACAGATAGATAACATCATAAGTTATATGCTATCATTTAAACTATAAAAAAAATAGTTTTGGTCAACAAGAATGGGTAATTGGTCAGCAAATATGGGTTTGATTTGTAATTTAGATAAATCACAATGCCTCTGCTTTCTCCTGTAAAGCTTAGAAGCATGATTTATGTTATGGAATGGTGAAAGCAATACTTAGGCCCAAGTTCACTGACATGATAACAGTCCAATTAACTTAAAACAGCTGTTTACCATAGCTTCTAACTTTCATGGGTTTGAGATTGATATTATTGTTTATTATTTGAGATTTTTATTCCTGAAACGGTTGATTACCAAACCAGGGTTGAACAAGATGTGGGTAACACGAAAATTCCCGCTTCCTGGTTAAACAAGGTAGTAAATTAGTTATCAGGATTAAACTGCTGCCATTTTAAACTTTTTAGTTTTTCACAGATTGGTTTCTGAGATCTATGTTATCTCCAAATATGAATCCTTTTCAGTACAAACTATTTAATAATTTATATTGATAATGTTTTTTAAACTGTCAGATAAACTGCTTTTAAGTATGTATTCTTTGCTGACCAAATAGTGTAAGCTTGTTGAGCAAATAATTATTTTACAAATGGTATATTGGTTAAATTGCAGAACATTTTAAAGATTATTTGCAGATTGTGTTGCCTACCAATGTTTATTTTATTTTTATAACCAAATAGATAATCTATTTGCTGACCAAATAATTATTGGCTGATTTTTGTTACTTACCAAATTTTATTTCGAATAACTAAATATTTTTAGTCTTCCAGTAATATCTCCAATACACTTTAGACTACTTGATTGTCAAGTGTAAAGTATTGAACAATGGAATTTAAATTCATTCATCATTATCTGTCTGTAACCAGTGAAATTTATCATGACATTTACTTTTTTGTATTGTTTGTAGAATACTCACTTACCAATTGCTAGAAGTTTATCCGTCCATAGGTTTAAGTTACATATATAATATTATTCTAGATTAAATATTTTAGGTTGTTAGATCTGTTATCAATATAAGATTTTGTTTGTTGTCAAACCAAAATCTGCTATGTGCACTTTTTTTGAGTTTCCAATATTTTGACTATTACAACTAGTTTACGAACCAAACTTTCGTAGCTCCTAAGCACTATTAACGACTTACTAAGAAGCACATAGCAGATTTGGATTGACAACAACGTTTTTAAAGCATCACCATGAACTTTATATTTGAATGTCAGTATTTTTATTTTTTTCTAGGGCTCAGATTTTTACAGTATCATTTCAATTAGACAAAAAATGATCATGTTTGTAATGTGTTAAAATAACCTTCTTGAGATTACTTAATTGCCACATATTATAATCTATGTAGTCTTGGAAAGTTAAGCTTTTACTAATAATAATTTGTAATTGTTGTGTATGGTAAACACTATTCAATATTTTTCAAATAAGTAGTGATTATATTCTAACAATGGTGACATTCCAATGTTTAATTAACATAGTATAATTTAAAATAATCTTGCATATATAAAAGTTACTAACTTTGAGTGACAGTACCTGTAATTGGGTAAAAGATCTGTTTGGCCAAACAATTTCAAATACATGGACATACACTCAATAAGGAAAAATCATGTATTTATTTGCTTTTGATTAATCAATCTTGGCACATATTTAAGACAAAAGTAGCAATAAAAAAAACATTAGCATTTAACATTGTTTTTGTATAGTATACAAGCATTACTCATTAGCATATCACAGTATTCTCCATATTTAATAGTTTTAAAATTCGTGTAAAATGTGCCAAGTTCATTCACCATTTGCAAGAAGAGTCAATGAATGAAATAAAGATATTAATTAAAATTAATAGGCTGAGTGAAAAAGTATTATTTAATAAAACATTTACTGAACACATAGCTGAGTTCTGATATTTTCTTTTTATTAAAAAAATATGATTGTATTACGAAAGGATGATCTGTCCTTTACCTGAAAATCAAATGTTTTTTTTGAGAACTCACAAGTTACATCAATTGTTTATAGACAATAATTTGCTTAGATTTTCCATAAGTTTGACTTGAAGTTATTATTCTTTATGTTGAGACAGTTCGAAATAGTACTAACTATTGACCAAAAAGAACTTATATCCAATGTAATTGTAACAAAGGTGTTATATTAATATTTAGAGGGCTTTAATTTAACTTATCTACATTATTCTAATATTATTTTTTTATACTTTACTTTATTAAATGTTATTATATTTTGTTATTTTTATAAAGAAATTATAATAATCTTGCTTTATTTGTTTATTACTCATAATATAAACGTTAATTACAAAAACGACTTATTACTTAAAACGTTAATAATACCATACCTATGTGTCTTGCAATAAAAAACACTTTATGTATTTGATGATTTATTAAAGCGATACAAAAAAAAACATTGCATTGACTAGAAAAATCGAATATGTAACCTAATTATATTTAATAAGTCTAAAATCTGGAAATGCATTAAACAACATAGTATTAAGTATGCAAATACTACAGTTTAAATCTCAAAATTTAACTTGCATATACATATCGTCATAATTAAAACCTAGTTCAAATTAATTATTGTAAGAGAAGTACCAACTTCCCAATATAAAATCCATATCCTAATTCGCTCTCAATATTTTGAACAAAGTTTACTATAACATATTTCATTTATGTACATTAATGTGGAAACTCCTTTATTAAATTACGAACAAGGGTATTTTACAAAACTATGAATGCGCCTCGTCAATTTTCATTTATGTTAGGTATACCTAGGCATACATATGTGTAACAAATTCTAATAGTGAGTCAAATCCTTTGTTATGCCGTAAGTTACTTACAAGGCTACTACCGCAGGCGTAGCGAGCAAGGGAGTCTGCCCTCCTTCATACAGCGCCCCACCCTGCCGGGGCTGCGGGATATTCGGAAGGATTACCGTGTCCCCGGAATAAAAAGGGCTGAAGATGGACGGGTTTAAGTCAGTAAGAGTCTGACACTTCCTCTCGCTCCACCCATGGCGGGAGGAGTCATTGGATGATTTCCCATCCGTAAAAAAAACCTCTCCGCATCTTTGTTCCGTCTAGACTAGCTTGACTCATTATTAGAATTAATTACACATATAGCATAGGTAGAATTTAACAAGAACAAGGGAATCAATAGACAAATATCGGCTGAGAAATGAATGCGTTAATCTCTCTTTATATGGACCACTTGACGTTTAAACATTTTTATAAAGGTCTGATGTTAAGATCTTCAGGTCCAAATTATTTATTCACAAATTAAATTGCCGCACTATGCACAAATAGTACTACATAGTCCTGCTGCTAATACATTGTGCATTTCTCAATGGACATTTCTAGTGACATGAAGAATCTTCATTTTCACATTCGATTATTTTCGTTTGTAAGTTATTGCACAATAAAGTTTCAGAAAAATTAAATCCTACTTATATATTTTTTAGATTCTACTAATATTATTATTATGGATGGATGTTTGTTACTTTTTCACACAAAAACTACTGAACGGATTGGGATGAAATTTTGTACACACATACTATAACCTATATGCGGGTGAAACTACTCAAGGTAGTCCTCATCTCATTTATAACGAGATTATTATGAATTTATTAGTAATAGATTGTGCTATTAAAGTCAAAGACCATGTGAAAATATATTTATAAATCGGATAAAAAGTAGCCTAAGTGTTAATCCAGGTTATAAACTATGTGTCTATCAAATTTCATCCAAATACATTCAGCAGTTTTTACGTGAAAGAGTAACAAACTATCCATCCATCCTTCCTCACAAACTTTCGCATTTATAATATTAGTAGGACATTTTTAATATTACTAATATGCTATCCTGTTATGGTCGGTCTATTTCATTTTCACGATCTTTTAATGGAACTAAAATGTACTACCCAAGAGCTTACTGCGACGAATTAGTGCGGACATGCGTGAATTTTCATGTTTCACATAATTTGAAAAATATTTTTAATACCAATTTTTGATTGTATTGTAAGTCTAAGCAGGAAGAAATTGACTTTTATCAATTAAAATATTCGTACATTGTTTATGTTTAGAATGTTTGTCAATTTGTCATGTACAATTATTCAAAATTACCGCACTGTCCGGACTGAACTCCAAAAAAACGACACCGTTGAGGCGCAAAGTTGTTTCATAATGGTATTACGATACGAAATTTGGTTTCTCATTGGTACCTACATAAGTTTCAAATTTAATGGTATTGAACTGGGCTTTTTAAACAAGAATATAATGTACAATATTTGAGTGCTTCATCACAAACCTCTAACCGCTAGTCAGTCAACAAAAAAAAAGGATTTTGGTGGAAAAGCACATAGAGCGTATAAATGTATCTACATGTGTATAATATTTCATACAGCAATAAACCTTTTCTAGGCGTACAGAGACGACACTCTTCATCTGCCTAGCCTTTTCCCAACTATGTTAACAGAGACGACACCCTTAAGAGTAATCTTTGCATTTTATTACAAGTAAATATTTTGATTAAATGTGACAATACATAATAGAGAGGCTGCGAATTAACCACTATAAAACCATTCATGAATGACTGTTCCAGACTTTAAGTATAAAAACAATGCTCATGAGTTAGCAGATCTGAATTAACATTGTCACGTAGCTAGAACCTAGAATGGTCTAGAAAATGCTACCCTATCTATTATCGAGAAGCAAAACTACAAGAATGTAGGTTGCCTAGAACTTTCTAGAAGCCTTATCTCGCCATATAAATACAGGTTGGGGGCAGCGCGTCGAGTCAGTTAGTTTCGGATGTGATACAGTGAACTTCGAGTGAGCACCATTAATCAGTGAATTTCTAGTGAATGATTATTGTGTTTGTGAAGATTTTAATAATGTTGTGTGATTTGGTCTAAATTAGTAAATAAATAAATAATTATTTATCCCGAACCCCAGCTCGTAACAACATTTTTCGAACTCAATGTACGTTATTATTATTCTTAATACCCTCCTCCAACCTTATACTACTCTTATCCCAGTGATGCCCAGTTTCTGAGGTACTTTGTCAATAGTTTATCTATTTACTATCGCCAAAAATGTATTGAAATCGCCAGTTTGGAATAGATAAACCACCGACAAAAGAACCCCAGAAACCGGCCATGAGTGATGCAGACAAGTGTCGCGACAGCAACATCACAAAGAAACTGTTGAAGCATGAACAGTATAAGAAATATTCTGGACTTTTTGTCGCAATTTCTGTCTTAGAGTAATTTGCACTTAAGTAAGCTTAATAACACCCACGTGGCCGGCTGTAATTATTAGCTGATTACCTGGTTTGTGCAATGCAATTGCAAAATATGCTTATGAAGAGCCTACAATGATATCATTCGCCAATACTGTATCGAGGTCTGGTCAAATGGGGAGATTAGATAACCAAAAGAACGTCTTAGATCGCGAATTAGCAGTTCCAATCACGATAGGGCATTTTTTTACCCTTTCGATTTTTTAAGACTATATTTTGGTTCTCCGGCGACTAAGGTAGTTTGACCCTATACAAAAAATGATACAGTTATTAATAGATTTTATTTATGTTGTTATCGTGTTAGATCTACGATTTTGCCCATATTTCTTTATGATTCATAATAAAAATCACGATCAAAAGAAGTAAGTATTGCAACATAGTCTTATATAGTTTGTTTAATGATCAGCTTTAGGGGCATTTACAAATACCATAGCAAATTTGGTGAAAATTACAAATTTACACAATAAACAATTGTGTTTTAACAAATATATATTTTTTACAGTGTGTTTAAAGGCTCTCCGACACAGCTACATATGATGTTGTAAATGCCTTATGCCATTTCCCCATACGACCGTGAGCCCTCACATTATGCCGTGTAGTTTCCAGTTAAAGCAGGCTATTTGTCTCCAACCTATAGAGTGTGTTAGATGTCGTAGAAGAATTTAATCTGGTTATTATTATCATGCCTATCCACACGGATCGAGTTAGCACAGGCAGATATGATTATTATTTATTTGTTAAGACACTATTGAGTGGCTTATATTTGTACCTTTAAACTGTCTTTTGAATATTTTCCATAATTTATTATATTATGCAAATCAATTAATAACTTAGTCTTTATGATTTCATTATTATTTTTCTTTCCTTTTGTATGAATTCATTTATCATTATGTATGTAATCAGCTTGACATGTCTATAAAATGCTGTAGCTAAGAGAACTAAATGGCGATACATACATTTGAGCAATTTATAAAGTTTATATTTTGACTTTTAAGAGAGCATACATACAATTTTAATTGGTCACTAGCAATTACATACTTTAAATATATAAAATAAATAATATGTAAGACCACTATTGTTTTCATAGTGGAAACAATTACCATACAATAACAGCAAAACGATTTTCTAATAACAGCAGTATTAAACAAAATCACAATTCTTATAAGTAAAATAGACAAAGCCTCTGTCATGTATTATTTATAATGGATAAATACAATGAGAGTATATCATACCTAGGCACTGTGCATATGAAGCGTGTCTACATACCATTGTAATATTACTAGCCCTCAAGTTGTATTCCTTGTATCCATGAACTCAGGTCAGCCGATCCAGGACATTCAAGAAAGTTTTCTTCAGGTTCATCTGAGGCCAGCAACCGCCGCGCTGCTGCTTGGCCCGATAAATAAGCACCATGCGCAGTTGAATAGAAGTTGCTGTGTGTGTGCTCGCCAGCAAAGAGCAAAACAGGCTGAAATTATATTAAAAAAAAAATAATTGCATGTGGGAACCAATGGCAAACCTATACTCTCAAAAAAGACTGATCCGATTTGAATGAGGTTTTCGTTAGTTTGTTCTTTTCTGTCAAATTTTAACTTAACAGAAAAGGGCAAAACAGTTTGATAGCTAAAACAGGTTTATTAAGCGAATAATATATACACTTCTCATCAAAAAAATCGAAACACCTCGCAGTTTATGATTTGATAAGGATTATCAGAAAAATGTGTATATTTAGGAATAAATGTAAAATGTCATTTAATAGTGGGTAGTATGAGGTTTTTAAATCCTAATGTTATTGTTCTAAATTCAAATTAAGTCTTCATAGATTTCGTATTTTGTATAATGAGTAATTTTTACCCTGTATGGAATATGAAGGAAATGGGTAAAACAACACGCGTAAATGAAAAAAAAAATTAAGAAACGTTTATTTAATAACTTGTATTCCCTCCGCGAGCTCTTATTACTGCTTCCATACGGTTCTTCATCGATCGGATGAGAGTCACGATCACATGTTGTGGTATATTATCCCATTCCTCTTGGATTGCATTTTGCAGCTGGCTAAGTGTTTCTGGGGCTGGATCTCTTGCTCGAATTCGTCTCTTTAATTCATCCCATAGATGTTCAATGGGATTCATGTCCGGGCTTCTTGCTGGCCATACCATAATGGAGATACCGACTTCGGTAAGATAATCTCGTACGACGCCCGCGGTGTGAGCTCTAGCATTGTCGTGCATGAATATGAAGTCGTTGCCAATAAAATGTGCATAGGGCATCACATGAGGTTCAAGACACTGTTCGATGTACCGATGAGAGTTTAGTGCAGGCAGCCGTGGCCCAGACACAAAGGCAAGTTCTGTCTTACCGTCGGCGCTGATTCCTCCCCAAACCGTCCACGAACCGCCACCATAGCTGACCTTTTCTTCAATGCAGCATTGTGCAAAGCGTTCTCCATCTCTTCTGTAGACCTTGTTCCTTCCGTCGTTACCATACAGCATAATTTTACACTCATCAGAAAACAGTACTTTGCTCCACTGAAGGTATGACCAAGTTAGGTGCTCGCGTGCAAAGTTAAGGCGCGCTCTTCGATGGTCTGCAGTTAATTTCGGCCCATTCGCTGGCTTATGCGGTGCCAATCCGCGTTCCTTCAACCTTCTTCTTATTGTAGAGTCACTTACAGCTACTCTTCGTACAACGCGAAGCTGCTGCTGCAGTTGAAAAGCGTTAAGGCGTCGATTTCGTAAAGAAGTTGTTACAATAAATCGATCATCTCGCTCAGAAGTGACCCGATTCCTGCCAGATCCTGAACGGCGCGTGAACGAACCAGTCTCCCGATAGCGTTTGTAGACTCTATGAACAGATGATAAGCTTAGATGCAATCTTGCAGCCACAACACGCTGACTAAGTCCAGAATCCAGCAATGCCACCACTTGGGCGGCTTCTGCGGGCGAAGTATCCATATGTTTTAGAAAAAAAAGTTTTTTCAGACGTCCCAAAGTCACAGTAAATGAAATAAGAAACAAAAAGTTTAAAGACAAGCGCTAATTTTTAGTTTTTAAACGAGAAACGTACTCCAACCCTAAATACACATTTGTCTCAAAACAGTGATTAATTTCATTTATAGGATAAACAAATGAAATTCTAATTTCGAATTTTGATTTTTTTCTTCTTACTGTAATGACCAAACTGCCAGCTACACAATAATGTTTTTTTTTTCATGGAATTAATTCTCTTTTGTAAAAAATTAGGACAAAAACAATAAAAACGAAAGTGTTTCGATTTTTTTGATGAGAAGTGTATATATATATCATGAATTAGTATTCCAAATGCATTCAGTAGTGCTTGTGTGAAAGTAATAAACATACATACATCCTCACAAACTTTCGCATTTGTAATATTAGTAGGATGGATTTATTTTTCTGTACTGCATAATGATAGTATCAAATACTAAATTTCAATTTTCTTATTAATTCTGAGTTAAAAATGACAGTCAGCATTTAAACATTGTAAACATTTTAAGATTTAAAAAATCAATAGTAATATAATAATAATACTGTACTAACTCAAAATCAATTTGGAAATTGGCCAGTGAAGAGGGATGATAATGATTAGGGTGAATCATTTGTTTCTTTAATGTTAGCGTTTATTTTATGTGAGTTAAAAAGAAGTTAGAACGGAACACATGAAAGTATTAAATTTCAGAATAATCATGGTTTACAAAACCAATTCCAAAGTTGTAGTCACCAAACACAGTGAACACACCACATAAAATAGCAATAAAAGTATTATCATTTGACAAGTTATAACTGACAAAAAACATGTTTTACTAATATATTATCTGATAGGAATGCTACAAATAGCTGATAAAAATTGTACAGCTAATCACTCAGCAATTATTTCTATGTCTTAGTAAACAGATTTGATGTGAGGAACAAGTATTACCTTTTTATCATGTACATTTCTGAACAAGGGCTGAGCTAAACTTTCAATATCACTCTGACTGGCTCCCACACCTATTGCAGTGTATGATCCTCTTGTAAACGGCTGTTTCCTCCAACTTGTGCTGCAATTTAACAATGATTTATCAAACAAATAATTAATTAAACAGTATTGAGATTGCAGTAAACACTAACCAAACACATTTCTGCGGCTCTGGAATAAATGGATCATTTAAGAATTTTCTTAGAATTTTTGTGCAAGTAGTAGATATTTCTTCATTTGATAGTGTTTCCATATAATCAGCTTCCTTTCCTGAGAGCCATCCTAATAATAGGGTTTCTGAAACTTTGCTAAATGAGTATATCTTTTTATACCATGAATCTGAAATATCTTCAGGTGTAGTTGTATTCTCCCAAAGCAACATAATCTCTGTGATTTCAGGATTTAGGAATGGTCTATCATATTCTAAGAAAATTTTATCTACAGTACTAAATAATAATCTTTCCAGTGATTCCATCTTGTATTGTGGCAAAGAGGGTTCAAACAAGTTAGTAGCATTGTCTTTAAGAACACCCAGGGGAATTGTACATATCACATGGTTAGCATAGTAAGATTTTCCATTCTCACATATTACTTCAACATAGTTAGGGAACTTTTTCTTTGGTTTTCGTGTTACATCTGTGAGTGACGTGCCTTCTCCAGGGTTTACAGTTTTGTCTGAAGATGTTTTAGAAATATCTTCAATCACTGTTTGATCAGAGTCTTCAGATTCCTCACCCAAGTCTTCTAAGGTTCTCTGTGAGCTATGCTCATTTGAATCCCAAATTATTTTTTTTACAGCATGATCTTTGAGTATTTTATCAGGAGCAATATTTTTTGTGAGGGGTTCTAATATAGAGCTATAACCTGTTGGTATCATGATATTTCCACCTTGTAGCTCAGTATAGCTGCCTAGTTCTAGGAGATCTATGTCATCCATACTGTTACAACCAGATATACATGTTTCTCTTTTAAGTAGGCAATCAAATATTAATCTTCGTAACTTCTTTTCTTCTGACGATGGTAAACGTTCTAGATAAATAGTGGCTTCTAAATTGATGTGTTCACCAACACTGTGGATGTCTGGAGGCGGTAAATACTGACAGAGGAAGTACTCCTCGCATCGCCGTAGAAAACACACATAGGCTTCGTGTATCTCGTGAAGTACTCCAAAAGGTACCTGCTTCCCGTCCTCTGTCGCTGCTATAACCTTATGCGGTTTAGGTATGTTTATAATATTTACAAGACTATTAGCCATTGCTATTTCAAAAATTGGATTACCTAATACTCCATGAATCCAATTGGCTCCCAGCTCTACATTCTGATTTTTCATAGGTATAGAAATGATACGACCACCAATACGTTTTCTAGCTTCTAAAATTACAAAGTCTTCCATGCCATTTTTATGAAGATAATTGGCGGCAGACAAACCAGCCATGCCGGCGCCAATAATTATGATATTACACTTATTGGTATCACATTTTTTACTAGAATTTAAGTTTTCGTCGCCCATAATATTGAAAATTGAATAATACTTGTATTATTTTGTCAGTATTGTCACTGCACTTTTGACGTTCAGCTGGTTACGACATCTTTCATCTATCTTTGTCTTTGTCCTTAACTCGAAAAAGTTTAAATAAAATAAAACAAAGAGATAGTATTCTACCTCTTTGAAATAAAAGTAAAACTTTATGGTTTGACGGCCATGAAGGAAGAAATAAAAAAAGTAGAGCGATCATCCTATTCCAAACTGCAACGAACTTTTTGATCTTAATGAAGGAAAATGTACTAAGATGAAGGCAACTTACGCCCGGTTTTGATGTACTTTGTCATTCATTATGGCCGAAAAATGTGTCGATACCGCCTTTATTGAATAGATAAACCACTGACAAAGGTACCAAAGTAACATAACAACCGGGCATTCAGTGTAGTCAGGTGTATTATAGTGTAAAAGGGAGCCCTGAGTTCAGGGTTCTGATTAAATGTTGTTTTATAATAATAATCCTTTTAGTAAACTTTATGATGAACATCTTTCTAATGTTGACAACACGTTTCATATTATGTATAAAAAAAAATATTTGTAGTCTGTACCAATTGATTTTACGAAAAATCTAAACAAAGTCGTAACCTATTTTGTTCTAATACTGCCACAGAAATTAACAAAATGGCGCATCTATGTCAATTTCATGCTCTTAACATCATTATTCATCATTTAATGCCATTTTGTTTATCCACATGGGAAAATTAGAACAAAATAGTTTATGATTTTGCTTACATGTTTCTTAAAATCAATTAGTATAGACTATAATAATAATTATTGATTATGCGATGAGGAGGAATTTTTCCCTTATATTATGTAGCTGTCAAAATTTAAGTTTTCTTAGTTAGTGTAATAAATAAAACAACATTTAATTATTTACTGATTTTTGAACAAAATAATAGACACCTTTATAAAAAGCGAACGTCGACAGAAATATTGTTTCAGCTGGTTTCAGTCAGGTGATCGCTCCATTGTACTATTACTTCTTGGTGCTCGATTTCAAAATATAAACATGGACTAACAAAAGTTAGGTAATTATTTTAATAAATAGAATCACAGAAGAAGCAAATTTATGAAAATATTAAGTAATTAATTTTTAATGCATGCGCATTATAGCTATAACACGCACTTTAAGCTATTACTATAGTAAATGCAACGGCTTACTGATTTTCATTTATTCTCTAGGCTTATTAATGTGAGTACCTGATGATGATATTAATATTGCCGTCACTCATTTATATTTCGGATTTTCGGATAGTAAGAAATTACGTCCCTAGTTCGCGGATCCTTTCCACTTCCGCCTAACTAGATATTTCAAAGAAAACCTGTTATCTCTTTCACTCTTTATAGTTTTGTATTATGTTTTCTCGCTTCAATGACCTTTGAATTTGCTGAATAATAATAATAAAATCTTTGTTTACTTCGTATAGCTCACCAGTGTTTTTGTTATTGTGGCTATTCTATCGATTGAATTTAGTGAAATCCTGTTGATATCTTTACTGTTATAGTGTTCAACTCAAATAACAAGTGTATTTGAAACAATTAGCAGTGAAGCATTCTTATTTGATTGAATGTATTATTTGGCTAATTTCGATATCGAAAGTCATTGTGAATATCAAGTGCTGCTTACGAATTTTGTTTATAGGGTTGTGTTTTGTTACAGTTATGTAACTGAAGGATGAGATATTTAAAAGTATTTAAGATTAAAAGGTACGATAAGTATATCACGAATTTCTTAGTAGGTTTTACGAGGAATTAAATTTAGAGATATAATCACAACACGTGGGTTTTGCTGAGAATAAATCGATAGAGACGTAAGACGCGTGCGCCAATCTCTATCAACAAGACTATTAAACGTCAAGGTCACTGGTCACAAACACGTGCGATGTCGGATTCCATTTACACACATGACTTTCTTCTCGAGCCAGGTGTAGAGATAAAACAGGAGTCGCCGATAGAGATGAGTACGATGTCAGCTTCCGTGCCCATACCGCAGCGCCGTGTCGATATAGGGGACTTCAACACAGAACTAGATCTATGTCTGCAAGACAACCTGGTTGGTTCCTACAATATGTCGAATTTGTCATACAACAAGCTGGTATTTGAAACTGACAGTACATCTAAAGTGGAAAGTTTTAAAATGGATGATGATGACATATTTCAAGTTGATAAAGCTGATTTAATACTTGGACCTACACTTGCCGAGTTGAATGCAAACCCAGATACATTATTGGATGATTTAAATTTTGATGATCTTCTATTGCCTGAAGAGAGTGGTTATTGTGTTCAAATTGGAGGAGCAATGAGTGGTTCACGCCGTGGCCCAATTACAATTCAACCACATAATATAATGCCTTCAGAGAGTCCTTGCAGTCCTTACAGTCGTGCTCAGCTAGCATTTTCCCCAGCAAGTCAGCACAGCTCAGCTTCATCAAGTTTTGCTCAGCCTATGAACCAGTTGCCAGAACTGCTGCTCCGGATGGATGGGTACAGTGGTGAGATAGCTCTAGGGCAATCAGTTCCAGCTTCAACTGTACTGCCTCCATACCCAACAAGTGTAAAGCCTCAGCAAACTCAACTCTCTTCATCTGCACCTACACACCTTACAATGGAACAGGTTATTACATTTAAGTAATAATTAAAATAAGTCTTATCACATAATCATCCACAACTCCCTTGTAAAATCTATATATTTTCATGAATTTGCAGGTAGTTCTACATAGAAAAAACAGTACAGAGTCACATTCTACATATACATTAGTTAGTGGATTGGCTGCAGTTAGGTCATCCCCTCAAGCCATTACATACATACATGGTGTTATTGAATTCACTGTTTTCACAAAATAGATGGTCTCAGTTAACAAATTTCTAAGTTAAAAAATTATCTGAAAAATAGGCATACAACAATGACATTTAAGGAGTTGTCTGGGTTTTTTACTTATAAATATTTTTATTTTGATGAATAAATGCTCAAGAAAGTTTCTATGTCATGGACTGACTACATACCTTTCACATAAACAGTGAATTAAATAACACCATGTATACAGGACATATCCATTATATTTAATAGAATTAGCATATGTGTATAAAAAATAGAAGATAATGGCTTTAAAATCCTTCATTGTTGTCTTTAGCCTATAAGAAAGAGCATTATATGCAATTATGAAAGATTATATGGAAATATGTACATGTATACGAACAGGTTAAGAAGTTACTTACATAGTAATAAAAGAGCTAAGTTCAAATTACCTATTACCAATGAACACACTAATGCATGTGGGGTATGTAGGTCATTGAGTAAGCCGATGATGATGATTACAGCAGACTACAACACCATAATATGTGTTGGGGAATGCACTTTTATTTTCTAATAAACATTTTGTATTACATTTACCAGATCTGGCAGCGTCGAGAGCCAAGAAAACATCTGTTGTCTACCAGTTCATTGGCTGAAGCAGGCTCTGCATCTTCCCTTTCTGGTGGGCTTCTCAGTCCTGGCACTGGTGACTTCTCACAAGATGAAGAGGAACGTGATGTTGAGACAGATGAAGATAGTGACAGATATGAGGACTTGTCTTCTGATGGTAACCTTGACAGTTTATAAATTTATAAAAGATTTAGTTTATAGAGACTCACAATGCACTCATTCTAATTATAATAATTTTGCATTATTCTACTTACAGAATCAAATGATGAAACAGAAAGTAAACAGTCTCGTCATAGTTCCAAGAAAGAGAGATTTTTCTGGCAGTACAATGTTCAAGCAAAAGGTCCAAAGGGTCAGAGACTTATATTGAAAAACAAATCGGAGGACCCACATGTTCTTAATTCAGTTACTGATCCCGTTTTCAGCCCAAGTTGCAGTGTTAGGGGTATAAAACACAGGTAAACATATTTTTCTATCATAATATAATATATATTCATTTAATACTAGCTGATTCCTGCGGTTTCATCCACATCTTGAAGGACTACTTCATACACACAGATAAAAGTACCTTATTGGCTGGTTGTATCAACCATTTTATCATTTATGATATCACTAGACATGATATCAATAATTAGCAGACTTTTAATTTTTTTATATTATCAAGACATTAATAAAGTAAACAATATACATAATATTACAGATACATATTACAATGAATAACATAAAATAATAGCATAATTATTCTTGTTTATCTTCCAATCTAACAGATCTTGTATGACAGTTCTTGCATTTCACATTAGTTACCTAATATTTTTTTGATGCAACTGGGTGTGCGTTATTCCAGGTTATAAACAATGTGTGTACCAAATTGCATCTATATCCATTCACTAGTTTTTACGTAAAACAGTAACAAACATAAATACGCACTTTTGTATTTATAATATTAGTGGGATAGTACATTTTTCATTACTCAATGCCATTTGCAGTGGAAAAGCCAGGAAAGGAGATGGAAACGACCTTACTCCAAATCCAAGAAAATTGTATTTGATTGGTAAAGAACTAGATAATTTGGGCAAAGTTATAAATGACATGATACCTGTAAGTGAACTGCCATTTAACATCAGACCTAAAACAAGGAAAGAGAAAAATAAACTAGCATCACGGGCCTGCAGATTGAAGAAAAAAGCTCAACATGAAGCAAATAAATTAAAACTGCACGGTTTGGAGCAGGAACATAGTGAGTCTATATCTGTTATTACTTAATTCTATTATAAACTGCTTATTGAGCTTATTGAATAATTAAATAATTATCTATAATCTTCAAACATTTTTAAAAACTGCATTGAAACTATGTTATACGGCCTCATCTCATTGTTTGGTGAAGAATAATAATTAAATAAAAAGTTAAATGACAAGCTTAAGCGCATATGCAATCTGTATGTTGTCTATACCTTGAGGAGGTGATGGTGTTTTACTGTACTGGTGAGCAGAAGCTTTACCGTGGTTGTTATATAATGACTACATACTGCAACATGGATGGCTAAATTCTTAGTAAATACTTTAGTAGATGGTTTTTATCTATTCTTCTATATATACTTATATTATACTTTATAATTTTTTGTCTCGCTTCAGGGCGTCTCATGAATGGGATAGCACAAATGAAACAAGTTGTGAGCAGCCGAGTGACTAACTCTCAGAACAATGTTGACTGGAACTCTCACATCACGAACATAGTTAACACAGCTACAGGTAAATTAGATATACTATAGGTTGCTAGTTTAGTTTTGATTTTTTTATAGGGATCCATACCAAAAATGGTAAATAGGAACCCTTATGGTTACACTTCGTCTGTCCATACATCTGTGACTCGAAATTTGGAACACTTTTAAAGAATGATTACCAATGCGTATTGCTATTGAAATCAGTTGAAAAATCATATTGATTATAGGGAAAAGTGGGGGTTTAAAATTTCGAAGTATAGTAACTAATTCATATGGGGTTTTGATTAATTTGATTTGCACATTCTAATATATTCTTTGTTTTCTTGGTTGGATTAAATTTTTCGTATTATAAGGAAATTTATTTCCCCTTATTTCCGAAGTTTAAGAAGGCAATTCATCTGAATCTGAAATAATTAGGACTGATAGACATTAAAGGAAAAATAAAACTATGATTCTAAGTATCGCAGTTTTTAAGTAATCAGCAATTTTCCTCTTCAAACAAAGTTAATTATGCGGTCGGGAAAAAACACGAGATAACTCCGACTTGGCCGGTTTATTAAATAGGTGGTGCAAGATCTGAAACTGGTGCCATTCTAAAATACAAAACCATAGAGTTGCTTATGCAGACATACCAAGCTGCCAAATTATAAAGGCAGCAATGTGGTGTCGTCACGCTTGACACAGCAGTTATTCTCTAGGGCCGTATTATGAGATATTAGTTATAGTAATTCAGATTCCTCAGTTTCCCCAGTTTCCTTAGGATCTGAAATCGCGTAAAACAGCTGGTACATACATACATAAATTTAAATAAATAGGCAGAACACATACTTCCCTCGCTTCATCCATATTCATCTAGAGGCACGACCGTGCCCTCGCCAAGTTGAGCAAAGGATATGGGTAACCATCTATCATCTAATGGAAATCAGTAACATTAGATGATAGATGGTTACCCATCCACGGACCGACCGCGCCAAGCTTAGCTTAATTAATAGATCGACCCGTGAGGCTGTTACTCAGCGACAAGCCTCTCCTAACCTTGCCTCTCCTAAACTACGTATTATAATTTAACAAATTAGGTAGTTCGAAGCGTCCGCTGGTTTGTTTAACTATGTGACGTCTTTGCTTCCGTTAAATGTTAGGGCAAGGGCAATTATTAAAAAAATAGTTAACTAAAGTTTTCATACTGAGGTCATTTCTAATTGTGTGCATTTCTAATTTTATAATCTGGATTTTATTTTATTACAGAGATAAAAATAGCAGGCAAAACTTCAGAATTCGTCAATAAAGTATTGGACAAAGTCAGAGCAGGACAAAATAATGGTGGTTTAAATGATATATAAATACACAACACAAACAAATTCAGATGTGAGTAAAAAACGAAAGGCTGTTCTATGTACCTCCAAAGTTATTTAGAGAAGAGAGTTTTATGTCTATCATATAAAAGCTTTATTGTCTAAGACAATTTTATTTTTGTATGGTAAAAAGTGTAGATTTAGTCACTAGAAGCTTTACAAGGCAACTAGGGGGAGTACTAATGTAATCCTCTTACTAATATATGATTATGCCATGAGTTGGGTGTCAGTGTCATATATATTTTTTATTTGATAAGTTTATTGTTAGAGCTAACTTACATCATGTTTGTAGTAAACACTGACAGCGTCTTAATAGCTTTAAGTTTGTAATTGATATGCTATTATGGCTTACATGAAAAACATTACACAAATAAATCACATTTGTACCATTTGTGAAAAATAATACAGTTACAGTATCACATAATAATATAATGACCTTGTGAATACAATTTAAAGTGAATCTAGTCAGGAACTGCTATATGTGATGGAGATATGCTTTATAAGTGAGAAAAAATTATGAAGTAAGTAACGATTTTGTTTTACATTCCTTACAAATAAAATATTTTTTATAAATTGGTAAAATCAAAACAATGGTACTGTATTATTTTTCTTAAGCATTTTATTTCTGTGTGTCTACTATTTAATAAATTAAAAAATATATATATGAAATGGGAAAGTAGTGATTTATATGTGTGCAAAATAATTGTCATAGTATCCTCCATATTTCTTAAAACTATAATTATATTACTACTATTTTATCAACTAAAATATAATTACTTTTTATATACCTAGATTGGCGAAACCGTATTTAAACTTGTTTAAATGTTTATTAGAATTAAATTATAGTTAAATATGACGGCACAATATAAATTCTTAGATGTATTTAAACATAGAAAGTCATGGCTTAGCTATTTTATATTTTTTACATATTGACATAATTAATAAAGTTTTAAATGGTTAGGTACAACATATCGAAAAATAAGATTATATTTAAAAACAAGTTTATGTCTATTTTGAATAAAAAAATGCTGGAAAGGGTGTTTATTTACATATAGAGTTGAAAATATATTCCTTAAATGCAAACACTTTCACTGCTTTAACATGATTTACACATATTAAAAGAATTTGTAAGAAATTGGACTTTATAACAGAAAAATCAATAAAAGAAATGGTATCTCATTTTAAGAGTTGAGAGTCGCAGAAATTTAAGTAAATGAAATAAGTACCAAATTATTTAATTTATGTTACTTGAAAACACTTTTTTGTGCAGTATCATCGTAAGTTTTAGTGCACCAATTAGTAATAAAAATATATTGTATTTTCTTGTATTCATCATAGAAATATATTACTTATATGTTTTCAATATTTCTAATCAAAAATATTATATTGCAAAGGGGTAGACCTATATTTATGGATACATTTGAAAATGAAATGCATGTATATTGGAATTCATCAATCAAATTAAGTGACGCAGCCTCCTGACTGATTATAAGATTGGTTTGCGAGGTATGTTCGCATTTTATTCAGTTTTGCTAACACTTTATTAACGTCGATTATTAATAATCGATCTGTCTTAACATTCGCTAATGTGTCATCATCCAATTTTCATTAGTAACTACATATATCGACCGATAGATAGTTTATTAATAATGGGCGTAAGTGAACTTTTGATTACTTGCCTATTATAAAATTAATGTTTTTGCGTAATATTTACTAATCAGATTGAGATAATATTAATAATCATTTCAAATACGATTCGAACATCATTTTATATATGCTCTATAAAAACTCTTTTTAACTCCATTTCAACTACTTTAACAATAATCACCATTCTTGGTATTAACAGTGGGCCTCTAAATTGAACAATAAATACATTATAAAGCTCTGTGTAAAGAAAATTGTTACTTAAACAAACGATTTATTTGCTAACTACTTATTTGTTCAATTGACCAGTTTGAATAACTTGCTTGCAGACTTAACTTGTGAACCAATATTATACGATAAAAACTAAAACAGTTTAAGCCATTTGATTCTATCATAAGACTTTGTTTATCAATCATGTTATTTCTACTAGTAGATACGCGCACTAAGAATGATCTGCAATATAATTATTAAATATTTAGTAATTATAGTATGTGCCTACTCCAAGGACGCGATCACACCAAACACACAATTGGCTGCTAAACGTGAGCAGGCACTGACTCTGAAAAAATCTTTATAGTCCGACATGGCTATTAATGAATGTGGCTGACAGGTGAACTAACGCTAGCCACCATCTTGAAATGTCATTTTTGGTGATGGCCAAGGGAAAATTAAAACCCAACTAGAAGTAAAAATATATCTGTATTCGATAATAGATCTTGCCATTAAAATAGGAAAGATGATGATGATCTGCGATGCCTCTGGTATTGTAGATGTCTTTCGGCCGCGATTGCTACTGATGGGTTTCGGATTATGAGCCACCTAATAACATATCAGATGAGTGTTAAATATTTAAATAACACATTTTATTGGTTCAATTTTAAATTATTATTGTGACGCAATAGATAAATTAATAAATTGCTATAAAAATGGAAATTTCCATTAATTGGTATCATAAACATTGTCACTCCAAGATGACAATGTTAGTTCCAGTTTTCACCACATTCATATAGATCCATGTCGAACCATACTGAGGTTTCGTGTGTTAGAAAATTTGAATACGGAAACCAGTAGTAAGCGTAAATATGTTGTGTGTGAACGCGGCCTAAATATTAAAATTATTTTTCATATCAATCAACATTATTAGAATTCATTCATTCATGTCAATTTAGAGAAATAGGTAATAATCCATTATAATAGTCTCCATGTAACTAAGGTATGTTTAAGAGACAGTAGCCCAGATTCTGAGATTTATTAACTTGGATCTTCGAATAAACTATTTTCTTCTCGCATTTGTCTCATAAGAGACAAAATTGGGTCGATTTTGTCTTTCACCGATTGAGCCCAGCAATGAGAGAATGGCTACAATACCATTTTGGTCATAAAAAATTAGGTATAAGTAATATTCATACAATTATAAATAAAATACCTCAATTTGGTCGGAATAAGCTTTCTTAAATATCTTAAAGTTATCAATTAATAATAAGAATTCGGGAGCTCCAATCATGTTGCTTGTACAGTGTTGTAATTTTATAGGTGTAACACTGATTTTAAATATTTTGTGATTGTTTATTAAAATTTTATAATATCGTTATATTATTTTTGCTATTTAAGTCTAATTGTAAATATATTTGTATTAATTTCTGTTTATTGTTTAAGGTCACTGAACGATCAGGAAAAGATTTTTTATTCTTTACACAGTCGTATACCCAAATAGCATTCCTTTGACTACGAATTGTTGAAATAAAATACTTATTTATTCACAAGTCTCGGCAACTATATTTTCATGCATACAAAATCAGTAAAGATTTAGGTACCTACATAAGAATTGCAAACAGTAAGTAGTAACAGTAGTTTTATCTTTGTCTTCATTTTTGTCAATCTTAGGTATTCCACACGCTCTTAAAGTTTGTTTTCGATAACTAGTTGGGGCGACTGCTTCAGTTATCGATATTTTCATTTTGTCAGTCAAAAAGAATAAAATATAACATTTAATGCGCTATACATTTTTATGATTGTATGGTTGCCACCAAATAAACAAACTGGTTTTTAATTCTGGGAAACGTGATAAAATAATATAATATTGCCGTTTCTTACGAGTCCAACTATGCTACTATTTTTATCGATACTATTCGTAGTCGTTCTACGAGGACTAGACGAAATAGTCTACAAATTTACATGACCAATAACAACAAAAATATCTCTTATCTAATGAGATATGTGTCGTTATTATTGTTTCCTAGATCAGCTTCCATATCTTTTTGCCATTGGCTCTTTTAAATTGTACATACCCTACAGGTATATATTAAATACATACCTACACAGGTACATAAAAATAATCATGTATATTTTCGTTACATAACAAACCAAACTCAAACTGGTCTGCGATCCAATAGGCTGTGGTTATTTGTATATTTTATATAAGTTTTCCTATGTTAATCTTTTTATTTACTTTATTGAATATTTTTTAAATGATTGTCAAATGTATGTTAATGTATTAATGTTGAGTAAAATTTTACAATATTAAGTATAATTTTAGAAATTCTGGTTTTAATTTATATCCAAGAAACTACAAAATTGTTTCCCATATCATAATTAATTAATATTACCAACGTACTGATTACCTACTAATCCTAGGCAAAATAACCGGCTGTCGTGATTAACGTTGCTTTCATAAGCCGATGAGCTCTTAAGGTTTGTATTAGCCAGCCTTTTGAATCACAAACAAGAAGTACTCCAGCTACCCTTGGCTAAAGCACACACATACGAATACACATACGAACGCGCGCGTTTGACAACCGCGCGACTGCATCGCGTCACCAATATGTGTAGCTAAAGATTGCAAGGTTGATGATTTGCGACTGTAACGATGTTGCATCGAGTCTTCATTAGTGTATAAAGGGGCTCTTGTGTTAATTGAATTGAAAATGCCAGTTGCAGCCATGTATGGGTCATGCGCATATAACCCGCAGGTGCCTTAACCATTAGCCCACCACGACTCTTTTACCCATGAATATCATCATCAGCCTATATATTGTCCCACTGCTGGGCACAGGCCTCTTCTCATACAGAGAAGGTATGAGCATTGATCACCACGCTTGCTCAAGGCGGATTGGCGATTTCAGACTTTTTAAGTCCAGGTTTCCTCACGATGTTTTCCTTCACCGTTAGTCAGTGGTATCTTAGATATACTTTGAAAGTACATATGACTAGAAAAGTCACATTGCTACTTGCCAGGTTTCGAACCCGCACACTCATAATCGAGAGGCAGGTGCCATAACCACTAGGCTGCCACGACTCACCCATGAATGCATATAGGTAATTGAAAGATTTTAATGTAGATAATACTAGACAAAGCTTCTCGGTTCATGTTGGAGTAATGTACAGTCATGTTACAGTACAAACTTACTATGACTTTATAATAGGTAGGTACTAGCTGTTTCCGCGCCCTAAGGGAACTTCTTCACGTATCTGGATAAAAACCGATTTTAAGTCTCCCGGTTTCGAATACTCTCACTAATAGCTGTGAGTGGCGGCTAACAAAATATTTTGTGGCACACCTCTCGTCTCAAGCGCCATAGAATGTAGTAGTTACTAGTCTCTGTCATAACTTATTAAGATCTCACTCAATCGCAATGAGTGTTTATTGTAAGTTTTTTTGTCCACAAAATTATTTAAAATAAAGCTCAAAGAGTCAAAAAAGGTGTTTTTTAAACCTTTTTAACTTTAAAAAAAATGCCTTTGATAAATCTTCCAAAAACTCAATTTGAGTGAGTTATAATGATTTTGAAAATGAGAAGACTTGCGTGTCATCCGCCACACGGTTTAAAATTTTCCTGGTTTCAAGCTATTACCATACCAAATTTTATCTAAATGGTTCAGCAATTTTCTTGTGAAAGTTTAACAAACAAAGTTACAATTGCATTTATAATATTAAGATATTGCTCGCGATGTCACCCCCATCTTGGGGAACTAACTACTTCATGTACAAAAGTAAAAACTGTCCGTAACTATCCTTCCGTAGTCCAAGCTTCACTCTATCTCCACACCTAAATTTCATATTAAATGGTACAGCAGTTTTCCATGTAAGGGTAACGGATAGAAAGACTTGTTTTCGCATTTATAATATTAGTCTGGATTAGGTTGGGTGCCAGAATGAGGATACAAGCTACCAACTAAAATTTAAAAACCTTTTGGTAATTTTATACAAATATTTGTTTGTTAAGTTATTATATAATATATTTCTGTTGTAGTAAATATGAATTTATATAATAAAATAAAATTCAAATGTACAAGTTTGAGTTTAACAGGTTGTCTCTGTGAACTTTTGCCGCATCTGGTATAATTTTAAATCTTTCTAGTAATTCATACAGCTCTTGTATATGCTGCTCTTCTGGGTGTTCAATATAACAAACAACAGCTACAGCTGGCTTGTTGATGATTTCTCTCCAACAGAGTACTAAAACAGAATACAGTGATTAATGATTACACTATAAATACTGCCGCCATAAGAAAAGAGGTAGTAACTGCATTTTTTTTATATTGTCTTAAGTACATATTTGAAAACTGGAAACAATATTGAAAAAAAATGTTAGTTATGGCCTTTTTCTTTTGACAACAGAATAGTAGGTATTTCCAAATAAGAAAGATTGAAGGTCTCTACAGTTGAGAGTCATTCAGAAATTGCTCTCATGATGTGAACTACCTTGTTGCATGTTTGTTGATGGACAACAGTTATAATCAATCTAATTTATGTGACATAAAGCATCCAGATGATAGCTGGCATATGATCAGGCTAGTCTGGTGAGATTTGCAAATATGTACAAGTTTAGTGATTACAATATTCAAGTTTTCCATGGATGTGTGGTTGGAACCATAACAATACTTTCACACCTAGTAATTTATTTATTATTTTATTTATTTATTTAAATCAGGCATCAATTAACTTACAACTATCATAAAAATACTATACATAAACATATTATAAAAACTAAAATTTAATGGTGCCCTGAAGTACATTACCTCCAGCAGATACTCCAGATATTATGTTGGGTTGTTCTAAATTTGGGAAGTGTATATCCAGTCCGTTTGTTGATTGTTTACTTGCTGAAATACTACGAATGACATAGTCTTTAGTGACTAACTCAGATACTTGGTATTCCACAAGTGGTTTTGTTACTATAGCTATAACATCAGTGCTAATACTAATGTATTTTTTTAACAACTCAACAATTTCACTACTCAAAATTAAATTGTAATCCCTTATCATACAAACATAATTGTTCATTTTCTTTGTCTTGAATAAGCATAAATTTACTTCTGCATTAGAATTGACAAGTTCCAGGTTATGATGTGCTCTAATACACTCATACAAGTATCTGCCTTCTAAAATAATGAAAGTATCAATGTCTTTAGGGATTTCTACATCCTTTTCGAGACGTAAACTGAAAATAAAAATACAAAAATATAATAAGTGACAAATATGTTAACTACAGTAAAAGCATTAGATCAGTAGATTATGTTTAGTAAACTGAACTATAAGAAATTATAATAAGACTGTCTTCTGACTGTGGCAATCACGTCTTTTACCTTTTGATTACTAAAAGATATCATCCGATAGGTCAGTGCGAAGACATCTCGCATAATAGTACTCCTTATTACGGGCACTGTTATCTTAGTAAATGTTGACTTGTTGTTAAAAATAAATAAATATATCAATGTTTGCAGAACTTACTCTTCAAAATGTTCGCTGGCAAAGACATCATCCCAGTCTTCCCATGCAGTTCGACTGGACGGTTCATTTATTTCTCCAAAAGTACTCATATTAATAAATTTTAAGAACGAAACTGAGGAATATTAGGTTAAAACCGGGATTAGAATTATTAATGTCTAAAAGCAATGAATCGGTGTTTTGTTGACAACAGCAACAGATCTGTCAGTGTCAAGTGTCATCGTTTGATAAACGTCAGTCAGTCAACGAAACTAGAGTTAGAGCATGGACTACGTTTAATGCTGGTACTACATATGGCTTATTTGTCCAAATATTTGGGTTATTTTATAAAAACAAACTGGACCCCTTTGGTAGTTGTATAAAGTTCACTTCGTTATACGGAAAAGGCAAAAAAGGCTAAAAAAAAGTTTAAAATTAAGGCGTCGTACGTAATGTACGAATATCATGGTGAACAGACGAACATCGAACACTGAACATTATGTAAAATGCAAGGACCAACCAATTTACCATTTTGACCTTTCTATGAAAGAAATCGGCATTTTTGTCAGATTTTGTCATATTCCTTTTACTTAGACTTAGCACCTACTTCAAGTTGAAACATAGCCAGAAATGAGTAACTACATTTTGGATTACAAAAATAGCAATAGGTACGCATTCTTGTCACGAAATGAAAACATACTGGGGGGTTAGACAAGTGGCAAAACGCTAACGCTAACGCTAACGCTCAATGTATGGGAATGACATTCGTTTACGACTGTGTCATTCCCATACATTGAGCGTTAGCGTTAACGTTAGCGTTTTGCCGCTTGTCTAACCCCCCTGATGTATGATTTTAGATGGCACCATAAGCGACTATTATTATAGCGCTATCTCAATCACTTTTGGACCTTTCTCCTCTTTTCCGTTTAAGTTTTCCTGGGACCTTACCATGACATGCCAAAGCAGGAATAGTTTGTTGTGAAAAAGAGACAGTGCAATATCCGATATATATGTGTCTCGCTCACACACCGAAAAGTGATTGCAAAAACAAGTGATGATATGCCCCCTGTATTATATACTATCTCTGCCCTCAGGCAGGATGGGTTGGGGGGAAGATCAAAATTCGAACAGGTGATTTTCCAGGCATCTGTAGCAGTTTATTAGCACCTCAAAATCAACCATTGCGCACTATGGTAGCTAAAATATTCGAGGACCACGTGGACTCAGGATATAAATGCGAGTAAACAAATACTAGGAATTTTGTGGACTTCGAGGCCCCATACAGATGGGAAGCGCAGCTTGCAGTCAAGCTTGGTCTTCCAAGGTCATATTCAAAAGTGAATGGCGGATATTTATTGTTTATTCGATCTACAGTAGGTACGATATAAATAAGTTACGACAGAAATTTCGACACAAATGTCAGAACACGTTTTTATTCTTCTCACACGTCAATAAATTTCTTTATTATTTGTGATGATTGATTCTGCTTTATTTATTTCTGATACCACTGTCGCGACATTACTAGTGGGGAAATTAATGTCCCATACCTGTTTACACTCTACACACAGACACTCTTCATTTACTTAGTGTCGTAGTGTTAACGTAGCTTAAAAGAAAGCACACGCAGCTTTCATAAATGAAAAGAACAAAATTAATATGTTAGGGCCATAGCAACCAAATAAGCTTCTTGTTTCGACACACATGGCCTAAAACTTTAGAGAAATATTGTTTTTTTTTTTATATTATACTACCAATAGAAAATTGTGTGTCAGCACATGTGTCAGGTATCAAGAGAAAGAGATATATTAATATTGCGATTGGTTTCCTTTAGTCGACTATTATAGTTTTTAAGAATAGTCGAATCAAGTTTTGACGGCTTGATTTATTTTCAAGTTTATTGACGTCGATGGACGTCGAAATAAGCTACTCGATAATAGCTATCGTATTATATTAATTCGTCAGATAAATTTGATTATGAGAAGTTTATTCCTGTGAATAGAGTATTATTTGGATTATCAAGTCATGTTAAAGGTGCTTTTATAACTGTTTTACATGTATATAGTTTGTGTTTACAGAGATGTAAAAACGTTTTATGGCTTTACAGGATAAAGGACAAGTCACTTTTGAGGATAAATGGCCAGCTATGCGCCCTATCGTATTAAAGCTACTCAAGCAGGAGCCAGTAACACAAACAGAATGGCAGGACCTTTTTGGTTCTGTTCATTCTGTATGCTTATGGGACGAGAGAGGACCATATAAGCTGAGGGATGCTTTGCAGCAAGATATAATGATGTATATAAAACAGGCTCAAGTACGCGTACTGGCTCAGCGGGAAGATCAAGCCCTTCTCAAAGCTTACATTGCAGAATGGGGGAAGTTTTTTACACAGTGCAACTATTTACCTACTCCTTTTCGACAATTAGAAAACTCTATTAACAATGTAAGCAAAGTGGCCAGTTCTAATGCATCTAGTACTCAAAAAAAGAATAATAACAATAATATTGAGGATAGTTTGGTCAGGAAATTAATGTTAGATTCATGGAATCAAAGTATCTTTGTGGATATTAAACAGAGATTGCAAGATTCTGCTATGAAGCTGGTACAAGCTGAACGTAATGGTGAATCTTTTGATTCCCAGTTGGTCATTGGTGTCAGAGAATCATATGGTAAGTCAATTATCAATTTTATATTTACAATAATGTGTCAGTTCCTTGTTGTTTTATATACTCAAAATTTGTATAATTTAATTGCAGTTAATTTGTGCTCAAACTCGGTGGATAAACTCCAAATATACAGGGAAAACTTTGAAGCTGCTTATATGCAAGCAACTGAAGAGTTTTACAAACTAAAAGCTAGTGAGCAATTGTTGGTGAATGGAGTTCAATCTTATATGAAGTATGCAGATCAACGTTTGAAAGAAGAAGAAGCTCGAGCTCATAGATATCTGGAGCCAGGAAGTGGCAGTGTGGCAGCACTGACACAGTGTTGTGAGAAGGTATTAATTGGAGAGCACCTGCCTACACTTCTTGCAGAGAGTGCCCCATTGATTAAAGCTGGACAAACTGAGAAGTTACAACTCATGTTCCGTCTTCTTGACAGAGTGCCAGAAGGAGTTACACCGATTTTGAGAGACCTAGAGGCACACATAGTCTCTGCTGGACTGGCTGATATGGTAGCTTCTGCAGATATTATAACTTCCGATTCAGAAAAGTATGTGGAGCGTTTATTAGATTTGTTCAAACGATTCAGCTCATTAGCTAAAGATGCATTTTTGGATGATCCAAGATTTTTGACAGCTAGAGATAAGGCATATAAATGTGTTGTAAATGATACAACAGTGTTTAAGTTGGAATTACCGTCTTCAGCTCTAATCCGGGGCAGCAAAGGTACAGCACCCGAGAGTAAGTGTCCAGAGCTCTTAGCTAATTACTGTGACATGTTGCTTCGAAAAACACCACTCAGTAAACGTTTAACAAGTGAACAGATAGAATCAAGGTTACGAGATGTACTTCTAGTATTAAAGTATATAGAAAACAAAGATGTCTTTATGAGATATCACAAAGCACATTTGACTCGAAGGTTAATATTAGATTCAAGTGCAGATTCTGAAAAGGAAGAGGACATGGTAGAGTGGCTCAGAGAGGTCGGAATGCCAGCTGACTATGTTAACAAACTGGCTCGAATGTTTCAAGATATTAAGGTCAGTGAAGATCTTAATACTCAGTTTAGAGCTGATACTACTCGGCATGATGCTATAAATATAAAAATACTCAATGCTGGAGCATGGGCCCGTGGATCTGAAAGAGTTACTGTTAGTCTTCCATTAGAGTTAGAAGACTATATACCTGAAGTTGAAGACTTTTATAAGAAAAAACATTCAGGTCGTAAGTTACAGTGGTATCATCATATGAGCAATGGCACAATCACATTTGCCAATTCTGTTGGTAGATTTGACCTGGATGTAACTACATTTCAAATGGCTGTCTTGTTTGCTTGGAATCAAAGACCAATGGAGAAAATAAGTTATGAAAACTTAAGACTTGCAACAGAACTCCCTGATCCAGAACTTAGGAGGACTCTATGGTCTCTTGTTGCTTTTCCAAAACTTAAAAGGCAGTTGTTGTGCTATGAACCAGCAGTTCAGAATCCTAAAGATTTCACAGAAAATACAACATTCTGGGTAAATCAAGAATTTGCTCTGATCAAAAATGGTAAACCACAACGTAGAGGAAAAATTAACTTGATTGGTAGATTACAATTGAGCACTGAGAGATCTCAAATAGAAGATAATCATTCCATTGTTCAGCTACGAATATTAAGGACTCAAGAAGCCATCATAAAGATTCTAAAAATGAGAAAACGAATTACAAATACCGCTCTCCAGGTAAGATTTAAAAAAAATGAGATAACAAACTTTAAAGCAAAACTATTTTACAGAGTTATAAATAACCAATTAAAACGTATTATGGTACCCTATTCCGCGTGACCCGACACGCATATGGCCGGTTTTTCTAGAGTTCTTCAACATTAGGTTTAAGGTGTAAATGATTGCAATACGGTCTCGCTTTAATACTGCCGTCATACATAAGGCCGTAACTAATCAGAATCGTTTCCTGATGCCAAATATGTACTCAATATCGAAAAAAAAATGTAGTTACGGCCTTTCTTATGACGGCAGAATACCTGGGACTTACTGAAGAAATGTGAGCGTAATACATGATTGCCCAACCTTTTGGGGTTAAACAAACGCTTATTTCGTCACGCGACGATGATACGTGGTTAACAACAGCTTAACTCATCTCATTCTTAGGCGTGTTAGTGACTTCAATAATCATGTAGCTATTTAACATTTTTCTCTGTAAAGCGCGATGACACATTGACTAATGAAAGAAATACCTTAGAACTAGGACAGATTCAACTGGAGAATAAGTATAATGTGAACAAAAATTTTATTTTTTAGAGTGAATTGGTCGAGATTTTGAAGAACATGTTCTTGCCCTCTAAGAAGATGATAAAGGAACAGCTGGAATGGCTCATCGAACACAAATACATGCGACGAGATGATGAAGATATCAACACGTTTATATATATGGCCTAAAATTCATTATTGCAAGCGTAAATGATCAGAAATCAAATAAATTGTTTACCCAGCAAATGTTTCTCTCTAAATGAACTCATTTTTCAATTACTTTATAGGTAGTCAAGTTTAATTGAAATTAAATAATAATTTTATTTACATTTATATTTGCTTTTATTAAATACATATAATAGTTCAATGTATAAAAGTAAAATACATAACATTAATTCTTTGCTGGCTCGATTGTCTCTCCACCTTGTATTTGACCCCAGCCAATCAATCTGAAATAAATATATTTATGTATTATAGAGAATAGTAAAATTTCTTTAAATGTTATAAACCGTGTTTTATAAGTAATTTTTACCTCGGTTTTGCCCGAGTTTCCTGTTACCCTTTATTTTAATTATTGATTCATGTGTTCTAAAATGCATCCAATTAACTGTAAGACGTGATTGAACGAATGATACAGATTCCCTACTAAACTCGAACCAAATATTTTTTAAATGAAAACTAAAATGTTTCCTAACCTCCAATGATTTTCAACTCTCCTGCTAAGGGCTACTTTTTCTCCGATTTCGGTGCACACAGGGTTGGTAAGAGCAATTTTGGCCAAGTCAGCCTTGGTAGCAATTACCCTGCCTCCTGTGCTCAAGGATCCGATGTTGACCAACAAGACCTGAAAACGGCAACAAAGCAAATGTGTTTAGATACATTGAACATTTTAAATGTTAAAAGTGCGATGTCCAAAGTACGTACTTCGTTTTTAGTCAGCTTTTGTACTTTGGCCGCTTTCTTGTCGCCTTCTGTGCGCACGCCAAGTAAACGTTTCAATAAATAGTATGAAACTTCAAGCTTCACAAATATTCCGGGCAGAGCACCAACAGCACCAAGGACCTATTGATAGTAAATTGTAAGTTAAAAAAAGAACACAAAGGCTATCAAAAGTAGAACAAAACGCAGTCGGTGAATACAAGAAAACAAGTAACTTTGCTTAAATATTATAGAAATCGTAACTTGGTAGGAAGAAATATTTTACAAATGTTTTTCACCCGTTCATGCTAATATTAGACTGCTCTGAAACTTATGTTTGAATTCAGTTACGGCCTTTTCTCTTATGACCGCAGTATACATGTAGGTACCTAAATCATGGGCTTATTTATTTTCCCTCAGCTGGGCAGAGGCCTCTTCTCATAAAAAGAATATTTAGCTGTAACCTGCCGCGCAACGAGCTAGTCGAGGCTTATATCGTATGACTGTAATGAAAAATGTTAGCCGAATCTACACTTAACATGTCAACAACCTCATGCGTAGTCTTTAAATTCTTTCTTATCTTTCGCAAGATTTTCGTTTTGGGTGATAGTGAAATGAATTATAAACCCTAAACAGGGGTAATTAGAGAAAGACTTCTTAATATAGTAGAGTGAATAAGGGAAACCGTTAACTCGAGCCCTGATTGGAGTGTAGTGTAATACCTCCTATTACCCACTTTGTTATGCCTGAGCAAGTATTGGTTTTTAAACAGACCAGACAGGAACAAGTGGAAATAATATTTCCGTACCTATACTAATGTGTACTGCAAAAATCTGTATAGAGAGAGACGCGAACATACCTGCCCTACAAGTCTGTCAGCACGACAAAGCGTAGGCTCAATTTTGGTTCCAACTCCGATGAGACCTCCAGGCACGGCATATTGTAGCTCATTTTGTTCCGCGAATAATGACACGATACGGGAGAATATGGGGCGACATGTTAGCTTGCCGTCAGCATCCTTACTCACAAGCCCTGGTCGAACCTGTAGAATAATAGATTAGTAATATGACCGAAACGGGTACCGGAATTAACAAATGAATTTAATCTATTATTAGGTACCTCGATTTCCATTCCAACAGTAAGTACACCCTGTAGAATAGAACCGCCAGCGACACCTCCTCTAAGGTCGTCAACTTCGCAACCAGGTTTGTTGACATCAAACGAACGGATGACAATCATTCGTGGCGGCGACGTGAAGTCCCTCAAAGGCACAGGAATCTTCTTTGTGATGTATTCACACAACACCTAAAAAATTTTAACAGCTATAAATTCATGGCGAAAAGACATTCGCAATACACAAAATGAGGATGTATGTATGTCCACCTAAGAAAATGTACCTAATGGCTAAGCTGTTTAAGAGTTCATACATATTGCTTTTTCTTTTAGTTTTTCAATTCCCCATGCAATTTTGAAAAGGGAAAAGTCAGAAATGATTAGGGTTAATGGACATAAAACTAAATACTAGCTTTCCGCCAGCGGCTTCGCCCGCGTTGTCTATTCGAATTCAAATTAAAAATATCAGTTTCATACAAACTTTGCCCCCCTTTTTCAGAAGATCCCTTCTTATCGGATGCCTACGTCATACAAAGAATACACCCTCCACTTTTCAGGTCTACATTAGCGGTTTAGACTATGCGTTGATCCTTCAGTCATTCCGGACAAAGCATTTTATATGTATAGAATACATGAAAAATAAAACTATGATTTTAAGTATCTTATTTTTGCTTTACAAACTTATTTATGCGGTCGTTAAAAACAAGATAGTGTTGCGTCTTTACTGCGGGTAATATTCGTTCCATAGTTCGGAACCACTTGGTCAGTTTTTATGTCAGTGTTACTTTGGTTTAAATGTAGATGATTTACCTCGATATTATACTTCAACTGAGCAGAAATAGGTATGATAGGTGCACCTTCTGCTACGGTGCCCTGCACGAATTTTACAATTTGTTCATGTTGCTCTTTAGCCTGGCCCTCCTTTACCAAATCTATCTTGTTTTGCAGTATGAGTATGTGTTTCAGCTTCATAATCTCGATGGCTGCCAAGTGTTCACTGGTTTGTGGCTGAGGGCAAGACTCGTTACCTAAACATAACAATTTTTAAGTGACAAGACATGACCTGGAAACTTCAAATTAAAATTAAATATTCCTCTTCTCTTAACATTTATACTTCAACAAGTAAATGGTGAAAAAAATTAAAAAGGCTCGTCTCATATTCATGCATAATTCTTCAGACGAAATCCTCATACAATTATGATAGATTAAGTTATTTATATTACTTAGTTTAATCCTTACTAATATATAACGAAATATATAAATATATATATCTGTCTTTCACCTTTCAAGGTGAAACGAACGAACCTATTAAGATGAAATTTGGCAAGAAGATAGCTTGAATCTAAATAAATAATGTTGAGTGTTCAGTGATTGTGAAGTTGAATTGGAAAGGGTTATAAATATACATATTTATTGTGCTAAATATACCTGCGATGAGAAGCAGCGCGGCGTCCATGACCGCTGCACCGTTAAGCATGGTGGCCATAAGAATGTCGTGCCCGGGGCAGTCGACAAAGCTCACGTGACGCACCAACTGGAACCGGCCAGTGCAGGCAGGTCGCAGGCACGGGAAACTGTCGTCCTTCGACGAGCCGCCCGATATGAAGCTTGTTGGCCGCGGACATTTTGGATTGTCACATTTGTAGATTTTCGCATTAGCGTAACCTTAAATAACGAAGTAGTAGTAAGTAGGTATCCCAAAACGTTGAAAGCTTAAAATTGCTGTAGTTGTCAATTGTGCTTTGGTCTAACCCTTCATGTACAATTCTAGTCAATTTTCAATTAATTTGTAGATAGGATATTCTTTCAGTCACAGGAATAAAAATACAATTTTGGGGATTTTACATTTTTAATTAACTGAATTATAACAAAAATGGAAAATCGTTACATAATAAACTACATAGGTATATATTCTATCATTATACCGAAAAAATACAATCAAAAATGTTATTCTATTAATAATGTAATGTCAATGTAAAATAATTCAGTACACTACTTAACAAGTAATAACATACTTAACCACAAACCTACTTAAACTATCAAAATGTAACATGGATTAAAAACATCCATTTAAAGAAAACTTTAATACTTTAAATGTAGTAGTAGCAGTTTATATCATTAGTCATACTATCAGCACCTTCAAATCCTATTGTTATGGACCAGCATTCATAAAATACATGATCAATAGTTGATACCAATCAAATTCCACAAATGATTAAACTACATGTTGCACAAGGCAATTATTATAAATTTCTAACCATCATATATCATTATTATGGACAAGTTTAAAAAAAGTTGATACACATTTACAACCACTAGGATAACTTCAAATATTATGAACACAGTCTTCATTTAAATTGTAATAAATGTGGCACATCATATTAAAAAAAATATGCATAAAATTGTATGACATTATTGAAAACAACAAATGTGTCTAATGCTCCATCCATTATAAAAATAGGCCATGTCCAGCAGTGGACCAATGATCATGATTATAGAAATACTAATTTTGAGGTATTTTCATTCTAAATTTGTAAAATAATTATGAGAGGAAGGAATTCTATGAGTATTTGCCACAGAACTCTTTATTCCAAATTTATTCTTGAAGAGATTCCTTTCATTGGAAACCTGTCCAAATGTTTAAGTTTTTACTCAGATGCTATTCATACTTAACCTATGTGATTTTTTACTAAATATCTATAAACTTAAAACAAATATTTGCGACATTTTAAGGCACCACATTTGCATTCTGTAAGATTTCTCAGCAGTGCCCTATTTTGCTGCTGGATTTCAAACCTAGACTTGACAGGTGACACAGGTGTGATACCTGTAGTAGCTTCAGTGCCACTTGGTATATCATTATCATAGGAGCTATCTTTGCTTATAGTAGAACTGTTTGTATCAGCATCATCATTGTCAGAGGCTTTTTGTAAATAATCAAAGCATAGTTCTTCACCAATTTCTATGTCACGAGTAGCAAACAAAGCTAACATAGGCAGATTGGGGTCAAGACAATCAGCCCAGGCAGCCCAGACACCAAGATTTGGGTCACAGGAATGATTTATGAAATGTGAGACATTTCCTAGATGAGCTGCATCCACTACATAGGGATTTTCAACTGAGTTAAAATCCAAATCAAATAAGTATGTTAGCCCATTAGCATCATATTCTCTTCCTCGTTTTTCAGCTTCCTCAAATGTAATAACTTCACCAACATATTGACAAAGAAATTGACCTTGCCTTATCTTTTGTTCTGTTTTAACTCCCCACCCACACCCATTGGAGGTTCGGAAAATGCTTAATTTAATATTTCTGCCACCCTGTACTACACGATTACAGCATTCTGAGGAACATTTACAGGCTTTGTTACATTCGTAAATTGGAGTACCAGAAGCGACGCGAAGTCTTTTGTTGGCAGTATAGGCAAACAAACCAGCTTGCATGCCACAACATGACTTAGAGCGACAGTTACAAGCTGTACATTCACATCCAATGGGTGGATCATCAGGAATTGTGACACCACTTCCAGGTATACTTTGATTAATATAGGTAAAATTGTCTGGTGGTCCAGCTAAGTCAAAATTATTCTCTACAAGAAGTTTTTTAGATTTATCAACTTGATTTAAATGTTCTTCCCATTTTCTTAATTTCATCAATTGTTGACATCGTTTTCTGGATACAACATACAGTTGTAAAATATCTCTAGCTTCTTGCACAAGATCTGTGGCAAAGACTTCATATTTTTCAGGTAAAATTATCATTGAAAGCAATTTTAATGTTAAGCTATCTTTTAACTTCACAATATCATTGCTTTCCATTTCATCAAATCTCTTTAAAAGGTTATCTTCACTTAGTAGGTTTCCAAATGAAATTTCATCTTTCAATTGTTCCATTTTACTGCAATATTTAAACTCTTCATCTGAAAGAAATTGTTTGAGAACATTGGGACAGTTGTCAAGATGTTCAATTGGCTCCCATGTGTTTTCACTGTCTGGCCATCCCTTCCATTTTATGTAAAAATACTCTTTACCACATTCAAATTTAAAGTCAAGGATTTTTTCAATAATGTATTCTTCAGAATCCTTTCTATTTTTCTTTTGTTTTTTAGGTGCTGGAACCTCTTCATCTTCAGAATCAACACATAAGTTTCTCTTTTTAGATCTTTTCAACTTTTCAAAGAATACATTTTCATCCCTCTCATCAGCTCTTTCACGATACATTTTAACAACCGAGTCGGACAGGCGCTCTGCAACATACCATGTGTTTTGATTAAATTAGATCAGCTACATCAATCTTATAGGACCAAAACAATAACAACATTTCTGCCAGGATCTCAATATATTTCACATGGTACATTGCATAGCACATTACAACTTGTATTACCTACTTTGACTATTAAAATAAAACAAAAAATATGTTTTAAAATAATTTTAACGTATTTGGAACTTTCATTTACAACATTTTTTTAATACCTTGAATTTGAATTGAATTCAAACAAAAAGATTTATAGAAAACTATTAAAAAGAATAATCAAGTTACCATCTGTTTTAAACACAACTGTTAATTTATACAAACTATTAGTTAGAAATATAAAATCCATAAAAGGGGTACATACCTAGCTTGATAGTAATATTCCTTTCTAATTCATTTTTGAATCTGACAGTCTGCACTCCTGAAATTGCCTTAACTACAGTTGACTTTCCATGAGCTACATGACCAATGGTGCCAATGTTTATCGTCGCCTGCCTTGATATGACTTCAGGAGACAAAGCAGATAGTTTGGTAACATCCTGTAAACATGAAATAAGATAATATGCTGATGAAATCAAATAACTAGTGCAATGACGGAGTAGATCGAGGTAAACGTTAGGTCTCCCCATGAAAGGAAAATAAAAATAATCTAAAACTCATTGAATGCCTAATAGGTACAAGTAGTAGAGTAGCTTCCTAGCCTTCTAACTTTGTGCATGTGTTAAAATTATATAGAAAGGTTATGAGAATATTAATGGTCCAATGGACAAAACTGAATAATGTCTCATAGAAGTTAACTAAATTAAGTAGAAATACGTCCTGTTTGATCAGTAATTATAGTATTTTAACTCACCAATTTGGTTAGGTCTTGCTGATGCAAGTTTGACTGAGCACTTCGCCCTTCATTCGAAGCCATAATTGTGGTTTTTATTCACTTATAAGCTTGAATAATGTTTTTAAATAAACGAATTGATTATCTGACTAAGTTTTACAACATTTAAATAATAAATTGGTAGTAAAATTAGGAAAATCCGCTAACGTAGGCAACGAATTTTAACCAGACGAAGATGTCGCAGATAGCGTGCAAAATAGTGAGATGACCAGAGAGTAAAAAAATAAATTTAGTCGAATCAGAATGGAATCAATTTCAATGAAGAGTTAAAAATATTTAAAGAAAAATGAATATTTTACGTTAATACTTGATTCTTATTTATGTCGACTTACTTCACTTACTTAAAAAGACAGTAAAACGCTTTTTACTAATACTTTTCCACACGCACACACAGCTTGGCAAAAAAGAGTAGAAATTAATAGGGGCGCCACTTTACCGTTCGTGTGGCAACCCGCTGCGACCGTATAGCGTACCATCCTATCGTCTTGATACTAAGCTGTATTTATATAAGTAATTAAAATCAGTAAGTATCATAAAATGTAATAACAATGTATTCACGTCATGTAACTGAATACAAATTACTTACAAGCACTAATAATGCAGCAAAGCACTCCTGTGTTTTCAATTTTTTTTTGGGGTAAAAAAAAGGCGTATGAATATAGCATTATTATAATTGATTTCAATAAATCTTCCTCTAAATGTTCCACGCCCGCCACATCCATGTCTTGGCTAGAGCTAGCCATAAACTCATCTGAGTCACACTCAGATTCAAAGGCACTGCGCTATCATGTTGGAGATTGATTCCTAAACGTTTTATGTCCAAGTACGAGTCCTCTCATAAATTCATAATACTCCTTTTCTATTTTGTTAACATGCTGGCATGAATTCTTTTGAACTCGGTTATAGATTGAAATGCACGTTCGGCGCTTCCTACAAAGATAAAAAAAAATGATTAAACCTCTATCAATATTAAACGTAAAAAGTTTACGTTACCTATCTATTTTGTTTTTGTGATTTTTAAATGCTAGTTATAACAAGTATTATATTATCTTGTGATCACACTCATAGATAAAGTTATGTAGAAATCGAATTTACATATTGCAGAGTATCAAGGCTCAAGCCACTCAAGTATCAATAGTAATCTAGTCGCGCTATACCAAAGTGCCAAAGACAAAACGTAAACATAACCTATATGCTCGATGTTTATTGTTCAAAATTTCCTTTATTTCGTATTCAAGCAATGAGGATCCGTAACGTTTTTAGTTGACAATGCAGATTTGTAGAGCTAAGTAATCCTTAACATACAGTGCAAAAATTTTTGATCTACGATAAAAATTGACGAAGTTATGACCAAATTACTAGCGAAGTTCACCGAGCGGTCGCCGCGATAGCTGTGACGTCACTCCTACGGTTAGCCGTTGGCAGCAGTATGGCGCGCAGTGTTTTGTTTGATTAATTGTGACTTTCAAACAAATTAAGTGTCCGATTTGTGTCTAATTCACCTTTTCAAACATGTATTAATATTGTATAGTGCCAAAATGTACAAATACTTCTATTATTACCTTAGAAAAATTATTTTTAACGTGCCGAAAAACGCAAAACTTCTTCAAAATGGTATCCTGTTGTAAAGAGATGATTGATGATGATTTTTTCAAGCCATCCTAAGTAGGTACATACTGAATGAATTATTTGTAACAATGAACGAGGTGGCAAAAAATAGCCATTGAAAACCAATATTAAGGTTTCCGTTATAGATCGACAAGTATATAGGGAACTATGAACTAAATAAAGCGCAAGTTGGTTAAATAGCCATCCGCGAAATGATCCGCATAGGAATGAACGAAAACAACATTTGTTTATCAAGATTTCTGTACCAATACATTATATTCATTATTTTTTACACCTACCTACTGCTGCCTCCACACAATCACCGATGATCGCGGTGATTTGCTATACATTGCTGCGTTGGATGAAAAACTCTCAAGAGTTTTTGAGAGTTCACAGCAATGTACAGCGATTCACCGCGATAATAGCCGATTGTGTGGAGGCCTAAAGATTTTAAATCAATATCTTAACCACTTGCACGAAGGCGTTCGCGAGCCGTGATGTGGGACTTACGTCGCAGCGCAGCCGATTGTCAGCGCGTCTAAAATGCCGCGGATCTTTCCCGATAAAAACGTTTGCCAAAAGAAAAGTATTATAGCAATTTCAAAATAAAAAACACCATTGGTTACGTTAGCGTATAGAGAATAAACTTAAATAATATATATGCTTTAAACCTACATTTTCATACTTAAAAAAATTAAAAAACGTACACAAACCAGAAACCGATCGTAAACAAACAAACGGCACTCGACCATTTCTTTTGCTAAATTTATCAACTTGGGAGAATAAAATAGTATGAGAATTATACACCATTGTAACGTGTACATTATATAGAATAATAACGTAGATTAACTTAGAACTAGATTACTGAGATAATCAAATGTCACGAAAGAATCCACCTTTGGAAGATTATCTGACTGAGCTCGCACAAAACCAGCCTCTACTTTATTAATACTCATATTTTAGGACGTTTTATACTCAAATATCACAAAACACACTCTAACAACACTTTACGTAAAATAAATTGCCAAATATAGTGACCAACCGCGTCGCAGCTCCGCCGAATAGTGAAATATGAATGCAGACTGCGCTCGGTTCCGTAGGAGTGACGTCACACGCTCCCGCGGACATTAATTTTTAGCGGCCGGAACGGCAAATGTTTATTACTTAATATCTTCATAAGTAATGGTCCGATTTCGATAATTCAAAAAGATATATCATTCTTATGTCATAAAGAATAACATAGATACTAGTTTTATTGAATTTGCTATTACATTACTGATCCTCATTCAAAACCAAATAGAGATCATAAATTAACACTTGATACAACTAAATACAACAAAACAAGCTCTTACATACCTGTCATAATGGCGGTACTTAGGTAAATATCGTCGAGATCGGAAAGAAGAGTTTAAGCCTCATGTTCGACCAGATATCGTATATAAACATTATAAATTGTTTCCTTGCTAGTACTCCGAATGGTTTTATTTATTATAACGTGGTTTTATTAACGTTTTGATGGTCGAAATAAAAAAAAAAGTAACTCGCGAGCTTTGTTTACATCGAACGACACAGAACCACAGAGTATATAAACAGAACGACATTAATTGCCAGGGGCTGCCAGCAATAAAAAAAATTAGTTCCGTTTCTAGACTTTTTTGCCAAGCTGTATACAGACGAGAAGTTATGAGGGAACATGAACGAACATTGTATTACTGTAACAGGTCAATATCATAACCCTCCTTTTTGCTTCAGCATAAGTATAGTCGATTAAAATATTCTGCATTCTTCCTAATGAGGGTCTTCCTACTACGCTTGAATTCGCTGTTAGAGGCGTTAGTGTAGAGTAAGGTTTCAAGAAATTTCAAATGTATTGTACCACTGTGAGCACTTTTATCTCGGATTTCTACAAATTATTCCTGTTAATTGCACATATTGTATTTGTAGCTCATTAAATGCCATTACTTTTCAAGAAAAGCTAAGAATAGGTGCCAAATAAGTGAACCTTAAAACATATATTCTATCTATTTATTATGTATTGCAGAGTTTTGAGCTCTTTTCTATTAACTCATAGGACCTTACTAAACAGTGGCGCCAACTGGTGACTGCAAAAACGATAACCCCCATTGCAACTTGTTTAAAAATTATTGACTGAAATTTTTTATTCACGGTGTGTTGAAAAATTTGTATCCTATGGACAGAAAATAATATCTCGTTGCATGATGATGATTACTACGTTTTCTGCATAATTCAGCAGCATAGGTCAGCAATTATTTATTAGCTGTAGATAAATGTCATTATAGAGCGACATCGAAATTCAAGCAGCCAGCGATCTGTCAGATCGTGTCATGTCATGTGTGTTTGTCATTATTGTCATTTTAATCTGTCATTAAATAAATTTTTGGATTTTTATTTACCGCATTAGTGATAAATTCTAACAAAATCAATACAAATGCAATAGCGATTTGTGGTTTGATATACTTCAAATCTGAACAACATGAGCATCAAACATGAGGATGTGCAGGAACAAACTAAAAGGTTACGGTTCAAGTCTATATCCAATACTCAAAATTCGTCCGGCGATGTGAGTTTTGATAAAGGTGTGAAGGAAATTAAATGTAAAGGTAAAGAAGTAGATTCCTGTAGGATTTGTGACTAAATAAAAAGGTACAATAGATTTTTTAACTATGATATTTTAAATTACAGATGGAGATAGAGCAGCCTCCTTATTCGCGTTTTTGCACGTAGAACTAACAAGGGGATATTTATTAGAACATGACGAAGAACGATTTTCAGCAAGACGGGAAAAAGTATATTCCTTTATCAAGATCCCTCAGGAATTGGAAAAGTTTATGGCTTATGGATTCTTCCAATGTGCAGACTCTTTACTGTTTGTATACACATTCCTTCCACTGAGGTTTATCATGGCCATATGGACTTTTTTTAGCAGACTTTTCAGGAAATGTTTTGGGTAAGAAATTTCAGTTATAGCCAATGGGTATGGAATTTATTGTCAATGTTAAGGGGAGTATCATTTAGAAGTAACCCTTTTGTTACAGGTTTCATTCAAATTCTCGCCAAAGTATATTGAAACCAGCAGAAACATGTGACATGCTTAAAGGTTTTATTTTAGTTATTTGCAGTATTTTAATGTGCTATATAGATACAAATATGATGTATCACTTAGTGAAGAGTCAGAGTGTGATGAAATTGTATATATTTTACAATATGTTGGAAGTTGGTGACAGGCTGTTCTCAGCTTTTGGCCAGGACACCATTGATGCACTGTTTTGGACTGCAACTGAACCAAGAGATAGAAGAAGGGAACATTTGGGAGTTATACCTCATTTGTTGTTTGCTATGATCTATGTCTGTATCCTTTAAAACTACAAATAAATATAATTTGATTTATTTTTAAAGAATAATGAGCAAGTAAGTCACTTTAAACTTGCTTAGTTGATAATTATGGTAACTTATAAATCAGATATTAGTCAAGTAACATCTATCTGCCTAGATTATAGTTTTTTTATTGGAATTGTTAAGTAATGTTCCATAACTAATAATCCAGTTCTTCATAGCTTATTGGTGCTGTTTCAAGCTACAACACTGAATGTAGCCTTTAACTCAAATAATAAAAGTCTTCTTATTATAATGATGTCAAATAATGTAAGTATTATTTAGATATTAAACATATCAAAACATATTTAAACATTATAAAACTGTTATTTTTTAAATTTAAGAAGAATATATCATATATAAGCCTTAGGAACAATCCTGTACCTAGATACTTCTCTTTGATCCATAATCTGTAACTAAGTAAATAATTTGTAAGTAAGCAGTGGATTTACTTAAAAAAATATTAGACAGAGCTACTGCTGTATTGATGGCATAAGGATTGTCATAGAAAATGTTTTCTTCTCATTTTTGTTTGGACTCCTTAAACTGATTTACAGGTGTACAGGTCAGGGGGGTTAAGTGATTTGCATAATTTTTTTATATAACATATTTTATGTTTGAGGTTTCCTATAAATATTTTACAAAATGTTTTTTTTTTAGTTTGTGGAATTAAAAGGTAGTGTCTTCAAAAAGTTTGACAAGAACAACCTCTTCCAAGTGTCTTGTAGTGATGTGAGAGAACGTCTCCATCTGTCTGTGCTGCTATTTATAGTAGTGTTGCAGACTATGAAGGAGTACATGTGGAGGGAAGAACGGTTCTGGATACTTGCACCTGATTGTGTTCTGGTGCTCACATTTGAGGTCATCATTGATTGGGTCAAGCATGCTTTTATTACCAGGTTACTAGAATTAAATGATTTAAGAAATTATTTCAATAGTTAGAGCTTTGGCTGTTTATTCCTAACCATTATCATCCTGTCCAGCTACTGAACATCGAGTATACACTTGTTTTGGCCAGATCAGCAATATCTGTCTTTTTTTTAGTGGAATGTTTTTATATGTGCAGTGTTCTTTTCTTCACAAGCAGTCAGTAAGTCCAATATAAACTAACAAAGTACATATGTCTTTGTTAAAGTCACATTTATGTACAAATATGGGGATAATAATTTTAATTATAGAATTTAAAAAATAATTGATTATAATACTTAAATTATTTTATTCTGTTTTCCCCAGGTTCAATGAGATTCCGTATGGAGTATATAGAGAATATACAGTGAGTTTGGCATATGATGTCGCACAAACGAGGCAGAAGTATGCCTTCAGTGATCATTCAGATTTAGTGGCACGTAGAATGGGCTTCATACCTTTGCCTCTAGGTGTTGTTATTACCAGAGTATTGGTCCATGCTGTCAAAGTTGATGGGTGAGTTCATCTTATTACAAAATCGGAACCCAACAATTAACCTTTTGTTTCCAGTCAGTTTATACATTAAAATGGCATTGGTAAACTATTGAATGAAGTGAAAGCTGAACTGCAGAAAATGAGCAGGGATGGTAAAAATTGGTTATACACTCGTCTTGCATACAGAGTATTTTAGGAATCCCTTTTGTTTTCAGATTCGCTGCAATCTTCTTAATATCCATTGCATATTTGTGCCTTATATCAGTAAGAGTACTTGTATCTATTGTGATACTTGGAAAGGCTTGTGATTTGATTACACAGCATCAGACGGAAAAAAATGAGAGCTACCACGCGACGCCTAAAAAGTAAGTAATCTAAGCTACATTCTAAAACAAGTGGAGTGTTTATTGGTTTATACCTACATGTGTGAATGTATTTCTCTAGCGACATCCACAAAAGTCCTTGGTGAAAAAGAGTTACATTTTCAATGGCGATGATTTTTGTATGCAAGGTTTATCTCGAAAATGTCCTTGAAATATTGAGCTTCGGTCATTCTGTAGACAATCACGCACGTGTCTGGTGCCGTCCGCGAACCCTCGCGACTAAGGGCCTGTCCACATCTCCACGTCACGGCGTCGTCAACTTGGAACGGTGCGGTAACGTGGCACGGTGCGTTGACGTGACGTGTAAATTTACGTTAACGTAACGTCGCCGTGCCTTGTAAAATTCTGCTACATTCTTCTACAATCAATAAATCACAGTCAATATTCTCCGACATTTCTTATTCACAAATCATAACTAAATCGGGACGTGACGCACCGTCCCACGGCGACGTTGCCGTACCGTGCACTAGCACGACGCGGCAACGTAACGTAGCACGTTACCGTACCGCTCCACGTTGACGACGCCGTGACGTGGAGATGTGGACAGGCCCTAAGGTGTACTGAGGTGTGCTGTGTATGCCGAGATTTCCGATTTCGAAACGCTACGTTTGTAGGAATGCGTTTACTTAACTGTACTGTACTCGGTTGTACCATCATGGTAGCGGGATATGTATAAATTTCTTCTAAAATATATAATTAATTAATTTAAATGCACAAAAAAAGACTGATTTTCAGAGAACAAAAAGACTTGACCCCAAAAGACATTGCCTATGCTCACAAATCACCAGAAGCAGAGATGCCACCACCTAAAAAGCCAACGCAGTTGAAGTTTACAGTTCCTGAAAATATTATCATGGTATATATTGCTTATTAGTGTCATGAAAATATTTAATAGAAAGACTAATATGATTATACTATAATATAAAATTAAAAATTAAAAGATTAAAATGTTACAGACGTAGCATTGCGCATAATATTAAATTCTGAAATTAAGTACAATTTAATCTTATCATTGATATTGTTTTCATTAGAGCGAGCCATTGGTAGACGCGTCAGTTGGTGCTGCGGCGATATTTTCCAACAGCGCGATCGACCTGAATGGTGTGTGTTACCTGAATGACAAAATGAACGCACAAGTAAAACAGGAGGCGGGCGACTTCCTTGAAACTGAAATGGTACGTAGCTTGACCGTTGAATATATTATACTAAGTATTACTAAGTACCTACTAACTTACGTTATGTTTTCAACTTACCTTAGATCAGATATTTAAACCCGACGTTTATTTAATATTGTGTCTCAAGTAAATGCCGCACGGGTCGATCGGTCAAAGGTTAAGCTATGCTTGGCGCGGTCGGTCCGTGGATGGATAACCATCAATGTCTTACCGCGACTCCTCCGTCCCTCAGAATGCACGATAAGCTATTGGGTCGTTACGAGAAGTCAGAAGCCAGATATTCTGAGAACCATTCTTACCGAGGGGTATCGTGTTACCCGGTATTACTGGGTTGTGAAGGTCAGTTAGGCAGTCGCTCTATGTTAAACACTGGTACTCAGCTGCTTCCGGTTAGACTAAAAGCTGACCTCAACATAGTTGGTAAAAAGCTAGGCAGAGTATGATTATTTAATCACAGTATTTTTAGTCGCCGCAGATAATTCTTTAAAACAACTTTTGTTACTACATAATTATAGGTACTTACGGCATAGTAAAACAATGTCATTCTTGACATGATAAGAGGAAGCAAACTGTTTTGGTTGTTAGGTGGATGTCAGCAGAAGTGCGCCGGACATCAAGGCGGCGGCAGGCGTGTGCGCCCAGGCTGAAGTGACGGAGCGGCCGCTGTCTCCCGACGCGGAAGGCCTGAAGCGCCGCTCCGAGTCCGAACCCAACCTCGTGAAAGCTGACGAACACTACGAGGAGACTACATAGCATACCCTGTGCTGCCTGGTAAACATCCAATTGTAACATTACGCGGTCTAGTCTTTCGTCAAAAACCACATACGTTATTTTGATAAAAACAAATAAAATGGTTTATGATATCTCTGAGTCTATATGATTAGAAGCGAGCGCATTTCGTCTAGATTTGATTTTTTTTCAGATGTGTGTACTGTTTTATAATAGATTTGACTGGGTATTATATTTACTATTTATAGATTTTAGATTTTTTTTAGTATTGTTTTTGGCATCGGAAAAGAACACTGACAATATTTAAAAAAAGTTCCGATATGGTATGTTTTGGTTATCACAAGAACTGTTGATCGGATCTTTAGGATCCTTGCGCGTAAATGGTGAAACAGTTCAGTTTAAGTGAACAAAAGCAGATATTTAGTTAAAAGTACCTTGCTTTCTATCACTCATGAATGACATCGACTTGTACATTGTTAATATAAAAATAATGAAATTAAACATTATTCGTGTTGAAAATGCATGTTTCTTTTATTTCATACATGGTAGAAAGGAAGTTACATTTTTAGATACATTTCTACTGATAACATTCATAGATAAGTTTAATGACTAGGTTGAGGCATAAGAACGCTAAGAAATGGTTCTTTATCAATTGATATTATTTTTCTAATATTATGTCTTAGACGTAGTCTAAATTACCTTAAATCCTAACATTCGGATAGGTAATGGACGTTTTAGCTTAAAATCTAAGACTGATCTAAATTAGGTGCTTAATATTAAATCAGTTTATTATGTAGCAATGATAATAATTTATTTGTTGGTGTGTAAAAGTTTATTAATATACTAGGCGTTTTATAGTTCAAAGATTTATCATTCCGGTGGTACTAATTTATAATACTTATTGCTAATGTGATATCGAGTGGAGGTAAAATTTAAGTTACATTTACTATTTTGGTCAACAGTAATACACATTTACTTGTATTCGTATGATAAGAATAAGATATAGACGGCATGTTATTAGCAACTTAGAATGGAATGATTCAAAATAAAATATAATAATGAAATAACACGATTATTACAGCCACAAAAATACACTACATCTATTAACATTGGACAACTTATTAAAAGATTAATTTATGAGACTGCAACGATTTGACAATAAAGGTATCATTCTTACTGGATACCTATCTCTAATTTTATTTGCATCAACGTGGTATCATTTGAAAGCTAAGCAATTGTGACTCTATTTTATTTAAATAATTATTTATTTCGTACTTAGACGATTTACTGTTAATTAATAAGATAAAGAGAGGTCAATTTGTTGTCCAATATCAGAGAAATTACCTATTTGAAACAAACATGATTTATGGATATTTTTATTTGGTTCATCTTGTATAAGATATAATGATTTAGTAAAGACACAAAATTCAATATCTTTGAAGTTATTAGGCGACTTGTAATATAGATACTATGGTTTTGTATAAATTATATCAAAACTCGTTTATTTACTAGAATTTGTTTTGACTTCAGTACCTGTACCCTTAAAAATTAAGAAATTTTAACACTTATCTGAAAAATATATATTTTATAATAAGTACCTACCACCTTATGGTTATACATACTCTTATAATACACCACATAGACAAGATAATGCTTTAACGAAAATAAATTATTAAGGAACGCAGTCCTATTGAAGTCTATAGAAACTTGTTACCACTATTAATCCATGTTTACAGTCGATTAGTGCTAGGTACTGAATAAAACTTTGAATAATACCTACACAACAGGTGACGACAGGCAACAAAACAGTTTTCTTACATTTCATTAGGCAACATAAACACGTTTTAATTGTCTCTTGAAAAGGCTATTATGAGCTAGCACAAGCGTATAATTCAAAAATAAATTAATGCTATGTATATAATCGTGGTTTTGCTTTGATGGCTTAGGCTTTGTTAGGTAGCTCAGGTAAGTTAGGTAATCTGGGGTCCGTATTACTTCACTTACTTATGCTACTTCGTGAGCATATTCACAGGTCATTAGCAGAATTGACACAGCAGTAATTTATTAGTTTTCTTTTAGCTGTATAATATGTATGTATAGTATATATGAATATATGTTTAGTATATATATATATATAGAGAGAGATAGTTAATATATATATAGAGAGAGATAGTTAATATATATATATATATAATTTATATGACATATTTATGTTAGAAAAAATATTTTAGTACTCATATTGAGCACCTGCCATTGTCTATTTCTCCACCACCTAAAGGTAGACTGGTAGAGAACGCCTAAGGCATTAAGTCCGCCATTGTACATAATGATTGATGTGCAAAAAGTATTATAAAATAAATATTACAAAAACAGACTCAAGACTTGAACACTTTTTAAAATAAACCAATCAAATGGCTCGAAATATTTGTGCAATATAAGATCCATGCTTGAGTATCGGTATGTTATACGTACCTAAAACACCAGTTTGATGAACTGATTCTGAGTACCAATTTTTTATAGAGATCCGACACAAATTCATAGATAATAAATATTTATGATGCAGTCTAAACTCTTCACCAGTCAAAAGATCTTTTAACCGCTCCTTTAGGCTCGCGACAAGAGTCCTTTTGACTATAGTTTTGATAGTACCTAGTATTAGGAAAATATAGGAAGTTAGTAGCGATAGGAAAACATCTCTGCTTCGGTTGCAGCACTCACCGAATAATGTCCCGAAAACTACATACCTTTAAAAACTTATAAAAATGATATACATATACGTAAAATGTAAAAAAATACTGAATCGGGTATGTATTTGGGATTATTGGCGCCAGGGCCATAATAGCGAATCAATTGAAACCTCATAAAAATCGGCCTGTTTATTGCCCCACTGCTGTGCTAAGGCCACAAAAGTGTCACGCTCACTCAAAGCGGATTATCGAAACATCATTATAAACAATTTTTAGTGTTATTTCGGTAATACGGATGGATCATCGGCGGAAAATCAAGATCTCAGCCCAGGCCTATTTTCTTTAATTTTTGTATTTAAAAGAATTGAAAAATAACATTTGTGTAGTTGGTATTTACAATAGTATTAATTTTCTGTCACACATTTATGTTGTTACACCCCTTATTTTTATATGGGATTACAAATAATAACCTTGCAAAACAGTAAAAGTCAAGTATAAGGAATATTACGGTAGTACCCAGCCGATGAACGAAATGAGCTAAAAAACAGTGAAATTGTAATGAGTCTGGACACTTTAGCCCAATGCATCATGACTAGTGAGCGAAGCCAATAGGTCCCTCCCGCAGACCCTGAAGTGGTAAACCCCGAACGTGATGACGGGACGATTTGGACGCCTACCGAGGAGACTGGTGGGAACGTTGCATATGATCGGGGGTTGTGGGAAGACGACGAGGATGACTTTGAAGTGGGACAGTATATTCTAGAACAAAGTCGTAGTAGTGCTATGGCCACAATAATAATTTAATATAACTTAAATTTTTAGACACAGGTAAATAAAAATGACTGGGATGACATCTTTCGACTAATCAGAAGAAACTTTGACGTCCATCGTAGCTCGTGGAGCATTGTAGCTTAAATTGCATAATTTCGACAAAATGCATTTTGTCTAGTAAGAACTAAGTAATTTGTCTATTTTAAACTGATAGATAGATGGAAAATGTTTATAGTAGCTAGATATATCATATGCAGTGCTTGTACTGCTTGTGTACCTGCCACCTGTATTTCTCTACCACCCAAAGGTAGACCCAAAGGTGGTAGAGAATGCCTAACGCTTTAAGTACGTTATTGTACATATTTATGTGTTCTAAAGTATAAATAATTATTATTTATTGTACACCAATAGAGAAAAAATACAGAAAGGTACAAACGGATATACATTTTAATAAAATATAGTAAATACAAAGGCATTTAGTAGAATGGTTCACACATAGACATGGTGTCTCACTATCTGGAAAATGAAGGAAAGTCAGGGAAGCAATAAGTGGTCAGGGATTGTTAGGGAAAAATATCATATTACGCAAAAGTCAGGGAAAAGCAGAGTCATGAAATAAGAATTGTAGATAGATAGATAGATTATTATTTTCCTCGTATTTAAAAAAGTGCGATTTTTTGCTCTTACTCATATTGTTCTGATGTTTTCTTAGCTTACTTAGCTAACTTTATAACTCCAAAAACAGATTATATATCTTTTCCCACTTATTAGACTGACTTCAATAGTACAAAGTATACATAAATTCATACTAATCTGGTTAAAAACAAGATAATCAACATATCTTCGTTATAAGACGACTATACTGGGTCAGGGAATTATTTAAGGCATTAGGAGTGGACACCCTGATATTTTATAACCAGGATTAACATATATATGATACTTTTTATCCCGGTTTACCTATAAGAAAACGCAGACCAAGTCACGGGGAGAAACTAGTTAAATCGTTTGAATAAGTTTAAAAGCGTCCTCTCGCGGTGAGCTGTGGTACCACGACACTGTTTGTGTGTCATGGTGGGTGGTACCATCAGCAGTAGCTTTGCGTGATCGTTGTTTAAGCTATTGTCTTGTAGATGGCGCTAGCTTGGACTTGTAGTCACATTCAATGAATAACCAAAGTATTTAATAAGTCAGGTTTAGCTGATATTTTCTCATTGATGAAACTCATGATATGAAATAGACTCTCAAACGACATATAGGTACTTAGATTTGATTCGATAGTATAGATAGACCAATATTAGTACCGTGATTAAAGTTTTTTATTCATATGGTACCTAATTATTTGGCTTGTTCCCAAGAATCTGTTCACACTTTTGTGTAAGTCGGTATATTTTTTGTTGATTGTGATGCTGAAGTTCATTAGGCATATGTTTTCAGGTTTAGAATAGTTAATGTGGGAGGGAAATCAAAAACATAAACTCCAAATTCAAATTTTCAACAATTTGTATTTCCTCACCTTAGGTGGATTCATTAAATAAAAATTTCATTTCTCTTATATACACATTAAATTCAAATTTAGTCAGAGTGTATTTACAAATATTTTAATTAAATAGAATTTAGTAAAAATTAGTGAGATTTAACAATACCTACTTATGACTAAGTATATTTTATAGAACATCAACAACATCTTTCACTCAGGTGAAATACATAAGATAGCTTAAACAATAACCATACACAATTTCATAAAGAATTCGTTCTCATTCACTATCAGGTGAACACCATACTAGTTACTTAGATATCGTATTTATTCAAGTTCTTTATGAGCTAGATATTAACGTGAAGTGTTCGTGTGATGCGCGGCATCCAAGCACGGGGTTGTGAGAATGTAAAACATAATGCAACAATGCGAGATCGCTCCACCATCCCAACCCGCGAGACTCGCTCGCGGGTAGCAAACAATGGGCAAGTCGTAACTCGTAACCTAATACAAACACCGTATATCAATAACGTTAACGCGAACGCGATGCAACATTATGTAAAATGTGTAAGAATTTAGTCTTTTCCGTTTCAATTTTCACTCGTTTGTTTAACATGAATACGATTTTAATACCTATCTACTCTAGCCTTGTCTATCGGAGACTTCGTCTCGTCTATAACAGTAAAAACATTATAAACTCGTACACCACATTCTTATTATGCGCGGGAGCTCCTGTCACTTCATCTTACATAGGCTTCGTAAGCGACTGGATAACTTGGGAACGGTGCTCTAATGCAGTGACGTGATGACGTGCTGCATATTCTGCTATAGTGCTATAATATTATTGAAGACAAATGTTCACGTTTAACTAAACGATAACAACGGTGGAATAGGTACCGCTCCCATAGCAGTTAGTGGGTTGCGTTGCAAGCGCAAGAGTTAGTAGGTAATATTATTGTCAGATTTCTTAAATTCATAATGACCGACGTTACTGAAAGGCCCACCCTGTACTTCTATCACTGTCTGTTCGGTGAAACTTTAACTCCAGATTGTTACGACTGCACTATTTGTTGGATTACTCCTATGCTAATGACATGATGTGTAGGGATTATGTACCTATCCAACAAAAATATTTCTGACACGGAGCTAGTATACCTAATAGTATCATAGCTGCGAAGGCAATCCCATATAAACATTTATACGAAGTCATTTAGATAAAATGACAAAGTTACCACTATTTTGTGCTTAATTTTGTACTCAGATATGAGATAACATGGAGAATAATACATAGATACATTGGTACTCAGGATTTAAACTGCATTACTTACAAACTCTAGATGTTTCTAAGTGAACATAGTAAGGAATCTTACTATAAATATAATAGCTACCATATTAAACATGAAAATAATAGCAAAAAGACACGGAGTTAATAAGCAATGCAGTAGGTCATTTACCTACCTTACGGTCGGCCAGTGACCATTCTTTTGGTCATATTATATTAGCAAGTAACATCGTCATCACAGTTACAGAAATCCAAAAAATGAATCTTACATGTAGTTACATCTATACAGAAACTTATGAGTATTATAAATAAAGGGCCTTCGCTACAATTGAAAATAATTATTAATGATTAAGAGATCATAATTTAAACGCTACATGCTAAACTTTTACTATATTAGTCTATGTAATAATACGTACACTATAAAAATATATGCCACTGGGGAAACGCCATAGTGAAATTATTGAACAACAAGTGCATAAAGAGAGCAACACGTGTGAGTGCAACGAAGAACATTAGTACAAATATATATTAAGCCATCTCTTAGGGATGTGTCGGTACCAGAAGCAGAATTGAGCAAATTTAGTTAAATTAAACGTTTGAGCAAGAGAAGATCGTGACAGCAGCTGTCGAAACGTAAATTATAATATTATGTTAGTAATGGCAGATATAAATATTATCTAAACAAACATAATAGTCGACATTCTCACGTTTATACTTTATCTTCGACTAGAAATATAGTATAATAACGAAATAATCATAGTTATCACTTATTCAGCAGTCGTGTTATACTTATTTAATTACATAATTATGTAAATAAAAATTGCAGTGGCACGTTGTAAAGTTAAATTAATGGCACAGTTTCACGTTAGTTTGTCAAATATAAGAATATTAAATATACCTACAATACTTAAGTAGGTAGTCCTAGGTAGGTTTACCTCCAGAATTTGTCACATTAGGTATCAATTAGTTCTCGCTGTCGATGTCAAGAAGACGGTTTCAGTCAAGTTACAAATACAGTTCATATATTCAACTTCATAATAGTCACTTGTTAAATATAGATACAACAACGTATAACTAATCGATAGCTTACCAAGAGAATATGCGAGACACAGTTAAGCCTAGTATCCGTTGGACTGTCCTCATCAGACAGAAAGATATGTGTTCACATAACGCCGAGGACGACAGTGACTTAAACATCACTACACGAGGCTACAAAGTTCTCTTTGCATAGAAACGTAACGACACGCACACTGGACACATTAGGCCACATCGCTTCGTATCTACGTTTGTTCCCAGTCAGTTTTTCAATTACCCTATCTAATTAAATAAATACATCGAGCAAATCGAATCCTACCATAGTAATTACAAATATGTATAAAAAGATATATATAAATTTCAGTGAATTTACAAATGTAGAGTTAATAAAGCTTTGTTAAAGACAATTCATTTACACCTAAGCGATGAAATTATTCGATAATTTCAACGTGAAAGTATAAAAAAGTTCAGTTGTCCGTCAAGGAGTCACCGCCACTGTCATCAGAGGAGTCGGCCGGGGGCCGCACCGCGGTGGCGGTGGCGGTGGCGGGCGGATGCTAGAGCGTCGCGTGCCCGTGCTCGTGGTGGTGCGCGCCGCCGCCGCCTCGCTCGCGCTTCAGTCGCTGCTTCAGGTGCACTTTTGCGTGCCGCTTTTTCTCGTCCGAGCGTGCGAACTTGCGCCCGCACACGTCACATGCGAACGGCTTCTCGCCCGTGTGAGTACGCACATGCGTCGTCAGGTGATCTGATCTGCTGAATGAGCGCATGCAGATTCGACACTGGAACGGTTTTTGGCCCGTATGAATACGTATGTGCCGCGTCAGCTCGTCCGACCGTGAGAACCTACGATCGCAGCCTTCCACAGGGCATGCATATGGCCGCTCATGGACGGGGGTTTTGCTCGGCCTGTTAGGATACTTGCGGGGTTTGACCGCGACTAGCCGCAGTGGTTGCGCACTTTGTTGGTACACTTGAGAAAGGATTTCGTGCCCTTTACTCGTGGACGGGTTGTACTCTGCTAGCTGCACTGGTCTGTCGCTTGGACCTGCCGGACTCGGATATGGCTCTCGCTTCGGGAGGCCTGAGGGTCCGGGGGTAGGTTGAGGTGCAGTAGCGTACTCATGCGTCTCCCACGTATGCTGCTGTTGTGGTTGCGGCGGAGGGCGGTATTCACAGTGCTGCGGCGGCGGGCACGGCTGAGACGGAGCGCAGTAAGGCTGGCACTCTGGAGGGAGCAGCTCGACACGCTCCTCGTACTCTTGTTGGAAGTATTTGTCTACGCTGCCGGGGCCAGGGCCGGGTGGCAGGAGCCATTGCAGCGGCGGTGAGGGAGCGCGTTTACCGGCGCTGCCGGCCGGCGGCCCATACAATGATGCGCTAGCGCTGGAAGCATTGCTAGCGTCTTCGGCGCGTGCGCCCGGTGACAACGATGCTTCATGCTTATGCCGCCGAGGTGAACATCCTAACGAAAGCTCATCGCCCGTTAGTGTACCTGCGACAAAAAAATTATATATTTCAATTATATTGCACTGTCTATATAGCTGACAACAATGAATTCATAGTTATTTTATTTTTAGCGTTTACTAAATCACAATGAAAAAGAGAAATTGAATAAGTACCTATGTAGAGTACAAAATATTTAAAAGCATCACTGACAAATTAAACAAAGAGTCACAAGAACTGGGGTGAAGTATTGGCCTAAGAGTCAGTAGAGTAATTCGTTCGAATTAGCAGATTGCAGACCGTAGCTAACTCGGAATAATGCATAAAGATTAAATTGATAAAATTTTAATAGGTACCAATATTTTGTGGAATACGGTTTTTTATCAGTAAGGACTATTTTTGCATTTAGTGTCGCGGCATGGCAGAGCGGATGGCGCAATGCTACGCGCCGTCGATAACGTAGGAAGTCGATAAGTGCGTATCACTAAACTATCCGGACATGTGCCCAACGATCATTTGACCGTTGACCGTCACCTACTGGGGAACGGTGTTCAGCAATGGACTGCACCAAACGTACCAGTGCTTTCAGCTGAATTTTGGAGAACTTCATTTAAATTTTACAAGAAAAATAAATTTAGTTTTACTATGAGTACCTACGTAGATGTCGTAGAAACGTTTTGTAAGCAACAGAAGTATCAGGAACGAATAAATTAATAAAAAGTGAGGTTTCTTAATAAATAATTATTTGGTTCTATAATAATTTTAAAAACAATGAATATCAAAGAAATCTTTGTAACGATCCACCCAGTATGACTTAGGTATTTTATCATTATAATAAGAATTAAAACTTGACCCGACAGACTTTATTTACCTACGTGACAAAAATCACTTTTAGTTACTTAATCCAGATTTTCAAATATTTTCCGATTTTAATTTCCTACAAATCTTCAGATTTAAACGATGATTAAAAAATAATACAGATCGGTATAGCCATTTTAAGTGATGAAGCGCATCACTACGCATCACAAACTAAAATCATAATTAGGATTTTTATTTATGGATACATTAGAATTGAATTATCCATTAATATACCTGCCAGCCTATTAGATAAATATAAATGGTATTTAGGTAGGTATATATCACAGTAAAATTAATGTCATATTATTATAACGGTTAAATTATTAATAATTAATTATTATTTGCAATTATAATAAATTTTCTTTCAAAAACCAATTTAAAATGCAAATTTTGAAATGTATTTAGAAAAAGGCACTTTAAAATTATTATAATTACTACTCACTCTATTGGAGACGGACTCAATAAAGAATTTGTATGTAGGTTTATTTAGATATACACCACTGCTGATAACTCCATTATTTATAATAATTAGGTTTAGGTACGCACTTAAGGATAAAACATGATATAGCAAGAGTTTAGGCACGCTAACGCAAGCGCTGTGTAGCGCCGGAACTAGGCATGTACACACGGGAAACTCCATTCAGCTTCATGTATCGATCCGAACATATGACACGGGCCGCTGAACTTTCCATTTCACTAAACACTGTAACTTGAACCGCGCGCCGAATAACTTTTATCTGTATCGCGATCATTTAAAGCTGTAATTTTTACGGAAGTTACAGAACTGCAAATCATGAAGGGCATTGAAGGACATGCCGATGTCAAAGGAACCCGGATTGTTTATTTACAACGTTATCGGCCGGCGGCCGGCGGGGGCGAGGCCGCCTACGAGTCCCGGCGGAGTGCGTGCCTGCAGGGAGCAGCATTGGGCCAGCGGCATTGACTCGCACCTGATATTGACGGCGGCTCTAGCAGCGTCGGGAAGAAGGCGGGCAGGTCCGAAGTGGTGACAGGCGTGTTGAGGTCGGTCGGCGTGCCTGAGGCAGGCGTCGGCGCCGACACCGGCTTCAGCGCGCAGTCGAACCCGAGCGCGCCCACGTCAGCAAGGGAGAGCAGGTGCGGGCCGGTCGGGTGATCCGCGTCAGTGCCCATCCCGTCCGGCACCACCTGCTCCTCGGCCCACGGGCCGAGTGGAATTACGAACAACGCCAGCGTGAAGACGGCCTCTCGCGTGGCCTGTGCGAAGGGGACTGGCGCCGCGCGACCCCGCATCGCAGTTTTATCAATGGAGCCGCGGTCCCATATTCGGTAGCGGCGCGCGCAGCTCCGCCAATCGCGCGGCGCGTTGCCCCCCCCGAGGCTGACGTCACCTCCCGACGCCGCCTACCGCCCGCGCCGCCCCCCCGGGCCGCCTGCCGCCCGCTTTAACCACGAAGCCTCCGTGTTCCTTCTGCCCCCTGTGACTTGAACGCAAGCCTCCTAAATACATACTACCTATCGGCGTAAGTAGGTTTAAAATCTCTTAATGTCATGAAAGTTCTATGAAAAATTCAAATTATACGGTAAAGTCCGGCTTTTTCTACGTTCGACTGTATTTTAATCAAATAATACGATTTATACGACGCTATCTACAGTATTTTGGTACCGATACATACAGACACATACAAAAAAAAAATTACGCATTTATTTGGTGAATATGGTGATGGGGATAGGTATATTATTATTATTTCTTTCACTAAGTTTTAGAATCGAAAAACAATTCTTTTTCTCAAATCAGAACAAGATGTATGAAATGAAAATTGCTGCTGTTAATAAGTACTTCATTCTGTGGGTAATTTGAAAGGGTTTACACCTTCAAAAACTACGCATAAATAATGACGAATCCCCAAAAGAAGTTGGTACCAAATTTCGAAATATGAGTTTCTCACTGCAATCAAAAACTTTTTTAGGCTTCCGTACTACAAAAAGTAAACCGGAAAACTTATAAGATCACTTCGTAATATCCGCTTCTACTGTCCGCTTCTTTTGGTAATAAGCAATAAGCAATTTCTTACCTATGGAACTTAGTAAGGGTAATAAATCCGAAAACGTGAGTATGCAGTAGATATCAGTGGGCAGTCTTATAGAAGGGGTATGTTCGTCTACACATTCGTTTTTGATTACTTCAGAAAATAGATACTAATTCTGTCTTACTTAAAAATAATACTGACTTTAAAATAATACTGCTTTTTGGAAATAGTTGCGGGAAAGTGTAGCTACTAATTTATGTGGAGTATCCCACGACAAAAAAGGCGGGGTGTTCCTATTGAATTTACTTGCACGGTGAATTTTTGGGGGTCTTCATAGCCGTCTCTGAAAGGGGGTCATATAAGATAACGTAAGATATACAAATAGGATAAGCTAAGATACCTAGATATCTATCTGACAGACAGTGTTGATGTTATTACTATTATTAAATTAATCGATTTAAAACTTCATCTCGTAACATAAAATAAATAATATTTCATGGTTAAGTTTTTTTGCCTATTAGGAAAAATAAATCGTAGAAGCTAAGCTCTAGTCTGTGGCAACAGAACAATGCAGAGCATTTTAAATAAAATTAACTTATTACATGCGTAGCTCAGGGAGCTACATTAAACAATTTGGTACCTATTTAATACTTAACTAACATAAAAACCGTTTTGCACATAAATTTTTTTATGACCTGGGTATGCAAAAAGAGATTTTGCCTCATGAATATAGGTAGGTAATTTATTACACTGTGGTGTAAATTTCGACTTAGTAGATAAAATAATTTTAAGTTTTTGTGATCTATATTCTGCGCTAATGATAGATATGCCACTGATTTTTATTTTTGTGTTGTGTTAGTTTGATAAAAATGATATCTTAAACTTCATCTGTTACAGTTAGGTTATAATAAAAAAGATGGTCTAGATCTATAAGTTGTAAGTACTTGTTAAAACAATTTTTTTTTGCGATTTCTTAGGTCTATGTAAAAATAATTGAAAGACAATTAAATAACATTTTTAAAGCCTTTTTATAACTTTGTAGGTATAGTTATAGTTTAACTGATCAAATAATAATTCATAAATGATTTAAACGTAACAATAATTACAAGTCGTTAGGTGTAGGTTTAGCTGGTGGGCGGTTGACCTGAACCATTCAAGATCAAGGATATACCTAATATATGGCGAGATAATAAATGCAATATTCTTAACTCTCCGGATAATATAAAGTAGGTTTATTTAAATGATCTTAATTCTGCCACAAACAGATAATTACTGATATTATACATTTACAAATAATAATACTAATGTCTACTATGAAATACAGTCTATTAAATACTTCAGTGAAGTTCAATATTTGATCACTTTACAAACATATTTATGTTTGTATAGATATATAAAGATACTTATATAAATGCATTTTATCCGTTATTCTCAGATCTCAATCATCAAATAAAAGTGAATAAGTAGGTACTCATTAAACATAAGAGAAAATTAAATATGTAAATCAAAGAATAGGGCTGCCATCACCCAAATCGCCGACCCTGGACTAAAACTATAAAAACCCCGGACATTTCGAATGAGTTTGGTTTTTCCCCGGACACTTTTTATTTATTTTAATTTATTGTTTACCTTTTAATTAATTGGGATCGAATATCAGGTAAAAGTGTCAGGGTTTTCTCCGGACGCTCTTTGAAAACCCGTCCGGACGCACCCTGGATGCTAATCTAGGACAAATCCGGGGAAACCCGGACGGATGGCAGCCCTACCAGGGAACACATTTCTGACGAAACATGAAGTGAAAACGTCTTTTCATAAATATCCCAACGGTGGTGGGGTACATAAAGATAGGTCGTCACTCAACACCTAATTTGTTCTGACGTCTGCATATTTTCATGATTATTCAGAGAAGATCTTTTGTAAGACCTGTATTTATTGCCATTTCTTTGAACAGGACGTTTATTTTTGCTGGTATACACACGATATTTTTATATCAACTGCTTTTTGACAACGCTTATTGATAATAACGGTAATTTTTAACAAAGTTGAAAAAAGGCAGTTTTGCGTTTTTTGTATGTTTCTTAAGCGACTACCCCGTCAATTATGAATTGATTTTGATGATTCTTAAGTATTAAGAATTGGTAAGTAATACTTCAGAGGTGGTCCCATATAAATTTTATCATCATCGGTTCAGTAGTTTTGTAAATAGAGTAAAATAACGGTTTATGGGTATTTGCCCATACTTAGACGATTTAATGATTTTTGCAACGAAAGTGGTGTGTAGTTCTAGGTACACGAATTTATGCTGATAAGATAATAAAACCGAGACACTGAAAAGCGAAAAAATAAACATTTTTGGGAAAAATACTTCCTACCAATTTTCAAAAATTTATTGTCGTCAGTATTTTGCTACCGACTTCTAGAGCGATGAATTGGTCCTAATATAGATATTGTTGTCCACAAGCGTTTCAGTAATAGAATGTAAATTATCTTTTCTCTTTTTAGTGTTTTTTATATGTTTACATAATTCCCAATCATTGCTGTACACATAATTCTTATAAAAGTTCGTAAAACTCATCATAAAATTTGCAATAACAAGCTACATCTCAAATGTAGAATATGTATGTCAAGTATGCGAGCCGAAGCGAGTAAGTGCGGCGTGCAGTGCGGTGTGTTGCGGTGGCAGGACAATGGCCGCAGCTGTGTGCGTGGTGCCGGGCTGCCGCCAGTGTCCGAGACACGCCGACGCCCGATTGGGCCCACATGCAGTCGTTCACGCTAACCCAATTATCGCGTAACGGAGACGATAAAGAAAAATAACAAACCCACGATTTCACCGACGTCTAATTATAGCGCGCTATTTGTGGGTGCGCGGGCGCAAGCGGCATAGCGTGGCCGCGATGTCAGGGCTATTCCTGGCCGTCAGCTGACGCTCCTGCGCCGTCGTCGCGGCGCGCACGCTCGTAAACACCACGCAACCGATTGACGTAAAATGCGAACAATCGAGTTTTCAGCAGGTGAATCACGAGATGAAAACGTCCCTGCGGGAATCGTTCTATAATTAACTTGACTGCTTTTGGTTTGGACTTCGGAGGCGGGGTTCTATTTCTGACCGTTGCTTCAATACCGCTGTCTATTTCTATCTTGCTACTATTTGTTTCTTCTAGATTATTGTTCACGCTTTCATGTTTGTGTGAACTGAAGTAGGTATCAGTCATATGACTTAGTAGTTAACGATGTTTTGTTTCTAGTTTATAGATTCAACGAAATAGTCAACATGTTTGCTACGAGTTACGCGCCAGCCAATAATAACCTGGCGGTTACTTTTTTGGCTTCAAGTGTTCAGCTTCCGTTGTTTGTATTGGTCAAGTGTTACTTATAATTCCTTTACAAAATGTTATGTTTTTAAATCTTTTCTTCGTCATAGAATGCCTGTTCACCATTCTTATTACATGGTGGACAATCCTTGAGTTCTTGCGTTTAGAAGTATATTTCATTTGTGTATTTCATTACATAATAGATAAAGTCTAATAGAAAAATCTGTATAATCAGTATTACGTAGGTAAGTACTTAGTTTAAATCACGATGCAGGCTGGCTTAAAAACTAATAAGTATTATATCTTTCTATACTTTTATATTATATCTAAACGAAACTATTTTCCGAGCTCTTCCAGTCTTTCGTGATTCTATAGACTGCAACTTATAAGACGGATAGGTGGCCGCCTACGGAGTTCTAGTAGGTAGCATTAACGCCCCCTTAAAGGCCATAAACGTATCATTGCCGTCGTGACACCGAGTAAACACTTGTGTTATAAGCTGTAGTAATAGAAAGTGGCTCGACAATGAGTCGACCTACTGCTGCCGTTTGGCGAGCATGTGTGAACTCAGGCTAATAATACCAGCTTGTGTTGCAAATGCAATTCTAGGTGACGGTGCCACGCCGCCGGCGACTATTAATATAAACTGTTACATTATCTTTCATTAGTCGTATTGATGAATCATGATCATCTGCTGTTAGCTGCCAAGGTATGTTTGCTTTCCAATTAATAATTTCTGTAAGTACCTACTTATTAGATAATGCTACAATCTAGTTAGGTATCTAATGATAAGATAGGTTTTAAAATCGTCTGCTGCTGACTCCTAAATTGCTTAATGAAAGACCAGACTAGACTTTGTAGGATTTAGAGTTCCGTAGTCACAAGGGACCCTTATAGTTTCGTCATGTCTGTCTGTCTGTCTGTCCGTGGTATAGAAATCTGAAATCGGGTAAGCATACTAAGCATATTTTACACGCCGACAAAGTGGTAAAATAAACTGAAAAATATATTTTTATTAGGGTATCACGTAAAGTGCACAGTGGAGAATGTTTTTTTTATCATCTATCCTGTTGTGGGGTATCGCTGGATAAGTCGTTCAAAAATATAGCACGGGTTTGTAAACCATTTTCCAGTTCAGGGAGCCGTTGGCGAAATATCGAGCTATAAAGTCCTTATTTTTGTTAGATATCAGCGCCCCAATTTTAACTTCGGAATGGCTATTCCTAGATAACTATGTGAACAGAATTTACAGGCGAAATATAACGTACTCAAAAGGAAAACTATCACGGCTAAGTAGGCTTTAGGTATCGGTTACAGAGTTTAGGACACAAACTAAAACGTATTACGGAATAGCCCTATAAAGCGTGGCCCGCCCAACACGCACATGGCTGGTTTTGATATTCATCTAGCGTATAAAGACTAAATCTTTTTAGTCTTTATATCTTTCTTAATCTGCTTATCTTACCTATATCAAAACTACGAAAAGTCTCGATCTACGCTCTTCCTACAATGCAATAACAAGTTTATATAAGAACCCCAAATGGTGGAAAACAACTAGTTTTTTTGTCTTGAAGCTATTTATTTAAAGGTACAATCCTCTGAATTTCTTGAAGGCATTTATAATGTTTAAGAGTCAGATCCTTATTAACGGAGTAGAATACATAAACAGAATTGGGAATGTGGATCTAAAGCGTCCATATAGGTTAGCACTATTCGCTCGTTGACCGATAACGCCGGTAAAATAGCGTGCAGTGACGCGAAAGTAATGTTGGCACTCGTCACGTCAAGATGAGCTGGTTTACCGCGTCACGTCGCACTCATGCTTATAATTACGCCTCCATCGATCAACACTCGAGAATTCTAATCTTGTGCAGATTTATCACTAGCTTGCTGACGTACACAGACACCCTAAAGAGTTAAATGTTTATCACGATTCATTAATAGAACTGTGTAATCGTTGTTTGCACGTAATTTGTACGCATTTACGTAGTCACCACCACGTCTGCAGCGTGCTTTATTATGAACATGATGTAACGGCGATATTAAAATATTTAAGTATATTTAGAATTACATCGATGTCTAGATAAATATTCTTTAAGACTTTAAGAAAGGAAATGGGACGAAAGTATTTACTTACAAAAAACAAGTAATGTTGATATAATTATTTATTATAATGACATGAAATTATGCAAACAATATCAACTCCAACCAAACTCATTATTCTCCCGGTTATAGGTCTGTTGTCGGATGAATTGGGACAGATAACCTCTAGATATTAACTTATTTTGTACGTCTACTTACCTACCTTAGTCTAAATTTCCCTCCTATTTCATACCGTGAATGTAAAGGAAATTCTGAAAATTATGAATAGAGTAGTGAGTAGCGAGAAACTGGGGGGTTGGGGGGTTGGCGTTGACGTCACGACCCCCGCGCCTTCCCGGGTGGCAGGAATTATTCGCGTGACGCACGACACTCATGCTACACTTTTATTTTTCGATAAATTACTCGAGTGCAGATCAGCTATCACATCGATCTGAATATTACGCATGTCATGTTTGATAATTATTTTGTATGATGAACGTCATCGTGGAATCCTACTAATAGGTTATTATACCTAAATGTGAAAGTTTGTTAGGATATACTTATGTATGAATGTTTATTATTCTTTAGATTTGGATGAAATTTGGTACACACATAGTTTATAATTTGGATGAACACATAGGACACTTTTTATTCCAGGATGCGGTCGAAACCGCAGGAAACGGCTAGTGTTGACATAATTGGGACTGTTGAAGAAAACTGAGTATTTAGGAAAAAAAAATTACGATGGGCAGACGCAAAACATCACACTTAAACTTTCTGGACGGGTAGGAGTGCAGACGTACCTGCTTGCATTACACCTTAATTTCGTCAGTCAAATCCAGAATCCGAGTTGATTATAAAAAGTTCTTAGACATTTCCAATATCACTTCTTCTGGAAATTGAACTCACGGTCATTTTCTCACATTTCCATTAATTGCACTTACGACCACTACACCAATGAGGCAGGCAACGTGCTAGCTTTGTTATTATTTTTACCGACTTCAAAAAAGGAGGAGGTTCTCAATTCGACTGTATATTTTCTGTGTAGGTATATTGTTTACGCGATTACTCAGACAATTATGAATTGATTTTAATGATTCTTTTGTTTGGTAAGTCATACTTCAGAGGTGGTCCCATATAAATTGTATATGTTGATACGGTTCAGAAGTTTTGTAAATATTTAAAAAATATTTTGTTTACGGGTATTTGCCCATACTTCGACGATTTGATGTTTTTTATTTTTTGCAAAAAAAAGTTGTGTGTAGGTTGGTACACGATTTTAGGCTGATAGGATAAAAACACTGAAAAGCAAAAAAAAATTTTTTACAAAAAAAAAGAATAGGTAAACTAGGACTTCCAAAATCACTGAAAAGAGAAAATAGTGTAATGAGATTAATTTTATTTTTTTGAGAATATATGGGTAGTAATGTTATTGTGACTGTCTGTTAAACTTTGTTTCTTCCATAGGCATAACCTATCTGCATGTCAATTTTTATTGAAATCGGATCATACGTTTATCATGAAAGCATAACAATAATGATAAATGAAAAGTGATTTCCCTAAACGATATTTTCATATGTGAAGTTTTCTAATTCATGTAGTACATAGGAACTTCTTATCTACAGGTCGAATGAATTAGATATAAGGTAGGGGCTAAAAGTGCAGACTACGAGTTATCAGCAGTCTGACGTCATAGCAGAAGTGACAAAAATTCGCGGAAGGCTGTATTGCCGGCGTGCGTCAGCCGGCCACCTGTTGATCGACCGCCAACACTGCCCTTGTGTGGTAACCTCTGCCGGGGCCGCGCAACGCTGAGCGCGCGATCGATATCAATGACGTACGGCCTCATTCATAAAAAGGGAGGCACCCCACCCCACTACCGTATTTAGCCACCTTCCCCACACTACGGATTCGGGTGAAATCGTGGCAACTTCATGAATGGCGCGCACACAGATATAAATTCCGTAATTTGTGGTCGATGTCATGATGTTTAAAGAGGCAAATGGCGTCAGTATTGTACAAATATGACAATAATAGTGCCTACCAGATAGTTATTATAGCGATAAGGTAAATATTGTGTTTTGGTGTTGCAAATTGCAGCATAAATAACGTTTCAGTAGGATTGCTCGAGGAGTAGTTCGATCATACTATGCGGTTTTATAGTGTATGTTAAAATAATGTGTGTGAGATAGTGGGTGATGTCGGGAAGTGCATGCGAAGCGTGGGCGCGGGACGATTTGACACGCGCTTATGACACTTGTATTCGCAATCAGCGCAGTTGCACACACAATGCTATGGAGATACCGTGTGTGATATACTTGGCCAATTATTGTTATTTTTAACAGGTATTTTTTACACATTTTTGTTCATATACTAATGTATCGTTCCTAAATCTCCTTGGTGTTATTAATTAGTTGCTCCGTTAATACAGTTTACATAAATACCCATACCTAGAGAATAATCTATTGCTTTTAAGTTCATACAAATATTTTGTCATTTTTAGTGAGCGTGCAAATTGGTTATCATAAGACAAACGCTGGATATTATGCTTGAATCTAAAAAATATTCTGAAGAATGTACCTATATACTTAAGTGTAATTTAATTTTTGTTCTCACGCGACTCAATGTGATCTCGATGTGCGTGTTCAGCTGTAATGTAATCAGTGGTGCGCACGCGTCCCTTATTTACGGCGGATTACGCGCGCAATCAACTCGCGCGCACCGAAAGAATACGGAGTTACCGAACTGACTGTTTCTGTCTCCTGTCATAAAGTACAATGTATTGTTTATTATTCTTTTTTGTTTATATTAACAGTAATTTGCAGGCCAGAATGTGGTATGCTGTCAGTTTTTGTTGTATATGTAAACTATTTTTTCTGCATGAAGTCAATTATGGAAACCTATTTTCTGGTAAGAGCCGTTCTTAGAATTCGTTTCTTTGTTTATACTAGTACTAGTAAGTTCTCAGGTTTCATAGGTGAAAAGGAAACACAATTTCAATTGATTCAAAAATTTATTCTGTCACTTGTTTATAAATTATGTAAGTATATTGCTAAAATATACTTGCTTATAATGTAAGTGTAGTAAAAAAAAAACCATTACACAAACTATCTATTAATAAAATTAACGATATTCTCTAATCCCGTATTGTTTGTACCGGCGAAGCGGCCTTCCGTGTGGCCGTGGCAATGGCTGCGGCATCGATTTCCTTCTGGTTAAGAGCAGCGTCCGGCCGTGGCTGGGGGCAGAACGGCATTAAGCACGATCGATGCTACGTCCTTGAACCTTGTTGCCTTGTACCGCGCATGCGCTGTTAAATGTCGGACGTCATCCCGTGACCATGGCCACGAAACACGTGTCGAGTCTCCCTAACCCCTACCCTAGCCACCTCGTTCGCCATTCATTCCGACTCTTGCGGCTATGCCTCACAGCTGGCGGCTCGCCTTATTCATCCTCAACTCTGCCATTTCTTATCGATTGTGACCTTTTTAAGGCAACCTGTTGATTTTGTTTTAGACAATAACTCGGATGATCAGCCTACTACAATATTTCAGAAGGCTTTTGGTAAAACCTTTGACATTTGTAGTAAAATTCTAGGAGAACAGGGTGTGTGTTGTCTTTCGTGAATGTTCCATGATCCATATGCTGTTAAAGTTTACGTATTACGAGTAGGTAGGTAAGCAATATGTCTACGTACAAGCTTATGTGTCAGTCGTGCATGGGGCAGGATTGCAAGGCGACATTGAGAACAAGTCCGCGACCACGCAGGGCTACGTATGAATGAAGTAGCCGTGGGCGGCACGCGGTGAGCGTGGCCCATTCATTCATTAGCTCGGAGGCCATTCCTCATGAATAATACCATAACAAAAACTGTCAATAGTGTTAACTTTGTTGTGTGTTACATACAACATTGTTTACTTCATCTTCATTTGAGAGTTCACACGAAAGTAGAGACGCTTTATAGTTTTACATCTATGGGTTGGGGAGCATTTTTTTTCATCATGCATCATCATGCCTACTTAATTTTTAATATTTTTTTCGAATTATAGGGTTCCGCAGACAAAGGTACCAACGGGATCCTATTATTAAGCCTTCGCTGCCCGTCTGTCTGTCAGTCAGCAGTACTCTATTCAAATAATAAAAACCGGCCAAGTGCGAGATGGATACGAAGGGTTCCATATTATCGTACAATTATGTACAAAACACAATGTATTTTCAGTATTTACATTAGAAACGACATTCATGACCCTAGTTACTGATAAAAATATGAAATAAGTGAATCTATGTTGATGTACCGACCACTTTTCAACTTATAATTTACCTTGGTTACTGAAAGTTGTAAAGTAAAAGTGACGTAGGTACCTGTCTACGTAGTTTAGGTGGAAGTGTTATCTAGACGAGTAATGAACAAGGTTCTGTTCAGTAAAAGGAGTTGTCGCGTAGGAGGCAAGGTAAGGTCTGCAAGTTTGAAACTGGCGCGGATTAGAAGCATTGTTCACGCCAACACACTAACAGAGCCATTGCCGTCGGCGTCTTAGGAACATCTTTGACTCACTCCTAGGCATTAATATTTTTTGTCGACATAGCGGCATTTTGCTCAAAATTGACATGTTAAGATTCGATTTTGGCGATGCAACCTACATGATATGTTTTGTTATTTTAGAGTTCCTAAGTAAGTGGATAAGAAATAACTTTGTTTTGTGTTTAGATTGTTACTTCGTGAACACAAATTAACATTGTAAGATATCGTTACCTACTTCTTAAGATCTCGGTATCTGAGTCTGCACAAATCACTGAATAACAGATATGACCATAGATAAAAATGGTAGCATCTATACACTACATCTATGGGTTCGACACTCGGTAGGTAAGTGATATTCTATTCATTGCAAATTTCGAATTAATATTAGGGACGATAGTGGCTCTCATCATTTGTCTGAAATTTGACTACCTGATAGCCTCAAATTAAGGTAGCGAGCGCATTACCAAGGCTATTTTGGACTACGAGCTGAAAGAATGATACAAGAAATGAAGAACCCTACACTCATTATTCACGTTGAAGACTCCTGGGCCAACGAGTGAGGACAAGCCAATACAGCAAGTATTCTGACAGAAAACATAGAAATATTTATTATCATTCTTGCGTTTTTGCTTCCTGAACTATTTAAGAGTTCATATTTTTTTCTTATTTCTGTAATATGTATCTGCTTGCTTGTATTTTTTATGGCTTTTCAGAAATATCGCTTTCGGTCTTTTGCTTGCTTACAAACATGGCCGCTCACATGCTTCTGTTGTTGAACTGCTCAGCTTCTTGCTTTTATATGAGAATATAAACCCTTGTATCTAATCATTTACTGTGGCTAAAATTTAAACACTAACCGCTTTATTCATAATAACGCCATTCATCTTATAAGCCTCTTTTAGCTATCGAATTGTTTTGCCCTTATATGTCAAGTCAAAATACAATTTGACGTAAATAATATAATATATTTGGGGTAGGTACCAGGCTAACCGCGTACAGCAGAATAATTATCAGTATCTGCCTGTCTGACCTCTATAACTGTATCCATAACCAAGTTCGCGGGGAACACGCCCTTTGTTTAGTCTAGTTATTTTTTAGGGCTTGTTACTACCTATTAAGAGCCACGAATCCTTATATTTTCCACCATATACCAATCTACATAGATATAAACTTCTTGAATACAATAGCTAGCTTGACCCGTACACGTGGGTATAGGCAAATCTAAAATTAAACCTAAACTACAACAGTTTTAATATTAAATCGTCATTACTTATTCAGAACTGTGAGTAACGTTTGTTTGTCACTATGGATTTTATATTGATGGTATGGTATTTTTAACATAAATCACTAAAAAAGACTGAGCTTGACCTGAGTCAGTGCTCGCTTTTGCAATTAAAAACTGAGAACAAAATGAAATGAAACCTTAATATAAATATTTTCAAGATTAACTGGAACTAGAATTAAATATTTTGAGTTTGAAACTGTACTGTGTAACCAATAGATGTGTTATTTAGTACCGTTTGTTATATCTATGATGTAACTATAGCTAGTTGTTCAGAAATGATTATTCAATACTACACAATTCTTCTGATATAAATAATTATTTATCTTGCTTACTGGCTTCAACAAAATTGTTGTATGAAAAGAGTACCTATATGTCAGCTTGCCTGTCTGATTGGTGAAACTGCACCTAATGCGTTTTGACTTAAAGCATTTGTTTGTTTTTAACGCGACGTTTTCATAACTAGTTAATGTTGCTATCAGACTCATTTAATCATGGCAGTCTTAGTTAATGTAAGTGGAGTTTGCGCACGCGCCGGCCGGGCGGCGGGCAGGGAGGCGCGCGCGCGGCTGCGAGTTGCGGTCGGGCAGACGTGTGCGCAGACTCTCGCACCGGGACGCTAATTAGATAAACGAGCCGTGTGGCGGGGTCCCGACCGCAATTACGAGTTGCGCTGCAACCCGTAAATAATCAACGATATAGGACGCCACTTGTGTCTGACTCACTTATGTCGGTCACCAATTACAATTATCCACTGGACAGCTAAGTCTCTGTGAACTACTGCAATTGCGGTCTCAGAATCATTTTTGTGAAAATATGCCTCGTTGTGCTTCGTTGTATTACAATCTGTCACTTCACAGTCAGCTTTGCTATAGAAGAGCTGTTCATTGCCAAGCTTCTTGATTGTGACAGACCATGAGAGTTCTGGAAACATTCTTAACGCTGAACTCCGAATATGTAGGTTCCTACTTAACACAATCATCTATGTTAGTTATATTTAAACTTCAGTTTTACAAATCGCATCCATATCGGTTCAGCCGTTTCATCGTGAAAGCGTAACAAACAAAATCACTTCTGCATTTATAATATTAGTTTGGATAAGGAATGTCTGTTTGTTGAATAAAAAATGCAAATTGCTTGAGTGCTTGTTATCAGACAACTTAGACTACCGATAGTATTATTATTCTAGCACCAACACGCTTATTTGTTAGACCGTTCGTTTAATGTTTCTAAGCTTTTTTCTTCGATTGCATTCTGACCTAGGTGTCTTGTACCTATCTTATTTTACAACCTGACGGCACCTATTGATCGCACTGCAAGCAAGATTCAAAGATCACTAATTTGCTTTCTTGCTTGTATTGTCTGGTTGAAATCACGTTTAGGATAACAAGTACCCAAAATATGTCTGATAAACTATCTGTTTCATGCGATTTCACTCACATCCCGCGGGAACTTCTTCACGTACTCGGATAAGAACTATATCCTAGCCCTTTCCGGTTTCAATCTATCTCCATATCAAATTTCATCTCAATCGTTTCATCTCATAGATGTATTATTCACTACCGTTGGATATTATATCTATATTTCAGCCATTTTACCGTAGAAGCGTAAAAGATAGAGAGTATTGCTTTTCTAAATTGAAGATAATATTAGTAGTAAGACTTTAAAATAAAGATGTAATAAATATTTGTTTAATTATAAACGTTATTCTCATCATTCATCATGAGCGAATTAAATCACATAAATAGATGTAAAATGTTATGCCAATTCGAATACTTATGCATGTACCTAAGCAGTCAACGAGCATTAATTGATAACCGATTGTTCTTTCTTGTATAGCTCAAGTGCAACGTTTTAACCATCACAGCGATAAATTAGGTGTTATCTTTATTTCCTTAGCCGCAAAAGCAACCTACTAAGAATTTTAGATAAATAAATAAATATTTATAAACAGGATTAAAGATTTAAATATGTGTTATTCATGATTGTTGCTTTGTTATACGCGGAAATCTGCTAAAGCATTCTATGGCTCTCTTAATGAGTTTCTAAGACTGATGACATGTCATTTCGCGGAAGCAAACAGCACTCTGCGTTACAATAATTTGCTCGTGACAAGGTCACGACGTTTAGAAGTACTGGCGTTGCAGCATCGTGCCAGTTCATTTGTCCAGTGTACATCAACGGTCAGGGTCTTGCCTTGTCCATTAATTAGAGTATCCGCATTTTTTTTCTGTTAAGCCGTTTATTACATTAGTGTTCCGTTGGGTTATGAAGCGATGAGTCAAGTCCGAGGGCACGCGTCCAACATAATGACAATTATTTTTTTAGTGTATTAAGTGTAGAATCACAGGGAGGTCAATTTATTCGTGTGTATGATATGTTATGTATGTTTCTTTCTTCTAAAATAAAAATAAAATTCATATATTTAGGTATCAACAACCAGTCTTACCTTCTTATTCCTTCATAAACTACTTACTTTAAAAACGTACAATTGTCTTATTTGCATTTATCACTAATTAAATAGTTTTATTATTATTAGTTATCCTTATGTAGGTACCTACTTAAATACATACCTATTTTAAAAACCTAAAATTCTGTCATTTGTAAATGTTTCAAGCGTTAAATGTTATTGAAAATGACTCCGGTACTTTTCAAGCGTGTCGCGTGCAACTGTTTTAGTTTAGAAAAAATAGGGCGATTGCACAAAACTTAAAACTAGACAAACATTGGCTCACATCCAGTTTTACAACACCGATACTATTAAACTGTCGTCCTCTAGTTTTAAAAAATATCTGGAGTTGAAGATGAACGCAAGAGGAAAATAACTTGTTTATTATAATGTTACAATGGTTTTGTATATCTAGGTAGGTACTATTTATAAAGCACTAGCTAACCCAGCGAATTCGAACCGTATTTTTTTTCGGTGATTTTTCCGATGTCTTATTAACTAGTTCTTCTGGCTATTCGGGGCGGAGATCGATCCAACAAAGATTATAAAAATCAGTCCAGTCGTTGTTATGAATGGCGTAACTAACCCGACTTTGTTTTATGTTTTATTATATACGCACATGTAAGATCGATGATGTAACTACTACCAGGGGCCTTACCACCACTTATTTTTGCCATTGCTATTCAGGTATGAGAACGGCACATAGCTACTAACGTCGTATAGCACAGTCTCTTATTCACAACGAAGCTATTCCTGCTTTGCACGTCATGGCAAGGCCCCTGTATCTTAGTTCCCTACGATAGATCAAGGCAGTGATTATTCCATCGCAGAAAAGTAATGTTGCTATGTACCATATTTACATCTTTTAGCTTCGTCTCACTCTCACTCCAAAGCAGAGATAGCAAAAACACGTGATGGTATGAAAAACCCCTGAAGCCAGGTTTATTTAGTTTGATAACTGCTCAAGCTACTGATATCGTATTACGTTACCAATGTTGATAAAATTTATATGCGACCACCTCTGAAGTACGACTTACCAAACAAAAAATAATTATCAAAATCGGACTACTCTGTAAAAAGTTAAGTATCATCACCATCAGGTCATACATAAAAAAAACCGGCCAAGTGCGTGTCGGGCCACGCGCAGTAGGGTTCCGTAGTAGATCTCAGTTAGTCGACTATAACTCTGTAACTGGTTAAGCCTAGTTAGCCGTGATAGTTTTCCTTGTAAGTTCATTACATGTGCTACGTCTGTGATTTTTTTCACATTTTTAAGTACAGCCATTCAAAAGTTAGAGGGGGGGGTAACTCGTATCGAACAAAAAATTTCACTTAAAATCTAGATATTTCGCAAATGGCTCGCTTAACCGAAAAATGGTCTTCACACACCCATAATATTTTTGAAAGACCTATCTAACGATACCCCACACGAAGGGGTACGCGAGAAAAATATTTTTCATCCCTACTTTACATGTTTGGGAGCTACCCTAAAAAAAAATATTTTTCAAAATGTTATTTTACCACTTTCTCGGCGTGATCAATATACATATTCATACCAAATTTCAGCTTTCTAATAACAAAAACCACGGAGCTATGCCGCGGACAGACAGACAGACAGACAGACAGACAGACAGACAGACAGACAGACGGACAGAGCGAAACTATAAGGGTTCCTTGTCGGACTACGGAACCCTAAAAATATGTATACGCGTCGACTTAGGAACCACATCCGTTTTTTTCGTGGGTTAAAAATAAAATAGGTGTATCTTAAAGTTTCTCCGTCTTATTCGAAATGAGTTATCGCATTATTATCATTATTAAGTCTACAAGTATCTATGTACGTTTGTACGTTGTATAGACCAGTGCCAATAACTTTTGAAAACAAAAAAAATAATAGTAGGATGAAACCCATTGGAAAAGGAGGAGAATACGATAAAAATGATAGGAAAAATAAATTACGGGCGATCTGAGGTCGGGAAGTGGGGGGGAGGGGGGGTTAAAATTAAAAAAACGGTTTATCTCAATTTCCGGCAAAACTACAAGTCCTATGAAAAAAAGTTAAATGGCAAAGTTGTAGGTAATAAAAAGATCTACAACTTTTGTATTAACACTTTTTTCACATAACCTCAAAATTTATGTGAAAAATTCAAAAAAACAAGTTTTTGGTTTTTTATTTTTATCTTTTACAATAATTATTTTTTTTTCACGAAATTTTGTGAAAACTTACCTTTTTATGTCCCAAACACAATATAATTTATTTGATTTAAAATAATTATTTTTTCACCCTTATTTTGACTTAATATCGAAAAAACACCCTAATTTTCAATCGAAAATTCTCGTGTCAAAATATCACTTTTTTTTAAAAAGTCGGTAGTCTTTTTGTTCTTTGAAATCTCTACTTTCAGATGGTATAAAAGAATATTTACATTGCTATGGTAAATGTTCTCAGAAAATATAAAGAAACGCTACGAAATAACAGTTAGCAAGGCCTAGATCCTTCTAGCAACTCCCCACTTCTCTATGAAATACCTTTTGATGAGCTAAAAGGTATTTCATAGAGAGGTCCGAGGTTCCGTAGGTCACTCAGATACATAAGTTATCTTAAAATAGCAATAAATAGGCATCTACGCAAAAAAATTAAGCCGGTCAAGGCCTTACTACCTGTTATTTCGTAGCGTTTCTTTATATTTTCTGAGAACATTTTCCTTAGCAATGTAAATATTTTTTTATACCATCTGAAAGTAGAGATTTCAACGAACAAAAAGACCATCGACTTTAAAAAAAAAAGTGATATTTTGACACGAGAATTTTCGATTGAAAATTAGGGTGTTTTTTCGATATTAAGTCAAAATAAGGGTGATAAAATAATTATTTTAAATCAAATAAATTACAGTGTGTTTGGGACATAAAAAGGTAAGTTTTCACAAAATTTCGTGAAAAAAAATTAATTATTGTAAAAGATAAAAATAAAAAACCAAAAACTTGGTTTTTTGAATTTTTCACATAAATTTTGAGGTTATGTGAAAAAAGTGTTAATACAAAAGTTGTAGATCTTTTTATTACCTACAACTTTGCCATTTAACTTTTTTTCATAGGACCTGTAGTTTTGCCGGAAATTGAGATAAACCGTTTTTTTAACTTTAACCCCCCCTCCCCCCCACTTCCCGACCTCAGATCGCCCGTAATTTATTTTTCCTATCATTTTTATTGTATTCTCCTGCTTATCCAATGGGTTTCATCCTACTATTATTTAATTCACTTTTTACCGTTTTTAGAGGCTAAAAGCACTGGCCTAGTATGCATGTACGTTACAAAAGAGTTCCTTCTGTTTTCGTCAAAATAATCATTGGCTAGTTCAGTTTATTACGACACGTAACCGGGACGCAATTCTCGCGCTCTCAGGAATTTCATACAAGATTATAATCAAGTCGACGGACGGTGCGTATGTTGTTATTCATCTTGAGACATTCTGCAAATATTGGAAGAATTCGGCATTTTCTACTGTTCTTATGCCAAGGTTTAAGCCATGAGTACCTACATTTCTATTGCGTTTCACAACTACTCTGAAGGTTCGCCAAATGGTAAGTGTATATTCCGGTTCGAAAACAAAATTAAATGTAAGATATTGAAAATGTGTTGTGCTTCCATATCAATTTGTTATCTTTTTAAACATATAAAATGCTTTGTCCTGAATGACTGACGGATCACTACACAGCCTAAACCGCTGATCGTAGAGACCTGAAACTTGGGAGTTTTTGTTCTTTGTATGACGTAGCCATCTGATAAGAAAGGATTTTCCGAAATTCCTCGCCTAAGGGGGGTTAAAAAGGAGGGCAAAGTTTGTATGAAACTATTATTTTTAATTTGAATTCGTATAGCCCATACGCAGGCGAGCCGCTAGCTGGAAGCTAGTATTCTTCTAATATTATAAATGCGAAAGTTGTTTATTGAATGGATTTTGATAGATTTTGGTACAACATATAAGTATAGTGTATAATCTGGACATAGGAAAGGAAGTCTAACATATAGGAAACCTACTTTTTATCAGGGTATGCGAAATAGTCACCTCAGGGTGCGGGTGAATTGGGGCTGCGGGATGTTCGAAAGAGTTACCGCATCCCCGGAATACAAAAGGCTGAAGAAGGAACATGATTTAGTCAGTAACAATCTGACACTAACGGCGAGAAGGGTCATTTGATGATTTCCCATCCGAAAAAAGACGTTACGGGTGAGATCGCAGGAAACAGCTAGTATCTAATATATAAATATATTGGCCTGTAATAAGAAGCATTTTTAAGGTTCCGTAGTCGACAAGGAATCGAGGCGAGCTTCGCCATGTCCGTCTGTCTGTCCATGGCATAGCTCAGAGGTTCTTGGTACTAGAAAGCTGAAATTTAGTAGGTACAGATATGTATATTGATCACGCCGACAAAGTGGTAAAATAAAATTATGAAAATATTTTTTTTTAGGGTAGCTCCCAAACACGTAAAGTGGGGATGCATACTTTTTCTCGAGTATCCCATCGTGTGGGGTATCGTTAGATCGAAAATATTATGGGTGTGAGAAGATCATTTTTCGGTTAAAAGTGAGCCATTTCCGAAATATCTAGCTTTTAAGTGCAAATTTTTGTTCGATACGAGCGTGGTCCCTAGAAATGTGAAAAAAATCACAGACGTAGCACATGTAATGAACTACGCTATATCACGGCTTAGTAGGTTTAACCGGTTTTTATAATGTAGTTAAGCATGACAAATCTCCACGGTGAAGATTGTTTATTTTCAATTCCATAAAGAATTTTATACTTTCTAAAAGTATATTCCATCATCCTGTGTTCCCTAACACCTTCAATCTGCAATCCTTTAACCTTTTGACCGTCACTTTTAAAAAGCAAAATGTCTAAATGTCTCCAGCACGCCACAGTCACGACTACATGACAGAATAAAAGGATGAAATTGTAGGTAGCTTGGCGCACGAGATTGGATTGTTCATTTTGACGTGGCGGTCAAGTTAAAGTAAGAGTAAATAGGCATTTTGTGGACTCATTATTGTAGACCTCATTTCCTTCCCTGACTCTCACTCCCATTACGTGAGATCGAGGTTAAGAGTCCCATTCATAGTAAAAGAGAAGTTTATGTACTTACATTGGTACAACTCGCATCTTTGCTGTGGAATATACCTTGGGTTAGAATTATATGACTGACTTGAACAGAAATACTGCTATTGTCAACTTCCGGCCCGAGATAAGACAGATTGCGAACCGACATGTACACACAGTTTACATCTTTTGCGATTTCCAGAAGCTGTTTGGTTACACGTGATGTGACATGAATTTCTTATGGACAAGTTTAGTGTGTGACTCAGTGCTCTACCTGACATTTTTTCAAACCATTAAACCTACTTACTCACGTTTAAAAGTGAGTACATGTTTGAGATTTAGAGGCTGATTGTCGACAAAGAAGGCAAATATCGTTTTATCGGAACACTAATTACGTGTACTAAAAACAATGTTTTATAGTCGCAGTCAATCGCTCGAATCGAACTCAACTGAGTCAGCTGTAATCGATACAGTGTAATTGCGGAGCATGTATCGAGTGAGACAATGACGTTGGACGGTCGGACACAGATCGTATCGTATGCAACTACGCAGTTACACGAGTTTAAGTAATTGCGGGAACGGGCATTGTTAACCAGTCGACGCAAATTGGGTATTAGCGATAATTTATAGTCTTTAAAATAAACTTGCATTGTCGTGGCAGTGTTTGAATATGTATCGTGTGGGCTTGGCGCACGGCGATGGGCCCTAATGATAGCATTTGTTCTCCATCATTGGGCACAGGTGCGCGTGCACTGACTGTAGCAGCTCTAGGGAAACTCGCCGGGAACTGACACTCGTCACTTACCAATGCAGTCGACGATTTACCTACTTGTAAAACGTTTTACAACTAGACAGACTGAACTAGATTGTGAAAAGCTTTATGCCACCTATCCACTTTCTATCCACGAACTAGCTAGTAACTAATAAATGGTGCTTACTTAATTGGAAAGTACAAAAGGTAGAAAATGTTTATAATTGTATCATTAAATAGTTTAACATTTATTTGAACATACCGTAAAAAAGTTGATAGACCCTTTGTTTTGTAAACGATATTTATTTTGCACATACTATAGTTTTAGGGGACTGCGAACGCCACATAGGCTGCAAGCCAATTGCAAACTCCGTCAATCATTGCTTCCCAGGCAGAAACTAGTAAGATGCTTAGTTAAAGTGCTATCATCAAGCCTTGTGAACATTAGCTGCGGTTCGATTGATGAGATCAGCAGCGGTAGCCTCCCTAGTGCCTACGTCGAAAACAAAAGTTTTTAGTCATTAGTCAATGAAAAATGTGTCAAATTATGGTAAACCCAATATCTTCATCTGACCATAGCGGACTGTACGTCAGCTGGTCAAACATGTAAAAAAATCTGTGATTACTGTCAATTGAAAGATTATAGCCGACTTAGAAAAGAGGAGGTTCTGTATTCGACCCGTATTTATGTATGTATGCTCGTGTTATTTTCCCTAAAACTACTGATTCGATTTGGATGGGGTTTGCGCTATTTAAATGTAAATTTTGCAAGTAACTTTTTAGTATATAGTATATTCAGAGCTACTGAAGATCTTCGGAGATATGCAATGGAACTCTTCAATTACTAACATCAAAGGACCCGCGATCGTATGCCTATGTATTGCATTCACCATTCCATAACATAATAATTACTAATACATTGTTACAGAAGTCGGTGTCTCTGTTTTGTTTATTTCGCACCGATTTCTAGAACTATCTCTGGTATTGGTTATTTTTCAGTTCTATTTTTCCAAAAAACGTTTTTTCAGATGACAGTTTATATACAAAACTACAACTATTGCAATAAGAATACTTTAATATAATTATGACTCACGACTATGAGTAGGTATATACTAACTTTCGATATGAAAGATTATACTAACTTTACTTCAAATGTGTTCTATGTCCGAAAATACTAATGATTGATGTACCTACTTAACGTCTTGGAATCAAATCTCGTACTTCAAAAGACCTTGCTAATGATATATGACTCGTTACTAGAAGAGGGTTATATTAACCTTCGATGAGAAGTACTTACATTACATTACCTGCCGCCTTGTGAATCGCATATTTTCGAGATAAAGTATGCTATGTGTTAACCAAGATCATGGTCTCTGTACTAAGTTTTATACGGACCTTTTCGGTGATTTTGCATGAAAGACCATCATGTGTGGTGAGCCAACCATCCAACGTCAAAAACATTTGCGTTGAAATTATTAGTGAGATTCAATCAGTCACTGTACCTAAATAATTTCAAAATCGGTGTATATCCTGTCATCTGATGTTCCTATCATTCATCATAAATCATTATGATCAGACTTGCCGCTGCTTACGCGATTGTCGGCATAGCAAAGCAGATCATTTAAAGGCGTGGATAGAAGCTGAAATTCGTCTAGTAAAGGCAAGATTGTCAATTTGTGTGTGGTGACGTGAGACGGCGCGGGTCGGCTCAAAAGCACGTGCGTGCCCCCGTGGCACCGCGGGCCGCTCAAAGCGAGTGCAGCGACTATCGCACATCTGGGAACGTCCAGAGAGGTGTAATGCCCTCATGTGGGCACCTCTGACAAGCCGCCGCTTCCGATGTAACGCGCTCAGCGTGGGATGCGCCTTTTTTGACAGTATCAGCACGGATTACAAGGAGCTCTTATGTCGAGTGATAGCATCATTATTGGCGCCACATTTGGGTGCGCATCGTTTTATGTAAGAAGATCAAAGTCAAGTTTATGGTGTTTAGACAGATTTTTCGCACCGATTCTTTAGTTTTATAAAATTATCGTAGGTACAATATGAGATACATGAATTATACAATATGAATTAAATTACAATATGAACGTACGCAATTTCATATTCATGAAAGTTTTATAGATATCGGTAGATGCATGCAGATAAGTAGGTATAAGATCGAAACACCTGGTGGTAAGTTAAGTACCAATGTGAACTATACAAAACCATAAGTAAGTGTAAAGTAAGTTAGTAAGCTTCTTCCAGACGCCACTGATTTAACTGAAGAACCAATCGGACCAAGCGAACCCAGGATATTTACCATAGATGCTTATACGCACTCAGATCGTCGAACGGTTGGTGGTCATTGTTCTAGCGATTTCTATGACAAGAAGCTTCTGAGAACACCAATAAGTAAGTAAGCATTATTTGACTACCAGTAGGTAACGTAATCTTTGAGAAAATATCTGAAGCTATTCTAAACAAATCTTCAGAAGGATATGAACAACAAGAGCCGTGCTCTTCAAGGACTTCCAGCTTTTCTAATCAGCCAATGCTTCATTTTAGTAAATAATTGCATATTTTTTACGGTTTCTATTGAAAGAGAAATTTTGTTTACTTCATCTTGTTCTATTTATTTGCAATTATAATATTCATCTGTGGGTATTGCTTATAAAATCTTCTTTAGAAAACAAAAAAAATGTAATCCTATAAGTATGAATTTGAAATATAGATTCTAATAGTAGGTATGTAGGTACTTGGGCTTGCTTTTTTGTTTACTTTAACCCCTAGTAAACAAACCCACAATTCAAGGTTTTAAATTGAACCACTGAACTTCCAGAAAATTTAGGAAATATAATAATATCCGTGTTTCCAGATCTACAAAAAGAAAATAATTTATTTTACAAAAATATACAAAATGTTATTTATCATTAGTCCCAGACTAGGCAAGACTATCTTGGGGGCCAATATCATTGACATTTCTAAAACGGTAAATTTTTATTCACGCTTTGTAAAGATAGGTACTTCAATTTCCATAACGGTTAAAATAAAAAATAAAAATACATTTTACAGAGAAAAAAAACAAACAAAGTTAGTTTTTTTTCACTGTAAAATGTGTAAACCAAAACACTGAAAAGAGTAAAATAAATTTACTTTCTGAAACTTGTGAACCAATACGTCACTCTAGAAGTCTTCTAGAAGTGTCTCTAAGTTACCATTGTGAGTATTTTGCAATGTTTTGGAAGTCGGTTGTTTTTTGTAAAAAGTTTTTAGCGGTGCATAGGATTCACCCCTCTCCTCGTGAGATTTTGTAAGACTGATATTTGATATCCTTATCAAAAGCCCTTTCAACCTCTTGGAAAGTTGGTCATGCGTTGACTTCTTCCCCCTCTTCCTTGTAAGTGGTTAGTCATCGACTACACCTATAAAGCATTACTTGTTACAACAGTTCTTTTAGACCGTACGAAGAGTTCCATTCTATATCTCCGAAGTTCATGATCAGATCATGGAAAAAATCTATAGGACCACCTCGGTAACTGGGTAGCCAAATCGGTCCAGGCGTCTTCGAATAATCGGGGAACATACATAAAAAAATAATTGGACACCTTTGTTTGAAAAAAAATTGAGAACCTCCTCCATTTTCGAAGTCAGTAAAAAAGTATTATAAAAGTTGTGTAGGAAGTGTGGAAGGCGTGTAGCTGTATTTGTGTACGTCTGGATTGTATGAGTTGATGAATAAGTGTGAGTGTGTAACTGTGTTTGTAATTTTGGGGTGTTTAAGTTAGAATATGCGAAAGAGCCGGAGAGTGATAGACTGATAATAAAAATCCAGTTTTTAAAGTATTTACCGCCAGTACCAGTGATTTCAGTGGTACTGATGGTAGAGTAAAAGAAATAATTACTCATGAATATTTTGCAGGAACTATAATTTTGGGAGAAATTATTTTGAACAACCACACATCTGCTTAGTTGGATACCTGGGCAACGACTAGTTAGTGATGGTTTGTTCTTTGTGTTTTAGGTCATTTGGAAGTTAGCGGTACTTGTTATTTTTACTTCTTTTGTAGCAGTAAGCTTGTGATGTCTGGTTCCCAGCTTATAATAGGTACCTACATATCTATTTTTTGACGCAGAAAAAAAAATATTGAACGTTATATCGCCTCGACTCTGGCCAATCACAGACCATGGACTACTAGCGGCGACGCCTCTTTTTAAATAGGGGAAAGTTCCATATGAATCGGGGCGGTGCCGTGGGCATTCGTGGGTAGTTTGATATAAGTTGTTAAGTAAAATACTTCAATTCAATAGGCATATTCATACATTTATCCCTAATTAGTCATTCCTACACACTTGCGCTCGATTCGTTTTCCAAATCACTGCCATTTGTCACTTATTTATTTGCCTATGGAAACCTAATTGAGTCCCACTTAATTATTAAATTTAATATTAACATTTATATTAATAACCCTGCCTTATTTTGCTAATAATCGCAAGCGCAATTACTGAGAATCATCATCTGTCTAGCCTTTTCTCAACTGTTTTGGGTTCGGCTTCCAGTCTAAACCAGATGCAGCTGAGTGCCAGTGTTTAAATGGAGCTACTGCCTATCTGACCTCCACAACCTAGTTACCGGGTAACACGATACCCCTTGGTAAGACAGTTTGACTCAGACTCAGACTTTCTGGCTTCTGACTACCCGTAACGACTGTCAAAGATGTACAAATGACAGCCGGGACCAACAGCTTAACGTGCTTTCCGTGGCAGGAGTCTCGCTATGACATAGATGGTCACCCTTCCACGGACTTATCGCGCTAAGCGCAACTTAACCTTTGATCGGTCGACCCGTGCGGCTGTTACTTAGCCACGAGACGATCCTCTCAAGCGTAATTACTGATCCTTAGGTCCGGAAAAATGTTATTAGGTTTTCCATGTGAATTTCCAATTTAATATTATATACATTAATTTAATAATATAAAAAGTGCTTTCTCACATTAGGTGAACGATATCAGCTATTATTTTTAGTTAAACTTCTCTCTTTCATCATCATCAGCCACGCACTGCCACGCCACTACTGAACTTGTCACCTTAATCTATGAAAATTATGTTCTAGGGGCTTACCATCTGCTTGAACTTCTGTCGGACAGTATTCAAACCATTACAAAGTGTATACAGACGGTTCCAAAGAAAGATCTGCTAATATCCAACATGTGACAATGGGAGCAGCGTATTTTGATCCTCAATTAGATAAATTCATGAAATTTAAAATTTCCGACAATATTTCCATCGGGTATTTAGAATTAATTGCAATATCTGAAGCTCTATCCTACATTAAATCAATTAACTTTCATAAATTCGTTATCTTAACTGACTCGAAAAGTTCCTTACAGCATGTGGCTACTACCTCTTGGTGGTGTACCTCTTGTGCAAGAGGCTCACCGATCGCCTATAGTATTATCAAGACAATATTTGAGCTGAAGGCTGATTCAAAGGAAGTGACGCTTCAATGGATCCCTTCACATATAGGTTTGGAAGGAAACGAGAGAGTGGATAGATTAGCAAGAGAAGCTTCTTGCGATGGCGTATCTATTAATGTTTTACCTTTTTTCACTGACTGTAATTACTTAATAAAAGATCACTGTTATGATCTATGGAAAACGCATTTCGACAGAACCTCATTGGAGAAGGGTATATAGTATCGGACACTACAAAATGCTCCTCCGAAGATACCATGGTTTGAAAACTTCATTTCAAATAGAAATATTTTAATTACAGCCTTTAGACTTCGTTCTGGTCATATTCCACTCAATAAATTTGCTTATTTCATGAAAAAAGTACCATCCCCGCTTTGTTCTGAATGTGGAATAGTAGAAGATGTTTTGCATATTATGGTGGAATGTGTCCGGAACGAAGATGTAAGACATGATATATTAGTTAAAATTATAGATTTTAAGAATATTGGGAGGTGTAACAGTATTCTAGCATTTCCGATATCTGAAACAGCTAAATTATTGTACAAAATTGTTGATGTTGGCATTCGACGACGTTCATAGTATTTTTTGTAATGTACTATTATTATATAAGGTGTGTAAGTAATTGTATATGACTGGTCCAATTGAGCGACATAGTCATGTTTGACTAAGCTCATTAAATAAAGAGAAAAAAAAAAAAAAAAAAACTTCTGTCGGAGCTTTTGCGGGTTGCCCGCTGTATGATTTAATAAATGACATCCCTCATCAAGCTAGCAGTCTCGAAACAAGTCAAGCCTATTCAAGAAGCCAACGATTTACTAATTTTCTTCTTAGCGACTTTCACAATACGACACCTTTTGGTAGTTAAAATATGAGGTTTTTATAAATATCCCTCTAAAAGCGCTATTGTACTTAATACTAGTATTTGATTAAAGGAACGCATCTTGGATAATTTTGATCGTTTATGTTATCGATCTGGGGTCGTAATCTCACGTTGTGTTTTTCCTATTGTTAGATGGAGATCCTAGAGTGAGAAGGAGCTAAAAACGCCGTATGCCTAAATCTCTTCTCGCAACTGAATTATTACTGTTTTGATCCATCCCTAACAGTGGATTGAACGTAAAAAATACACATGGAGATGCTGTAGCTGATTCTCTTTATGAGACTTCTAATTATTTTTTCCTTTGTACACATACAAATTGTAAGCTGTACCTATTTAATATTGAATGTAAACATGAGAACAAAAAATATCAAATAATAATTATTGTCTAAGTATTTATTTAGATTTTTGGTATCTGTACCTTAATCATAGTAGGTACCTATATAAGAGAACAGATGAAATGATTATGCAATAACATAATAATACCAAGTCATCAAATTATTACTTATGTTCACACTTGTCTTAGCTTTAAAAATACAAATGGCCAAATTGGTAATTATGTAGAGTAAATTTCAGTGGTAGGTACCAACTGATATATATACATAATATATATTGCTTTATATATCATTAATATGAATATAAGAACTGGTCATCGACAACTCTATAAACTGACATGTTTATATGAATTAATATTAAGATATTTAGAGCTTGAATTAGGCAATAAAAACAATCAACTTAATATATGTATAGTATTTTATTATTTATTTATGACAAATTTAATTTTATTACTCTTATGACATTCTTAAATGAAGATGATATTTTACATACTTGTAATGTTACATTTTTACATACATTATCTATATTTTTTCCCTCTGCTGCGGGAATGTACCTACTTATATCCTTACTAATATTATAAATGCGAAAGTTACTCTGTCTGTCTGTCTGTCTGTCTGTCTGTTACGCTTTCACGCCAAAACTACTGGACCGATATAAATGAAATTTGGTACAGAGATAGAATAGACCCTGAGGAACAACATAGGCTACTTTTTACCCGGGTGCGCTAAGTAGTTCCCTCGGGATGCGGGTGAAACCGCGGGAAACAGCTAGTAGATTTATATATTAGATTATAATACCTACATGAATAAAAAAAAGGATATAGACTAAAAAAGTGATTGTCACCATGAAGTGCCATAATGTGCTATGTTAATATTTATAAACGCTTATTGCAACCTCTTTGCAAGAATGCCACGTTGCATTGTTAAATAGCAGACGCAGCTGTCTGCTAGACGTGGACCTCATTCCAAGATATGTCTACAGTTTAGTCATGCTCACATTTCTTGTGCTCTTTAAACCACTTTATAAAGGTTGATTCAAGACAATAGTATAGCTCTCTGTGCAAAATGTCATCAAACTCAGTTACGCCTTTGAACTGAGGAAATGTTATCTAATGACTGTTTGTTTGATTTCCTTCCTCCCTTCCGTCTAATCAAAGTTCTTTTGTATATACCTAGATTTAAATATAACAGTTGTGTCCGCTCAAACTGTGTGTTCAGATGAAAACTGGTTTGTGGTTCGCGATGCAATATCAACCCACGATTTGCATGTTGTTGCAAACTTAAAAACCGTCACATATTTTGTCAAACATTCAGACGACCAAGCTGTTTAGAAGTTATTAGTCACTCTTTCACTCTTGAAAGTCTTTACCTACATAGTTAACAGACGTTGCTGCTTAGGGAAATGTGTTACTAGGTAGGTATGTGAAATAATTCCGAAGGTCACACCACAATACTATGTAAGTATAGTACATTCAAACTTATGGCAATGTTTATGTTGGGTGAACATGATAGCGTTGGTTGCGCAGACGCAGCCGATTAGCGCCGTCCGGTCCAGATAACAGAGTGCCGGAACGTTGATCCGAATTATTACGAGCCCGTGAAGCTGACGTTTACGAAATAGATCCATACAATGTCCGTGGGCATTCTTAACTCACTGTAAGATCATAGTACCTATTGATATTCTTATTATACCTACTAGCTTAGCTGTATTTGCATAAATTGAGACATCATAAAATATATTAGCGGCCAATAGTTATGCATACATATGTATATTACAACGTAAATTGTTAAGCTTAAAGGGCTTATTTTTTAACCAGTTTATGATACAGCATCTGATATTTCTATTACAAAATTTGTACTAAAAATAAGGAGTTTTTATTTTTAAAGACTTTAAATCTTATTTTAAATTTGAAGTCGCGACATACAATACGCTACACAGGAACAAGTAACTGACAATAGATGATTATCTCATTTGATAAATAACTCACTGAAGTATTTAGACGAACAATACGACTCACAGGGTCAGACCGGGATCAATTGGATCTTATCAACAGCTAATCTTTGGCAAGATTAGTTTGAATCAGTTTACTGCATGTCCGTCCGTAGAAACAAGTAAAGAATATGGCAATTCCAGTTCGTTACATTTGCTGGCAGGATTTATGTGAAAATTCTGTTAGGCAATTGGTTAAAAATAAATTATTACCAACACACCGTTTCGTAATGAGAAATACATAGGTCTACAGTCATCGAGTCAACGTCATTAGAATGGTTTATCGAACGTTCATTCATTATTTCCGAAAATAATGTTATTGTATCGCAGCTTTGATGCCAAATACGATGATGATCAGGTACCTTCATACTGAAATAGGATAGTTACATTGATTTTTTGTTTTCTATTGGTGTGTAAAGTGCCGTTATTTTTGAGGTTTGGCCTGACTTAAGAAGTCAGTTGACAATGATAACTGAACAACAATAATCGAAATAAAACTTTGATTCAACTTTGGACCAGAATAAATGTTCCTTAACAAAGTTTGGCCCTTCCAAAACTCAGAATCGTCCAAAAATGTATGCTGTGTGAAAAAAATATTTATCAAGCTTTTAAGTAACCCACTCACAAACTGACCATTACACAAAAAAAATATTCTTACTTCAATAAAGCTGCATCATACTTTTTCTTTAATTTGGACTTTGATTTTCAAATAGATCCTTACTAATTCTTATCCTTACTAATATTATAAATGCGAAAGTAACTCTGTCTGTCTGTCTGTTACGCTTTCACGCCAAAACTACTGGACCGATATAAATGAAATTTGGTACAGAGATAGAATAGACCCTGAGGAACAACATAGGCTACTTTTTACCTGGGTGCGCTAAGTAGTTCCCTCGGGATGCGGGTGAAACCGCGGGAAACAGCTAGTATTATATAACTTGACAGCCTGCCTACATATATGTGTACGTATAACTTGACAGCCATGTTTTTGCTATGTTGTAAGCATCATACCGATTTATAAAAATTATAAAACAAGTTCAAGAATGAGGACGATTTATGTAAATACTACTTAAACCGGTTCTGCATATCTTATAGCAAGAAGGTATTATAGTATTAGAAACGATAAAAAGATGAAAAGCTACGTGCTCACCATGTGAAGTGGGTGTAAAATAGAGTGCGAACAGGTCGTCGACGGACGCGGTGGTGGTAGTGGGGTGCGCGGGCGGCTGCGCGTAGGGCTGCGGCTGCGCGTGCGGCGGCGGCGGGCCTCCGTAGTGCAGCCCGCTCGGGCCCGCCTCTACTAGCAGCTGCATCTGTGAGATGTCCACGAACTCGTCGCCGTCGCCGCGGCCTCCCAGCTCCTCGTCCTCCGGCCGACGCATCGCGATCACCGAGAGCATCGCACGAGCGCATTCCCGCACTGCACAATCCACACCACCTCGTGCGCAACACCGCACCTGCACTCACATTCAACTCTCTTGTGAACGACACCGCACCGGCGCATACGCCACTACACTCCTCTACTAAAACTAACTTAATGTTCTATCAAAATTGACGTGATCACAGCACATTACGTTTAAGAAACTACATATACACGGCACGTTAATCACACTCAAGGGTCACGAATATCTACTGATAAATGAACACAGGTTTCGCACGCGGACTGTGTCGTCGCGCGGAGAACGCCACATCCTCGACTGAGGCACAGGCGGAGCGGCGAGGGCGTGCATACGCCGCCCCCGTGAGCGCCGCGGTCGTCGTCCGCCGCGCGCCCTATCAATGGACGCCAGCCACCCGGTCGAGGTCGGCGTTCATTCACGACGGTCGCGTTAATGGCGTTCGAGCCGGGCGTCCTCGTTCGGCCGCCGGCGTCGCCCACGTGCGCGAGAAAATGGCGCGGCGTCGCGACGGCAAAGGGAGGCGCGCGAAAAGCGCGGGGCGCACAAGAGTAGTGATGGCGAAGCGACGGCGGGCGGCGCGAGCGCGGGCGTCCAGCGTGGGCGCGGAGGCTCGCCGCAGCTGATCGCGCGTCACGCCGGCCACCCTGCAGCCGCAGCGCACTCCTGCCACTCGCCACTTTCTCTGCGCGTTGACTCACGATCCACTTTCGGACGCTACGCGGTGCGCTGCCGCCGGGTGACGGATCCCGGAGACCGTTTTGGATATGCTACAATTAGCCGAATGGCACGCGCGCTCCTGTGACGTCGATGGAGCGGCCCGAATAGTTCAGACGTTACGTAGATCAGATAAATCATTGGCTTCTTCTAAAAATACGTAACTGGTCATAGTTGTAGCTACGTAATGATACCTAAATCGTAACCTCATATTCTATTTCAGATTTTGGTACCTATTTGACGAATGTACACCGAATACGTAGGTCTCTAGCAAATAGACTGTCGCGTGATAGGAAATGAGTTAGTTTATAAACTGAACATAATTTATAATTTAACACAAAGCTATACATTATATACATCTTTCAGCGTAAATCCTGAAGGGAGGAAGTAAGTACAAAGTAGAATAATTGTTATCTTATCAACCTACTTACGAAAAGGTTACCTGGTTAGGTATATATTGTAACTTTGAGCAATATAGTATATTCAAGTAGATAATTTAGGGAAAGTCCATTAATGTAATTTTCTTGGACAAACTCATGAAACTGTTGGTTTAATTTATTAATTACGTGGGAATTTATTAATGTGTGGGCCCAGTAATGACTATAAGTATAACATAACCCACATACGGGTGGATTGATACGCGAATCCCTAAAATAAGGAAAGGTCATGAAATGTTTGCGGGTCGTCATGGCAACCTCCTGTTGATCCTCCACGCTTCAGGGGAAATGTCAGAGTGCACGGAGTGGGAGAGCCGGCGTGGGACGCGCCGCGCCCTCTTACGTTTCCTGCCTCTGACAGCTGCCAGAATTTAGCAACCGACCCTCTGCAGAGTTACAGGTTCGTTGTGATGACATTTATCTAATCGACCGTCATCAAACCTGTAATTTTGTGGAGATGAACACGCCCACTCATAGCGTGGGTGGACAAATCGTTATTCGTTAGGGGTTCCTTGTTATGAATTTATAATTTAGCGATATTCTTTCTAACTTCGAGTTTTGTATTGCCCTTTGAACTTTGAAAGCTTAATTTAAAACTTTTGACATACAACTGAAAAGTGAAAAATCATTTCGAGATTTAAAACTATTTTAACTAAGTTTTTTTTAAATATGTAGTTCCTATGATTTAGTTGTATTTTAAGTTGTATTTGATCAACGTCACGTGTTAGGATTTGGAACGAATAAAAATAACTTTTTACAATTACGCACTATCTGACGATGATCTTGAACTTCCAAATTTCTTAGTTGACTTAAGTACTCGTAAAAGCGATGAAGTAATTATAAGACGTTGAAACACCAAACCCTTATCCGGTGTGCTGGGGCGTCTGGAAATGACGAAAATACAGGGCCATAGGGCCGTAGGCCAGCCTTCGCACATCCGGCGCCCACGGACTGCGTTACGCAAAGTAACTGGTATCCACTTCATAGTTCATACTCTATGCAACACATTGAGCAACAATAGCCGTAGGACTGCCTTTATTATAAACAATGGAAACTATACATCAGTGTCAGTACCTACCTAGTTTATTTTTAAAAGTAAAATAGTTTTAAAAATAAACTAGGTAGGTATTTTCATTTTCATATAGTTGCGTGCATTCTTAAAATTAGCTAAGCTGTAATAAAATAATGAAATACTTACATAAACTTTGTTTAAACAGTCCCGCGACTATATAATATTTAGGGCAGGGTGGAAAAGTTAGCAAAGTTACTGCACCACACACCGCTTCGCTGGTCTATGCAGAGGTGGGTTCTGGAGGGTTCTCTAATACTTGTAAAGATTGATCTTGTCTCAAATGATATCTCATATCTGTATGTACGAGTATGATGTGAGTGTTTATGGACTAAGTCAAACGGCCGCCTGGACCGGGTGATTGCCCGATTAGTCAAGGTCTATGTTATCTGTATACATATTTATTTGATTACTCAGCATCATATTATCATGGTTACAAATTAGCGCCGCCTTTATGGCGATAGTAGTGGTAGGTACTACTGTTTCCCGCGGCTTCAACCGCGTCCTGAGGAAATTACTCACACACGTGGATCAAAACCGAGGCTTCAGGGTTCCACCTATCTACATGTCAAATTTCATCTAAATTGGTTCAATCTTTTTATCGTAAAAACGGAACAAATAAACTCACATTTGCATTTATATTTGTTACGATCCCCCTCTAACTTAGCTTGCAGGGAAGATGAAGAAGAAAAGTTTAAACATATTTAAACTAATAAAAGATTATATTTATCGATGTTTGTTATTTTATATCTGGCGACAGTGGCAGAGAAATAATGTGCGAAACGTTTGTCATGGTATGCACATATGATGCGGAGAAGTGCAGAACGAAATGAAGAATAAATGTTGTTGAATTTAGGACTATAGGAAGGCCAAAAAAGTTGCATGGATGCTGTAAAAGACGACATGGCTAGAAAGGCTGTGAATTATGAGGTGATTGCTGATGTATGAAAGATAAAGACATGCTGCGCTGATCTCAAATAATTTGAGATAAGGGCAGGAGAATAATGATGATATTATTTTATATAAGTATATGATTTATTGTCTAAATATTTGCTATAGGTACACCTACAGCACACTTGCACATATATTTCAGTTTTAAAATTATTAAGGATGTACTGGTTGCACATATTTATCTAGGTCTCATTTATGCCAATTACATGAATAATTGAGTACAATCCAAACATATTTAGCCCACGTGGTCACCTTTATCATTATGAAGGTATAGGTAGGTTGTTACGATGTTCTACTTAATGAAAGCTTTAAACGTGCAAAATAACTTTAAACATGTAATTATGTTACATGTTCACTTTATGAATGGGCAAGGAGTAGGTAGGTACATAATGTTTAAAGACTTTAAAGTATAATATTAAGCACTTTGCACGTATTCGCTCGCAAAATAGCAAGTTGCCGAGTTATCACAACAGTAGTTACACGTAACATTTTAATAAAAGATGTTGAAATACGCACGCATACGATTAGCTAAGAATTTCATGTAAAATGTATCCTTACATAATAACGTTTGATAAGTGTTCAATGTAGATGTCACAGGCATCATTTCGGAGGCGTGATGACGCACTTTAGCTGTGTACTTATACAATTTCCCTTACACGATGACGTCCGTCCGTTTCATAACATCCTATTTAGATAATAAAGGCTGATAAACAAATATCGGGAAACGTTTGGCACGATACAAATATAACTGGGTGACATTTTCACAAGCCTCGTTAATGTCAATATAAACTTTGGCTTTGACGGTATTGACGTGCAAAACTCCGTCGGATTTTCATCCCAAATATAAAAATAATCCTGTTACTTATTTGATTACTAATAAGCGGATGGGGCCCTTCATATGGATGAAGTATTTGCAATGTTGCATATTGCCCAACAAGCAAAATCAGTATTTAAAATGATCTACAAGACTACTTTTATTTTCACTTATAAGAAACTTGTAGCGTGCTACAAAGCTGGATTTGGGCGCAGTTATAGGATCGGTTATTTCTATATCTATCTTATAATCAACTTATAAAATGTTACTAAGTCCTATAACATACTTGACGAAGCGCAATCGCTTCTATAATGATATAACAATACACAATTACAAGTACAAATTGTAATTGCTTTTGTTAGTATCTGACATAAGTATTTTACTGAAGTATTTTTTTTTATTTGGATAAACGTAAGTAAAACTACTATTACTACTATTTTGTATTATTGTAAAACATAACTAATAATACATTTAAAATATAGTGTGTCAACCCGTGGGGAAGTCATATTTACTGTAAATGTGTATCGAAATATAGTTAATTTCACAATGCCCTCCAAAAATAACACATTAGTATATTATTGTGAATAAATTATTTCATCAATTTCTTATGAATATTCGCCATGTTTTAAAATTGCTCTTCATAAGTACTTTATAGAACCATTGTAGGTAAATTAGTACTTGTAGCAGTTTCCGTCCAGATAACTCACCTCCATTTTAAAACAAATTAGGGTTCCCTTGAAGTCTGCCGGCTAAAGATTTTTTTTTCTTGTGGAACCCTCATAGTTTCGCCATGTCCGTTTGTCTGTCTGTCAATAGCTTAGAAATGCTTGATACTAGAAAGCTGAAATTTAGTATGGGTATGTACCTATATTGATCACGCCGACAAAGTAGTAAAATAAAATTAAGAAAAAATTTTTTTTTAGGTAGCTCCCATACAATAAAGTGGCGATGAATATTTTTTTGAGTGTGGTCTTTCAAAAATAAAGCAGGTGTGTGAAGACTATTTTTCGATTTAGGGATCCATTTGCAAAATATCTAGCTTTAAAGTACAATTTTTAGTTCGATACGAGCATCTATAAAGTACCCTTTAACTTTTGAATGGCTGTCCCTAAAGATTAGAAAAAAATTCACGAACGTAGTACATGTAATGAACTTACCAAGAAAAACTATCACGGCTAAGTAGGCTTAACCGGTTCCAGAGTTATAGTCGACCAACTAAAACGTACTACGGAACCCTACTGCGCGTGACCCGACACGCACTTGGCCGGTTTTTTTTAAGATTTAATCAACAAGATGGTCGTATGGTATTTCTTGATGTCGACTATTTTTGGCAATTTGATCTTATAGCGCTCTTTTTAAGTACTATTAGATTTTAAAGAGTCTCGAGAAAGACTATGACGACACAAACTTGTAATCGTTTCAGCTAAGTATGTTATAATATCATTTTCTCTCACAAAGTGCTACTATAGAATCAAAATATTATTCAGGATTATTTAGTCTTACTGAAAACAATTATAGAAGACTTATTCCTAAAAGTGTCCTAAAAGATAATCTTGGAGTTAACTAAAAGACTGAGATATAAAGGCAATTACTCTTGAGGATATGTATGCTTGTGAAATGCTATTACTAGTAAAAAAACCGGCCAAGTGCGAGTCGGACTCGCGCACCGAGGGTTCCGTACAAACCTGCAAGGTTTACAAAGTTCGTTCATTACGACAATCGAGTCATTGTACTTTTGCGTTTTGCGTTTTTGCGTTGACTTAGAATTTTTTTTCTAAGTATTTGATATGAATTTCAACTTGATAGCTCTACGCGTTCATGAGGAAAAAAGTAATAAGTTTATATTTATTAAAAAATATATATTTTGTAATGTAACTAAAAATTTAAGGTTTTCGGAATTTTTCCTTTATGTGTGCTATAAAACGTTGCTTCATGCCAAATTTCAAGATTCTAGGTCGACTGGAAGTACCCTTTAGGTTTTGATTCCCTTGCGAGTACTTGCGAGTTTCAAAATATGCAGCTTAAATTGCTGTTTCTTTTGATTGCGTTGACATAGAAGTTTGATTTTGTTACAGCTTAAAGGTATTATAGACCTGAGTATTTGGTATGAATTTCAATTTAATACCTCTACGCGTTTATGAGGAAATGGGTAGTAAGGTTAAAATTATTAAAAAAAAATATATTATGTGATGTAACTAAAAATTTATGGTTTTCGTAATTTTTCCTTTATCTATGCTATAAGACGTTGCTTCGTACCAAATTTCAAGATTCTGAGTTCACGGGAAGCACCCTGTAGGTTTTGATTCCCTTGCAAGTGTCGAAAATTTGCGGCATAAACGGCTGTATCTTTTGATTGCGTTGGCTTAGAAGTTTGATTTTCATATTTGATTCACAGCTTCAAGGGACAGTAGACCTGAGTAATTGATATAAATTTCAGCTTCATACCTCCACGCGTTCCTGAGAAAAAGGGTCTTGACAGACGGACGGACGGACGGACAACAAAGTGATCCTATAAGGGTTCCGTTTTTTCCTTTTGAGGTACGGAACCCTAAAAATCCTATAAATGTTTTAGACGTCACTCTTGTAGCGAACTGTAAGACCGAGATATAAAAACGAATGAACTTGAGTATGTTAAGGCTTGGCAAATGCTATTATAAGTTAAAAGGTCTACCGCAATGCCTTTACAAGAACGTTATTAGTATTGACAGACTTATAATCTTTCTTATAGGATTACTTTGCTTGTTGGGTGTGTATGCAGTGGATGGGTTCAGATGTATGTAGTGGGATTGCCAAGCCACTTGTTACAGTGGTGACGTAATAAACTTGTATAAATTTTCCCTTTTTATCAACACTGTGATTAACAAATAAATACCTGCTTCATATTAAAAGATATGTTACCGACAGTCTGTATAATCCGGAGGCAGTCTATGGAATATTTAAAATAATCTAAACCTTCAGGAACAAGCATGGAATAAAATTTAATCCATATTTTTTTTTCCTAGGCATTCCATACTATATTTACCAAGTGTTTAAACGGCAATGTTCCTCAAAGATGTGACAGATTGACTTTCGAGTATAATCGATTTGATATAAACGTATGAGGGTTAGTAGCTAAGTAACAGCCATGCGGATAGATGGATGCGGTCAGACCATGGTTGGGTAACCGTTTTCTTAACATAGCGAGACCCCTTTCGTACCTCGGAGAGTACGTAAAGGTCCTGCCTGATCTCTTCCCTGTCGTGTCGGACGACCATCGTACTATTAGACCTATATCTGCGCAAGCGCTTGTGTTCTATAATATCTCCTGCGTAGGTATGCGAAAAAATGTGACTAGCCAGGTACTAGTAGCTAGTCTTTGTTGAGATAGGCCGCCGTTACGTGTATAGTTTTCGAGATCTTAGGGGAAATTTCTAAATTTGATTTCTATGAATCTAGAGTTAAATGAGAAGAAATTTATAAGTCATATTAAAACCACACTCTGCAAGCAAGCATATATTATAAAAACTAGGACTTTCATGACGACAAAAATGCTAGCGGCTGCTCCATAGGACTTTATTTTTTGTATGAGCAACTTAAATTCTAACCTGATTTATTTTATTGGCTTTCTAAAGTGCCTAACACAGATTACTATAATTCAATAAAATTTATGGGTAACGGGTTTACCGTTACCCCTAAAATTTTGAAAAACGATATCCGGATCGATTGCTCAAAATTTTGTAATATTATGTGTAAAAGTTGATTAAATAAAATAGATACAATTAGCAATTGATTAACGATTAATCTTTAATTGTAATTTTCGGTAGCGACCAAGCAAAAAAAGCCAAAAACAAATATATACCTATATAATAATATATACATATATTATGATATCATTTGTTTTTGCTTTGACTATACAAACAAAAAAGTGTGTGACATAAAGCAGCAGTTTAATATAACGACCGTGTTTCGCTTTCGGTAATGTTTTTTTTTCGTCATTAACATAACGAAAAGGCAATCGTCGGAAAATCGGGCAGCGTCATTTAGTGGTTCCGTCAGGTACGAGCTGTTGGTGCGGGGGCGAATAGGAAGATTGACTTATATGGAAGCGGCGCGAGCGCAAGTTAGCGTCACCGCTCGATTAACCGACCATCGCTTGTTGTTTAGGCTTCGGACCGATAGTCTTGTTCGCATGTACTTTTAAGGTCATATTATTGAGTTCTGTGTGCCGCCTACACACCTACCATGGTTAAGAATTGAAAATAATTTCAAATTAATTGCTTCCCACCGCATGCGCTCTGTCAAAAAACCCTATGCTTTGTCAAATAGTGATTTAATCATTATTTTAATTTTCTCCCTACATGGAAATATTTTACATGATAATTATTAAAACAGTAACGGTATGGGGGCGGCTAAGACAATAACTCGAAAAGGTTATCAAAATGTTACATAGCTAGATTGTTCAATACGCCCACATGTTGGAACTTTCTTGAAAACCGAATTACATTCAATAATCTTAAAATTAGAATTATTTGAACATGCAATGTCGTCTTTATGATACTCATTAACTACAGACAACATAAAAAGCTTGGGTGAGCAGTTAACAAAGTAGATTAATAACGTTAATTCCGAATGGAACATCATCTAAGTCGATGGGGTTTCCATCATTACATCGGATTACTAGGACATATCATATTTAATGTATGCGAGCAAAAAGCAACTGGTTCAGATAACTACTTGAACTATTTATTATAATGGCATGTAAATGATAACATTTATGGTATTATGTAACTACGTCATACCGTCTATGTCTGACTGAGCAAGCAACAATCAATTTCAGCTTGTAAAGTAATGGCAGTTCAAAAGGGCTAACTTTAAAATGTAGCAATTGTTGGTTAGAGAATAAATTGAGGTGTTAATTTGCTTTGCTGCAAGATGTAAAAGGCTGACAGTGGCTATATTTGCCACAGAAAATGCAAAGTTGGCGTCCATGAAACAAGACAATATCGTCCTTACTCTAGATAAGGACCTATCCCAAGTTAGTTTTGTGTATGGCCACAAAGTTCTAGGCTCACATGCTTGACATAGCTGGAATAATGCGGTTGCTTAATTACATGTACACGAGCTAAGGTAATTAACCACTGCAGCGGTTATGATTATTCACGCGGGTACCCGCAAATCCGACTATCAATTACTGTGACGGCTACATGCGCTCTGCCAACTGGACGCGATGACCGCGTTTTGTGCTTTCTTATGTTGTGCTGCAGTCTTATAAAGCAGCAGTAAGTGTGATTTATAAGGTTTTCTAGCACCTTGTTAAGTTTGTTCCGTATTCTGATTAGGAAAATTAGAAATTTTAAATCAATGATGGTTTGACGAGTACACAGGTATTTAGTATTTATTAAATTAATAGTTGATGCTTGAACGTAGAGCATTCGAAATCTGGAAACTGACATAATGGCTAAACTATTTTTTTTACATGTAGGCAAGTACTTATATTATATTTTTTACAAAAATAAAAACTTCAATTAGGTGACAATAAGATGTATACCTAGCTACCACTATAAAATTATTGAACAATCTGAAAGTTAACAGTTTACAGAGGCAGTGATAGATATTGCTATAACATCTGGACGATTTATTGGGAGCCTCGAAGTACAAATTAAGTTTCTCGAAGTAAAAAGTAAGTATACCGCCCGATAATTTGGTGGGATGAGAAAGTTTACCTATATATTATTTTTTGTGAGATACAAAAATGTGTTTGACATAACTAGAAGTACCAATGTCATAAGCTAACTATAATGTATAAAAAAACTAAAAAGTATTAAAAAAGTATAAAATAACTTAATAAAGATTTAACACAAACCTAATACCTTTAATATTAATAAAACACCATTATTTGTATGTGTTACCTATTGACAGGTTTAAAGTCGGTGCCAAGCCAAATGTAATAGTGTTACTCATTCAGGTATTAAAAAGTTTTCATCTGTTTCACATTAATTCACATTGTTCTTTAAGTTTATTTACGTAGGTTAATCTTTAGGAATTTCATTTTGTTTAGGACTTGGCACCGACTTCAAACCTGTCAATAGGTAACACATACAAATAATGGTGTTTTATTAATATTAAAGGTATTAGGTTTGTGTTAAATCTTTATTAAGTTATTTTATACTTTTTTAATACTTTTTAGTTTTTTTTTGAAGTCGGTTTTTTTAAACGTAGTTTTTTTTAATTTATTTTTTACTTTTTAGTGTCTGTAATAAGTTGCTCTGTAAACTACAGTATTTTTTACAGGATTTTTATAGATTACATAAGGAAGGCTATAACATTTCGTTGTTTTTATTGTCATAATTATATGTTAAATAGTTTTTTTTTAAGTAGCTATGGGTAGGCCTACGAAAGGTGCAGCTTTAAACAATATAGATCAAGAAACGGGAACGGAAAATATAAATCGACTCCGAAACAATTACGTCATCGATGTAAACAAAAATGTAAAAAATGTTCACAAAATGAAAACTACTGGGCCAAACCATGTGAAATTTTTATGGGACCAAATGGCATCTATTCCGCATCAAACTAAAAAAGAATCACGTAAATCGGATCATAAATCTCAGCGTAATCGGTGTACATACATAGAAAAAAAAAAAAAAAAAAAAAAAATACCGATCGAATTGAGAACCTCCTCCTTTTTTTGAAGTCGGTTAAAAAATGAACCCCTTTTTTCCTTCGTTACTTGAGAACGACTTCGTATGGAATTTGGTACCAAGACATGTACGACTATAGGACTCTGGAGACGGTTGTAGGCTACTTTTTATCCGGGTGCGTTAAGTATTTCCCTCGGGACAAAGGTGAAACCGCGGGAAGCAGCTAGTTTATAATAATTGTAAGCCACGTAATTTGGCTCAAAATCATATATATTTACTTAATACTCGTTATAAAACCATAATATCTGTGATCACAAACATTTTTGGTTTGCAAAACTTTCCAAACTTCTAGCCAAACTCCAATGGATCATTTAGTGGCATCTCCTGAAAGATTTATTATTTAAACTACAATTATATTTATGGAAAACACGAAATTGGTTAAGTCCGTTTGTCTTTTTGGTCGGTGCAGGTGCATCCAAGTTTAATGGATTTCAAGTTTCCAATTTTAGAGCATGTTAGTCATTCGTTAGCCCAAAGTGCAGAAAACAATAACACTTTAGATATTAATACAAATTATTTGAAATACAAATTACCTGGTTTTTTATTAGACATTACGCGAACCTGACCAAGTAGTGGGTATCAGGTAGGTACCAATATTCCTATTCACACCTATTATAGAATACGCGCAAAGTTCATCCATTCTCGGTACAAACACATGCAGTGCAAATCCTTGAAACAAAACAATAATAGAACAATCTACATTCCCTACCGTTTGTAGAAGCAATTTGGTGTCATGCAAGGCAACAGGAAATACGGTGCGGCAGTTACAATGCAAGGTTGGGGTTCGAGTCTTGTGCAAGATAAATTGCCTCCCTGTCGATAGATCGCGCACCGTATTAGAGTATTCGTATTGAATACAAATAGCAAGTGGACGCGTGAGGCGCTTTGCGTCGGCCTGGCGGGCTTACAGCGACCAACTGGCGTTAGTTGGTGCAGTAGCTAGGTGCTTAAACTATTGCAAGTGGCAGTATCTTCAAGTACTTATTCGAAATTCCTTATTCGTGACTCGTGGTGCTCCATCAGTTTGAGCATTTTGTGGTGCAATTTACTGAAATTAGTTAGACACATACCCAAGCTGCGCTAACGGGGTAATCGCCGTGTAATTAAACGCTTCCTCTTACAGAAATTGCGTTACGAGTAATAAATAATAAAATAAAACATTCAGAGGAGTGCTACTGAACGCGCGTGAGTTGTTGACATTGATTTATTGCCTCAAATTGTGTATTTTTCATCGTCAATGATCTCTCGCCGTTTCGGCGTCGATAAGTGCCGTTTAACACTTGATATAGTGTCGGTAATTTGTGACTGGGTTCCGCTTTTCCTTTTTCAATTAGTCCGAAATTGGAGTTTATGATGTAATAACGACGGCTGGTTAACAACCCATCAACGGAACGCTTCTTTCATTTATCGACAAGATTTAATTTAACTAATACACGTTTTAAATTATTATCAAATAGGAATTTGTAGACATCACTTTGATGGAAATAATTTAACGTTGTGTAATAACTTTTTATAATGGTCACATTGACTTTTATAAACAGAAAGCGTCCAACGATAAATTATAATTAAAAGTCGCTTCCTACTGTAGATGGCTACGCGCATTAGGCGACTTACACTTTGGTAATATTCATTTACATTACCCGATGGAGGTGTGCCCTGTGATTTTATAATGCGGCTAATAGTGTTTTATTGTGATTTGATCAGTCTTCATAGGTGTTTAATTTGATATTTTCTACATTTATTATTATTAAGTACCAAAGAAATGAATGAGAGATTCATGTCTAAACCATAACTAATATTATAAATTCGAATGTGATTGTTTGTTACACTTTCATAGTAAAACAGGTGAACCTATATAGATGAAATGGTTTGCCATATGTAGATAACGCGGTGTCCTGCGTGAGCGACGAACGCGACGCAACGCGACGCTGCGAACGCGACGAACGCGATCAACTCAACGGCATACCCTACTTGCGGCCTATATGACAGTCTGCGGCAAGACACGACGTAACGCGGACTTGTTTTGAGGACGACCAGACGCGACACCACCAACTCGAAATGGTTGATTCAGAAGCGTTTTCTTTCTGTGCTTTTTACGATATTTTTTTAAAAGTCTGTACTTTAAATACGAACTTTCGAGCAAAATTGTACTGTACTTCTCCATGGTTCGAGAAGTAATGACCAAAATCACGTAGGACATTTGTCGCGTGTAGCATCGCGTCGCATTACGTCGCGACGTGTTGCGTCGCGTCGCGTCGCGTTCGTCGCTCACGCAGGACACCGCGTAAGCTTTTAACCAGATGTGTGAAGTAGTTTCCTCAAGATGCGTGTGAAGCTGCAAGAAAGAGCTAGTGAATACTTTATTATTCGTAACTAGAGCTATAATCAAATCATATCGACCACAATAAGGCAGTGATACGTGCGAATTTATTGGTGCACTAAATTCTAAAATAACACGAATAGTTTCTGTTTATAGCAGTTATAATCATAAGATTCGCACTATATAGTATGTTGGAGTCATAGGTCGTACGGTGCGTTGGCGCCAAGTCCTCGGCGTAACAAACCTTCGCCCGCGGGCGCGTTATAATTGCGCCGGGGGAGACGCAATGCCGCTCTCTCGCCATTTCCCATTACTCGCTTATAGGGTTCCCCGTACAATCTGAAAATAATCTATGTTAGGTACTGCTTCAAGTTGTTGTTTTAGTGTTAGTACCTATACAATTGGAAGTAAAACGTGAAGGGATTCGAAATTATTGACAAAATTTAGGCTTTATTTATTTGTGATATAGGTGGGTATACTTACGTAGTTTCTAACAGTAAACTTTTATGTGCTGAGAACTCATCGGATGATTTCCTTTTTTGGCGCATGACACCAGTGTTGGTGAGGTTTCTGTTTATTTTGTGGAATGTGTTAATCAACATCAGTGTCATATCAGCTGAAAGACGTCCATTAATGGACCACTCAAACAACTGTACAAAATCTTTTTTCAAGCGGCATGTAAGGACGTCTGTGTCTATCTGAATCACTATGAGCTTACCTTTTGGATACTGCCTCGTTGGTCTTGTGGTTGTATAACAGGGCTGCTGTAGGTATACGGGGTCTCGGGTTCGATTCCCTGGAGGGGCTGCAATCGCTTTGTTGATTTTGGAGAATTTGACAATGCAGCCCGGAATAAGGAAGTTGGTGGTGTTACACCCCATGCCTGGGAACCTAAGCCGTCGTCACCAGCTGCTATCTTGATAGCGGCAGTTGTTGTCACAATTCCACGTCAGAGGCCCTCAGGCAGATTTGAGAAAACTCTGACATTAGGGCTTGTTAGATTGGTAAAACCTGCAGCCCACAAGATAAAAACGGGATTCTCTTTAAAAAAATAGGTACATGTAGGTAGGTGTTACGTCTTAAGCTTACATAATTGGAGACGAACCTATTATTATCGGAATCGAAGAGATGTTTCTATCTATATTCTAGATGAAGACCCCAAAGTGCTATACCTTGGAAATCGAAGTCAAGATCTATTTTTCGCTCTTGGGACTACTACATCATTGAGGCGGTCCTCTATACATCTATAATATTTCAACTTTCTACAACTGTTTTCATAATATCACCTCGGTGATTATTATCAGTAGGAACTGAGACTGGTAATAATATTATGTGGCTCAGCACTGTAAACTAAAATGTTAATGGTGTTCCGAGGTGTCAGTGAACGTGTCGCCTCTCCGTAGGTGATAGGCACTTATGAACATTCTCTGGTGACGTTAAGGGGCCGATGCATTTTTTCCCTATTACCAATCCCAAACTGATGGCCTTAAAACTAATACAACCACAATTTATTCAACTTTAATAAAGAGAATTAAATATAAACTTACATATGTATACTATAATAACTTATGTTTTTATTACAAAAAATGGAATAAAATAGTATAGGTGCTTATTCTTTCGTGTACATGTCTATAAACTTTTAAAATGCTAACGTTCCCACAGTTTGACTATTTTTCTCAAATAAATGTGTAAAATTACAACAGATGACTTTAGCCGTTTGTTTTGTAAAATACCTGTTAAATAGATCTTTGGTAAATAAGGTGAATAATTTATATACTGACTAATCAGAGATATTGACTTGTATTAAGCTAATTCGTTTTACTTATTATGATTAAAAGCCAATAATACCCCCAGTGTTATTGGCTTTAGGAATCGTCTAATTAACTGCTTTATTTAAAACAGAAAATTTGACATAATTTGAACTATAGTAGGTACTTATTTAAAATTGTCCAGCATATCTTGGGAAGTATTTATTTCAGTACTTTTTAGTCAAATATTTAAATGTTTATCACAAAGTATTATAAAATAATTATAGATAATGCAGTGTGGAACTGGCCAAGAATATTCATACGTAATAAATGAATTCGTTTAAGTATGTTGAGGTGCGATGACGCTTGTTCTTTATAGCCTCGGAGGCTGTTCGCGCAGCTTGACTTTATTTTTACGACACCATAACCGTCCATATTTATGGAGTGTATTTAGCATGGGCCCGCTTCACTATTTCCTTCCGAAGGGCGCAATACTTGTAAATGTTGTTGGGCGCACTCGCGATCATTGTGTTCGCTGCGGCCGCTGCGCCCGCGCCGCGCCGCGTGGGACGCACCTACTGGTTATCGAACACCGTATCAATAAATTGCACTTGCGTCCGTCGTGTTTTGCAAATAAAAGAACCTGAATACTGCGTGTTATCGACGAAAGGTCTAAATAAATTCGAATATGTACTTATTTGTTGCTTACGTCTGACGATATCATTGATGATGATATCGTCAGACCTTGTTTGATATAGGTAGGTACTCATAAAGAATGTTACACTGTTGATTTCGATCCTATAAGTTTAATACTTGGAGGAGAGAAACAAAATGAACAACGCATACGATAATAATAAATATATGAATCACTCGTCAAGTATCTTTTAAATTTTAATCCATACAGAGTGCTCACGATTACTTTTTTATTTTTACAATCAAGAAACAATCGAGAATCGAGTCTTAACGAGCAATTACGTTTTGTCCATCGGTGTAGCTGTGTGCGGTGCAGGCTGGGTATCAATTAAATCACCGGACGAACCGTTCCTTGTGTTATGAATATTCACATGCCGTTGAGTCGAGACGAGGGCCGAGGTCCGCCCTGTGCCGATCGCGAAAAATAAAACATATGCAGGTGGCAGATTCAATAGCCTCCCATTAGAAGCCATTATATGCCAATAAATAATGCAAGGGAGACAGTCGGGCTATTCGTCCGAAGACGGTGCCGTAACTCATAGCGCTATAATGATTCCCATAATAGAAATAACAACAGACAAGGTTCGCATAGCACCTATCTAGTAAGTTATGTTACCAAAGAAACGAGATCACTTAAACCAAACAAGACTTTTATAAACGTATAAAAGGTTCATATATCGGTTTTGTTGTTGATTTACGTCCACTTATTTCACATAGTTAGCTTGATTTTCTTAGCTTCCATTTACAAATACACAATTGGCACCAATTACCTATATTATCATATTACCGTAATACCTCTTCCTGCGCATTTGTCTTTTCAAATAGCTATCGATTAAATACAGCTTCGTCATAAGTATTACCATCCTAACTTCCTATTTAACTAATATTATAAATACTTAAGTGTTTTTGTTTGTAACGCTTTCACGGTAAAGCGGTTGAATCAATTTAGATGAAATTAGGTATGCAGATTTGTACTCTGAGGAAAGTGTGGATTTTTTATCTGGAAGTTTCAAGTAGCCTCAGGACGCGGATGACACTGAGGAAAAAGGCTACTGATTTTATATTTCTATAGAGCTATACAACTTTTTATATTGCTGGCTTAAGGTGGATGTTCCAGGGTAGCCCGCGAAATTTAAATTTTCGTAAGTTTTTTGCGATTTACAGCTCGATATTGGATTGTATGATGATAAATACATATTCGCGGTAGTTAAATGTATGTGTTTACACAGTTATACTTGTTAAAACATTCAACATAATTCTGTAACTTAGAGAAGTTCTACAACGTCAAGTTTTTATTAAAATGGTACATTGTAGAGCTTAACTAAATTGCGGAGCTATGTGGATGGTTTTAACAAGTATTGTTGTGTAAACACATACATTTCACTACCGCGAATATATATTTTATAATCATGGTATCTGATATCAAGCTGTAAATTGTAAAACCCTTACGAAAATTTAAATTTCGCGGGCTACCCAGGAGCATTCACCTTAACTAAAATATATATTCACATTATCACGCCTGTTCTTCCCGAAGGATATGACAGAGATGTCCATAGAAAATCAACCTTGAAAGTCTGAAGGAATGTTAAAAACGTCCGACACTTACTATAGAAATAATTATATACCAACAATTCAGTAATACAATCCTGGTATCCATTTATAAAAGCAGTAACATCTTTTAAAATTATATAAAATGGGTAATCGAAAGCCGATGCCATCGACGAATTAATTATTGTCACTTAAGGTAGTGATGGGCGCAAAGACAGGTCGTTTCAACGTGTGAGGAGGAGATTATTATATATCATGATTGGTGCGTTAATATTATATTTCCTTAAGCGGCGGTGGTGCGGTCTCCCACGAGTCCACGAGACCGGGCGCGGTGTCAATTTCCATTAATACGGCCATTATCGTGGCTGGTGCATAAATCGCTCGCAGCATCGACCACCAGCTCTGGATATTCCAACGTCACGTAAACACACGCGTGCAACATGCAAACTACAGTTACTCACATTATATTGGTTATAATCGTAGAAGAAAATTATTTTAATGAAGACTGCCTTTAATTTCAGTAACAATATATATATTAGGCCAAATTGTTAAACGTCGATAATTATGTTATGGTTAGATATGCAAAAAAAAACAAAAAAGTTAATTCGAAATACCAGAGAGAGAATAGATAGTTCAGCAGCACGGTAAGGATTGGTGTACAAACTTGTACGGTAAAAATAAACCGATCAAAGAGGTTGTGACATAAAACATGGAAACGAATATTATACCAATACACTATCAAAATTGCTTTTTTAATAATTTCTTGTGCATCACTATTTTGTGAACTATAAATGTTGATAAGTTATCAGACTAGAGCTCAGTTAGTTATAAGTATGTAAAACAAACCCTTTATGTCCCTGTTCAGTTGCTATATTGAATTTTGGTTAAAGGGTTGCTCCTCTTACACTATTGTCTATAATTATAAGATTCCCAAATAGAACCAAGAAATTAAACAAGGATAGTTTTAGAATGTTTACTAATTATGTATATTATTAAAACATGACATCAGTCGTTACAAGCATGTCGAAAAATAGAATGGACAAAGATAAACACGCATCATATTGAACCCACGTGAACGGAAAGAAGAAAAATAATAGTAAATTTTTACGTGGTCGTGGTCATCTTATCTTTCAACGCTCACCCACTGTTTCGTATCTTCGCTAATTATCATCAACAGGAAAATTAGTTATTTTAAATCGTTTTCCAAGTATCCATTAATGCAGTCACTAAATAGTCTGGCCTGTTTTTTATGGTTCCATAGTCGATAAGGAACACATATAGTTTCGCCACGTCCGTCTGTCCGCAGCATAGCTGAGAGGTTCTTGGTACTAAAAAAGCTGCAATTTGGTATGGATATGTGTATGATTATGCCGACAAACTGTATATTTTTAGGGTAGCTCCCACACACGTAAAGTGGGATGAGTATTTTTTCTCATGTATCCCGTCGTGTAAAATATAATTGTATAGGTCTTTCAAAAATAAAGCAGGTGTGTAACGACTATTTTTCTATTTGGGGTTCGTTTGCGAAATATGTAGCTTTAAAGTACAAATTTTTATTCCGAGCATTCCCCCTTCTAACTTTTGAATGGCTGTCTTAAAAAATGTGAAAATGTTCACAGATGTAGCATAAGTAATGAACTTAAAAGGAAAATATAACCGCTAAACGAGCAACTAAAACGTATTACAAAACCCTTTTTTTTCGATTGGGAAATCATCAAATAACTCCTCCCGCAATGCATGTTCCTTCCTCAGCCCTTTATGTTCCCGGGGCGCGGGAACTCTTTCAAACATCCTGTAGCCTCGGCAGGCTATTAGGCCCGGAAGGGCTCCGTCACCTGTGCTGACGTCTCTTTCGGCGCGCCTAGAACACGAACGTGCCGTCGACGCGGGCATGGCCTTTGCCGGACGGCAAGCCACCCATAGCTCACGGTCCGCAGGCCTGCGCCAATGATAGCCGGGTGTCGTCTCGCTTCTCCCGACGCCCGTGGCGTCTGCCAAAGCGGCTGGTCCGCGAGGTCTGTCGCTCACTTGCACGTTACGCCACCTTTTCTTTTTCCAGCATTACCGCTTCCTGCTTCGCAAAAGGAGATGACGGCCCCCCATTCCCTCTCACTCCGGACCATAGCCTGAGCCAGGGCCGGCCGCGAGAGGTCGCCGCCGCCGACGTATTACAGAATCCTACAGCGCGTGGCCATACACGCACTTGGCCGGTTTTTATTTATTTATAAAATAAATAAATATTTCAATATTTTTTTTTTTACTTTTTGATATACTTAGTGGATCTTAAAAGTAAAATATTTATATAAAGCTTATGGTGAAAATACTGAACAGCATGAGGCCAAATTAAATTATTCCATTTTCCTGGGAAAATTGCTTTCGTTTTAAGAATATAACATTCTTCATTATGAGAATATATGTATGCTGCTAAGTTCAGATATTTTATATTTTTTTTCATCCAAGAGTTATATGGAAATTTCATGAAAGTTAATATTTAACTTTATCAGTAATGTTCCTCCTTTGACCTTTTTAAGTGTTGTGTGGGTGTTGACATTTGATATTTTAATTTTGATTTGATGCGCTAACAATCCTTCTTTATGTGTGCGGTGAAATTTCGGTGATTATAGAAACAATAAAAATAGAATTTAATGTGAAACTGTAGTCTAATTTCTGTCATTCTTAATTATTGCTGACGTTTTACTTTATTTTTATTTCATTTTATAATTTTAGTCACGACGCTAAATATTGCACTTGAAACCCTGGCAAGAAAATGGGTATTAATCATTTTATAAATTTCAACACTGCATTTTCTATAAAAAATGTGTTTGCTACGTTGCATGGGACAAATATTCGTATATTTGTAAGTTGCAAACAAGAGGACAAATATCAGGCATATGAGTCGGTAACACTCGTGAAAACAATCACGTTGTATGCAGCATTACTACTCGGTTTTGAACCGGAGCCAAGTGTTGTGGTCGTTTGAGTATTTTTAGGTAATAATTACCTCGTATTTTTGATAGCAACAATGTTTCAGGGTTGGATGGGCGGGCACACTAAATTGTTTTGTCTCCGCTAATCGTATTAAAAGATGATGAAGATTATGTTATATATAGGTAATATAAGATATATTTTATGCCTAGGAAAAAATAAGCAAAAGAACAAGATAAAAATGACAACATTAAAATTATTGGTGCCATGACCAATAATTTTAATACTACTAGCAGTTTTCCGCGATTTCACCCGCGTCCCGTGAAAACTATATGGATCTATATCCAGGTGCGTTAAATAGTTTTCAACAAGGCTATTCTATGATAGCCTATAACTGTCTCCTTATTCCCCCATCTTTCTCATATTAATGTATTTAATATATTACATTAATTACTGTGGCAATTCAGCATTAAGTATAAATGATTTAATCTGCGTTGATTTTATTGAAACGTAGCAAGGTGAATCTCGTAGTGTTTAGGTGTGGGTCTGTATCGCATGCAGCGGACGTTAGTTGATGGATGGCTGCATCGCGCAGGAGTGTCGCCCGCCTGTCGCAACACAATGCGACCATGTCCGCTAGATTGATTAGCTCCGTACCCGGCTCGCGGCTCGGCACAGATAAACGGTTACCACGCGGCGTTTTAACGCTACGTGGCGATTACTTTAACGATTTGGCGCAATTCATACATAGATCGTCTATTTTTTACGTTCAATCAATCAATTTTTGAATAATTTTCTGTTTCAAGACTAATAAGTTTTCCTTGGAGTAATAGAACTTATAAACATTACCTTTCTAATTTATATGGTATGATGAAATACACTAACAAAATTATAGAGTAATCATGTTCGAGTTTATTAGACGCGTTTAGAACGCGTAGTTTATGTGTGCCATGTCAATCGTTGTCGTCCAACTCCAATTAAAACGTAGCATCACATCAAACCAGTTCCAGCGTTCTGGTGCTCCTGATGTACGCAGATGCGCCGGCGCAGAGAGAGGCGCGCTAATCGCATGCATTAATTTAAATCTATTTAGGTAAACAGCCGTGACACGACGAGCCTGCGGTATGCGCACTCGGAATAATACGTTACCAAAATGGTACCTTCATTGTAAGTATAATTCGCGCTACCCTGGACAAGCACGCAGTCGTAATTATTGATACCATCGAATCAATATGCAGGATAATTTAATGTAACACGCATTGTAATAATCCTCACAGTATTGTAGCTGTGTGGTGCGTATAAATTATGGAGTTCACTCGGCGATATTGTGTTTCATGTCCGGCGGTTTAGACACGGGCCGAGTATATCTGCGTGAAAAGGGCGAAATATTGCAGAAATTTCAAACGCGACAGGACAGCGTTCGATTCGTCGCGGTGTAGGATTTCATTGCGCTATATCCACCTCGAGCGCTACAAGACTCATGTGCTTACGACAAGCTCTTACCGCCGCGACGTTTATTGATAGCAATGTTTTTGTGTAAATCGTGCTTATTAAAATTAGATCCAATTCACATTGGTTGTTTTATACGAGCTCGTGTTTAATTTACAGCTCTATTATTAGTGGTATCTAGATTATTATTCCATCCACATCGTTAGAATTTACTGCTTGCTGTTAAACTAAAGGATTTCCACCATTTTATAATGTGCAGAATGTAAATGTAAGATATCGTTGAATTTTGCTTATTTCCAATTATAACTAATTGCAAAAGAGCATAGATGTTTATAGCATCGGGAGCAAAAGGTAGCGTATGTCTTTAGTATCGGTTGGCAAATATCGGATCAGGAGATGGTATCCGTACTATTGTTAATCCGGTAATTTGAATTTATTGCACCATGAATAAATGGTCCGGTGCTTGGAGCGGGGGCTATCGGGCAACACATCGACACAGCAGCCGTGTAGTGAGGCCGACGTCGCCGCGTGGCTGCTACCGTCGCTGCGCCGGCGCACAGCCGCGCGACACACCTCTATACTATCTGACACGCCAATACACTTGAATAACGGATTCTGTAGCTTGTTTACTTCTTGCTCTCCTACTGGGTACATGATTCGGGCTCGTAGTTAATGTTTAGGCTAACCATACAATGTCCCAAAAATATTTTACGCGCAACCAGAATACATTTCTTTTCCAATATAGATAAATTCTAAACAAGGGTGGATGATAATAATAGGTTATGTGAGTCAACGGTAGTTGTATGTGGAGAATTAATCTTGCTTATTCCTTGTTTGAGATGTGATTGTTTCTCCTTAATGGGCGAGCCGTTCTAATCGGTACATCCTCGATGCTAGCCGTGTCCGAGTGCTTGCGTTAATTAGACTCCGATTGCATTCTAGTGAACCAAACACATGCTAGTTTTAGAGGTCACTTCTTGTTCTGAAGATAATACGGAGATATCGCAATATTTCAGCCGTGTAACATTATCGAAATCGCGTAACTACCGATACACACAACGGTATTAAGTCTCGACGACCGGCGACCTGCCCGATGAGGTGTGGACCGGCAATCAGGAATCATTATTTACGGACAGCTATTATCACCTCATGGCTTTTCTGGTTTATTATCGGCATTGCTCGTTATGTTGTCCTGCGACGGATAAATTATGCTATTAAGTTAGCAGATTGACAAAGTTATTTATGACATTAAGTGAGAGCGGGCTGAGTGGTGACCGCTAGGGCCGTCGTCAGGGGCGCTACCATTGGTTCTTCAGTCACCTCGTTTTCACTTGAATATTTCCTTATACTTTAAGCTATTTCGCTAAATTAAGGATTTTGTAGAAAGTGAAACGTGTGCGAGATTGGGCATTCGTAGTATCGCTCTCAGACAGGTTTTGAGTTTGCTTAGATAACACGCAAGCGTTCTGCTACGATAGTTGTCGCACAATGAAGGTACGATTCGCGTCATTGATATAGTATTATTTTGAAATTGAATGCCTAAAACTTTGTTTAGTTTTTTTTTACTGGAAGAAAAGGTAGACATGTAGGTACGTATCTACTGTTGATTTCATATGAGCCGACGAAAAAACAAAAAATAATATTCCCAAATAATGACCCTGAAATACGATTGGTGGAAAGCGCCCACCGAAGGTAGGATTTGTTTCTTAGAACACGAAAGAAAATAATAAAAGTTTAAGATGACAAATTGGTCTTCAAACTTTTGTTGGCCTTCCTCTAGTCCTTCTACATTTCTTCGCATCACATGTCCAATAGTCCATAGTTCCTTATCAAATACCAATTAAAAAGTATATTGTACAGTAAGTATATGTAGTATATTAAGATGTTGCTAGGTATATGGTGTATGTTCCTGATTCGTCGGGATCATTGACATGCAGCCTGAGGGGTACCGACTGGAAAATACCGCGTAATGTGAGAACACTTCCATAACAAATACTACCCGGTATCCGTATGAACATTCAATACTTATGAGGAGATTAAAGGAAAATATCACTAAAACAACTTTTACTGCTACTTTCATTTGCATATATGTATTTTGATCGTTATTTTACTGTTTGTACCTATTTCAGTATTAAGTGTTTAGCATTTTGCTTAAATACGTTAGATATTACCTACAATACTTACTATGGTTAGTTTGAATCAAAATTTTATGTTAGTAATCCTAATGTTTCTTTAACTATTCATACAACCACCCGCTCATACAGTCACCCGCGGTTTAACTCGCGCCCTGAGAGATGCTATGCCTATCCCCAGAGTTCAAGCTATCATCGTACTAAATTTTATCCAAATCGGTTATACCGTTTAACAGTGAAAGCGTGTTACAAAGTTACTTTCGGATTTATAATATTGGTAAGAGACTTATAGACTCATAGCAGTAAGCATTAAACACGTTAAATATTGAGTATTTGAACGGAAAAGACAGACTGAAGAAAATTCTAGAGCGGGCTCCATAATTTGATAAATTACTGTACCTAATCGTTACCGTATTTCATAAAATACGTAATAGTGCAATAAATCATGTGCCACTATTTCAAAGATAATAAGTACAAATTACTTGAATGGACAGTGTCTCATTTAATTCAAAAAGCGGCACTTGCGTGTGTTGCGCGCGGCCGTGTCGCCCGGCATCACACACGTAATACACATGTCAAGCTATTGATATCGATACAGCAGCCGTCCAGATCGCATGCCATGTCTCGATACCGTCACTCTATAAAACATAAATTAATTGGCCAAGCGGAATGTAATTTGTAGTGTCCTCCTTTAACGAGCCTTGATTGAGATGTGAACGCCGATCTTGGACTAATAAGCACTCAATATCTTAGTGACGTTTCCTTTGGAATTATTGCGACGTTTTTATTTATGTTATGCGGGTTTATAGCTAATGAGGTGACGTGATCATACTGTGATATAATTTACTTCTTTAATTATAATTGCTACTGTATCTTGAAAACTACTAACTGCTTTTAGAATTATCATTTTATCTATCTTTGTGCGTAATTCAGGTTGCTTTTAATAGGTGCGAAAGATGTAGTAATAACGCTAGTTTATTATATGATCGGTTGTCGTAAAATTATTTATTATATTGGAGTTGTTTGATGTTTCCCGAACTGAATCCGGACTATTTAATTCTAAGGTAAAATTGACTTGTCAGTCTAGTTGCAATACTACTTTGATAGTTGTTTCGCCTATTTGATAGTCTTCGACCTAGGTAATCACTTACCTTTATGGTATTAATGAGATTAGTGACAGTACGGCATAGTGTTCATTATCTGTCCATGTTTTTCTCAATTAATCTTCAATCCTGTGGTCGTATAGTCATAACCATATCAAAAATGGGCTCTTGTATTATCTAAAACCCTTTAATTTAATTCTTTTCTGCTAGCATCTGCCAGTTTGTGTAATTTGGCAAAAATAATTTTCCACAAAATGCATGCATTTCATAAACCTTCCTGCTAAGAAAATTGACATCAATAGCTCCGGAAGCGGTGCGGAGGGCTGTGGAAAGAGTATTCAGATAATGATTTAAGTTTTGACTAATAAACAGAGCATTTACCTACCTAGGTATTAGTAATAATTTTCTGTTTAAAAATATTATTATTTAAAGTAATGTTGTTAGAAATCTAAATTAATGTTCATTTGTAGATAATAATAGTCTTTTTCCAGCAATTACAAGGTATTCCTAGTGGAAAAGGTTCGGCTCAAGTAACTCGTATAATAAAGCAATAGGTACCTACACGGTAGGTGTTTTTTGTTTGATTTAATTTAGATCTTGTCACGATAATTTTAACTATCAATCAAACGACATCAACCATACTAACACTAAATGTATTATTAGTTATTGCTTTCAACTTCGACCTGCCAATCAGAAAAAGGTCGTAACTTATAGACAAACGTTTAAAAGATTAGCGCATAACATCGTTAGTGTCATTACAAGTATCGATACCGATAAATATTACGATACATTCCCAAATTTTATGTGGGATCAAAAATGTCGTACTTAATAAATTATAAAATATATTATTACGAATTAGAAAGCACGGCTATTAAGTGGTCTCGATGTAATAAGATAGAGGAATAGGGACGGTCGTGTCTTGATAAGGTCAATCATAAACGGAGTATCGAGATTCATATTGCCTAATTTTTGTGACAACCATTACAGTTGTTAAGGGCCAGTTCTTAAGGTAACCAAAATTTAAAGTTTTTATACCGGGTCCGCTATCTTAGTGTACTTTACGTGTTTCTGATGCACTTGACACCCAAACATGTATACTTACGAATCGTCATACTAAAGTTCTGATGAATGTTTTACCAAAAATATCTTAAAAGCTCAAACTGTGCCTGTGAGCATGGCTGCGTAATAAGAATCTGCTAATTGTTTTATTAATTATTATGTTATAATATTTTTCGGTCAGTAGGTCAGATTATTCATTCATAAGGAATTAGGAATGCGTTACTTGATTAAAAACATTTATCGTGTTGTAGGTTCGAATTAGGAAATATTTTTGGTTATATTCAATGTTATTTATCAAATGTACATTCATAACCAACGACAGGCATACAACACCGTAACCAAAGATTAAATAAAGAAATTGTGGGCTGGTGGTTTATTCATACTGATAGTATTTTATTAATTGGCCTCAGTTACAAAGTACAATATTATTATGCTCTGAGAAATGACGACGTCGCGACCGAAGCGTGTTCGCCTTAATCATTAATGTTTTGATACTATTAAGTTATGTATTTATACGTCACTGATGAAACACGATACCGCCTCGGACGCAGGCAAAGCCGGATGCGTTTTTGTTTTACACACAAAACTATCTAATTATCTACACTTAACCTAAAATACTGAATACTGCTACTACTGATGCATTAATAGTAAACATGTACTTACTTTATGAATAAAATTACCTTTTAAACTCGTTGTTGAAAATGTACCTACAACATATTTATAAAGTTTTCTCGGGCCAAAGAAATCACTGAAGGAGGATTTTTTCTTGAAACATTTTGATACGGCTGAATCACAGGAGGTTGAATAAAAGCCTTATTTGATCCAAAAATACACTCCGAAACCTTGGTGATAGCTTGCTGTTGAGAGTTATTATATAAATATATAGAAAGATTTCCAGGAAAAATGGTGATGAAGTGCATAGAAATAAAGGTCCCTTACAAATATGTATAAACCATAGATGTATTATTTCACTACCGATAGTAGGTATATCTATGGATTAAGCTATTTTTGTACTATTTTAAACCTTTAGACATACAGTCAAGCCAACAAATGAGGTCGATAGTAAGTCTATTTAGTAACTAAGCGATCTTTAAAGCATTACCGCCTTAGGTGAGAACCTACTTGTATGTTCATCAAAGATCTACCAGGTGCAACGTGATAGTCCTTGCTTACTACCATGATTATAAATATAGACGTTAGTTGATTTACTTGAGCAAGCTGTTAAAAACATTTTCAACAGCCATAGCGATTATCTATGCAAACAAATAAAATTCATTAGGTTTTTGACTGGTTTATAGTTCTTGTATTTCACTACTACGATATGTATTTTATTAGCATATTTCATAATTTCCATATCAATTTTGTAGTTGTCGTAACCGAACGCCAAAATAAATCATTTTGAGAAGTCGGCGACGAGATGTCGTTGGCCGTCGCACGCGTTCTATCCATCTGATAAATATATGTAAATAATTATTAAATATTATCGAAACGGTAGATAGGGTCGTTTAGGCGCCCGTTACGTTATCTGTGTTATTTGTCGTTAACAGTTTTACCGGACAGCGAGTTATCTTGCTGAGTTATGGCAACCGACGCGCATCCGAGAGATTCCTCATTTCTTCTCTAGTTTCAACAGTGCGTCCGTCAGTCTGTACAGAGATAAGTGACACCTGGCCACTGCTGACCATCCGCACTTAATGCTGCGATATCATCTGTGTGACGGCATAACTAATGTCCACAAGTTTCAACAAATGTTTATACTTTTTCATCGCGGCCTTCATGCTTTCGTCCTAGCTTGTGCGGGGTGCCAACTGGTTCATAAATAAGCATTCTGAATGTTGAGCCTGTGGAGTATCGATCATTCGGCTTCTTGATTTGAGTAATGTGATTTTGATTTAAGCCATTTATAGTTTCTGTTCTCAAATTCCAGGTCATTGATAATTCGAGTAAAACAACGCAATGGAATAATAATACAAATCTTAACTGTCAATAAATTCGATTCAATTTGATTTTAATTCTCCTGAATGACGGAATAATTAAGTCACCTACTTTAGCCGGTTCCATGTTTTGTTTATTGCCGGCTTAAAATATTATCTTGATGTTAATCAATAAATCATAGTTGAGATAGAGTTTCCAACGTTGTTGTTGTTACGCACAAGAAATGTTGCTATTTGTTATCTTTTAATGTAATAATAACAATCTTTTTATTTACTGCCGATGAAAGTATATCTATTTCTTGTTTTAATAAATGCGGTATATAACTATGATATGACATAAGTTAACCTGCTTGTAAAGTGGTAGTCATCGAGCGCCGTCTCAAACGGATATTTTTCTTTTTACCGGACTGGTTTGGGTACCGGCTGAATATGATTTACGTGAATTATGATGGCAGACATAACGGTCAGTACGTCCATTTTCCAGCAAAATAAAACACTAGGTCCTTTGTAAATTACGTATATTTTTACGACGCTTTACATCACGGCACTGAAAGCCTTACATTAGCTGTACGTATCTATCGGACAACGATAAATAATATGAAATAAATAGCGATTTAAACAGAGCGCGATACTAGTTTAGTTCAATTTGCAACAGCAGTCAATATTCTTAGTGGGGTGTTATTAACCACTTGCTGGTACAGCCCGCGGCTGCGCCTGATCTGATTCCAATTCTTTTATGAATAGAAACAGTAATTGCATCAGCCGGGTACCGCGGAGCCGCCACTGTGTACCAGCTCTTACAAAATAACTGATTTAAACATAGATGGCTATCTGTGCTAAGTGTAAAGACCGCATTTTACGCCAGCTCCGGAGCTATCAGTCATCTGCACGAATATCTCGATAGGTTATAAATTACTTGTCAAACCGCGACGTCGCGCCCCGCGCGCGATGGCCGCAGCTCTACAAAGTTATCACTACTATATAACATCTCCGATGTGGCACTCTTAGTGCAACAAATGAAGCAGTTGCATTAAAACTTGTCCGGTGAATATCTGAGCGTAATTAATAGTGAGCGATAAGTCGCAGAGAGCGTCTGCGATACCACCGCACGGCTGCTCGTAATCGAGGCTGTCGGGAGCGCCGCCACCGGCGACCGGCTCTGGCCCTATATTAATAACAGTCAGTCGATATCAGAGGTGGCCGCACCAAATGGGAAATTAAAAGGCTTTCATGGGATCCACTCATTAGACTGATTTGTATTGGGGAAGTTAGCGATGCCGCACAAGAAGTTATTAATGAGCATTGTAATCGCTTGTCCCCGACATGAGAATCGTTTGTGTGCTCATATATCGAGTTGCCTTCCCATTCAGTTTGACAACTTGTGGTTATATTAAATTAGTACGGCTTTAGCGGTGATTGAGCGTAGGCAGGCACAATTTGTTGTTCGTAGGTAACGAGTAACACGGTTGTCTGTGATTGTATCGTCGATTGTGCATGCAAGCGTATCAGTGCAGGCTAATTTGTCAATTAGAGAGTCAGAAGTCGCGCAGGGTCGCGCGGGGCAGTGCTAAAGCGCGTAATAGCGCAATTTATGCCATCATTGTTCTAAAGTAGAGTCGGCCGTATATCAGTGAAGCAGACGGCAGCAATTGATACAAACGAGCGCGTGTCACGTCTAAATATAATATTAGGAATCACGGCGCGAGCCAGGATATATTAATTTGGAGTGGTTGCTGTATGACAGAGCGCACCACTAAGCCACGCGATTGTCACAACGCGTCACACTCCACTTTTATTGTCCACTTTGATTTCCTCATTCTGAAACCACATTCCTTCTAACAATTGTCTACTTCTGTTAATATGTTTCATGGTACTTATCTTTGATGAATTGAGTTTCCAGATTCCGAGCTGAAATCATATCTATTTACAGGGGCCACGGCCCAAATCATAATTAAACACTCTAAAATCATTATTTCAAAACTTTTAATGTATATTAACCAATCCTAATGGTATATTATAAATGCAAATGTTTGTTACTCATCGAAAAACTACTGAATGGATTTGGATGAAATTTAGTAGACGCATAGTCAATAACGCGACATACATGCTCGTACCTACATGCATCCTCACAAAATTTCGCATTTATAATATAATTAGGATTTACAGTTAGTTATTTATAAAAATATAGCAAACGTTCCCATAAATCAGCCAAATTGGTATAAAACGGTACAAATTATAACGAGAAGCCGTAATTCAAGACATGGCAGAATCTATAGTGGACGGGGGACCCTTGCTCTTTGAATGTAAGTTTAAATGACGATTTATGAATGAGGTCAGTGCGGTGGCCGGTGAGTGAGGTCGGCTAACTCGGTGTATCAATCGGCGTCGGACGGGGCGGGCGCGGCCGGCGCGGCGCGAGCGTACCACGCGCCCGGCACACGACACACGCCTGTTCTGCCTTCTAATGCCAGTCAAACAACGGCCGAGCTAAAAACCCTGACACTTCCTCATTTCATGCGTGCTAACACGTCGCTACATCATCATACATCAGAAACAGAGAAGACTGCAAAATTACTTTGTAGTCATAAAACATTATTACAGGTGTCTCGGAACCTGCTCAGACAAAAAGTTTATACAACAATACTACTACAACAATACTAAAATGAACGAAGCCACTTATTGTCATAAGGGGTCAAATCCACCTCGGCTCGTTTAAGATATGAGCCGAGTCAATTTACCGGCATTAATTTTATGATCAAACGACAGAATAAATGGATTCCATGTCACGTTTAGTTCCTGACTGAATGAGATTTATCTAAGAATGTTTCGTAATTAACGTAGATAAAACGCTTGCAGCAAAGAGACACCTCAAAACAACATTGATCATTGCTAATACCATTCAACAATAAATCAGAAAACCAGGTTCAACACCTTGTAATAACAACTTGTTCCCAGTTCACGCTTTTGTGCACTCCGCCTGGTTATATATTATGCGTTATTTAGAATTCTAGCTATATTTCACACTGGCCAGTTCGTTCTGGAATCCGTATTGAGGTCATACTTATCTTATTACTCGACAATAAGTCTTGGGACAGGGGCTCTACTTTTGCATATCTTTTATTAATCTTGAAGTCATTGTTAAATTGAGAATTGACTCCAGACATGTAGTACAAGAATTTTGCCTTTGTTATTTTTTTTTAATTTCATATTTTGTTGGAACTTCAGAGATTCTGCTCGTAAATAAATAAGTTCTAACACTGTGAATTCGTATACAAAAATGTATATGACCTGTTTCCGAATCATCAGCCAAGAATCTGGCTATTGTAAACGCGGAGTACTTATTTCATACTGTTCATAGCTCACATAACTTCATTACGAGCTCAATTGAATAAACTGTGATAGGAACGCCGCGCCGAGGCGCTCTGCAAGTTGATTGCTCAAATTTCCTCTTCAACTATCACAAAGATATGGTGAATTTCTAATTGGATAAACGTGTCGTTTCCTATTTAAAGGCGACGGCTGGCTTGGCGTTACCACTTAAGATTGACCTGCGAAGTTTGGGTAAGGGAACCCTCCGGGTCAGACGGGCGTGCGTGGTGCGGGGAGCAGGGCAGGCGTGCGGCCGGTGGCGGGTGTGTAGCGGCACGCGCGCCGTCATCCCGTATAATGGCTGCCGCTCCGTCTCCTCGACTTCTCGTACGCACGCTCAATGACCGACTAATGAATTATGATTTTACTTTAAAATGCTTCCTGGGTGATTTTCGAGTTTAACCGGAGTTAATCTTATTGTGATTTATAACGGCGAAATCAGAGCGGATATCATTATCTCGGTGGATAATGGTAAACAATGACAAATTGATTTTCTACCATTAACATAGATAGCGAAGTCTGGTTTATCGTGCTTGTATTTATAGTAGTTAGGTACTACCTGGGCGACCGAGCTCCACTCGGAGCTTTTATTTTGGAAAATCCCGATTTTTCAGGAAATACATCTACCAAGATAAAGTGCAAAACTTAAACAAAATCATACAAATCGAAAGAGCTGTTTCTGAGATACGCTGAATAAATTTATTCATATTTCATACGGTTTACAGTATTGTTTGGGCAATGATCGTAGCAAAAAATATTTATGAGCAAGTAGGTATGACGTCACCATATACAGTGTAGCGCTTTATGAAAATAGCAAACAGGAAAATGAAAAAATCTTTACTCGTGATTCGTACAGTTACGGTTGTATTGTAATCGCTCATTGTTCTAAAAATAGATTTAAAATATAATCTGAGGGCGGGAAACGTGTAGGCAAATGTAACCCAAATAAACAAAAAATAATAGAATTAAAGTAGGTAAACTAACCTAAAAGTATGTGAAAGTTATCGTCTATTTCATAAAAAAGAAAATAAAAGTATAATCGTGAGAGTATAGCTACTCGTCATTAGCCTAAAGAGACGTATATTTCTAAACACAGGTACCGAAAATGTGTCATGGAAAACACATTGGCAACCAAATAGCTTATTTTTATTTTCCGTTCTAAACGTAGGATGTTGGTCGTTAGGAAAATTGTTTTTTTATGAAAATAAAAACAAACTTTTCAATAATTTTGTAAAAACTTATGAACGGACAGACGTCCGACGGTTTGAAGTCCTCCTTTCTTAAAGGTACCTATGTATGAAGAAGGACTTTAAAAGTCGGTAAAAGCCTCTCAAAACTCAGTAGGCAGTTATATATTCGAATTTCTTTTCTTATTTTATGGTAACGTAAAAGTGTGTAGTGAGATGGCGTGTCGTAAATCACGCGTCGATGGACGACCGATAGCGCTTCCGTGCGGTGCGCGCGTGCGCAGCTCAGGGTACGCACACACGGGCATACACATACACACACACAGTTCATATTTTTTCTTTATATATACAGAAGCATATCAGACATATTACGTAAACGTATCTTCTCATGAATCATTTTCCTTAAAATTAGGGTCCTATACAATTAATCAAATAGCTTAACGCGTATAACACTATCATTAAAGCTAAATTGACTAAATCTGACGTTTGATTAAGAGAACGGTATAGCCGTTTTAATAATACTTCATATTCATAGGTATGTTTGTTGTGGTGTTCTATAAGATATTAAATAAGTAGAATTTTGTAATCTCGTAAGTTTAGTAAAATATTTCATTATGAAGTTTACTAACACGAAACTTTTATTTTGTACTAGTGGCCCGCCCCGGCTTCGCTCGGGTAGGTAGTCTTTGTTTTTTAAATATAGTATATTGGGATCTGATGAAGTTCTTCGGAGATAGCCAATGAAACTTTTCAATTTCTAATAGTAAAAGAACCGCGATTGCCTGTGATTGTTTTCACTATTCTATAACATCACACCTCTAAACTAGACCAGTGCCAATAACTTTTGAAAACAAAAAAAATAATAGTAGGATGAAACCCATTGGAAAAGGAGGAGAATACAATAAAAATGATAGGAAAAATAAATTACGGGCGATCTGAGGTCGGGAAGTGGGGGGGAGGGGGGGTTAAAGTTAAAAAAACGGTTTATCTCAATTTCCGGCAAAACTACAAGTCCTATGAAAAAAAGTTAAATGGCAAAGTTGTAGGTAATAAAAAGATCTACAACTTTTGGATTGACACTTTTTTCACATAACCTCAAAATGTATGTGAAAAATTCAAAAAACCAAGTTTTTGGTTTTTTATTTTTATCTTTTACAATAATTAATTTTTTTTCACGAAATTTGGTGAAAACTTACCTTTTTATGTCCCAAACACATTGTAATTTATTTGATTTAAAATAATTGTTTTTTCACCCTTATTTTGACTTAATATCGAAAAAACACCCTAATTTTCAATCGAAAATTCTCGTGTCAAAATATCACTTTTTTTTTTAAAGTCGATGGTCTTTTTGTTTTTTGAAATCTCTACTTTCAGATGGTATAAAAAAATATTTACATTGCTATGGTAAATGTTCTCAGAAAATATAAAGAAACGCTACGAAATAACAGTTAGCAAGGCCTAGATCCTTCTAGCAACTCCCCACTTCTCTATGAAATAACTTTTTGATGAGCTAAAAGGTATTTCATAGAGAGGTCCGAGGTTCTGTAGGTCACTCAGATACATAAGTTATCTTAAAATAGTAATAAATAGGCATCTACGCAAAAAAATTAAGCCGGTCTTAAAGATAAAAATAAAAAATCAAAAACTTGGTTTTTTGAATTTTTTACATACATTTTGAGGTTATGTGAAAAAAGTGTCAATCCAAAAGTTGTAGAACTTTTTATTACCTACAACTTTGCCATTTAACTTTTTTTCATAGGACTTGTAGTTTTGCCGGAAATTGAGATAAACCGTTTTTTTAACTTAAACCCCCCCTCCCCCCCACTTCCCCACCTCAGATCGCCCGTAATTTATTTTTCCTATCATTTTTATTGTATTCTCCTCCTTTTCCAGTGGGTTTCATCCTACTATTATTTAATTCACTTTTTACCGTTTTTAGAGGCTAAAAGCACTGGCCTAAACTTTAAAGGAGAAAACAGAGGTATAGAGTTCACCCTTATTAAAGTTGATAAACATTTGTCTGGACATTAGGATATTGTAATTTATCTAAATTACAAACTGAGCCACTAAACAGCGAACTGAAAAACTTTTTTTCAAAAATAGAACTGGCTTGGAAAACTATACAAATTGAAAAATAACTAATACATCGTTTTAAACGTCGGTGTCTCCAATTAGCTATTTTGTTGTGTATTTTCAATCTATTTTTGCAAAAGTTTTGTTTTCTTTTTAGACATGGAAATTTATCTCGCGACTCTTGCCGCTATGGGCGGAGCGGGGAAAAGTGTCAGACTGACTTAAACCAATCCATTGTTCTTTCCTTCGCTCTTTACTATCTAGGGTCGCGGTAGGTCTGCGAACAGCGACGCCAGGCACTATCCCTGGGGGGTGGGCCCCGTCAACTATGCTAACATCTCATTGAGGCACGCGTAGAACTTAAACGCGCTGTCTACACGGGCCTAGTCCTTACCGGACGGCTAGTCACTTAGTTCTCAAAGTCTGCAGGCCCGGGCCTACAGTGGCCTGGAGTCGATTCTTGGCTCGAAATGCTGATGACGTGGCTGGGGCGTGAGGTTTGTTTCTCCCTCACGCATCCCGCTATCTCCGTCTAAAGCATGACTGCTTCGCATAAGGAGGTGACTGCTTCCTATTCCCACTCACTTTGGACCATCAACATTTCCTCTCGCTTGATTCGATGTAGGAACCTCCCAAAATATCCGTGTCCGGTGAGAACCTGCATCAGGCGTAGGCATAGGATCTGGGGTAGGTCAAGATGCCGTGGCGCCCCCCTAGCCACTCCTCAAATAGGGGATTTATCTTCACCTTAAGTTGGTCACAAATAGAAGTTACTGCGGGTGTGTGGGTGACGCCGCCGTGTTTCGCTAGTTAACATTTATTTAAGTATTTATAGTATTTCTTGATAAATTATATTTATAAGTAGTTATCAGTTTTTGGGATTACCTATTTCTGAGAGGCCTATATACAGTTGGGAGTAAGACAAACAATTCTCACGCAGGTCCATCCGAATACATTCAAATGTATGGCCTTATGATTTGTTTATCAGCAAAGGGAATTCTAGATTCTTAATTTTTGAAGTGTGGAATAGTATGAATTCAATGGAAAGCGCATTTTTTTTGATTTATAATTATCCCACTATTATGTATGAAAAGAGGCCCATAGAACACATGAGCATATCAAAAGTCAAAAGTCAAAATTTTTATTTCACATAGGCCTACAAATAAAGCACTTATGAAAAGTCAAATTAGTTGCACGGTTCCAAGTAGTGGGTCCTATGGAGAAGAACCGGCAAGAAACTCCATGGATACTCTTTTCAAAAATTCGAGTCACCATGCTTGTTATCACCATGCTTGTTAAGGTGGAATAACATCTAGGTACATTATTATGACTTGAAAGCGCTTACTTCAAACAAATTCGTGACTTAATTCTTGAGTGAAAGATATTATGTGATATCCACCAAAAAAAAAGAAAAATATGTAAATACCAAGCTAAAAAAAAACTAAAATATGTGGGATTCGAACTCGATGTATCAGATTCGCATGATCATTAATACAGCCCCTCCACTACAGTGCTCGTTGACACTACAGTAAAATTGACGTTCTAATACAACGTGTTTTCAATTTTAATCACTGCCTATCCTCTTTAGAAACGGGCGTGATGATTTTCATGTCAAAGATTGTAATAATAGCCAAAAAGGCATCATTATAAAAAGCTGATAGGTCATCCCATTACAAACTTATTTCAATACCTTACTGCTGATTCCCCATAATACTTAGTGTGATGATTTGTGGCCTAAGGCTTGGTCTGATTCATAATAAACTTTTTTGGTGAATTTCAAGTAAAACTTTTCAGACATTTTGGCGTAAAGCTAAAACAGATTTTTTTTCTTACATACTTAAAATCTAAATTTTTCACCTTAGGGCTAAAATCTTGAAAAACTGTAAAACACGTGTTTAATTATTTTCATTTTAAAGTGTTCCTACAAAATTTGAGTTTAATCGAATCAAAAATAAAACGTACTCCATACAAACTTCCAACCCTATTTTTATATACTTAGGATTGGAATTTTCAAAAATCCCGTCTTATTACTTGTCTAGGAAATAAAAGGCACCGCCTGTCCAAATTTCATTACTCTAGGTCCAGCCGTATCGTCTCTGCGTTGATGAGTCAGTCATTCAGTGTATGAGGTTGTCATTTTATATAATAGTATAGATATGCTGCTTGAATGGTTGTGGGATCCTATTAATTGAATCATTTAAAGGAACAATATTATCTTACATCCATGAGACAAATAATAGAGTAGAATTCATCATTAGCCTATATATCATCCTACTGCTGGGCACAGGCCTCTTCTCATACAGAGAAGGCATGAGCATAGATCACCACGCTTGCTCAAGGCGGATTGGCGATTTCAGACTTTTACAAGTCCAGGTTTCCTCACAATGTTTTCCTTCACCGTTAGTCAGTGACGCCTAAGATATACTTAGAAAGTACGTATGACTTTAGAAAAGTCACATTGGTACTTGCCAGATTAAAAATATACTTAAGATATTGCGTCTACAAATTCTTCCTTATCGTCGTCAACTGTAGTGTCGTGAGACGCTTCCAACGTAACGTATTTTTTAAAATTCTGATATGTAGTTTAGAAGTTACCTATGAGGGAACAGTTGAACATACAGACATACACATCGGTCAAAATACAAACCCTTCATTTTTGTTCCGCCGTAGTCGGGTAAAAATGCTTGCCAAGGTGCTCAATGCACACTTAACCTTAAGCAATAAAAATACGTAATCGAGGTCAAATTTTTGTCAAAATTTAGAACAAAACACCGAAACATTATCAATTGTTAACTTACAATAGAAGTTTCAGAATAGTTACATAATAAACTAATAGTAGGTATGCCGGCGATTACTTCCTAGTGCGGAATTTTTGCAACCCCGACATAAAGTTATATGCATGACAAAACGATGAACTTGGCAAATGACAAACTCAACTTGGTAAATTGAAAATTGATTACATTACATTATACTCTGCCATTCAAGGGAATTCTAATAATATTCTACTATATAAATAGTAAATGATTAACCAACACCTAACGTGGAGGCGTGAGAAGAAAGGTTTGTAATAAGCCAATTTAAATGAATTTAGATATTAATACAAAACTAAATATACGGCACATGTCGGTATCATGTCGTGAGCTATTAACTAACGCGATTCAATTCCCTCCACAGTTAATATGCGCATAACTAAATAGATACTATTAAACCAATTTGTTTACAGCGATAAACCTACTGTTTATATTTTCAAGCCTCCTTGAAATCCTTTGAACAACTTGGCTCGGTATTAATCAGTATTTTATCGTAAATGTTTATTGTTTGTGCGTAGTAAATTCAATTAAGAAAAATAGATTTATTCTCTTAGTCATTTATATCGAACAGAACAATGTTGGCAATGGCTTACCTCCTGATAAGTAAATTCTTACTTTGATTTCTGATGTTGATATTTATTTTATACTTTGTCTAGCACTGATCTCTATAATTACTTAAAAAAATGTAATATATTTCCTAAGCTGTGAGAAACTGTCTAAAATTCTAAAAAAATAAAATAAATAGAGAGCTAAGGTCAGATGCATAAAGTAAGCGATATAAATATTCATTGGTATTATTTTAACACTTAACTTTAAAATGTAAATGTGAAGTTAATCACCGTATTTAAAATTCAGTTAGTAGATATACAGTAGGTATCGGTAGAGATCGTTATTGATTCCCCATAGCGGTTATCTTCACTATCTCCGGTAACGTACGATATCACTGGCGCGCTACTAATTAAAAAGCAAATTGAAGCGCCGCGTGTCAAGGACTATTAATTTTTACGATCGCTATCACAGCTTCGGCCAGTGCAGTGGCCAGTCTCGAAACGTGTCTCATAGTATTTATCTTTATGTATGCAACGAATAGATTATATCTGGTCGTTCGTTAACTCATAAATTAACGATTGAAAAGTCAAAGCTTTTTTGTCTGTTAATGAAAGGGTTTGTTAAAAAATGGTTCACATTCGTGAAATCTGAGGACATTTCTCAATTTTGATAAAAAAATAATGGATGACCTCATAGATGTTCGCAAAGAGATTAATGGTTGATTTCGAGTTGTTAAATGTGTAGAGTAGTCTTAAGTCAGAGTCGCAGGGCATGATGAGCGAGCGTGCGGCGACAAGGGGCAGACCGCTGAGACACCGAGGCACGGAGACCACCGGGGCAGAGCGCGGTGCTTTACTTACAACGATTTATTGTTATAAAAATAATGTATCATCGGGCCGCCGCCGCCACTGCGCCGTACAATGCTCGTAACAAGCTCGGCTCGTGTGCTGCATTAACGGGACGAGCGCGGACTTACTTGCGCTCTCGTGCTGCCACTGCACTGAAAGCTACGCAGAAGTTTGATACATTACCGTAAAGCTTTTAAACTGATGATTTAGGCTTATAACATTATTCAGAATAGAAAGTTGAGTAAAAATAGATAGTCACAATATTCTTTTTTGTCGCAACAGTGTTAATGTTTTATGATGTATTGCAATGTTTTGTCTTGAATTCTTGATTCAAGATTTATGCACATTTTTTTTTTCTACTTAGCTTTTGGTGTGATAAAAGTTTTAACCGTTTATTATTTCCACTTATTCACATTGATGGATGTTCTAACTCAGCAGTTTTTGATCTGAAGGTAAGTGCAGTAGCTTTTGATACACGCGATAACGATATTTAATCAGACTGGAGCAATTGCCTACATCTCTTTGATGGCAGTACGCACGCATCGCGCGGTTGGTCTTAGGCTATCATTCACCTGATTGAGTGTCAGCCAAGTTAATGTATTGAATGTGTTTTAATTTACTTACAATATGTGCCGGTACAGATTTGTTGCGGTATCGCGCTTGCATTAACCATTTGAAATGTGCACGTGCCAGAAAGTTGTGTTTGTTATTAATTGCTATGAAATAGATAATAATCTTTTTCACTAAAAAAGGGTCTGAAAGGAAAAAGTTATTTCATAATATTTTATAGAATAAAGTCTATTGACGCAACAGACAGAAACTTTACACCTGACACAGCCCGGCAATTTGTATCGTTCTTCCCAGAGAGTTGATAACAGTTAAATTTAACATGAAACAAGTTCCGAGCGCTAAGAGTTAGAACCGGGGACTACAATTAAATTCTATTAGAGCGACAACAGCACCGTGTAATTAAGCGACAGCATACAAACGCCTGAAATATCTCTCATTCTTATTTGACGGGGCCGGGCTTGGCGGGAGTTATGAAAGTTTTGTACTAGTAATTATACGGTGCACAGGTCTTGGAGAAGTGGCCGGCGAGACTTGCGGCCGTCTGTCGCAACTCTTAGATAGCGTCCTGCGACTGCGACACTATTAATACAGCCGCGACAAGCGTTTGATTGCATGTGCCCGCTGTGCGACGTTGTTATTACATGTTTTGCGTTTTATTTAAACATTTGTACAGTCGCATGCAAAAAGATCAAGCAGCCTGGTAAATGCAAAAAAATAATTAAGTGTACCTAAAGTTTTATAGTATGATATTATGATACCTATTCTATGGGTGATATTGTACAAATTTATGTAACTCTATGTGGCTGTATTAATTATGTCAGTTGCAATTAGAGATGATTTGATTTATCTATCTTTAGGTCCAGAAAAGCTATACAAACAAACATTATTAGATATCGGATAGGTATCTTTTTGGAGCTTGATGACAGGAAAAGGGTGTTTAAATATTTGGTAGCGCTTTTTTAAATAATAAAACCTTATTAATAACTAACAGAAAGTTTCGCTGACTGTACTTACTGCTACTAGTCCTCCGTTTATGAAGAAACTGAGAGACGATAATTATACGACACGTCAAACGCTGATTGATCAGTGATACTACATTACCCGCCACGAACCGGTCACTGATATGTAAATTAACTTCTAATAAACTTAAAAAAGGATGAACCGATTGCGAACTCACTCCGGTTGCACTCGGCGGTGACAAATGGAGTGGCGTGGTGAGTATTAGCTATATGTTAATGATGTCAACGACTACTGTCCGAGAGAACATACACGAGTTAATGTGCTGAGCGATTTCTAGTTACTTTCACGTTACAATAGATATACTCTTTGTTCGTAGGTAGTCGTAATTTGGTGCTTTACTTGTCGCGAAAATTTTCACAGCTAACTCTCTGATTTGTCTATTGGTTGCACGCACTATTGCTGAGCTATAAATAGATTCGATTCGACTCCGAGGTAGGGTCAGGTAAGTGTTATTGGGCTTTTCCGTCAAGATTTTTTCAGTAGCAAAACGAAGCCTGGAGTAGCATGTTGATGGTAGTAGGCTTGCGCCCATATAGATAAGATGGGACTTAAAAAAACTTGAATGTATACTATATACCTCTGCCAAACCCTTAGAGAAGGTTTATAAAGCTTTATTATCTTTAGGGTCTCTGCTCTAGAAGTTTGAAGATGTGGGCCAAGACATGCTCACTTCCTCGTGAGGGTTTTCATTACTGTCTTTAGAGCCGTGGTGATAAAATATACAATAAGTGAATGTTTTCCCAGGCTCGCCACGGCTGAATCATGGTCTATGGTTCTGAGCACAGTTCTCATGTCTCTTCATGAATGTTTTATTACAAAATACTCAAATTTTATATAACTGAAAATAATGATAATTGCCGTTTAAATCATAAGCTGTTATTATAGTAGGAAATATTTAACTGACGTTTTAGAATTCCGGGATTAGTAAGTACTTACAAAGAAAACTTCTAAAGCTTCATGTGAGGTAGCTGCGCTTGCGGTCGTCGGATAAATTAGTTGTTCAATAATTATTTATTTAATTACACTTAATTTAGCTGAGGTTTTGATAGTTAACATAAGACATCCGTTTCAGTATCCATGTATGTTTGTATGTAGTATATTTATTTCCAATTAGCAGTATATTACCTAGCTAATTACTTGGGAAATGTCGAATGGAACTCTTTCATTTTAATTTACGAACCTGCAAACTATTGGCAAGCTTGGTTAAGTTGATATAAGTTTGCTCCTAAGCAACGTATTGCTTTAAAGATCTTATGGGTTGAATAGACAATTAACTATTTTGGCAATAGCGCAGGTAAAGGCCATCAGTGTATTCTTCAATCAAAGCTAGTCGTTTAAGCTAGAGAGGTAGGTACTTTAAATGTAATTATTAGTATTGCAGTGATAAATAAAGGTCAAAAAATAATTAATAAAATGAAAACGATATCTCCTACTACGTAATTCCTTTTACAATCTATTTTTATTAATGAGCTTTTTTATGTAAACCTTAAGTTTATTATAAATGCTACTCCATTATATTTAAGTTTAATAAAGATCATTGTGGGAATACGATAAGATCTACGTGAAATAATGTTAATTGAAATGCGATACTGTGCTAATTCTGATAAATATTAAACGCGAATTTGTCTCAGCCTTCAAATACTGAAATAGGTTCATATCGTGAGAATATTAGCTCGATAATGCCTAAATTGTTAGCTGTCTAATGTTCCAAAAGCAGTTCCAGGTGGCAGGTATCCGATGTCAGATGTCATGCTGGGCATAAACAATTATATATTACAGACACAAAATTCAGCTCTGGAGGGGCATTCACAACCAACATCAACGTAGTATGTATTACAGCCTTTCAAACGGCACCATGACGCCTACTCTAATATATTTTGATCTGTTTCTTTTTCTAGAATGATTCATGCACTAGTCCGCTCAAAATAAATATCAAAACATCAATCCTAATTCGTTCCGTACTCTTAAAAATCTTATACTTAATTAATTTAATTTCAATATGGCATTGAATTAATATTCCAAGTCGAATCATTTTCTGTCTGACTCATTATGGCGTCCACCTACATGATATTTTTTCAGATATCTACCTACTTCCATATTGCGATGTAGGTATATTTCTGCTTCTGGAAAAGGTCATCCGTTAGTTTATCCGTTCTTTTTTTAAATAGATCTAGCATTCCGGTAACGCTAGATCTATTTAAAAAAAGTTGAAATCGGCTTAAATTATTATTTCTGCCTACTATTAATAAAAAATAAAAACTTCATAGGTGTGGGAGATTCTGGAATTGTAAAAATACTATACTGTCTATATTTAAATGTCTGGCAACATCTTACACCCAATAGAATACAAAGGGGTTTAAAGGTGCCTTTGCTAAAAGAAAAATTGTAAAAATAAAAATCTTTTTGACCTTTGTTTTTTATCTAGTCTACTATATATGTTGTATGTAGGTCGACCTCGAGGCTCATGAGCCTCGTAATATGTTATATGAAGGACTATTCGAAGATGGATAAAAATAATAAAGTAGACAAAACGTCAAAAACAAACAAACAAAACAATCGTGTTTCAAAATGTTACATCTCGATGTGATTAATAAATTAATATATCTTTTCTCAATAATATGAGATATAATTACTCACCTAGTGTGCAGGATTTCAATAATTTATATTTTCACAAAGGAGTTCAGTCTTGCTTGATAAATATCACAACAAAAGAATGAAACAAAATACTTAGAATAATGCTGAAATGAAACCACTCATTATGCTATTATGTATATTACGTCTGCATAGTCAAACTTAATGAAGTTTGACTATGCAGACTTAATTTAGGCAATGGCCTAAAGAATTATTATCGTAATATGGTATAAACAGCAATCTTGAAGCAATAAAAAAACCTTAACAAAAATTACAGGCAGATAGGCTTTAGGGGATTATGTAATGAATAAATCAATGTAGTATGAAAATGAATAGGTATTTTTTAGGTTACTTGTAAAAAATCTGGTAAATATTAATCTAATATTTAGTCGAGATCGGCCGCTCCATTGATGTCGCTAATTAATTGAGTACACTACCGAGTGTGGCGGTACATAGCTCTGATTTATATCGGTACAAACTGCTCAAGAACTGCACTTGGCTTGTATCATTAATAATTTTTAATTATTGTTTGTTGATACTCTGCCCGGTTCCGAGTATTGCGGTTGTTTTATTTCTGTAATGAGGTTCAGACGACATTTATGATAAAACTGAAAGTTAACATTTAATAGAATTTTAACATTGCATACCTATCTACTAGACAAAACTGTAACCATGGACAAAACTAAATTATGTACTTACCTACAATAGATGCTAAAAATCATTACCTGCATTTATTTAATCCTGTGTACATAATTTACACCAAGAAAGGTGTTCCTACTATTATTCTTAATAGTTTATAGTAACAATCAGTCGCCCGACATATTTATTATCTGCGGACTGGTTTTGCTCATATTGATCTGTACAGGAACACGGCAAGAGCTTTAAACTGAAGACACAGGAAGTCGTCCACTAAATATTCCAATGTCAAAACCTCCCAAGCATATTTTGTTGATGAACTTTCCTTTTATTCAATTCGTAAAAGGCTCAAGTGTTATAAATAACAATAACTGTAGATAAAAGTTGTATGTCGCCTTTTGTAACGTGGCCTACATAAGAATATGGCGGTACATAACGACAGCTGGGTTTTATGGAATTTAAATAAATAATATTTTCTTTATATCAGCGTGTATTGTTGTGAGACAGTAACGGTGGCCACACGCGAGCCACTCGTCCAGCTCGCGTCATCGACGCGGGACCTATTTACACTGCACGACTTTGGAACACATTCACAATGAGATTTACCTTATACGGTTCTTATGATGGTTGCAATTGGATTTCTGTTAGGATTGATTAAGTTAGTTAAAGAGATTGTAAACTCTATCTGGAAGTAGGTACTTACTTATTACATATTTTCCAAGAATACAATGAATAGTAGGATGACTTTGTATGATATTCTCATCTATATTTTGCATTAAAGCAATTACCCAGCATCTCAAAAAGTATATTTAAAGGTAAGTTTAAAAGCTATTATCGTACACTATAAAAAGGCTTCGACACCGATCAGCTGTACACAACGAGCGTAGCTACAGCGCTTCATTGTTCTCTATATTATTTGTTCTGTGATAAGAGCTGCCTACTTCAGGTCCAAATGTATGAAACGGAACACATCATTTATAACACACTCGGCGATCACCTCCACTTTGTTAAAAGATTCGGTTGTTTTCTATGCATACAAGTGGAGTACATATTATTATTATTAAGTGAAGATCGTCCCTGCGATTAGAGAAAGTTTCACCATGTTTTGCAGTGAGCCACATAACTATTTTATTTAACTATAACTACATAATTGTAGATCTAAAACCATAGCAGATATAGCATGTATTTACTACTACTATTATTACAAACAAAGCTATATAATTGGTTTAGTGGTTCTCGAGTTAAAACGTGTTAACCTACAGACAAAATTGCATTTCGTTTAATAATATGTAAAGATTAACGATTGGGTTCTATGGTCAAAAATTGTTTCGTGCCCGCCTAGCCCATAGCTAACTGGGGCAATTGTGGACTAATATGGAAACACCATTATCGGTGTACCTAATAGGCTCTGTTATAGAATGGTGTAAGTTCTTAGACTCAAATTGCGTCTGCCACTGCCTTCACCATATTGAACATTGGTGATATACATTACTGCTTTTTACGTATTTATTGCTAAGTATATTTTCGATTATCATTTAAATTTGAATCTCAGTCCATCCACCTATCGTGATAATGACGAAATGCGATTGGTGGATGCATGGGCGGGATTTTTTGGGGCTGTGCATTAAATTATTTTAGCTGATTGTCGTTGAAACAACTTAGATTACTAAGCACTATACGTCTAAGAAATTTGTACAAACAGAAAATATGTACTGCAATTAAATTTAAGATTTATATGCAACTAATGCTTTAAGGCGTCCCTAAAGAGCGAAGGTTTGAGCACAGGCTAATAAAGGGCACATATCGGTATGTTACATTTATAATTAAATAAATAATAATCGCCTTATTACTGGTGCCTTATTACTTCGCAACAATGCGCGGTGGTCACGACACTGGCGGCTTGGCTGCGCAGGCGCAGCGTGCCCGCTACTAATACGGCTCGTTTGCGCGCGCGCCGGCACGACCTGCGCCATTACCCAATAAAATTAATTTCACTTAATGCTCATCGATTATTGAATATAATAATCGTATAGTTCGGCGTTTCGGCGGCTCGTGATGGATCGCCGGCGGAGACCCCCCGCGCTCGTGCACACGATCTACTGACGAGCGCCGTGCAGCCCAGCTTGCCGATACACATTGGACACACCTCTCCCTCTCGCTGTAGCTTTTGTTACATCATGCAATTTGGCAAAGATACTTGCTCCGTGAATATTATGGGAGTAATAGTATGTTCCTGTATGGTGGCTAAGTGCTCTTAGCTACGTGTCACTGTCTCGACAATAGGTTTAATACTCAACCAAACATAATCCACAGTAAAGAATGGTTACCTAACAGATGTAGGAGCTAAAAATAAGATATAACTCAACAGGTTTCCTCATTATAACGTAATTTATGAATCGTGTCTAACAGTCCTAGTCTTACTCATAATGTACGCGTATAGCGCTGAGAAAACCTTTCTCCAATGTAACTTACATGAGGGATGTTAAACACACAAGCTAACATCGGCGTTGATAGGGAAGGCAATACATTATAGTTATTAAATATTTTCTTAAGGTAAGTCGTGAATATCAAACACACCAGGAATATACGTATTCAAAATATGTATTTCAATAAATCAGCAGTCAGAGCAGTGTGCGTAGCACATTCACTACGAGCACCCGATGAAACGAAATGAATAATTACTGTACAAGGCACAACATAAATAGAGGTAGATAAAAACGGGTAACGACAGGATAGAATGGTAGCCATCCAACACCGCGCAGGCAGCGGCAGATCGGCGCAGTAATGGCCAGCCTTGTAGCCCATCCATAACGAATTTCTTATTCATCGATATTAATACGGGTACATGACAACCGTCCGCCGCTGTACAAATGAGCGAAGCCGCTCACGGCGGATTATATTTATGTGAACACACTCTGATCCGCAATTAGTACAGCCAGCAACAAAACTAGTCGTCTTGTAGTTTACAAACAATGCACGTGTCCACTGATAGACGACTCGACAACTTGATATATGGCGCTATCGACTACCGACTAGTGTTTTAAAAACCGGAGGTTCGTTTTTAAGTAAATATACATGAGAGCAACTTGAGTTTCTTTTATGGCATAAAAACTTGATTTATACATCAATTCCTTTAACAAGTTCAGCTTTGAGATTTCCTTGAGATGTTCATATTTTCATTAGAGTTACGGCTTCCTTGTCTGTAACTTTTGCTTGCAATCGTGCCTAATTAATTGTCAATTGCCATAGTTCTTTTGCCAACTAGAAGCATAAAAATGAATAATAACTCACTTATGAACGTTCAGGTCAATATCACGTAATCCAACAGGAGCTAAGGGTCCTAATTGTGTTTAATTGAGTATACTTGTAAATTAATAATTCAGCAGTTGCGTCTGACCCTGCGTTTGATCTCACAATGTGCTTACTCGGGAAGACGTATCGACCTCATTAAGAGCCAACACACGGTTTCTTAATCGATATTCGACAGTTTAAACTTTTTATTTCACTTCACGATGCTCATGTTTTGAAAACGGTCGGCTTGGGTTACCGTTGAATTTTAAATAATTAGACGTTTGCGCAATCCGCATCTAATTAATTTTATCTGTCTGATATAATATATTTGTTATATGTATGATGGTGTATCCGATTTCAAACGAATTTAGTGATGGTGTTCTCTATTATGAACCGGCTGAAACAGAAACTAACAATGAGTTTACAATAAAGTATGGCATTAAATTGTATTTATCATCCATTTCTTTTTGATTAGTTCGTTATTGTAGACTTAGTGTGATCTTTAAAAATCAAGGCCATTTATTCGTTTGATGCTAGTGAAAAGAGATGTTTCTCTAATAAATGTAATGACTTTAGTCCGCACATTCTTGAAGGTTTGCATAATCCCTGTAAAGGTTGAATGCTACGCGTGCCTGGCCCACCTACCGATTGCAAATTGGTAAAACCATACAAGATAATCAGATTGCCAATTATAAAGAAAGAAATCTATTTCAAGATTAATTTAAAACGCTCATAATAAATAATACTTTACAATATAATAGCGTAGGAAGAAAAGCGTATCTTCTAGCAAATTGATGTAAGATCTGGTTTTATTTCAATTGTAATGAGAACGTCATTATCGATTTGTTTTTATAGGTATGTATAGACAGAATGTATCATTAGAAGACAGTTACTGTGCTGGCGTCCCTTATCAGTAACGTTAGAGTTACCGACTTGTCCGCGAGAGTATTTAGTTTCACGACTTACGTCTACGTAGTAATGAACTAAATTTAAGATTACTTTCACCAGATGAATATCTAAATATTTAAAACACGATAAAATATACTTTTAATGTCTTCCCTGAATGTATTTTATTAACCACGGGAAGCCGGAGAGCCGCTAGTTCGAGTTCTCTCCAACCTGATACAGATTAGAAAAATTACACATACATATGTTTTCTTTTATTGCCTTAAGCATTTTTATTTTACATTTAAATTAATTGAACGCAAACAAGACGCAGTTTATGAGTCAAGAATGTTATAATGTGTCTTGTAACATCTTAAATTAAAGCGGCTAATGGAGATTAGTTTAGGGAGTTTCAGCATAATTTAGAGTACGTTAACATTTTATGATATTTTTCATAAATTTTATAGCCGTAGCTGCTCATGATTGTTATTATCTTTCTAATAAGTTATCTATGTAATAGTATTAGGTACTATTTGGGCCAATCATATGTTATTTTGCTATCTTCGCGTAGGAAATCTCAGTTATGAAATGGTGCCAAATACTGTGAAGACATTTGAAAATGAAAATCGCTTTAAATAATTACCCATGTAAAGGTTTATTTATTTAATACTAGCCGCTAGTATTAAATTTTATTTAATACTAGCGGTCTCCCGCGGTTTCATCCGCATCCCGAGGGAAGTACACTGCGCACCAGCATAAAAAGTATTCATAGTGTTAATCCAGGTTACAAAATATGTGCGCACGAAGAGTAGCAAGAATACAAACATTCTCACAAATTTTCGCATTTGTATAATAAGTAGGATAGTAGAATTACGTTAAACATGTTCATAATTCGTGTTGCCATGACATTGTAAATTGTAATCTAGATTTTTTTCAATAAATATTCATGAGTGATAGAGGCATTGCGATACATTACAAGAACCATAAGTCAACGAAACGCCGCGCAGGCGCAGGTCTGGCGCCGGGCGCGACGCGCGTGCGCCTGTCGCGCTCTTCTTCGGTATATCATCCACGGAAATGTTCCGACCGGCATCGTCTAGCGACATGTCCACACAGTCAGGCTTCGGATTTTTATGGCGCTTTCTTACAGTCTTATGTTCTGTCTACACATAATTTAACTGTCATAACTATGAAAATATTATTTTATCGGATCATTATTTTTCATAATGTTTTTAAGTGGCATGTCGTCATCATCGTATCATTTTATTTGAGTGTTAAATGTGAGTGGTGTTTAATTAATGTTGTCCTTTTAGATGTTTTGTAATGATATGTTTATTCAGGTTGTTAATTTGTGGTGTAAATGTCGGCGCTACCGGCGGCGGCACGGGCTACCGGCGGCGCGCCCTCGCCGCGTCCGCCTTCGGCCGGCACGCGCCGCCGCCCACGCCTCGTACGAAACAACCTTACAACACATATTGACACTGCAAATGAAAATCCATTATGTGTTCGCATAATATCCTGTCAAGTTTCTTTTGCATAATTAAGTATGTGCGTTAAGTGCAAATTATAAAGGTTTGTTGATAATTAAACGCTTTAAAGTGGAAAATAACATTGTATCTTTGATATTTTTATTGAGAAGTAATACTTACACAAAAATTAAGTATTTTAATTAAGCGCGGTTGTCTTTTAACATTTTGGCTGTAGTTATGATGACTTTAGAGATAGGCGAATGGTATAGTTTAGAGTCTATAATATCGTGTCTCTATCGCGTATCTATGTTTTATTTTATTTGTAACTGTATTAATTTCTATACTAAGGTAATATTAAGTCATTCCATAAATGTAAAAAATATATTTTTTTACATTTTTAATCACTTATTATTGAACTTTATATGAACTTATTATTTTATAAAGATCTAATCTTAGTCTGCAATCAGATTGTGCTACACATCCGGAAACATTAAAGAATATTAACCTTAAAATTAACTTGTTGTACCTACTGATATTCTGTGATAAGAACAGCTTAATATTTTATTTTTACTTTCATCATCGTATTTTTCGTTATTTCAACTTTTTTAATAACTCAGTATTTTTATGTTAAGTACAGATATTGAATTTTACTGCATTTTAATGAGCGCAATAATAAAGTTTAACGTATTCGAGAGGAACGTGAAGCGTGTAATCTTAAATTTTAGTATGTGGTGAAAAACAACTAATTTATTATTAACAGGTCTCTTTTTAATGACGTTACTAAAAATCTCAGAAATATCACCCTGTATTCAAAAATAATTCAATTCTTGTACCTATATTGTTTTATTCAAAGCTGGTGGACGTTTAATTTGCGATCATAATTGCATTTATTTAAATGATTACGAAATGACAATCGCTTTCATGTTGTGTACGATAAGAGCGGTAGAGTGGACATGCGATATTATTTTTATGTTTTTATGTGCTGGCTATATAAGTACCTAAATGAATATGTTTTAACAATAATATTACTCAATGTTAAACTATATTTTTATTAATAGGTATTTATGTAATTTTATCTTTTAACTTCAGTTTCAAGGTGTTGCTATGAGCTTGCTGTAATATACAAAACAAAATTAACATGTTATTCACTTAATACTCATAGCTTAAGCTATATCTAATTATTTTTTTAAAAATAACAATGGATCAACTACCACAAAAACACGAATTGATTACGAGTTTCGTATGAAAAGTTTAAAATTTGACGTAGGTACGCAATTATAACCAGTTAAATGGATTAAGTTTAATTTGAAATAACTCTGCATTTCAATTCTCTCGGATTGCATTCTTAATTTTGTGATCATTCCATATGAAACAGTTCAATAATAATAAATTAAATTAATAGATCATAGCGATCGGCTTATCTTGATTAGTTAAAATGTGTAAATATGATCCAATTGCTTTTGAGATTTTCCCTACTAATAATAAAATTAAATCTCCACCGGCGTTCCTGTTCTACATCCATTAGGCAGAAAGTTGTCCCGTTAAGTCAGTTATGATAATTACGTGCGTCTCCTTAATAAATATGATTGCGGGTACAGTTCTCGGGCTCTTATAAAAATGAATGTTTGACCCGTGCTCGGGGCTCATGAATATTTAATATTTACAAATTATTAATCCAACACTTATCCCTCATGGGTATACGGCGCATTCCTGTCCGATAGGCCGAGGGCCCGACATTGGGCGCATGCGCGTTATACTGATATCGATGCCGTCACAGTGAAGGCTTTATGAAGATTAGAAAATAGAGTGCCCTCGACACTCCATTTGTGGCAACACTCACTTTTCAACCTCCACTGCTTTATTGAATGAATGAATGAGCTATTAGAGACGAGTGTATATTACCTATAATACAATACCTTTTTATTCACAGAAAGGAAATACCTCGCAATACTTGTGAAAATTTCATGAAAATAGATTTTTCATGGTTTCAGCACATTCTCAGGAATGTAATGCTTGGAAGGATGTTCATAAATATGTCATAATAGTTCATGTCATTTATTAGCCTTTCTGAAAAAATATACTGTAGTCCTAGTTTACCATAGTAGTGTTGTACAAATGTACATTTTAGTTACAACCAAATCTGCACATGTAGGCGAGTACGCCCTTTATGCCTTATTTTTAACAAAGTAATGAAGGCTATAGATGTTTTATTTTTATTCTACAGTTAAATATTTCATAATAGGTACTAATCAAATGCTTCAGTATTTATTTGTTATAGGTAGGTAGGTATAAAGATGTGTGCTAGGAAACAGGTGGCAATATTATTTATTAAGATGATGTACTTATTAAAAAAATAGGGTAATCCCCTATTTTTTTAATACATAATATTGTATAAACGAAGGTTCTTCAAACCTAACAGACAAATATGTGATGCTGGAGAGTTTATTGCGCCACTTCTTTTTCCCAGCAAAAACATATAGGAAGTGGTGAATGGCGGGCGTTTAGGGCTCTATCTTTTGTAAATTTGACATTAAAAAATTCCTGATTTTCAGCCTAGTCGGAATAAATGACTTTTGAATTTTTTTTTATGGACCACTTGGGTAGGTATTAACTTTACTAAATACCTACATGTAAAGAATATAAACCTAAAAGTATGTCGTAAGTTCGAACTTAATAGACGCTACCGAGCGATCGAACCGAAATTTCTTCATTATCTCAACAAGAATATTTCTTTAATGAACTCAGTCACGCGTACATAAAATTTAAATGTATAAGTAGTTACCTGCTACCGTATTAAAAATATTGATAAAACATATTTTGAGGAGCCTTTAATTGGTACTAATAATTCAATCCTATGGATTTCAGATAAGCTAAGTCGGTCGGCTTTGGTATTTTAAAAAGGAATAAATTAAAAATTGCTGCTTCTTATGGAGACGAATAAATCCGTGGTGGTATGTTCGCCGCGGTGCAGCGCGTCAGCGCGTGCGCACGTGCGCATGTTATATTATTAGCTGTGCTGTACCATTTGCATTTCGTTCACATTTTTATTTGCCAGGCGCACTTTTTAATGAATAGACTCCAAACTCGGTTGAACAATACAAATGATAAATGTTTTACTGAATAACACAATGAACATGATTTATTCCATTTACATACGACTAACGCCGTAGAGTCTCGTTATCAATGAGCTTACAAGACAATAATTTAGTTTATGCCATAATAGTTGGGAAAAGAATAGGCTCTGTCGTATTATGGTAAAATGGTTCTTTGTGTCGGCCGCGGCGCGGGCGCAAGGTAGTTCGACTGTCGGACTGACAGCGGCCGAGGCTTTGTTTATAGAGCAAGCGAAGCGTCCGCGTCGCGTCGTCTCGTCAACCTGTAGTCATCCCTATCGGCTGAACGACGGCCCGATTGTTCCATCGACTTAACATATCAATTATGTAGAACACAAAGCTAGATAAGCGGCTGAGCGACGTGAATAAAATAATTAACTGATTGGTGTTTGTATAATTCATCAAGTGGACGTGCGTCGTGATCGTTGGACCACTTAGAGGCGCGTTATCAGATATCCCTGGTCACTATCTTAGCCGTGGTTCACAATGGAGCTGTAAATGCACTCCGCTATTGTGTGAGCCTTTTGAGAACGTTTATCTGGTCGTGTCGATATAGAGAGTATTATGACGGCCGCACTAGTAGAGATGTTGTCGCTAACTGGACAGGACACACAATTTTATTAGGGTGCAATTTCATAAGTCTTATTATTCTAGTTCTCTTTAGAAGAAAATATTGAAAGAATAACAAATGCACACGAGTAAAAATTTAGAGAAAAGTTTTTTTGTAGTACTCGTAGATATAATTATTATTTGTAATGACTTAAATATCTGTCCCAATACTCGGCAGTGTGTCAGCAGTCAAGTTCGCAAAGTAAATTGGCAAGTTTTTACTGTTTTTTTTTTAATTATGAGCTACAATTTAATCTAATTGGCTACTAAAACTTGTCACATTACATATTTACATACAACGAACTTAGCAACCATTCAAAATCATGTTTTTGTTGGGTTCAAATTACCAGTTACCTACCTATAGATTAAGAATCATAGACAAATCTGCATTAAATTAAACTATTGAAGTGTTAAAATAAGGTTGCAAATGAATGTAATTAAAACGTTATTATTACTTTTACGTACTGACGAATTCCAACAAGATGCTGGCTGGTCGGGCGCCCAGCATTTGTTTAATGTTACTGTACGCCGCGATGTGTCCCTGCGGCGCTGCAGCGGTACTAGCGCCATCATTTATGTCTACTGACGGAAATTAAAGAGAAAGGAATAAAAATGTCCCGGCTAATGACGGCCGCGGACCTCTTGCGGCGTATGTGTAATAATTCGCCTCAGGGATGTGCCGCGCCCGGCTTCGACTAAATAATTTTAATTACATGTTATTGATAAATATTCTCTCCCGAAGCGCTCGGATCTGTCGATAACGCCGTACAATTAGGCGGTGAACTTTGACTCTACGATTTGTTGTGGGAACGGCGAAATTGGATCCCCGAGGCGTGGAAACGCAGCCGCGGAGAACGCGCTCCACTTTGTCAAGCCGTTTGCTTAACTTGTATTGTATTTCTATGAATATTTCCCATAAAATTTGGACAAAAGACGTATTGTGTTACAAAATATAATAAAAAACAAGCTTTTTTATAGATATCGATGAAAATAATAATAAACATGTCCACTAAAGTATAAAATAATTTATACGATACAAAACAGTTTAAAACTTTACGACGTTGGGTGATGAATTTAAAGGTAAAACAATAACAGAACACACAGCTATAATCAACTTTATAAGCGGCTATAAAATTGGTACCGGTCTACGACTTAACTAAACACATGAATATTGTTCGAGGGGACACCGGCCACTCGCATAATAATCATGATTCGCCCAGCACGACTCTTTAAGTTATTACGCGAAAGATTGAACTGAAATTAGCTGTCCCGGAATAAAGCCGTAAAAATTGGCTGTATAATGGTTTGTTGTGCAATGAGTGCGATTAAAAGGTTGGTGCACCGAGCCAGCGGGACATAGGCGACGGCGACGGAGCGGCCGTGATTGGGGAGAGAGGCGCAATGCATGGGGGCGCGTCGTGTTGGTGAGAGTGTGTCATAAATCGCGCGTCGGGTGGCCGCCGACCACGATGAAAAGCATTTTGTCGCTATGAATATTTACTGCTCAAGCCTAGTAACACAGCCCTGTGCCGGGAGCACCCTGTCCTGAATTCCTGATAGTACATGACCGCCAAGAGGTATTCTTCAAACTTGGTCAAAGGATATTTAAGCATGTAGAAAAAAACCGATTGTGTTTTAGGCACCTACGCCTGAAAACAGAATAAGGGCTTATCATTTTATTCTTTTGCCTGAAGGTCTTCGTTTTTTACGCATCGAATTCTTCGGTACCTAACCCATCCTTCGAAGAAATCCTTTGAAAAGGTGAAAGGTCTTTGAGATAGGCAGTAACATTTTTCTAAATTCTACATTTACCGGAAAAAAAGCTCTTTGATAATTTTAGACTAAATTTTTTGTGATGGTTTCTATATTTTACCCAGTAGGCCTAAGCTCTTTGATAATCTCAGAATATTTTGTTCCTTTGATAAACATAGTTATATTTATGTTTCGGAACATATGATATAATAATAGTGGGTCGTCCATATGGGGATTATTGAAGTCTTAAATATCCTACTAATATTATAAATGGAAAATCTGCGAACTTGTTGTTTGTACACACATAGCTTATAACCTGGATTAACTCATAGGATATTTTAACCCGGGTGCACCAATTGCTTAACTCAGGATGCGGGTGAAGCCGCGGAAAATTGCTATCAAGTTGATATAATGAATATAAAGAAATTTAAAATGTACCTACACGTTTTCAAATATCATCTACGACCTCTCATTACTTACCTAAAAGATAACAAACTATATTTTTTGAGTCAAAAATAAACAAATACAAACAACCGTAAGCAGTTTAAAATAGTCGTTTAAAGTTTAACTATAATTGAAAATATTTAGAATAATTAAAATTCAATATAGTAAAGAGAGTATTTTAATAATACAATAATATATCAGTGCTTCGTTTTTAGATTGAAGGGAAATTAATTTCCAATAAGCCATAAAGACTTACAGATTGGCAGCGGCGATACCTACGTCGTAAAGAATTAATAGCAAAACCACACAAAAATACATTATAATGTTCTGTACATTTTAAATCCCAAGATGTCATTAAGGTTCGAAAGCTATCTAGTAAGGTTTTCGAAATAAGATAAAAACCTTCACTTTTATAACTTAATTTAACTTAATAATGATTCTTACTGAGCTTAATAAATATATCTATGAATATTTTTTTACCGACTTCAAAAAAGGAGGAGGTTATCAATTCGGATGTTTGTATTTTTTTTAGATCAGAATATCATAGTACCTACCTACCTACAGCTTTTTTACACACATTCCTGAAACTACATATTATAATTTAATATGTTTACACAGATTAATATTTGTCACGAATAAATACGACATGATGTATCATTGTGGTTTGTTTACTGTTTGTGCTAGTAGCGCCCTCTGCGTCGAGTTTTGCGATGTTCCCTATTCCGACTGTATTTGATTTCGATATTATTTAAATAAAGAGTATTATACTACTCTTTAAAGTTTATTCATTGTAAGCAGTACACCAAAATATATTTTTTATCGAATCGTACCATTAATGTCGTTTTAATCGATGATAACCTCAAGCGATTCAAAATGTCAGGGCTCAGTGGTCCGATATGAAAGTTTATAACACCGTGTTCATTATGGTACGTAATAACGACGCAGATGACTATATCAATCTCTTAAACGGTTCTCCATTATCATACGAGATTACCTTCTAAGGATCGTTCGAAACTGGAATGAAATTATTCATAGAAATATAGAGCCTAAGCGTGGGAAAGTGATTTACTAAACAACAGAAACGTGACAAATACCTTTTGTAATTAGTAAAATATTTTGTTATTTCGAATACAAACTGTCTTTAATTGGGCTCTTATCTGTAGAATAAAACAATACATTGGGAACATGTCTGATAATATCTGAACAACACCATTCTGCGAATTAAAACGAAAAATTTGCAAGTCTTCCTAGGCTCTTCCATGAATGGAAGTCGCTGAAGCTATGTAGGAATATTTACTAACTTATGTATGCCCCAGGAATTGAGCAAATATAGTTTACAATAAAATTATTCAGGGACAAAGATCGTCGGTGCTCTATTTTTTTTTAACTAGATGTCTTATAATTATTTTAATTGGCAAATGTTTGTTCTACAAGATTGCAGTTACACTTGAAAGATTTCTTAGTTATTTTACATAAAGTTTGATTGGCATTATAACATTTCAAAGCATATCCTAAATCGTATAATGGAGATGCACAATCTCGACATTTGGTAGGTGAGTGTCCAATCAAAACGTTATTTGTCATGCATCCGAGTCATTGTGGAGTGTTTGTCGGTGGCATGCACAGAATTAAAGGCAATGTGCTTCTGAATGTCGATTTAATTGCCAGATAAGTCCTCTACTCGCGCAACACTATTGAAAGATAATGGCTTAAGATGTTATGTAGCTTATTCGAGATTCAAGATTGCGCGCAGCCATTTGTTGCGTTAATATTGTTTATATGATATTTTAATAGTTTTTATAAACAGTATTAGGTTTGATAACTTTTTTTATTTATTGGCTTTTAGAAACTTGGCCATGAACGTGATCTATTGGCCCTACTAACTTACCTGGCTTGAAGCTCGCCTACAAGCCTTACTAATTACCTGAGGTAACTCAAAGTACCTATAACATATTTTAGTGACCTTAACTGCGAGGAAACGAAGTAGGTAGGTTATATATTATGAGTGAAACAATAAGTCTAGTAATCTTTGGCTATAAACCCAACGTAACTGCCAGTGCTATTGTTCTAAACAAGTCTATTGATATTTCAATTTAAAGTCAATAAGTTCGCTTGTCATTCCACAAGCCAGCCCAGTTGAAAACAAAGCCGATATGCCATAATTCAAGTCACGTCTATTGTTTTTTACCTTTCCCGGGCAAGCTAACACAATTCCATCTGGTGTTATCTTTGCATATCTGAGACAGTTGTTGTTCCAATAAGCAATAATCCACGCGAATGATAAATTCAAATGGTTAGCTACCCGAGTGGGTGCCTAAACACTACAAGGGCTCATAAACCGACGGGTATGGTAATATAGAGGCACAGTATCCACTCACTATGTTATATGCCCCGACTTGCACTGACAGTTGCTACGAGCTGGCTGAAAGTAGTACCTACGCTGAACACACGCGCTGCTCGACAATCTACGTGTATATCCAACTCATTCTACAAAAGCGACCAAAGAAACTGAAAAAACAGCAAAACCTAATCTAAGACAAAATAACCACAAAGACAAAAGAAGCTACGCAGATGTGACAAAAGATCGACCAATCCAGAACCAACCCGAACCAGAAAACTTTTCAGACAGATTAGAACTAATGTTCGCCAAATTTCAACAAATCATGATTAACATGATGGATAAAATGATGGATCGTATGATTCAGCTAGTTTCAAGTCTCGTAACAAAATGATTAACACTCTCCGAGTAGTAACTTGGAACGCCAACGGCTTGACGGAACGTCGTCAAGAGTTTCAAACATTCCTTCAACTAGAAAAAATTGACATAGCATTAATTTCTGAAACAAGATTCACCGAAAAATCTCACTTTAACATACAAAGTTACTCGGTGTATACAACCAATCACCCGTCTGGTAATAGCCACGGTGGAACCGCAGTAATTATAAAAAATAATCTAAAACATTACGAACTGGAGAAATGCTACACAGATAAAATACAAGCTACGTCAATAAAAGTAGTTATTAATGAAAAAGTAGAGATAGCCTTTTCTGCGGTTTATTGTCCACCCAGACACAAGATAGCTAAAGATGACTACAATAAGTATTTATCTTCCCTTGGCTCCAGATTTATTTGCGGAGGGGATTGGAACGCAAAACACACTTATTGGGGCTCAAGATTAATCACATATCGTGGAAGACAACTGTACAACACAATAAAGGACTTAAAACTCGAGTGCATGACATCACGGGAACCAACATACTGGCCAACAGATCGAAATAAAATTCCAGACCTGCTCGACTTCTACATTACGAAAAACATTAGTCAGAACTACATGACTATCCAAACCTGCACAGATCTATCTTCCGATCACACACCAGTCATATTGAATGTAAGTACGACAGTGGTGCGGGTGCAACCAGAAAAAAGACCTTACAATAAAGGTACTAACTGGAAGATGTATCAAGACATAATCACAACAGAGCTCAAACTGATTAACCCATTGAAAACAGTTGAAGACATAGAAGATGCTATTGAAAACCTAAATAAAACAATACACGAAGCGGCTACTATCTCTACAAAAGTGCGCAAAAAGTTACCTCTAACACTCAACGAATATCCTAAAACTATCAAAGACAAAATAATGGAACGTCGTAATCTCAGAAAGGAATGGCATAGAACTAGATATCCCGCAGACAAAACAGCGTTCAACAGATCGTCAAACGAAGTAAAAGAACTCATTAAAAGTTTTACCAACGACAACCTCCAAGCATTTCTCTCTAACTTAACTCCAAGTTCAGACACCAATTACTCACTATGGAAGGCAACACAAAAACTGAAGCGTCCCAGTAACCAGATCCCCCCCATCAAGAAAAATAATGGAGATTGGGCAAGATCAGACAAAGAGAAGGCTTCAATCTTCGCTGAACACCTGAGCAAAGTATTTCAACCATTTCCTGAATTGAAACCTGAACATACCGCTGATATAAAAAAATATCTGGAAAGTGCAGAACAGATGTGCCTCCCGGTAGAATATACGACCCCCACCGAAGTAGCAAGGGAAATAAAACTCCTCAAGGATGGAAAATCACCGGGATACGACAGTATAGACAGCGTTCTTTTGAAAAACCTGCCTAAAAAGGGTGTAGTAGCAGTTGTCAACATTATCAATGCCTGTCTTAGACTCAACCACTTCCCAGGACAATGGAAGATAGCGCAAGTAATAATGTTACCTAAGCCCAATAAACCACCTAATGAAGCTACTTCGTACCGACCTATAAGCCTTTTACCAGTAATAGGCAAACTGTTCGAGAAGATCATACTGAATAGGATGAGGCCATACCTTGGTGATATCATTCCCAACCATCAATTTGGCTTCCGAGAAAATCACGGAACGATTGAGCAAGTTCACCGCATCGTCGATGTTATAAGTAGATCGTTGGAGGAAAAGAAGTACTGTTCTGCAGTCTTTTTGGATATCAGCCAGGCCTTCGATAAAGTATGGCATGAGGGTTTGTTATATAAAGTCAAGAAGATGCTCCCTCACTCATTTCATCATATTATCAAGTCCTATCTCAGCAAACGATGTTTTGAAGTAAAATTTCACGACGAACTTTCCGTCTTGTATGAGATCAAATCAGGAGTACCGCAGGGAAGCATACTCGGCCCGGTTCTATACATCATATTTACTGCAGACCTACCAACAACAGATAAGACTTCGGTCGCAACGTATGCCGATGATACAGCATTGTTATCTACACACATGAACCCAGTAACTGCATCAGAAAATCTACAACACCATCTCAACAAAATAGAAGAATGGCTTGAACTTTGGAGAATCCACGCCAATCAAAGCAAGTCAATACACGTAACTTTTACTCTCAGGAGAGATACGTGTCCGCCAGTTACACTCAACAATGAAGAACTCCCGCAAGATGACAGTGCAAAATATTTGGGCATGCATTTGGACAGAAGGCTAACATGGCAAAAACATATATGGACAAAGAGAAAGCAATTAGACTTAAAACTACGTAGTATGTACTGGTTAATAGGACGCCACTCACAAATGACCACACACAGCAAAATAACAATATACAAAGCCATCCTAAAACCAATATGGACCTATGGTATCCAGCTCTGGGGTACAGCCAGCAACAGCAATATAGAGATACTGGAAAGATTTCAAACGAAAACACTGAGAGCCATCTTTAACATCCCATATTACATCAGTAATAAACTCATATATCTTGACTTAAAACTGCCAACTGTTAAACAGGAGATAACAAAATATAGCAGCGCCTATCAAAAAAGGCTTTCTAAGCATAAAAATGAGCTTGCTCTCAGACTAACTGGAGACCAAAGCCTTCGATACAAGAGATTAAAAAGACACAGTGTTCCAACTCTACAAGATAGATTTACCATGATGGAATGAGACACCCACTTGAGGAGTGTCTCTCCGAGCTAAAAACCACAAGCAGATATTAATAGTATCAGACAAATCAGTGGCTTATTGTTGTGTACAACAGATTGCCGTGTAGCAGAAAGAGACAAAAAAAAAAAAAAAAAAAATTCTTTTTCTCACTTCAGAAAAAAAATTAAGAAGTGTATATTCCAGATTTTACTGTATTCGATTTTGAGATTGCGGCATTTCGGTAACTACGTTTTCTTTACTCAATATGGCAAGTTATTGAATGAAATAGCCTTTGGCTTAAGATATATTTTTTATATACATGGCTTTTGAGTGTTTCCATTGATGGTTTTTGCTGATAGAAGCCGCGCTAATTTGGCAATAATTGACCCTTGCTTATTATTTACCGTACATAAAATGCAAAAACCTACTTGGTACACAGGCTATTCAAATTACATCAAATAGTGACGTTTACGTTAGAGCCAGCGTTGTCGACATCTGACAAGCCGGAGCTTTGCCGTCGTATATAGCAGATTACGAGACAGAATCGAGGCACATTTCGTCACGGATCTGCTGATATTTCAACAGGACAGTAAATCCGCGCGAGGCAACGACAGGCGGCGGATAAATCACGCGAGTGGGCGGTTGCGCGCGCGCCGACTCCCGCCACTGTTCCCGCTAAATAACTGCTACCGTTTACCTGCCTCTGATCATCTGATATTTGATTTAATGTTGCTTCCAGCACTACACAGCGTGAACTTAAGTAGATATCATAAATGTTCCTGCAGACAACATTGCCTTGTCTAAAGCGTTCCCTTTTAGATATTAGAAGGAATTTTATTTAGAACATAGTAGATTAAATCTTATTCATCTGGTTGAAGAGTGAGCGCTGTACGGAAACAGTCCTTTTATTATACATATTTCTAATGACAAACTCAATAATAACAGACATGGTAATTAGCTTTCAAGTAAGTTGTATTTTGCATATTCATACTGTTCAAATTACTTACTCAAAACTCAGGATAAATGGAATGCAGGATAAATACATAAGCATTGTCGGACCATTAAAGCTGCAATAACACATGTGTAGAGAGGGAGAGAGTCATTTTGTAATTACAAGTAAAATTGCTTGAGGTAGGTAGTAGGTACGTGTTTTAGTACGAATTAGGCTGAAAAGGAGTTATCCTCAATTAGTTAGACTATAAAACGTTTTACGGCTTCTGTTAGACGAAGCTTTAATGCCAATATGGCGATTGGACTCGTTATGCATATTTCTGTCATGCTACTAAAACTGATGTACTGCCAGCTAACCATAACAACAATTTGGATCAAAACTCAAGTAATTTTGATAATATGCACCTATTGTTTACTATTCTCATATTCTCTAGTTTCTATTTTGTTTTTGACGGATATAGGTAAATGAAAAATGTATATTTAAGATTTTTTTACTTCCATTACCTACATAACGGTTTCCATGGTATCTACGAATCCATGACATCATACTTAAAGATGGAAGTGTGATTTTTTTAATACATAAATTAAATTGAATTATTTAGATCAGCACAGATAGGTCCACTGTGTTGTGACACTCGTACCTAGTCACAAAAGCTTTTATGTTAACAAAATGGCAAAAGCTCATTTTGTCGACAGATATCAACGATGGTATATGTATTGTCTGGTGTATAAATAGTCAATATAAAAATACGGTGAATCCAAAATCTACGGAAAAATAACTTCAATACAAACTCGCCCGATTGTTACCTGGCAGGATGAGTTCTACTCGTAAAGTAAAAATATTTCTAAGGAAGGAATAAATCTTTTCGTTTTCAGCCGGTTTATTATTTAATTAATGTTTGTACTTCTGAATGCATTTATATTATAGCTATAAACTATGTATGAGACTAAGCAATTTCTTATTGAAGAATGCCTAAAACGGAATGGAATGGTGATCAAGTTAAGTATTTGTGATTAAATTCCTTTAACCATAAAAAAAACAAAAACGTTTTTTTTTATGCTTTATAAATGGCTTTTGTCGCCTTTTAGAGTAAAAAGTAGAATTAAAGACAGCTTCTAAAATCTTTTGCTCTAATAGTTACAAAGACGACACGCAGGTTTTTCATACCGGAATATGAAAATTGAGGCAAAGATGAAGTATGCATTAAATATATGATACCTACAGGCGAACCTGCAAGCAGAGCCTTGTGAACAACGTTGTCCATACAATGATCAATTTAATCTAATCGCTGTCATTACACGTAAAGCGTGCTTCCCGCGCTAAAATCGCATTTTGTTAATAAAAACTAAAATTACATGTCGTGGCTCACAAATTGCTCGTTTCTGTGTAGAAAATTAGCGGTAAGTGAACAACTCAATCTACGTACAGACTATTAGGGATATTTACTTACAGATAACTTAATAAGCAAAATTTAGCACTTTACCTGGATGTGGCCGCGTGTTTTACTACCCATAACAGCTTTTTAATGATTTCTGGACTTTAAATACCATTTTTATAGCATGCACCGTAATGAATTAAAATTGTTCTATTAATAGGTTTGCAAAGATTCCAGAGGCTCATTAAATACTCAAGTGATGATATTTTCGTTATCATTTTACAATTTCTTTCACTTTATCCTCTTGTAGCATAAATTCAGTTAGTCAAGAAGATAGACAATTTATGTTATTTCTATTTGATACAATTTATTCATACCTATTGCAATTCGGTCTGTGACCACAAATCATTTTATGAAATAAAGTTTTATTATCTACTGAGTATGTCAATGCCTTCTGACATTAATAATGTAGTGGTTTCTTTGTCAAAATAGATACGTATAGGTATCGGTACGATCAGTTTATAAATAGTATAGCGCGTAACATTATATTACATAGTGTATCGACATGGTGTTGTTGTGTGTATGTGTTGATTATGGTAGGAGAGTGCACTGCGTGGCGTGCGCGCGGCCGCAGCGCGTTCCTATAAATCAGCGGCGCCGGCGCACGCTGCTCGCCGATTAATCGCAGCCCAGCTCTACACAAATCAAAATGTAAATGGATATAGTATGTTAAGTGCGCCGTGCCTAGTAATAATGATGTTAGCATTAGGCATATTAATTGGCTGGATAGGCGCTATCTCTCTGCTACGGGCAACCGCGCACGCCATTCGCGCTCTTTGAGCTATTTCAAAATACAAACTCGCGGCTTGACATTTTAGTAATCCATACATTTGTATTTTTCTGCCTTCAAATTAATACGATGTTCCATATAAAACGTTAGTTACGAAGTCGTAAATACAGTCGCTTTATAAACAGCGCATAAAATTTAATTATGCATTATTAATGACACCACAAAATGAAACAAAATAAAACTCGTACAACCTAAACGACTAACATCGAGGCGAGTTCAAAAGGGCCGCTTCCTAAATACGGCATTATGTTGTATTAAGAACGTTGTTACCGCGGAATCATTAAGGCTCCAGAGCTTATTGAAATGAAGAACCGGATCCCTAATGAAGGCCGGCAAAATCAAATCGGCATCGATTTTCAGTCGATACAATGTTTATATGCATTTAGTGTCGGCAAGAGACAGGCGCGCGCACCGCCGCGGTCAGCTTGCGCATGAGCGCCAGCCTCGCGCACACTGCCCGTGCTCGCCACTGCGCGCGCGCTCCGCCGCTAACGAACCTGATACAATTTAATTGAATTACTTTTGATCCTTCTCAACAATGAACTTGACATCTAAAGGGTCAACTCTCAAAATGATTTAGTATTGCACCACCTTTTATGCCATGTTTTAATTTCGTTCAGTATTGGCTTTTATAGTTTCGTGAACGTGCGGAGAGCAATACCATTTAATATAAGAAAATTGATTCATGCTTTTCCGGTTACTAAATTAACGCATCCAATCAAATACTGCCTATATTATGCTAACGTGCAGCAATAAAGCTGGAAAGTAATTTTAAATCAACAACGAATAAGTATAGTTTAACATAAACATTAAGTTTTAACATTTGGGCGGCTGCATGAGAAAATATTTCAAAGCAATTATGCGTGATGTAGGCAATCAGGCGGAACGATAAACAACTCTATTATTGACATAATTAGTTCGCAGACGGACGTATTCTTGAAGTCATTAAATGTTAAGAGTTAACATTAATGTCTGTTATAATTTTATAATATTTGTTAGCAAGATGTTATTTTGTTAGTACAGCTTGTTGGGTACAATTTATTATTAAGTAGCCTGTTCAAATAGCCGGCGTTGCTACGCTTGTGATTATGATTATTTGTTAAATGCAATAACTTTGAGAGGCGTATTTTATAGCATGATGTGTGGGAATAAATCGAGTTAGTGTACCTACTACGTAATTACTTTACCGATATATATACAGTTCTGATATTTACTGTGCAGCTATACTACAAAAGTCTGTGTGTTTATTTTTCCTGTTCATCTTAGAAGACATACGCAAAGATCAATCTACACTAATATTATAAAAAATAAAAACAATTGAAAGCGATCAATATGCCTAAACAGAAACAAGAACTGTTGTGAAAAGACTTACCGGAGGCTTCCGGCGACCGGGACCGCAATTAACTGATCCGCGGTGTGAGTCGCCGGATGGATTTAATTTAAATATTTTTCTTCCGGCGACTGGGACCACTCATAAAATATAAGGTTCAAATCAAAAATAGTACAGTCAGACAAAAAAATCTTCAGTGCACTCTATAATATATATTAAAAGAATCAAATGGACATTGAACATTTGAAATGTTGCGTCACGAAAAGTACTAGGACATCATAGAATGAAAGAGACCGCAGTGTTGTTTCAACTACCCACCCGTATATAATGTAAAATCTTTGCCCACCCGTTACTTTGTAAATGCCACGTAACATACCAGGGCTTCATAAGGTTGCAGAAGTTCCGTCCGCATTCGGATAACGGAACTATTCAATTCTACCAACATAGTGAGATCGAAAGACGGGATGTGTAGGTTGCACCTAAGTCTGTTGTTCCCATCCCGCTAGTGAAGTTACTAGGACAGCATAAAATGAAAGAGACACCGCTGTGATGTTTCAACTACCCACCAGTTACTTTGTAATAATGCCACGTAACATAGTGTTTCGCACTTCTTCACTTCGCTGAGTGTTGATTGGCTGACGACTGCAACTAACCGACGAATACGCGGGCCCGCTTAATTAGATTGCTTCTTTACCTTGGCGAGACCCGCGTATTCCGTGCGCATTTTATTTACATTTTTCATCTCAGCGAAGTCCTTTTTCGTTTATTAATATAAAAACCAACAATGTCACACATTTTTGTAATTGTCCGGTTAAGCAGGCTGAATGCTGTTAGAAGCACCCTGCAAGAGGTCATGTAGAAAAAAAAAAACATTTTTGTATTTTTTCCCCTGTTTTTGTTCCCTAACATTTTTGTCCCCTGACTAGGGGAAAAATAAATGCAACAACCTATGCTAATACATACTGCTTAGACTTATATGCCCTATTATGAACAGCATTTATTATATAAAAAAAAATAACAAAATATACATTCAATGGTTATTAGTGCGATGTATTGGAGAGTGACGTCGCGCCAACCACTACTTGCACCCCTGTAGTGGCACGACTCTCGTCGCCGACAACTATATAATGCTATTCCTCTCTAACTCGTGGCCGTTTTGCATGTCAATTTCAAGGTTATACAGACCTTTTGTTGTAAAACGGGATATTGCATTGATGGTCTAGTTTTGCATTGGGCGGTGTAATATTAGATGGTTATTAGACAGTGTGCTACATGTTTGTTGCAAAATGTAATGTGATGTGAGAATTAATTAGTGCAGTGTCTTGATTAAAATAGCCAGTCTTCAGGTACGTAAGGCATAGTTATCTTATTTCTAAACTAAGCAGTGTAATAAGAGGGTCCTTCCTCAAACGACGTGGCCGCAAACATTTGACCGTTTTCTATCTTAAATGAGGCTTTCCAATATTATAAAAATAATCTTATGAGGCAAAGAAAAATATGTTTTCTTTAGTTAAACAACTTTTATAATAAACCCTTTTTGATTATTATAAAGTTATTTAACTATTAACTTATTTAAATTAAAGATATTTTTTCGATTTTAGAACTATCAAAATGAAAGAAGAAAGCCCTTCAACTTCTCACGGTCAGCAAACGTTTCATATTGATGTCACACAAAGGGGACGTGAACTTTTGTGTAGAGCTGGTTTTGAATATACTCTCAAAAGAGTAAATAAAGATGGCTCAAAACTGTGGAGATGTGCGAGAAAAAGTGTTTGCAATGCTACAATTAAAACCATAGACGATATAATGACTATCTTGAACGAAACTGCTCACTGTCATGAAGCTATTGATTGGGCAAATAGTGAAGTGAACCGACAAATGCAAATATGTTCAAAAGATATTCAAAAAGATATGAATATCCCCGTTACGCAAGTTTTTGAAGAAAATATGGACATTCTTAAAAACAAGGGAATACAACTTGTTTCTAAATTACCACATTTTCATAACGTGGAAAAGCGACTCTACAAGAAAAGAAACAAGTCAATTGGAGCCAAAAAAGTTATTTTTCACAAAGCTGCCGACGTTGAAGTACCGAATAAGTACCAAAAATTTTTACTTGCTGACTATAGGGGAGGGAAAAAGCGCCTAATAGTATTTGCAAGTAAAGAAATGAAAGAAAATTTAAAAAAGTGCAAACGTTTTTATATTGACGGCACATTTAAAATCTGTATTAAGTCATTTTATCAACTCCATACTATACATGCAGATGTTGGAAGTACTGAAGACTACGTAAATGTTGCTCCAGTAGCGTATACACTTCTACCTAATAAGAAGACATCTACCTACAAGCTGCTTTTCGAACTCATAAAAAGCCAGATACCCGAATGGAAACCGGCTGTTATAACCATGGACTTCGAACTTTCATCTATAAAAGCGGTAAAACAACTTTTCCCAGGTGTGAAAATAGTAGGTTGCTATTTTCATTTCAAACAAAGTTTGTTACGTAAAGCGAAGGAACTGGGCGTCAACAAAACTCAGCCAGGAAGAGAACACGTTCAGCTTTGTTCGGCTCTTTCTCATCTCCCACCGGATATGGTCGATGATGGCTGGTTGTATGTCATGGAAGAGTCACCCATTAGTGCAGAAATTACAAAGTTTAATGACTACTTTGTGCAGACATGGCTTGAACATTCGATTCTTGCAGGTACTTTTACCACTTATGGGGAACCACATAAAACAAATAATGCTGTTGAGCAATGGAATAGTCACATTAGAAAGTATATCAAACCAAATCCAAACATTGCCCAATTGCTGGAAGGACTCCAAAAAGATATGAAATATTATTCTGAAGCATTAAAAAATCCTGACGGCATCCAAATATCAAAGAGAAAGTATTCAACTATTCAAAAGATGAAAAAAATTAATGATACTCTTAGTGACTTACTTAATCGTAAAATAAGTATTGGCCATTGTTTGGAGAGATTACGCTGAATAATTAATTCTGAATATGGGAGTATTTTTTTATATAGTATGTTGATTATTTGTTTTTATAATTTAAGTGTATATTTTTATCGATATTTTAAATAACAGAAGTGACAACCAAAAATTATTCAGACTGATTATGTGAAACTATGATGGTAATTTTTAACTAAATGTGATTGTTTGCTGTGTTATATTGTATTTTAAATAACTGAGATGATAACCAAAATTATTAAGACTGATAATATGACGTATGACGGTCATTTTTTAGTAATTGTAATTGTTAATTGAGATTATTTTATTTTAACTATCATACATGATAACCAAAAATAATTAAGACTGATTTAGTGAAGCTATGGCGGTCATATTTAACTTGTTGTAATTGTTAACTGTGATTATTGCATTTTAATTATCAGACATGGTAATAAAAAATCATTAAGACTGATAATGTGAACCTATGATGGTTATTTATTACTAAGTAATTGTGATTATTGACTGTGATTGTTGTATACTACGTTGATTATTTTTTTAATATACTTAATGTACATATATTTTTATTATATTTTAACTTCGTTAAGGCAGATTTTGTGATATATAATTACTTACTTGTTGTTAATGGTTAGCATGATAGGATGTTTTTTTTTTATTATATTCTATATAAATAATATTTTTAATCAAAGAGTTTTTTATTTAATAACTAGCTGTCCCGGCGACCTTCGAACCGCCTAAGCAGTAAATTTACAACAAGTAAAAATAAAAGTAAACCGTTTCTAGATTTTGTTAAAGTGAGAAACAAATTTTCGTAACCTTGATACCAAGTTTTCCCTCTTCCATGCACAAAGCAATAATCGACCACAAATGAAAGCTTGATGATTTTTCCAATATGATATGCACACTGAGATCATCGCCAGTGGGAAGGGAACAAAGACAGGCGCAACCTACACACAAAACTTGGTAGAATTGTTACGCCATCTCAGTGAGGACTTCTGCAACATTACGAAACCCTGGTATGTTACGTGGCATTATTACAAAGTAACTGGTGGGTAGTTGAAACATCACAGCGGTGTCTCTTTCATTTTATGCTGTCCTAGTAACTTCACTAGCGGGATGGGAACAACAGACTTAGGTGCAACCTACACATCCCGTCTTTCGATCTCACTATGTTGGTAGAATTGAATAGTTCCGTTATCCGAATGCGGACGGAACTTCTGCAACCTTATGAAGCCCTGGTATGTTACGTGGAATTTACAAAGTAACGGGTGGGCAAAGATTTTACATTATATACGGGTGGGTAGTTGAAACAACACTGCGGTCTCTTTCATTCTATGATGTCCTAGTACTTTTCGTAACGCAACATTTCAAATGTTCAATGTCCATTTGATTCTTTTAATATATACTATAGAGTGCACTGAAGATTTTTTTGTCTGACTGTACTATTTTTGATTTGAACCTTATATTTTATGAGTGGTCCCAGTCGCCGGAAGAAAAATATTTAAATTAAATCCATCCGGCGACTCACACCGCGGATCAGTTAATTGCGGTCCCGGTCGCCGGAAGCCTCCTTACCGCAGCTGCCATTGCCACCAACTGGCTCCAATCCTCAGCTATTAAACTAATCGTAGAGATAACTCAAGTGTTGTGTCCCTTACCATATAATTTCAGCGATTTTTAATAATAACGTTGAGACTTCCCATTGACTTTTTATAGACTGCCTATTAAATACTGTCAAAGATTTTATTTGGTATCACTTATCAATGTGGATAAGTGTCTTGATTGAGTGTATATCTAATCACAGTTATAAAATGAAAGTTACTAATTAATAGGGCTTTAACAAATATTTCTTTAAGTGTTAATGATATAGCATAATGGCATAGGTTATAAGAAAATTAGTGGTAACAGAAGTGAAATAAGTCGTCAATCATTATGAGTTAACATTCAGTGGACACGCAACCTCTACTATTCGGTACGTACTATACAACAAGCCAAAGAGCATTTTGGTGAGACATGAACTTGTAACGCTTCTATTTTATACCTAAGCTAGCTATATGTTATGCTTTATAACCGACTTCGAAATAAGGAGGAGTTTTTCATTTTTCTTCGACTGTTTTTTTTTGTGTTTGTTACCTCAGAACTTTTGACTGGGTGAACCGATTTTGATGATTCTTTTTTTTGCTATAAATTTAGCGTCGAAATCTTCCTAACAGTTGCCAAAAGACAAACTTTTGCTCACCTAAATGCTACCTACATGTAAAACTTCCGCCTCTTTTATATTTTTTTCAAAACACACAAAAACACACCTACCTATTAAATATTTATTTTATAAACAAAATATTTGTTCTTATAATAAAAGGTGCAGTCGAAGGTTTCTATAAAGCGAATAATTCCGCGTAGGTACATTACCCGTGCTAGTTGATAAACAATGTTGCATGATCTTTGTTCCGACAATGTTGTAGATGCGAGCTGATAACAGGGCTGCTGGATATACATCGTCGTGTACGGTTAATTGATCACTTAATTATTTTGCGTGTCGTATAAAAGTTTCCAATTAAAATGTACTATTATTTTAATAGATAATTAAGAAATGCTCGTTTAATTAATTGCAGGTAACTTTTTAGAATTGAAATCAAGGTAGGTAATTTACTTTATTCAAATGAGATGTGTCGGTAAGTGGTTTTAGTTGTGTGCTATTATTATTTTCTTGTGCTTTATTGGACTTTCGTGTTCATTAAGTGCGGGCGCGGTGTTGATAGCTTATTTAAATTAACTTTAAAGGGTTCGTATTGAATAAAGCATACTTTGCGCTTGATTTATATCGGAGTGTAGAGAAGGACATGAGAGTTTGATGCTATCGGTAGATTTTGTCGCCAGGAAATGACGGCGAGCGCGGCGGCCGCTTGATGTGGTTTTATTGTTGCGCGCGCGCCTGCGCGCCCGTGTTCTATCGCCGATACGATGCGCCTGCGCCGCCACTGCCCTCACCTTAGGAAAGCGATATTTTAGCGACAGCCTACATGATTAATTTATAGCTTCGGACCAATATTCTTGAACATAAATCCGATTAAATGTGAAGATAAGATGATTTATACAATTGTCATCTCAAAGGATCAATTCTGCGTGGATGTATCCATATTTTTAGATTATGAACATGCACGTATATTATTGTAGTTAAAGATATTCATCGTTTAATCGAGATAAGCGTGCAAGCACACACCAGTTATTTAATCTAGTGTTATAAATTAAATAAAAAATTGCACCGGTCTAGTATCATAAAGCAGTGTATTTATTTAAATGTCAGTTTTACTGGGTGCTCTAGTTATAAACGACTAGTTTAGATTTAAGTAAACTAAAGCAGTCTGTACTTTAGTGTTATAAGGTATTTGCATCGGTCCTTAAGAGGCAGTCGGTCGGGGCCTGGCCACCAGCGGGCGACCGATGTTTTATGTGTTTTTAGTTCTAACCACAATATAGTATAAATAGACAACATACTTTCCGAAGTAGAATACGTATTGACTACCAAGTTTTGTGCTTTACACGGTAACCACAAATTTGTTACTTTATTAACTTAGTCACGACCGAGAGAATGGAGTGTTGGGCGATGATTTAGTAGGTTCAATAGATGATTCAACGTTTTTCATTCAAAGCCTGCGTGACGTTATTTTATGCAAAAATAAATAAATAATAATGCCGTGCTAAATATAGTTGGGAAAATGTTTCGTATAATAGCACAAGTTTCAAATCCAGGTTATCAATTGAAACTAAGCTGAATTAGTGGCAGTAGCATTAGTCTAATGTTCCAAAAACGTGTTATATTTTGAGGTGTATTTATTAGATTATTACAGCACTAAATTCAAATTACTCTAGAAATCTTATTTTTCCCTACAACATTAATAAATAAAGTAGGTAGGTAAATAAGTTTTATTTAGTAAATAACGCATCCGGATTAATTTTACAATAGATATATTTATTGAGACTATTTCAATGAGACAATATTCCTACGAACACAAAAAAAACTGAGAAAATCTTTCTATATTAATAAATGACTTATGATAGAGTTATCAGCTGTGTTTGTTTACAACTACCAACTAATCAACGTTTTATTTATTTTCACTTAACTCTTCATCCACGTCATGGTTGCCGTTAGGTACTCTATTCAACGATCTATTAATAGCTTATAATATTCATGAGTCCCTTAAAAGATCTATCAATAGATAAGGTAATAATATTTAACTCAAACATAAGGTCTTCATCCCGCGTCACTACGATCTGGTGTCCCATTAATTTTTGTTTAATTTGTAATTTTCCCAGTAATTAAGACCAGCCTCGTCTGTTTAATGCAAATGAACCTATTCTCGATCATTAGTCTGTACACGTTCTACTAACGTTACTTTTCGTTAATTAATCCCGAGATCTAATGCTACGGGCCCGATACTTGATTATTATTCACACGCAACTAAAGACATCGGACAAAATGCACTGTAATTGTGAAAATAATCAAGAGGGTCACAACGACGGTCGGTACATGTAAATACATTCTACCATTTTATAGATCTGCTTGAAGAAGGTAGTAGGTTTTACGTTATAATAGCTTTTGTGTACGCGTTTTGTATATTGCAATGTTGTAAGGGAAATTGTTTTAAAGTAATAAGTGCTATTTTATTGTAACAATATATATGTACCGCTCTCACACGCTTTTTGCAAGGGCTACTTAAGTTAATGTTTTATTACTGTACAATTTAAATAGCTCAACTACGCATATTACATACATACATATTAGATACAACGGGTCGGTAAACTCTATATTTTTTGGAGTCATAATCACCTTCACCAATCTTTCTCATAAACGATTATCTTAAAGTTTGTCACGCATATTGACTAGCATGTCTATGTTACGAGATTAGCTCTTTCCCCTTAACGAGTGTTCATTTTTGTAGCAGGTCGCGCGCACGCCACCCGCCTTCTCGACATTATCAATAAAAAGTTTCTCCATTTATCTTATCGTACGGTAGTATCGTGAGTAGTTTCCACAATGAACGACGTGCCGATATCTACCAATTTCTAATCAGAATGATCCACCTTGTTAATTAGTTTCTGCGTTGGGAATCACATCTAACACATCACTGCTTAAGGTCTAATATTGTTTGCGCGATATATGAAATTTATTTTTAATTTAATAACTTAATACATCGATAGGTATAGGGAGGCAATGGTGCGCACGCTATCGGTGAACCGATAACCGCGTCTACGCTGTCCATGTGCGCCCAATCAAAGTACTTCATTAAAATCTTATCGACGCTAGATAAATCACCTAACGACTGCGATCGATTATTTGGATAATTAATGGTGGTTTCATAAATATGTTGGATTCTTGTTCCCGTGGCACTGGTTTAGATGAACCTGCGCCTTAGGGGAGCATTGTGTCGCTGGCCTCGCGGAGTCGACTTGCTGACTTGATGGCTCGAAGGCCATTTTCAATTATTACTGTGTGATTTCTATCAGTAAATGTAATGTACGAATGTAATTTCCCACTCGTCAAATCTTTGTTCATGTTATATGTAGATATATTACGTGTTTATACGTTTCACCACAGTGAAAATAATGTACCTATGTTGGGATCGGCTTCTAGTCTAACCGGATGCAGCTAAGTACCAGTGTTTTATATGGAGCTGCCTATCTGATCTTCACAACCGAGTTACTGGGTAACACGATACCCCTTGGCAAGACTGGTTGAAAGACTTTCTGGCTTCTGACTGCCCGTAACTACGGTCATAGAACTACAAATGACAACCGAGACCAACAGCTTGCCGAGGCACGGAACAGTCTCACAATGACATAGATGGTCATCCATTCATGGACAGTACCAAACGCCGCTTAAGCTATGGTCGATCGACCCGTGCGGCTGTTACTTTGCCACGAGTTCTTATACTTATTGGTATTAGGTATGATACATACATTGGTATTACTTTTAATAACATTTTGATTGTGCTTTACGATGGCTGCTTTACGCGTGTAAATTGGTAAAACTGTTGCAGAAGCGATCTCTTACTGAACGGTCGGTAGCCGGTACATGTTAGCAGCACAGAAGCGTAAATTTCACCTGATTGCTGTGCATCCTGTTGCTGACCGACTGATAGTGTTAACACTTCCTTGCGGTGACCGAGGTAACGATGCAAGATGGCGATGTCGCAATAAATGTCCAACTGCACTAGCGTTGGTGACACGCAATATGTTTGTTATAGAGCTTTAATCACTGTCAAGCTTTTACGTCCCGTATCGTGCGTATTATCTTTATTAGCCAACATATATTATCTATAAAGACAGTTTCCTAATCTCGAAACTACCAGTGTAGTGACACGGTTAATTACTTACTTATTTAGTGCCGATATAATTTTATAATGGTTGGCAATATAGCCTGTTTGTTGCAGTGAAACGCAATACTTTTGCTTGCGTTAGCGCAGGGTCGCGTGCAGCGGTGCGTCCGCGTCGGAGGCACCTCGGCAAGAGATCCACATCAGTCCCGGAATAAATGCTATCCTACGATGGTATCGCCGGCGCCCGCGCCACCCCATTAATCTACATCAGCACGCGCTCGCTACCAGATTAATGAAGCAGATAAACCTTAAATACGACTACAGATGTCTGCTTCTTTAACGGCAGCCGAGAAAACTATATACATCTCAGGGACAATAATTGATGAATTAAAGGGATTCGACGCTTTTATGAATGTTAATGATAACGCTCGATCGGTACTCCGATACGAGCGATACGGCTACCATAATTAGAATAAATGGTTGAAAAGCTTCGGCTAAAATTGATTGCTCAGTGTGGAATCTACGTTAAGCAGCAGATGACGGGTTAATGCGCGGTCGTTTCGTTAACAGATCGGTATGCTCGCGTGGACTCATCGCCATCGCCGCTGCCCGTGTGCCAACGTCCTTATTTATGCTGCGACATACCTTCACATTAGTATGCATTTGTTTACAGCTTTTTAATTAAAGATCTGATTTTGTTAAGACGAGAATTCGAACTCGTTAACATCAAACGTAGCAGGTACCCATACTTATAGAAGAAGTCACGTGATTGATAGACATGCAACATTATGTGAATGTGTGATTGATTATTATTTAGGGTAATTCTTGTAAGTATGTATATACATAAATATGTATGTGTACGTATAGTTTTTAAGGAGTAGAATAGCAAAATTAGTATGACTATTAGACTACAATTTGCTTTTAGATGCAATGTTTTATCAGCAGCGTGTGGTAATTGTACTATTGACACTCACTAAAGAATCAATCTTTCAAACCGTCCAGGGTTATTCCGGAAGAGGATATAAAAGGTATATAAAAGTTTGCCAAAATAATGTAATTTATGAACAATCTCTTCTAATTCCATCGAATAAAAAATGGAATTAAAGAAAATAAATTGAAAGGCATTTTCAATTTTGTGTCGATTGTTTGAGCAGTTCCCTTACACTCACGATGACTGTTCGGCTAACCTTAATTGTTTCAATTGAAAAACTACTTTTCACACAAGCGGCTGGAATTGTTAATTGATTTTACACATGTTCAATTTATTTAATTTAGGACGATTCGATTGCTCAAACTTTTGTTTTATGGTACAGAGTATCCACCCATACACAACACATATACTAGTACATATAAATCTTCAGATAAACAAACGTTTTGTTGTTTTTGTGAATCGTCATAAGCATGTTTCACATTTGAGTAGCGTCAGACACCTGAAATCCACCATAAAATCGATCGATAAGGATTATTGTGTGAGTAATTAAGGCGGTGTCACAAGTTAGGCCGTTAATCTTATAGATTGCTATCGGAGATGATCGCGTGTTGGCCCTCACCTCGGCTCGGTACAGTGCAAACACTGCGCCCGCGCAGCGCCACACAGACTAAATAATGATCGTCTGCCTTGTTACACAATATGACTTCTTTAAAATGTCATATCTTACATATGCGGGACACAACACGTTAATGCATTATTCGTGTAAAAGCTTTTTCAACGCCAATACGAAAATGATTTATTTTAATACGGTCCGGACACAGAAAAACCATAAATTCAAATATGTATTTTTATAGCTTTCTTGATAATTTCCATCATTTGCTAAGATATTAATTATATTTTCGCTACAACATTTAAAAGATTCTTATTTCATTCTTCCGTGTCTTTTAAGATAATAATCGGGGCAGACATTTACTTCTCAACTCTTTGATGTGATAGCCAAATAACACAGTTAATGGGACAAATGCTCTCATTTAAGCTTTAATTGTATTTACATGATGCCGCTAGTACGTCGTATACCTGTAGGTTTGTTTACTCCTGCGGTGTGGCTGCATACTCGTGTAAACCTTAGTTAAATATATACCTACATAACTGCTCATAATTGTAACTCAAATCGTTTGTTTTTGAACTAATCCGATGTTCTTATTTTCTGAAAGATTTTATTGCATTTTGAGAAAATAATCCGCAATCTAATGGCAATATTTTGTATGCAGTCTTGTGCATCGATATAACCGCAACGTTACGCGTGCGAACAGTCGCGTTGCCACGCTGCCGCCCTACACCAAACTTATTTACTTTTCAACCTCACTTACAGATAAAAGTGTCATAATATTTATACCATAACTTAGTTTTCTTATGAACCACCATCGTAAAGTTAAGCGCGCTTTCTAGACACACAAATGCATGAACAATATGAGTCGTAGCCTCTAGGAATAAGGTTTAATTTGGTGAAATGTTAAAGTGTAAGATGTCCTCGGTTATTCAGAGCAGATTGTGGCCGTCATTCGATAATGTTTCTAGTTAGTTTGCAATAAATATGAGAGTCGGAGTGTCCGAGGCGCGGCCGGTGATGTTCGCTCTGACGGCATGGACTATCTAATTTTATTACCAATATATTGTCATTAAGTCGATACTGATCTTGTTATACGCACAATGAGAGGTACACGGGCCCTCGACGCGCCCGGCCCGGGCTGTACCCGATACAATTTATATTCAAATGACATTCGCTTACGGTCTCAGGAAATTTCTCACTCGTCGGATTTTCACGTAATCTTAAATTGATAGTGTCAACGACTGGGTAGACGTCAAAACCTCATAGATAAACACGTACACCTGCATTGTAGTTGGACGAACTTTGACCACGCAATCGAGCTATGTAAACAAATACATATTATGTATTTATAAACTTAATAATACAAATAATGTGTGTATATTAAAATGATGTTTATGATTGGTATAAGCCAACTTGTGTGTCTTGCTTGTGTAATATTTGTATGACTTAACAATAATTTGTTGTTATCAGTAGGTAACCCACGCGACGCGTCAACGAGGTAGTCACAATACGTATTATCTTGCACATGATACATAATTAGTCAATCTATAAGCAATGTGCTGATTGGTGTGATTACTGTGTTATGTCATTCAAGATTATGGTGGCGAGATGTCACGGCGCCGGGCGACGGACTCGGTCCCACCGTTCTCAGCACTGCACTGCACTAGGAGGCGCGCTCTTCTCACGGGTATTTAAGCCTGAACTAGCAACTATACAAATAAAAAAACACCTTGTGTACAGTTCACGTCGCGCTGTTTACAGGCCATATAAACTGACCGTATTTACTGTGTAACCGCTCATCCTCCATTTAACGTTGAGCTACTTTGGTAACGTCTAAATTAGTGAGGTGAGAAAAGCTAACGCTCGTAACCGTGTTCGATCGACGGTAAATCGTGTCGATAATATGTTTTTTGACTCTTTGACTCCCATCACTTATTGTATGTTTATTCAGTCTCGTTGCCGTAAAGGGAAACTCGCTTGTATGCCATGAGATCCTAATTTTGTCAATGCTTATACGATTTTGTCGTCTCCAAATAAGCTTACTTTCTCATGTTTCGTTATGGTTATTATTTCTTCATCGACATAAGTCTTCTCACACGAGATACGAATTATGTCTATCGCCACGAATACTTAGCCTGGCGTTACATACTGTATCAAGATTAAAGATAAAGCACGTATGGATTTGTTAGGCTAGTTAAATCAAAATAAAATCCACAATTTACATTTAAGCTAAAAAAATAACTTGTAAGTCACAAGTTCGTACAATTTAGGTACGTGTAGGTATTGCAACTATTTAAAATATACGAGTATGTGCCATAACTAATCAAAGGATTGTCCGGTTAAGCAGGTCGAATGTTGTTAGAAGCATCCTGCAAGAGGTCATATAGAAAAAAAAAGTAATCAAAGGTATCGATTGATGCATTAATATAAGATTAAGAAACGTCTATGGCTCTTATGGGGGGCGTCAGTACTTGATTAATGTGGAAGTTCCCACAGACGCCTTCACGTTCACCGGCTCGGATTAACCAAACAAGCAAGTGTTAATCCCTTCTCACGTGAAATCTTTTGAAAAGACTATCAGCAATTAATGTTATTATTATTGATATTATTTATGGTGAGGTCAGTCCAACGGGCTCGAATGGGCGCCGCGGTGGTCCGGCCCGGCAGCGCACCCGCGATGGATGGCACCACTTCATCATATTAATAACCTTCACCAGGCTCACTCGGCTTACGCGCGCCTAGATTAAACGGCTCATTACACACTATCTTTAGGCTAAATATTAATTGAGACATTTCGAACTACTGTCAAGATATCGATGCGGCGAAACAAATGGACGACGATAAATAACGTCCAGAGACAGCGGTTTATTCTTTGACGATTATGGAAGCGACCGTCATTATTCCGAGCGAGGATTTTGGTGAAGACCAGACCATAAGGATCCGTGCAATCAGTCGGATCGCCATTCTTTCTGTTAATCGCATTATAAATTGACGTAGCGGTCGCTGCACGGGCCTTTGTCGGCGTCGTAACGGATGACTACAGAATTTATTCTTCAAAAATAATGATTACAAATTTAATATCAGTGTCTATAATTAGTCTACCGCTTAAGAGTTTTATATTAAACCAAGATGTCGATAAATGATTTTATGTGTCTCTTTATTATCTGCTTATTGTTATTTAATAAATGTTAATAGTTAAGAAATATGATGTTGATGTGGCCTATTTTATAAATATCATTTATTTATTACCTTACTTGAAAATAATTAACTATTCTTGTATACAAGTAAATAAATAACTGTATAACTCGTAAAAACAGATTTTAAACGCAAAACGCTGACAAACCATGATTTATAAGCAAACACTGGTAGGGTTAATAAATTATTAACAAGTAAACGCCAACATCGAGACAGCCATAATGACAGGCGAAAACTTTGTATCTAGGATTGTGTTACGGAAATTTTATCTTTGTTAGAACGGGCAGTAGTTTATGAACATGATTGCAGTCAAATCAGTGGAAGCTTAAGCGCTGCGCTGGGGCGCGGGGGACTATAATGCGTGTTACCACGCGAGCCCTTCGTGTACCCACAGCATTACTCAAACCTCATTTAGACCTAACTACGTTGCATTGAAAGGAGCAATTTTATTGTACTCTATTGATTCTGTTGACAGCCGGAGAGACGCGGGCGCACGTCCTGCTGCAACTAGTTTATTTATTCTATTTTTTTTTAACAAAAGAGAACAGAAGGAAAATATTATTATGAACTTATTACATCAGTAGCTGTTTATGACTAAGGTATCAGCAAAAATGCTATAGTGTTTGCCAGCAACTTAATGAAGGTTGTGGATGTATTTCCTCTTTTTCATTTCAAATCGCGCTCATTAGATCAGCTAAAATTTTGCAAGATCAATAACATTAACCGGAGCTAGCCTGATCATGCCATTAGTTTCTACTTAATGTTTTCGTCTTAAATGGTTGGCTTATTTCAATAAGAAAGTTTACGAAAGGCATTGCATTTGAAATGTAAAATATCATTGTAATTATTACAACATTAAAAAAATAGATATAGAATAAACCTCGCCTCAAGTAACTCGGCTATTTTTGTTATTCTGTTGCATACCAGTGCATTCAAATCTAATTTACAACTACCCTCATTCAAATGACATCATTACAACAAGTGCCCGCTAAGGACTGACAGCGTACACCAGAATGGTAACTCTAGTCATAATAAAGCCACCTTATGTTTGCTCCATAAAGTCTACCACGAGTATATAAAGCGGGAAGAGTGTAAAAAACATTTCGATATCCATCGCTGTTTTCTTGCATAAGTGTGGATAAATTTCAGCGGTGTAAATGCGATGAAGTGCAAAACATGATTGGAAAACTTTCCACGGCGCGCCGCTACGGTAGCCTGAGAATATTGCAAGGTTTACATGACAAGTGTTTAGCGAGCAGGCAAGTTTAGTAATCAGGCTAGATAGTACTGTTAATTGCTTACACATTGAACTAAATACCTTCTTAAAAGCAATATTATTCTAAAAATATGTGAGAGTTAGCCTTTCCATAAATTGAAGTAGGTATCTACTGGATATTCGTTTACTGTAAATATTATATAACTGTTCAAATAACAGACCTCTTGAATGTGTTCAAGTAACTATCTTAGTATGATAGATGTATGCTTCATCTGTAGGCTAAAACAGTGTCAATATTTTGTTTAAAAAAAATGAATGGCTACCTCTTTTTTTGTCTCTCTTTTTTTTCTTTTTGGGAGCAAAAGCTTATATAAATTCTGCGTTTAAATAAACCTAATTTAAGTAAAAAAATAGCGCGATGTGTAATTTTTGCGCCTTTTTCTGTAACGCGGTATTTACAAACTGTTCTTACGCGGTATTGCACGCTCAACGACGATAGTAAATATTATTACTCCGATTTTTCATTACATAAGTAACAGATGATGTTTCTGGGCGTGGAATATAAAAAAACCCCAGGTATATTAAAGATTTAGAAGAACTTTGTATTTAGGTCATTTTAGTTTTTTTTAGATAGGTATATTGTCTACACACTTTTACTGTAATAATATCAAACGTTAATTCACATCTGTGGCACGACATTACCTCATAAAGTGCCAATCCACTGGTAATAGGACAGCAAAAGGATACTTTTAGTTAATTTAAGAATAATAAACTAACATAAATAGTGTGCTTTTGAAGCTTAGGTACTCGTCTCGTCAAAGAAGCTCATGTTAAACAAAGCTCAGTTAATAATTTAACTTTCTGAAAGCATTTTACTCGAAGATTTAGTTGAGACTGCCTACCCCCGAGGAACAAATAAGTGCCGTGTGTTTTAGTTTATTTAGTTTGTGTAACAATACCCTGGCGTGAACTCAACTCGCATTTCGATATTCGACTCATATGAGCTTTACAAAACAAGTATTTTCACCCTTAACTCAGTGACAACAGAGTCCAAAATTTAAAAGTCCTGACTAGCTTTTTCTTCATTTAGAGTGGCTCGGAAAAGGCGTGAGTTACGATTTGAGTTATTTATAACGTCCAGTTTGTGCAGTGAGTACATAGTCCTTGGCTTCATTGGGCTCACGAATGATCTTAATTAGAAGTATTGTGGGGAGAAGTAAATTATGCTCGTCGAGGCTTTTGTGGTGGCGTTCGTCCCTGTGGCCTCTTTTTCCACCGGCTCCCGGTAAATCATGCACCTATCTGATGTTCGACACTCGAGCTCCGAGGTGCATGGCCCACAGCGTTGATTAGGAAATTAATGAGACCTTAATGGAAGTAATTTTAATGCCGTTTAATTTTTATGTCTCGATAGTGATTACATGAATTTTAATGCACAAGAGCAATAAATGTCGGTAACTGTATTTGATTTAATGGTTCATCTACATATATTGAAGATGCCGCTACAAATTGACTTCGTATAGATGTCCATTATTTATGGTGTACGTACTATGTAGCATTTACAATGTATCTCAGTTAGCGTCAGCGTAAATAATTTCACATTAATAGAGTTTTTATCGAGCTCTCGAAGCGGGTCGACTGGTTGCACTAAGGTGTCGTGTCATTGAAGGGTCGTCCGAGATTTCAATGATGATTTGCCTAGTGCAGCACTAGTTTAGCAGTGAAAGACGCTCATTACACTGTTAAATTACTAAATGGCGTGAGCTGGCTGCCGGCAGCCGGCCCCGACCGCATTCTGCGGCTTTAATGCTCGTATTAGCCGATAAACAGTTCATTTGCGTGAAAAATAAACCCAGTTAGTATAACAAACATCGTCGGTATGCGAAATGAAACGAGAAATTACTGAGGTACCTACTAACAAGGTACCTCCAGTCCTCGCAGAACTATCGCGCAAATACACTTTTCTTACAAATCGTACCTACGACATATTTTATGTGCACCTATATTGTGACTGTGTTGTCTTTGTGCTTTATCAACAATAGTCAAAATAACATAGCTGTCAAAATGAAAACTGTTATTATACTAGAGTTTTTCTTTACTAAGTATTTCCGGAAAATATCCGAATACCCATTTGGAACCATAATATTAATAATTTCTATGTTTTGTACCTACACAAATGCGAATGCGAATAATTTTGTAGTTTTTTTTAATAACTTAATTAAAATCGTTTATGATTTTGTAGATTATTTGACAATAAATAAAGAAGGCACGGTTAGTGTTATAAATAGCTGATGGATTGGGTATGGGTATGCCGCACGATGTGTCAGGAGTTCAATTTCCGTGTGCGATAACTATTTTAATGGTTTAGGTTAATACGAGTACAGTTAGTTATATATTTATATTAGAAGTTATTCTATATTATTTTGCAAAGCAAAAGCAAGTAAATATCAGACGTGATGAAGATATATATTGCTACAGATGTAGATAGGAAAACTGAATGTGATGATAAATAACAGGTGACGGCACATAAACACATTTGTAAAAGTTGACCATTGTGAGGAGGATTAACTAGCACAAGAGGTTGAAGTATCGTCGCAGGCGCAGCTCGCACCACGCGACACGCCACGCCGCGCTCGATCCCATATCGACACGCAACTTGACGCATGGCGTACGTCTTAATGCATCCATTAACATAAACATTCTCATCGTAAACACTTACTGACAGTAGTATAGATTATTTCTATACTTTTTTGGCATCTTGTTTTCTTGTAAAGATGAACCAAATAATCGTAGGCATGTTATGTAACTGTTGACGCTGGGCGCGGTTATCTCGTTTTCGGTAATAGAATACCGGGAATATTTTATCAACGCACGACCGAGTAATTTAATATAAAGCGTATCACTAAATGATCTCTCGGTCGCGATGACTATCGCGAGGTTAATAACGGTGTTGGAAGTTCCTCTACGCGAGACACGCGTCCGCGATATTATCGCCCCCGAAGTATTATTGATGAGAGCCCACCATAACCAAATAGCCCGGGGACCACGTTTGTTTACTTCTCTAACGTCTGTTAAAATGTTCTATTTTGTGACTAATTGAAACTTGCGCAGGCCGTTGAACTTACGTTTATGACAGGTGCAGCTTAGAATGGCGTTTTCGTGAGATTGTGGTGCGATTGTCGACTACCGAGCACCGATAAGAACGTGCCTTTTTCATGCTCAGTGCGGGCCTTGCCTAATTGTTGAACAGAAGCTGTAACTGCCCCTTAACGAGTGCTTCAAAAGCCACGTCGTTTATGGAAGAGAAACGGTATAAATTACGTTTACTGCTGCTAAGATTGCTTCATTCATTCTTGTCGCGCCCATTGAGTAACTCGGCTACGAGCGACACAGTGCAAATTGCGAACAATGCTACGTGTCTGAGAATAAACTATCTGCTTCGGCTATCCGCTATTGACATTTAATTTTCTTATACTAACAACAGTCGGCTTAAGGCCTAGATAAAATCTCATAAAAATTCTATGCAAGTTAAATATTAAATGTATTCCCATTCGTTCCAGTTGCCGGTGGATATGAAAGACTTAAACGGGCGCGTATAGCAGTGCATGCATTAAAAGCTTGTTTCTTGCTCTGGATAAAATACAAACTATACTACGAGCGGCGTTATCTTTTATAATTAGTTTGGTTTAGTTGTTACTTAATTAGGTACACAACTTTTCAATTATTTTTACTATATATAATTTATAGTTCCCCACACACGAAGTACCTATCTAGTAGTTTTTTTTACAATAGACAAATTACGACTTGTTTAGATTTCATAACGAGTTGTCTAGTAAAGGAAGGTTCAGAGCTATGTATAAGGCAATAAGTGAGGTGGTGGTATTTTAGCTGCGACCTAACACGCTTAACTGATTTCTCGCGACAATCGAGCCTTGACATTTGCGATGCGCGTGCGCCGGCCAACCATTGACCCGTAGCACTCACTTGGGCTAACATGTGGGACATATCGTCCGCTACAGCGAGCATTAGTGTCCATTCATACAATATACCATTATATCTATGTGTTTACGACTGAATCACGACATTTTACATCGGATCTATGACATCGAGTGCTTACTGAGATTAGGGACAATGAACTCTAAGCTTGATATTCAATCACCAAGCATCACGGAGTACTTTCGAAGAGCTATAATAGTTGTAGATATTTTTATTAACTCTTGACTGTTTTTTTTTACCTTGCCGTATTGGTATGTAGGTAGGTATACCTAATTACCCGACTGTGTTGAAACCCAAAAAGGGGATAATGTTTTTGTTTCTTTAATTCTTCCATATAAAACTTCAGCTTCTTAGTAATTATATAATAATTAATTTCGGACGTTACGACAGAAATATGTGAGCTCCTTGTATATATTATAAAAATAAAGAGAATAGTCTCTAGTTGATTGGACCGGTCAGTTACTAATAGTTTCTCCGCGCTACGAACTATAAAGTTCACTTGGATTCAATACCAAAGGTGTAAACTCCACACATCACACCTCTCTGTGGTTTGTCGTATTTTTATAATACCTGAATACTACACAAGTGGCGCTGGAATGCTAATAATATGGTAACAAAATGTATTGGGTCCTATAGAGATGCAAATGCGGATAGCTACTCCGATAAAACTCGAAACGTTATGGCTTCGCAGCGCGTCAAGCATTCGACATCCAAAGGCATCGGTGTTTTTATTTTTATCGAAGGGATCGATTGTAAAGATAAGTTTATCGTAAGACAAGTAGCGGCCACCCAGTGTCGCACGGCGCGATATCGAGCCATCGCGCTAGCCGACCCGCCCGGACATGCTTGCATTTTATTACATCTGATAAAGACTAATTCGCATATACGTCAAATAATTGAAACGCCAGCTGTGCCGGCGGACACTAGCCTAGGAGAAACTGGTAGATCGGAATGTCGGCGTTACGTCTTTAATACAAGTAATCTCTTTTATTTGATATTACTTGAACAGTGACGCATTCTATTTTTACGACACGTGAATATTTGTGGTTCTCGAATTATTTAGATTTAAGTGCGTGGCGTGGATGACTGGAATAAGTAGATAAATACAAATAACTTATATTAGAATAAACATAAAATATCATTGTATACGAGTGATATGTATTTTTAAATAGGTTTTATTCTCAATTACATTTTTGTTGATTACCTCTATAACTTAAATGATTTGTAAGTTATTTGTTATCCATTGTGTCATCATATTTTATATCGAGATGTGGATTAGAAAATAAGAAAAAACGAAATGGCAGTTGTTATTCGATGAAAATACCCAAAAGTAAGTACAGTAGGGTCAGTAGGTACATATGGATGCGATTTTCATTTTGATGCAAGAACCGTAAGATCTAGTACTTACCTACAGATACCTTAGGGTAGGTACGAAACTAACGCAAATCTACTTTTGAATGTATTGGACATACACCCACTGGAAGAAATGCTAGCCACTAAACGTACCAGTCAGTCAGTCGTACACAGTACACACATTCAGTTATTTGCTCTTGATTATTTTTGCCTACAAAAAAATCGTGGTGGCCTAGTGATTAAGGCACCTACCTCTCGTGTAAGAGTGTGCTGGTACAAAACCTGGCAAGTACCAATGTGACTTTTCTTAAGTCATATGTACTTTCTAAGTATATCTTTGACGTCACTGACTAACGGTGAAGGAAAACATCGTGAGGAAACCTGGACTTAAAAAGCCTGAAATCACCAATCCGCCTTGAGCAAGCGTGGTGATCAATGCTCATGCCTTCTCTGTGTGAGAAGAGGCCTGTGCCCAGCAGTGGGACAAAATATAGGCTGATGATGATGATGATTTTTGCCTACCATAATTCAGATTGATGAATCAACTTTTAATTACTATGACTATATTTCCCTGCTATTTTTACACGTAGCTACTTTTATAACCAACAACCGAGCACTACCAGTACCTATTATACATTAATAACTTTTACAGCACTCATAACTTGATAATTACATCACATTACGACATTGTAATGCTTGCACCATAATACGACATGTTTCTTGAATTTCACGTAACTTAATGTTTCTTTTATTGCGCTACAATCATAATATCGTTTTATGTAGCCATGAAAATTTGTCTTTTAATCGTTTTAACGAAAGAATTGACAGGCAATGCCATATTTCTTGTATTTGAAGACAGTTTGCGATCTACTAGTATTATTAAGATTTGAAAAAAGATACGAAGCAATACACGTTAAGCGTCGCTGTACTGGACAGGACAACGTTCATATAACTTTCAAGAACAAAATGTATGGGTTATTTCAATAAAGCCTGATAGTAAGGACGACACTCGTAATGACGGACGGCGGCGGGCGGGGCGGCGCGGGCGCAAGCCTTGATTCAAGATTATAATATTAAATCGACCGACAATAAATCACATCTCACCTATAAAATATAAATCAAGCGTGGCATAAAATACATTTATATTGTTTTCACTTCGAAATGACAATAAAATGTTTTAAATTCATGAGTGATTTAATACATATATCGACATAAGTGCCTAACTAAGATAAGAAAGATTTAAATATAACAATATTACATTCGAAATTATACCGCAGATCAAATTTTTATTGATGCTCGGAAATTGATTGTGATCCGACTTTTATACGACAAAGTTTACGTTACATCCACCGAAATAAAAATATTTTAACAATTGAATTTTCAATAGATGCTATGAAGATAATGATACAAATACCTACCTAGTGCATAAAAACATTTTTAAGATTAAGTTGGGGAATTAATGAGGACGATACAGACCTATAAAAAGTCCAAAGTATTATGTAACTTAAACGAACTTCAAATTGTTTAGATGGCTTTAGGGTTGCGAGGTTGAGTTTCAGTTTTTGAAGGAAATGATCATTTAAAATAACTTTTATCAAAGTAGGTAGCTACTTACGCTTACTCTTTTACAGGTTTTGAAATAAGTCACCCAAGTCTTATACGGAAGAGAATGAGGTTAAGTTACAAACTCACCCATGAAATTACAAACGCTAATAAATCGCTCGAAAAATACAACCATAAACAATAGTTATTATACTTTGTAATGCAAGTTGTTCACAAAGTGCATTGTTTTTATTCATGTCCGCGTTACGAGGAGTGTCGCAAATACTGAGGCTTTCATATAAATACATCAATCGCATGGCCACATGTTGTCGTCCGTATTATTATACATATGTACATATATACGAATTACCTCAGTTATATGGAAATATTTTGAATTCAGTAATCCAACTGAAATAATATTTGTTCATACAACAATTTAGTAAGTTTTACATCAATCTATCTTTATTTGACGTGTGTTTGCTTGCTTATAGAGAAGCTGTGTGAAATAAATGTATTTTTCTCACTTGTATAGTACGGCTTGATAGGATAGATATTGCAAGGGATAGACCACGAGATGGAGCACCATCTATCTCTTCTATCCCTTTTTATAATTATTGACAAAGGTTTTTTTATATTATCCCTTTATATAGTGGACCATAAAAATGAACTTTGTTTTATTGACGTCTAACACATTGCTTACGTAGTCACAAATGAAAATGTCCAGCAATACCTGTTAGTATTATTTAAGGTAAAAGACTACAAGTTAAGTTTATTATACACTAACGTTATCCTAAAATATGTAACGGTTATTATATCTGCTTAAGTGTAAGGTGTGGTTTATAATATTGGATAATATTCGATAGTAAAGTCCCGCATCGAATTGCATTGGACGCACTTGGTAGAGAGGCTATAGGCGCCATACCCGTAGCCAACCTCGCCGTTTTTAATGCCTTGCACTAACAGTATGAATGAAACAAGCTTAAGATTTACGTAATTAAGTATAGTAAAGGCCACTTTTGTTGATGGAAAATGCACTAGGCTAAAATAGGTAAAGTCGTTACATTTATATTAATTGAGCAGTGACTGAAGATAACTGTCAGAATATTGCTGACTTTGTAAGTTGTTCAGTAAATAATAAGATTATTCAATCTTATACAAAACTTTAACCACATTTTGGTTCTCAAAATGGTTTAAAACAAAAAATAATTAGCACTGTAAAAAAAAATTGGTACCTTAGCCTCGTACACCCAATGCAATTAAACCTGTGGCAACCCTGTTCACGTTTATAGCTGTGGCAATGCGTGAATAGCTAGACACTTTAGACGGACTGCTTGTCAAATTCATACTCTAAACCATGTTTGCCATAACTATAACTATTGAGTTCGAGTTGACTCGGCCCATTCGTGTGTGGCATCCTTTAGTTGGACAACGTTATTATCTTGCGCATATTTATTCCTTGGTCAAATCTGTAAATTAACTACAAAGGATATACCGCTAATTATGACCATTATTACAGATAAAGACGTTTATGACTAACTATAAATTGGACAAAACCTTACTTAAGTAAATGACATGATATACCTAAATACACACTACATACCTATAATTATTTTAAGTTGGTTGCTAATTCTTCTATAGAAAAAGAAAGATGACGCTTTTCCGACGAATTTCCTTAAAAGTCCCTAAATCTAGTAACTACCTACATGCCTTTTATACAAATGTTATGCAAGATTATTTTTACATTCACGAATAGGTAGGTACTGTTATTTCCTCTAATCGGAAGGTTTTTGTTTCTCATATGCATGAAGCACGTGCCAGCCGTCGCCTAAACTTTATTGGTTTGATTTGAGCAATTAACGAAACTATGTTAATATACGTTTGTGATAGGAAATAAAAAAAAATCTATATTCTAAAATTGATGTGTTTGTTTAAATTCTGATTATTGGAAACAGACAAGAAAATAGGTCGTTTATAATATGTAAGTTAAGGTTCAAACTCGTGTGGCAGTGATGAGGTGGAAAGTCGAAGAGAGTTATGTCCTCTACATAGGTGAGGTAATTTCTTCACCTCGCCTGAGACTATTTCGTTGTGTCGAACTCTCTTAACTATTGACGTTATCTTGATTTACGTACTTTATTAACATTTTATTACTCGATTGAGCGAGTTTCGTAAGTAGTTAGATTGGCGGCGAGCGGACGTGCGCAGCAAAACCATTGAACTGGATGAATAACAAAACAAAAGTATAGTGTAAATAAGATTTTTAATGCAGTATTATTTTCTTATGGTGTTTTCTAGCCCTAAATGTTAATTCGAGTCTTCTTTCTATTGTAGATAGTATAAATATACTTAGAAATTAATGTAAACAATTTTAGTATTGCGTAAAATTAACTTGTAACTTCTCGAAGTGTAATTTTTGTCTTATTACGTCTGTATATTGTAGGGTTGGTTTTACTTTTTAACAAATCTACATTAGTAATAGAACTCGATGTAATGATCTATACAAAACAATCGCGACAAATTGCTGACCTATAAGTCACTGTTGGTTATCTGCAATTCTTGGTAATTGACGACTGGATCACTTACAGAATTACATCGCGACTCAATCTTTGACGCAAGACTTTTTCTCGGAGGTAATTTATTTTGACATGGAAAGTTGTGTCGTTCAGACTTGCCTACTTCTCTTGCGCACAAGTTAACAGCGACTTTTTAGTTTTAGTAAAATATAGGACTCATGCCAAGTCAAGTGCAGCTGTAGATTTAGTCTGAAACAAAATGGTCTTATTATTTTCATAAAGGTTTGTTCATCTATATGTAGTTCAATATAATAGGTATATTATACATAATATCATTATTTACCCAAAAACAAAAATCTTTAGGTGGGTAGGTACTCAATTTCACATAATGATCTTCAAAAATATATACTTACTAGCAGAATGCTATTTAAAATATCAGTTGAATCTAAATGTAAACTTAACGAGAAACTTTCTGTACTTATTTAATGAACGACTCCGCACCGTAAAGAATGTTGTGTTTTGAAACCAGAAAATTATTTCTTTATGCTTTGATAAGATCATCAAGATTAATTTCTAAATACACGTAACACACAAGAAGTAAATAAGTTATTAAAATCAATTGTAATTTACGATAATCATAAAGAGAAGATTAAGCTACTTCGACATACGCGTTTGATTTAAATACATTCCAGCTCTTCACATAAATACTCATAGATCCGAAACGGGACATTCTTGCGTTAGATATTTATGCCTCGATCTCTCGTGAGGTCCACGAAAATTGTGACATACGCACGACAATAAAAAGTCAACAATGAGCGCAGTGGCTCATGCGACAGGACCCCCCGGATCCCGACCTCCGTATAATAAATGCGTTTATGATCTATGATCTGAAACTGATACTTATAATGGCTTCTGTATAAAGAAGCTGCACCAAAACGCAGCCGGCAGAGCGCCTCCCGCGCCACTCCACATAATAAATAACCTCAAATTGCTTGTAAAAGGTAAACTTTTATCTCTCTTCTTTTGTACACATGTAAATATTTGTGTTTAATCTGACGTCGACTTATTCGTTCGATCGTTTACTGGACTCGATTAAGGCCGAGTGGTAATGATTTGTGCTTATGAACTCCACGTTATATAAGGAGATTTCATTGTAAAGTTAAAATATAATCAAAATTGATTTACTCGTTTAATTAAAAATCCTCGTAAAATAATGAATTAATAATTCGTTTTGCCCGAACAGAGATTAATATTGACTAAGATCGACGTATAGCAAGTTTATTGATAGTTATCGACAATTACGAGTTAATTTTAATTGGTCTAGATGTGCAGCAATAAAAGAAGTGTCCGATTTATAGTGACGTACGTTGTTAGAGGCGGACGCGATATTTATTACTTAGTACGGTTTGTTTATTTATACAGGTAGACTAGTAGCGAGCGGTAGCAGGTCGGGCCGGTGAACAGTGGAAGCGGAATGACGTGTCGCCGATCGCATGTCCACCAAGAATATATCAATCGGGTGGGAGAGTAATGGTCGTCAGTGCCAGCCGACCGGCCTCTTCTCGCTAAATGAGCCGCAAACTGGCTACTGGTACTTTCTGTTTGAATGTTAAGTAGTTTTAATTATTTTGCACGAGCCCCCGGCTGTACTGTTCGCCGTCCCGGAGACATTTATCAAAGGCTACTTGTACTGCATATTTACAACACAGATACACTGTATCGATATTATGATGACTCTTAAATAGCTAATTGAAATATCGCCCGTAACTTTTATAATAAATCAACTTGACAATTTGCATTTATCTGTCATAAAGATATCCTATAAATTAGGTTATTAACATCTTAAAGTCTATTGGCCTATAATAATTTAGATATTCTTCGTAAGTATTCAATAACTGTGACTTGATTAATCGATCAACTATCAAAACTATTACAAAAAAGTAAAAATCAATTATATGTCTAAAAAATATGTATGCACGTAGTTATGTTTTTGTAAAAGCCAGTTTATTGTTAATTATCTTGTACGATTATAAACATATCTCAAGATAAGAATTATCTTAAGAATAAATTTTGTATTTTAGTGTCTTAATTATGCAGGGCGGATTGATTGCGGACGCGGTTCGGTAATGATCGCCTCGTGAGCTTTCATGAAGTAATCTCCGCCACGACTGAGCGATGTACTCAATGCGCACTGCCGTTTATTTTATGCTCGCCTGGTAAGTTGACTGAGACTACCTTTTGAATTATTTTATAGTATTCCCATTCATTTTTATGCTAATTAGCGTCAGAGTTTAGCAAAATAAGATAACCGTTTTTTATAGTGTTCATTTACCTAGCATAGCAATTTTTTAATGCGAGTCCAATAGTATTAGTTTATCTATTCTATTATGGTAGTCATATATTATTTGCAAAATAGGTTTAAAATTAACCAGCAAGACACTATTAGCTAGTTACAAATTGATAGATGCCTATTGGGGAAAGAATACAAAGGACGTTTAAGCTTTCGAAAATAATAATGATAACTAACTGCGTTCTACACTGAACTGATAAATCGCATTTACTTCGCTAGGTAATGAACACCAGGTCCAATACTGGCTCAAAGATCTTATATTAATAATGTTGCATGAAATGCTCTATTATCACTCTTGATATCAGCGCATAATTGTTAGAAATACAAGTTAGTTATTAGCGGAGGCTGCCACGAGGCTAGTGGTTTGTGTCCAAAGGCGAGCCGGGGTAGGCTGGCACGGCTCGCTGCGGGGCCTGTCCGCCATGAAAAATTACTACTCTCGTAAATATTTTGTTGAAATGCAATTTAATTTAATAATACATACGTATTTCCAACAAGTACTCACATTTCACTCACTACTTTCTTTTTGTTATTTACATTTTTGTTTAAAATATTCAACATCCAATCAGGGCTTCAGAACTATGACACTTGGCACTTTAAATATTTTAAAGATGAAAGTCTGCAGCTTTTTTTATTTGCTGTAAGTAAATGTTTTACTGCGCACATGTCAGGGAAAAAATATCGCCACTTTACGCTAGGCTCCAATCCAGCTGGTTGCGATATCAAGTGAGTGCATCATAAAAATTGACAGTGACAAGCCGAAGTACTCGTATTACCGTATGTGGCATTAATTTTACGAGCGCCACGAGTAATTTACTTTCTGGAAATGGTGCAAGAAGTATGAACGGCAATAAAGTGTTAACGGTGTCCCGATACTAGATCACGCGGCTTCATGCAATATACTAGCGCGGTCTTTGATTTACTCCAACATTTTTATGCTGCCACTAATAAAGTTTACATGATCATCAATTTTAATTTTACTGTGGCGGACAGACGGCCCCCGGCAGCCGTGCCACCCGTCGATATATCAATTACCTTTGCTTTTTGTACTTTATAAGTGTTTTCACAATGCGTAATAATTTTCTAAACTTATAAGATGATCATTTACGGAGGTTCAGACTTTCATCTATAAGTAGCAAAGTGGAAAATGTAAGAAAGTTCTTCTTACATCGATGAGAATTCCCAATTTTATCTTAATATCAGCTACGAATCGATATTCCATGTAAATTCGTTGCACGTTCGTTAATGAACAACTTTTTGTTGGACGGCGGCGAGTGTGACCTTTTCTATTTGCATAGAGTTAACTAACGCATTGGGGATGCACGAGCCTAGCCCAGGCGCCGGACCACCCAGTTTCAGGCACCTCTGTATGTTTCTGCTTCCTGTGTCTGGAACTCAGTTAAATTTAAATTAATATTACAACAACTCAATGGTCTAATGAAAATAGCAACGCTTATTGCACCTCTCAAGTGAACATTTAGTACCTACGTAGGTACCCATATATACATGCATATATTTTATAACAGTGATTAAAATATGTATTGCATATTTTATTGTACTAATCTGATATAGACTAGACACTCATATTTATTCTAAACTAGCTTCTGCCCGCGACTTCGTCCGCGTGGAAGAGTGGTGCTCCGCTCCTATTGGTTTTAGCGTGATGAAATGTAGCCTATAGCCTTCTTCAATAAATGGGCTATCTAACATTGAAAGAATTTTCAAATCGGACCAGTAGTTCCTGAGATTAGTAGCGTACGCAAAAAAAGTTGATTGATGAATTGAAAAGGTGGTTGATTTCTTACACCTTGTATCCGAAAAACCCAAATATCTTTCGGAACCCTATTTTTTTCCAAAATAAAATTTAGCCTATGTTACTCGTGGATAATGTAGCTTTCGAATGGTGAAAGAATTTTTAAAATCGGTTCAGTAGTTTTTGAGCCTATTAATTACAAACAAACAAAGTTTTCCTCTTTATAATATTAGTTTAGATAAAAGGTGTGTTTGGAGTGGTGGTTGCGTAATTGGAGGCTGCGCTGCGTGACGCAGGTTTGATTGCCTTACGGGACAACTAAAATTGTTCCGGGTCTGAGTATTTGTTCATGTGTACAGGAGTAATTCCTAGTGTGGTGAACGATTTTAAGTAACTCAGATAAGAAATTCAACTTTTGATAAGTAGACAAAAACAATGATCATAAGACTTTTTTTGGAAATAGGTATTAAATAGAAACAGCTATTTGCCGTGGTTTCAACTGCATCCTGAGGAGGGAACTACGTAGCGCACCTGGATAAAAAGTATCCTATGTGTTAATCCAGCTTATAAACTACTATGTGTGTACCAAACATCCAAATCCGTTATGTAGTTTTTGTGTGAATGAGTAACATGATTACATAAATCCAGTTTTCTATATCAATAGTTGAATTTCTTTAAATATGTCATTGCCATGCCACGTTTGTTTAGGCCGGGAACCTTTGCGGTCTACTAACTACTTAAAAACAACAAAAAAATTGTCAAGACTATTTTTAAATAACATGTTGAAAATATTGTTCTTTATAAACACATTACATCTATACAATCATAAAAAAATGACCTCGTGTATAAGCAACACGAAGATTTTATTTCAAGGAATAAATAAACAAACACTATCATTGCTTTTTCTTATAATATCTCATTCATTCTCTTGGTATGAATAGATAAAAATCGTAAATGAATGTTAATTTCAATATTTAAGCTAGCGTAGGATCAACAAATCATCGCGATGGTATCTCGTGCGATCCAAAAAGAACCGTCCATTATCGATGGACGATGGTCCGACTGACCTCTAACACTGGGTCGATATTTAGTGGTACGCATTGTTCAGTACAATGATAATTGTAGGTGGTGGCTAGAGTTTGTTTAAAATTGATTTCGGCTGTGATCGTCGGTTTGATAGCGTCGTCGTACTCACATTATTATAGGTTGGGAACGCTCCGGGCGCCGCGCGTCCACCGCACCATCGCCATCGCACACTATCTGATACCAGATATGATACTAACCATGCGTCTCGTGTCAATTGATATCAATTCTTCTTAGTATAATAAAAATCAGCAGACCTACATAGGTATACTCCGCAATGAGTGAAAGAAGAAAAGTATTAGTAGGTTACGTATATTCATCATCTTAGAATATTACAATAGAAACAGCAACGAACACAAACTATTTATATGTACAAAATGAATATTATCATGCTTGGTGGATGGTAATAAAATTAATCTATGAACGGTAAAAGTCTCAGTTAAAATTAAATTTCAATTATACCTGGAAGCTTTGAGAGAAATACCATTAAAACGCATTGTGCAGTTTTGTTGTCATAATAAACCTTTAAAGCTCATTGTTTCTGTGAGAAATACTAGCAGCAGGTAGGCGACGGCGACGATCTGGAGAGGGATGTCGAGAGGCGCGGAGTGCCTCCTGCGATGGCGGATAAGAGCCGTCATAAGTCGGCGCGTCGCAGCCGCCGCGTGCGCAAATAACGACAAATCGCGGCTCGATCGCGAGCCTGCGCAGCCGCCGCGTCGCGCCACACCGCGCCTGCGCTCCCGTCACAATGCTGATGTTCAGCTCGATCGACGCTGCCCGATGCGCGTGCGCTGTGTTTTATGCTCACTTTTCTACAATCCTTTACCGTATTGTCCCTCGAACACTGACAAGGGAAATATATGGGAAGCCGATGCGATTTTTGTCTAGTGGCGCTGCGTGGGGTACACTCACAATAAAATACATCATTCAGTGTTTTTACCAACATATGAAATAAAATTGCTCAAGTATCCCATAGGTATGAATTAATTTAGTATTTAAGGCGGCGATATACGACTTTGGCCCTTTTAAAGCTAATGAATACGCTTTAACGACTTGCTTTCATGATTTGAAAAGTATATATACTAAACTAGAGCATATGCTTGATAATTTTGTATAACGTTTTTTTTAATTATGTATTTATAACATTGTATAAAAAAATCATGAAGTTAGGTCTAACGCAGAAGAAAAACTGAGTTTTACATAGAATTTATCAAGCGGATTTTAATTAAACCTGTACCATTTTATAGAAAAGTTAATTATCTGTCTTTTTGTATACGTTTATTTTTTTTTAATCGTACATTTACGTCAATTTTTGTGCTTTTGTCAAAACGTTGAGTTGAAATTACGGAGGGGCTCCACCGGGCGACGGGGGCAGTACGTCTGTGACCACTGTCACGGGTAGACGCTGTCACTCAGAGCGAGCACATTACGATGTAAATAAATTATTATATTTGTGATAAGATGACTGGTGAATTATAATTATTACATTGAAAAGGCACTACATGCGGATAAAATATTTTTTTGATGTGAATAACGTGTTTTCAAACCAAATCATCCATAATCTGTCATAATCTAAAATGTGTGTATCTAAATTTGGCAGGACAAATATATTTTGTTTTTAACTTACTAAATAATTAAATGTACTTTAGGATTTAAATATGTATTTCTTTTAATACATTGCGTATTCAAAACGAGAATATTGCATACCTCATTTAAATTTTACATGTAGGTCGGAAATAATCGTCAAAATTAAAATTCTTTCATGTTATGTTACAATATTTCCTAATAGTTTGGAATTTATAGAAATAGTAGCTATAAGTCAGGGCATGGGATGATATCTTAAAAAAAAAATAATGGTTTGTAAATAAAACGGTTTATCCATGGGTAACAAGGTGGCGCTATTCTAAATTATTACCAATGAAAATATTTTTCTAAACACGTGAATTTGGGTTCGAGTTTCTTTGCTACGAGACGAATTTGAAAAAAAATGCAGAATATGATAAAAAAATAAGCTTACGCTATTCAAAGAGTATTGTAAAATGTAAAATTGTAAAATGTATTGTATTGTCTGACTATTTTAGCTAGACCATTTTTCTATTTTGGATTGGTTACATTAGTTTTATTTTTAGGGTTCCGTAGTCCGACAAGGAACCCTTATAGTTTCGCAATGTCCGTCTGTCTCTCTGTTCGCGGCATAGCTCAGAGGCTCTTGGTACTAGAAAGCTGAAATTTAGTATAGATATGTGTATTGATCACGCCGAAAAAGTGGTAAAAATGAATAAAAAAAATAAAATAATTTAGTGGAGCTCCCGAACATGTGAAATGAGGATGAATATTTTTTTTTGTTGCGTAACCCTTCATGTAGGGTATCGTTAGATAGGTCTTTCAAAAATAAAAAAAACTAACTTTCGAAAACTATCACGGCAAAGTAGGCTTCACCGGTTACATAGTTATAGTTGACTAACTAAGACCTACTACGGAATCCTACTGCGTGTGGCCCGACACGCACTTGGCCGGTTTTTACTGGTAACATTGGGTAGTGATGCTTTACATAACCATTTTAGAAGTTTAGTAAAAACGCCAAGTAAGCAGTCACATATGATATACATATTAATCTATTAGTCAAGGTATCTAATGTGGGATAATATTATATATACACACAATCTAAAAGATAAGACGAAGCATAGTGTTTTAGAAATGAAGGTCCTACTTCACTATGCCACTCTTATGTTTTATTTTCAACACCAAATAGTATCCGACAGAACGTCGATTTTTGGCTAGGCCTAAGCCGATTAATAGGCAATCGCTTAATTCTTTGGCTAAAGCCCTGATAAATAAAAAGGACTTGATCTTCTTAAATTTTTGGTCCAGAAGTCAAAGACAGAAGAACTGAAAATTAAAAAAAAAAAGATATATTCAAATAGTATATTTAAGGGTCCGAACCAAAATAGTAAAAAGTAACCCTTATGGGATGCGACTTTCTCAGTCTGTCTGTCAGAGCTGATAATTACTTCAGGAATGACTAACCTTATCGATTTGGAATAATTGTTGAAATATATCGCAAATGGATAAAGTAGAAAAATACTACTTTCGAGGAAAAATGGAATTTAAAATTACAAAGTGTAGTTTCTACGTCATCATAATTATGAAAGGGCTTGATATAAAGGCTTGATGCATATTTTAATATTTTTTATGTTTTCTTCGACATCTTTTGGTACACGAATTAAATTTAAAAAAAACTCTCCGTAGTTTGTAAAACAAACATTCTGAAATAATTAGACTTCCATACATTTTTCTCTTAAATGCTTTTCTTAATATGGTATTTCGACCATTTTCCAATTCCAAGGTATGTTTGAATTCCGATGAAATGTAATAAGAAAACTAAATGAAAATTGAGCTACTGCATGTCAATTTAATAATCTTTTTATAAAAAAATCTGTAAATTTTTGCGGTGAGTTTTTCTGATAAAATAATTATAAAAAACCTTTTATTAGTAATATAAGGTAAAAAGATAAAGATCAAAAATATTTAAATCGGTAATTATAAATGATTTCAAAGTCAAAAATCGATATTGCATCTTTCTAAAAGATTATCGAAATGCCATACAATGGTAGGATTTTTTTCCATTACTTTATTTCTTCAATAATGCTTGAATCCGTGGAAAAGTGTCGTACAAATTTGGTGCTTGAAAATGTAACAGCTAATTCTCATTCAGACTAAGTCTATATCCGAATTTAGCACATTTATTTTTGCATTGATTTTTTGCTTTGCGGCACTTTCAAAATTAGGCCCAAAACGGGTGAATTTCCATTGTTCATGATAGGTAAAAATTTTAAAAATTCTGGTCATAATCGGAATCTTTACTATCCCACTTTTGGATATGACATAGACATGCATTAGCATTAATTATCACGCTTTTTCAAGGTGGATTGGTGATTTCAGACCGTGTAGTCCAGGTTTCCTCACGATGTTTTCCTTCACCGTTAGTCAATGGTGTCTAAGTTATACTAAAAAAATGCATGTAAAACTTTGGAATAGTCAGATTCGTAATTTCTAGGTTTCGAAGTCCGAATCTGCATACTCATAAATGAGATGCAGGTGCCTTAGCAAAGAAGCCACAATTACTTTTTACTAATATGTTCGGTGTATCAACTTAATAATATAAATAAAACTACCTGCAGCTTATTTAAAATATTAACATCATTTGTAATACAGTCTCACTCACTTTTAGGTCTTTAAACGTAATAGATTATTCAATTTCGGTTCTGTTGGTGTCAAAACTTAGGCCAATTTTAAGCTAATGGTTTGGCCAAAGCTGATGCCAAAGGTTTGGTCGGAAACTTTACAGATGGATCAGAAACGTCGGACTAATTAACTGGCTTCCAGGCTCTCCTTACAAAACTAACATGATTTTCCTATACAAGTGAAGATGAGCTGAAGTTATTTGAGAAGCAGCAGATGTCGTAAAATGCAAATATGAAAAAAACTTGCGTGCATTTCTGTTAGAAGACCTCAAAATGGACACCAATATGGCCTAAAAATTAACTCCTATGGTGCGATTTTATCTGTCTGTCTGTCCATCTTTCACAGCGGATTAATTCAAGAATGCTAGTTTCAGATTTTTTTCTTGAAACTTGTAACAATTCAGATCGATAAATATGTTTTGCAGATTAAAGTAATTGAAAATATTTTTGCTTTTCTGGCAAACGAAGTATGCAGTGGGGGTTGGAAATTTAAAATTAGTGTTTCGAAGTATTACTCAGACAGATGTTATTTGTATTTCTATTTTTATATCTTAGACATGCATATCAAAATACAATATGCGACTGTCCTTAGAATCTCTACATAATATTATGGTCACCCGTCAAAGTTCTTCAAAATATAAAATGACAAGCGTGCGGTGTGCATTGCGGGGTCGCGGGGGGGAAGCTCAAGCTCCGCCCATTTGCTCAAGGTCATTGGCGGTAGTCGTCGTCTTAAATACAGAAGCATGTTGAAGTATTATAGCAGGTGGTCCGCTTGCATCATAGCGTTCTGTTTGCCCCCTTAGGAAAAAAACGTGGATTCTTTAATTAGGTAAATAAATCATTTTGCCCTTTCAAAGCGCCTTTGCTTTATTCGCCAATTTTCATGTTTGGAACACGTAAAGTTAGTTATGTGCAGCTCTTTGTTTCGTCTAACCGACACTATCAAACAGAATTATCTTTTTAAATTAAATTAACCTGTCTCGATAAATGTTTATGCACAGGTTAAGCGGAAGAGACCATATTCTCGCACAGGGCCCATAACTCTTGCAACAATATGGCGCACAATTACAAGTCGCGGGTCGCTAGGTGACGATGATAAATGTGTTTCCTTGGGCAAGGGACACACGCGGCGCATTGTGCTCTCGCGCACATTTCCACGCTTCCACAACACCAATATAACCGGACCTTTAGCTTTGCACATGCTTCACTAAATGGGTAATAACTGTGTGAATTTACTCATGTGTTATGGGTCCTCTTCAATGGTTAAGGCGGCCAGTATTGTCTCAACTTCGCTCAGTTTATCATTGCCAATTATCTCCGAAAGCGATACAATGATGAATGATTCGTAATTGTATTAAATATAATTTGCACCAGCGATAGGTACTCGGGCCGGGCGTCGCGGTCGTTGTTAATGTCCACTAAGTCATGGGGGCGATTCCACATGTTGAATAGTAAGTAAATGTTTGGGCACATTGTTCTAGGACCGGTTGAGACGGAAACGCCGCGGTGGGCTGTAACATTACTTATACATGCGTCGACGCACTTTAGCAATCAGCATTAATCAACACGATATGCTCTCTTGTCTCTGCAGTCTCCGTATTGATTTGTATGTTTTCAAACTGGCACTACGGTTTGTCATCAAGCTTGAGACTAACTTCCAGTTTCGCTTTACGACCACAGATCTATTGACTACAGACCAGTTAAGTAGTTAACGCTTGTAAAGTATGGCACTCAACGAGGAGTTATGATTATTATTTTATGCTTTATTTTTACCCAACTATTGCAAAGATAAACTGAACATTAAGATAGCCTTCGTTAATTGACAAATTATTATTAAAATAAATGAATGCCTGAATTTAAGAGCAGAGGGGAAAGGATTTTATAAAAAAAACTCCAAAGCTTGGTGAATTTCTAGTTAGGGTATTTGACAATACACAGCATTTTAGAGAAGCTTATCTGTCACGTGCACAATTGCTACTAAATATTAATTTGAGGAGAGTTAAGTTTGTGTGTACCTATCCTTTTAATGATCAGGAATTGGTTTCTGGTGAAGTAATACGTTATTATCAAGTGCAGTTACTGGATGCATATTAATGACAACGACGTTTCAGAGCGTCCGAAGTGAAGAGTGCCGGAGAAAGTGTCCGTGTTACTTCATTGTCTGCATGTCGACATGAACACGTCGTGATGGCTTATCTCCAAAAACTCGAGGGCCATGTAAAGCACCTTCGTTTATCTGGCGGCTACAAGGCGCACGGAAACATCTTGTCTGTCGCGTAAACCCGCCATGTTTTATTCTCTCGCATTCAGCGCCGATACCTTAATAAAACCCAACAAGATTGAGCAATAAAAAGTAATTTATTTGATTGTAATTTCAAAACACAAAGTGGGCCTCATTTTGTAATATATTTTTATCTTTGTGGTTTTGTGTTTCTCGCTCGCGGGGCACGTCCTGCCTCGACCTGCCCGCAGATGATTCGTTGCGAGCGTTCAATAAATTTAAAGTGTATCTTAAACTCGATTCAATTTCGACAGTGATACCTAACGGTTGATACCATGAAAAAGACATTACGTGCACAATATATAACTTAACTTTGGATTACTTTTGTGAGTAGGTAGGCTACCTTTCACCGGCACATTTAAATGTGCATATCTATTACAAGCAGCAATCTCTTAGCATCTCCAAATTACATCTCTTAAAAGGTGTGAGAAGTGTAACTGCGGACGTAATCGATGGTAACGGAAGCCGAAGCGCGACGTGTTAAGCGGCTAGCGCGTCGGGCGTCGGCCACAATACGCGCAATACCTCTGATATTATCACCGAACCAATCAATTTGATCCCTCATAAAAAGTTCTTGGTAGGCAGCTAGCGAGTATAATGCAGTCGCTGTATCGGACGGTCGATCCGTGGCTCACTGGTAGCCAGACTTTTCATATATTTTATGTGAAAAGGATATGAGCATTGTTGTGAGACGCCCTGCTGCGCGCGCGCAAGGTAAACACTTGAAATTACAAGTCAGCTCGGACGGACCCTCGGCTCGCGTCGCGCGGTACCCGGAAAAATGCGCTTCCAATGTTACGCTCGATGAAAATAAAAATATTATTCACGCAATGTGTGGCACCTGGTGCTACCAGCTCGCCGCGTCTCATGTGCACATCTGTGTAGGTACCTATTTTAAATAGGCAACGATATAATTTTGTGTGCCGGGCCCTATTTACCTACATAATTATGTTCTATGACTTTAATGGGTTTATTGTAGTAATTCCGCACACAGGTACCTACATAATGACCAAAACTGATATAACTTTTATTTTTTTATGTCATCATACATATTCTCATAATAAACTTCTGGTGTACCTACATTACCACACAAATAGGATAAGTCACATCAAATACCTCCACAGGAGATTTTGAAAATTAAATATTTTGCTTTAAATAAACCAGTCGGATGGAAAATAAAAGTTAACAATTCAAATAAAGTAAAGATTTGCGACACCGACGTTGTGCTGTTCAAATATTTTTCCAGTGATCGTAAAACGAAGCGAGATAATGTAAATATTGTGACTTTTGTGTTCTGATTATGTTTCGCATTTATGTCATTATAATATGTAATATGAATAAAACTTCAAGCGTTTTATATTTTACTGATTGTAAAACCAGAAGTGATTTTGATTTTACAACTGTCTACCTATAATAAAATTATTGCCACTACTTATATTGCCTAGTTGGTTAATTTTACTGAGAGAAATAAACTCAGCATAATAACCGTTTGTGTATACGTCACACCTATCTTAAGATACTATTATCCAAGAATAGAGCAAATATTTCATTTGAATCCACAAAATTCTTAATGCAAAATCGCCAATTTCATCATCATCAGCCATATATATTGTCCCACTGATGGGCACAGGCCTCTTCTCACACTGAGAAGGCATTGATCACCACGCTTGGTCAAGGCGGATTAGCGATTTCAGACTTTTTAAGTCCAGGTTTCCTCACGATGTTTTCCTTCACCATTAGTCAATGGTATCTAAGATATACTTAGAAAGTACATATGGCTTTTTAGCAAAGTCACATTGGTACTTGCCAGGTTTCGAACCCGCACACTCGTAATCGAGAGACAGTTGCCTTAACCACTAGGCCATCATGACTCATCGCCAATTTGATAATACTCCATTGTTTATTTTACTTGATCTCATTCAAGATATGACAATATCCACCGCATGATAATGTTAAATCGTGTAAGCAACGATATCTTTCTTAAAACATGACTCAAACCTAAAGTGCATAACTATAATCGCAGCTTGCATTAATGGATACTCACACTATTTGGACGATGCATTCATACACTTGGAGGTAATGAAGATGGGCCAGTAACAAAAATGATTTTATTACTAATACTATGTATGATTCATACTAAATTCATGTATTACGAAATATTTAAAACAGCAAACATTTTTTTCTCACTATCTTAAGTGAAAAAAATTGTTTACTGCTTTAAAAAGGTTTTTTACCTGAAGTTAAACTGCCTGGACTAATCAATCTCTTATTTCTAGTTAGGTGACTATCAAAACTTCGTTTAATTCTATGAATGTTATATGGTAGATGAGTAATATTCCTATGATTACGAAGAATAGAAGATACTTACTAGAAGATACTTGGTTGAACGTTATGAGGTAGAATATACTTGGTTTAACACTGGCTGGCAAGGAGTCGAGTGAGTCGCAAGTGGCTCGAGAGAGGTGCGAGATGTTACACGGCGGATATAAATAAAAGAAGATTGTCCCCGAGGACCGCGGTCCATAATGTGCAGCGCGCTCCGCTGTGCACCGCCATGTTGTTCCTCTTTTCATATATTTAATTTGGTTTAAAAAATAATTATTTAAATATATAACTTGAGACCATTCTATCTATAAAATTGATTATAATTTTGCTTAATTTTTATAAAACATTTCTTAACAGTTTTTTTTCGAATACAACTAATATAGTAAACAGTTAATATACACTCATAGTCACACTCTTTCATTGCATCAATGTCTAATTGTTAGTATTGTGACATAATCAGTAAGTATACAAAATAATATTTAATATTCCTTCCACTATAATTAGGTTCTGCAATGAAATCAAAGCCTATCCTATGAAAACATACATTTTACGCTGAATTGGGAAAAAAGCTGATATCCTTGCTATCAAACTTTGACGACCACTATTGAAAATTATCAAAAATGCGTCCTAAAATATGCATTTCGAACTTTTTTTTTGGGTAAGTAAAGGTTATTTGCTTGTTATTTTAGGATATATATTCGGGCTCGTAGTAGATCCCGCTAAAGCTCGCACGATTAGGCGGGCACCCCGCACCCCGCGCCCGCCACACGCGCGCCTCCAAATAAAAGTGCTGCGTTGTCGCGAGCCAGAATTACGACGCGATCGCCTTTTATTATCTCTCTTTTTTAATTCAATTTTACGATAAACTCGCATACACTTCGACCAGCTCGTCTTGGTCACTTGGGATGACAACTAGTGTAGGTATTACACATAAATGTTTTTTTTATATGTAGAGAAAACTAGATTATTTTTTTATGTTTAAATATAATTATGTTGTTTTATTTTTTTATACCTAAATGAAAACATCATGAATCGGTGGGTCAATATAATTGCGGCTATTATATTCCAATAACAATAAGTAATATATTGAAGGAGGAAAATATATTCTCAATATAGAACATTTTTGGGATTTTCCGTAACAAAATTTACAAATAAGTTAGGTACTTATCTATGTATAAAATTGAATGTAAAAATAAAATTAATAAAAAAACAGAGTTATTAACATCAAGTCCCAAGACTATGTGAACTTTAAAATGGAAAACACAATCGTATGACAGTTAAAATGACCTGATCCCAATAAAAATAGGGCTTTCTTTGTTATCGCGGATGAAACTCAAGTGTATGCTGTGTCCTCGGCGCGGCCCGCTCACTCTACCCTCATTTGCATACAAGCTACGATTTGTGTATTGTTAATTAGAGCAACATAAACAGGTTCCGAATAATGCAGCCTCACCAGGACCGGTCCACTATGCTTTCTTGTTGCGCTATTATTGTTCCATCTGTTATTTAAATGGCAATAGATTACACCCCGCGATCCAAACGTTAATAAACAATTGAACATAATTAACACTGTATGTTAATTTTGTCAATATTGATTTATTAGTACCAGGTCTTATTCATACGCTGTTGTTAGTGTTGATTACAACCTTTTGTGCTCGCATGTCGTTCGCCCTAACAAAAGACTTCAACGCTTTTGTTTTTGAGTCTTCATATTAAATTAATAATAAAAAAATGCTCACTCTGGTTTTGTATTTTTATCTAACCTGTATAAATAAGTTAGATATATAAAGATTATTGAATTGCTTATTTGTTTTCATTTTATTAAAAATGCATCGGATATTTGAAGAAATTGCGCAGATGTTTTTCCCTGGGAGGTATAAAGTATCTTAAATATGGATCGAAAGCAAGAAAAGGCATCTGGCAGGCACTTAGACACAATATCAGTGTTGTGAGCGTGATGCACCGCGTTGTCGGAGACAATGTCGAGGGCGCTCGTAAATTCGTCCTAATACCGAGAGCGGGCCGAGCGCACGGCGGGTCGCGCACTCCACGACGCTTTTTATTGTCAAAACCCATAGCAACGCTGCCTTCCCTGATAACTTTATTGTTATTTACATCACTGAATTATCATACCGATAGCCCTTGTTTTACATTCGTGTAACGTCGTGTCAGAACCGGGCCTCGTATCTAAATTGCTTAATTGGAAAGTCTCGGAGAGAGGACGCTCGGATAACAGATATGAATATGTGTATTAGCTGAGACTGACCTTTCAATTGAGTCGCCACAAATTATAGTCGTCGACGGCTATTACACGATTTTATCTGCAATATAGAAAAGTCAAATAAACTAATGTTGTTTATATCTTGTTCTCGACATAAGCCGAGGTAATTCAACCCGTTGTAATTGATATCTTCGGGCAGTTTGTCTTGTTTCTTTTAATATCTTCCGGTCGATGACAACGAAATATTTGTAATTGATTAAATTCTATCAAAATTGACTAATTTAAGATCTAAGAATTATTTTATAATTTATAAGAAAATTTCATCTATAACGGACGTAATTTCTACATTTTAAGGCAGAAGTTGATATTTCTTATAAGTTTATTATTTTGTTTCATCATCGATTGAAATAAAATACAATAATAATATCAGCCGTTTCGGAACAGTCTCTCTCAAAATTATCCTTGTCAGAAATATAGTTTAGATACGCAGACCGGATGCATGCCGAAGACGCTAATATGCGCTATATTGCTGCCATCAAATGGCAATAAAAGATGAATCGATTACCAGCTGCGACAGACCCAGGCGGACGGGCGGCGCGCGCGCAGTACGCGCGGTGGGTGCCCTCGCCGCGCCTTCTAGGGTATGCACCCTTTAATCCCACATTTTATGCAACAATGATCGGATTCTGTCGTGAAAGAAGATATGTCGCACTGTATCCGCTTTTTGCAGACAATTCCCATTTACGTCTCATTTCTGAGATCGAGTCGACAGTAATTTTATAATTTTAAAACTTCGGAACTCGACTGAGTGGGCCAGTGTCCGAGCTGAATAAGACTTTACGAATTTTTAAACGCGAATAAAGTCTTAATAAACACTTTTTATGGTAGCCTTGTAATTTTATTTGCATTCGAAATAGGGCTTGTGGCGCGTGTTAGGCTAATAAGGAACGGATGACCGCTCTTTAACGATCCCTTACGTCGATAATATTCGCCGTCATGTGGCAAATGAAATCACGTTTCATTGCTCTGGGCTTCATAAGTTGTTACCAAAAAAGACACGGCATGAGTGTGGTCACCGGTTGCTCACCTACCTCATACAATTACTCGCGGCCTAACCGGTGGATACGTGACATTATTACTCAGCTAGAACACAAAATAAAAGATAACTAAGGGTTCATTTTCGTAATATCGCCTCAATAAAATGGATACAAATAGAATAAGTATCAATGTTTTTTCGAAGCGAAAATGGCTCTATAAATACTGAAACGACTATTTGAATTGTTCCCGACGCATAAAAAATAATATCAGTGCGTCGCATCTGCGGTGTTAATAAAATCCACACAACATGTGGCTTTGCAAATGCGATCTATTTAGACTTGGATATCGTCGCAACGAGAATAATGTTATCCCGGCACACCTCAGCCGTGTCACTCGCAAGGGCGTGTCGGAGATAAGTTTACATATTCTGTATGCATTATGCAAATTGAAGTTTTATGTTAAGCCTGCGAGGAGGGTGAAGGGGGGCGGTGCGAAGCCGGAGTGCTCCGCGCATGCGTTTGCGACATTTTACTCGCCACTGACGCGCGTCAATCTTGACTTTGACACTCGTGCGCACCACACATTTAGATAGGCCGTAATTAATGCGCAAGGACATATTGACGTATCAGGCACAGTACTGCACTCAGATATGTTAAACTGAATTATGTTTCAACACGACTGGCGAGCAATATATTGCTATAGTTTTAGGCATAGCTTTTCTCTTTGTAATATTTATAAATACAAAAGTAACTCTAGTTTGTCTGTCTGGTATCCTTTCACGGTATAATGATTAAACCGATTTAGATGACATTTGGTATGCAGATAGTTTGAAACCTGGGAGAGAATATATTTTTATCTAAGTACGTGAAGTCGGAATACGGATAAAAACCGCCAGAAACAGCTGGTATTAAACCAGCAAAACTCTCTAGGGACCACGATAACTGATCAAGATAACAAGTACACCCAACACTTAAACTGGATGACGAAATCAATTCACCGCTAATTGATATTATATTGTGAATATTAAACAAATTAATCGGCTCAATCGTAATTTAAATGCCATGCAATTATAGTCGATGTTATTATCTCAGTATTTATCACTGTGAACACGTTAATCTAAGATACAAGTCATAAACTGTTTGTAAGAGAGCTTTATGTGAATTTATAACTGATTGAACAAAGTGAAAAACTGTCATGCTTTTATAAAGTGACACTTATTTAAATGTATCGTCCTTTACGAATCACCTCTGATATAGTGCCACGTGCAAAAATGTACATTATAAAACCTTCGAGCTCTTAGAAATGAATGCGTAGTAGGTTTTCGTGTAAGAGAAAATTATGACAACACTCATGTGTTGTTAAAGTCTAATTTATTCATTAAATTCTAAACACAATAAAATTTAGACGACATTAAAATTTCACTAATTTTCAGAAATACAAAAATACCGGAAAGCTCTTCATAGTAAGGGTAATATTATTTTTAACTCTTAACAACTTACATATAAGCAACAACACTATCTGAATTATATTCCTTAATTTCAAATGTGTTCGTTGGTTCTAGTAAAGGTTGAATGAATGGCATGGGATTTATACTAAGCTGCTGAGTCTTGTGAAAGAGAAAATGTGTACCTAACTATCTATGTAATATATACTAAACAAGACATCGAAGGAACTAGTCTGCATAGTCCGTAGACCACTGTAGACTCTAGACTCTCTCACTATAGCTAGGTACAATATTCTTTTGGATCAAAGGACAATAGATAACTTAATACAAAGGCATGAAAACAAAACCAGATAATAATTATCTATTCTTTAAAGATTTCACTATAAATTATACTGTATAAATAAGCGTAAGTGATCAGCTTCTATGACGATCTAGACATTATCAACAATATTGATCTTATTAAATTGTAACAACATTGCGATATTAGTTGCTATTAATACACATGATATTTGCAAAAACCAGTTCATTCAAGCATGTAAACGTAAAATCTAGATTGTAGTGCAATGCACCATTATCACTTGATCTCAATAACAACATAAGTACAGTTGCGGGTGTGAGGTGCGCGGGGAGCGGCAGTTCATTCATCAAGCCTTCATAAGGCTCTAAACCTAATTCGACACAAGCAGCCTCGCAACATCCGCTCTTGCAAAACGTTATTTCATTCATAACTTTAGCACGTGCCGTGTTTACACCGAGCTCAAAACAATACTGCTAATTAATATCGTAATAAAGCGTAGTAGAAACACGTATGAATGAATGTGTTATGCGATGAAGCATGGTTTAATGTAATCGTGGATAAAGTTCTTTGTTAGTTAAATGCATTTATTGAAAACGTGCTGTAAATGGCGTTGCATGCTGTTTTTTGTAAGATGGTTTTTGGACATAAAAGTCTACATCCCTACATATATTTTTATTAAAGAGCAAATGCCCAGTGAATGGTAGTGATGAGAAATAAAATTCGGTTTACAAAGGCGTAATAAAATGATAATGTGCAGAATAAGGTTTTGTGGGTTTGGTATGACCACAGCCGATAGTGTTTGCCGCGCCCACGCGACGGCGAGCGACGGAAAATAACATTTAAGTTGAGCCGATGACATCAGCGCCTGCGCCGCGCCGCGCCCGCTACCGCGCAGCTGCACTCGGCGCACGCGCACGCAATCAGCATCTTTAACAAAATATAAGAATATACTTACTAAAGATGACAATAATAATTATTATAACACGGAAATTGTAATTCAGTAATTGTATTATGAACAAGTTATTGTTATTTTGTTTACATTAAATAATAATTTCATTTCCAAGTTTTTGTTGTGAGGCTTCTCACCTTTTGCCACAGGAAGTTTGTAATAAAACTGGTAACAGTTAGGTTTGCTATGTAACGTGTGGTTTTCGACATAAGGTGTTTATTAAAAAAAACTTGATTTGCGATTATTATCATTGCAATTAATAACAGGTCATGATTGACTTTAGTACGACTGGGACAACGGTCAGAGCCTTCGTTCGAAGTCTAGTCAATTACTTCCTTAAGATTTAGTGACGTAACTTATAATAAATTTAAACATTATAAAAGGACTGAACGTACGTCTGTCTGCCATAGACAAAACGGCCTCGCTCGATCTGTGGTAAGACAATCCGTGCGATGAAAGCAGTCGCGCTCTTCCTAAATCAACGTCAAATTACCACCTTTTAATCTTTTGTAAGCGATTCGGTTACACACACGTGTTCTAAACGCAACTAATAGTCGCAGCGACTGAAATACTGACAGAGATTGCCGTATAAATCTGACGTTTGAGATATTTTACACGTCTTTGTTACAAATACATGTTTGTCGGCGAGCAGCTATATTATTTTACTATTAGCTGGTGAATGGAGCGCGATGTCGTAAATGACCCATTCTTTTGTGGTAAGTTTCGGGTTTAAATTTATTATAGCACTATGCTTGAAATAGTCATTTAAGATAGAATCGGTATAAAATTGGGTAATGTTACTCTTTGTACACTAAAGTATTATGTAATAAGAATCGGGCGATGTCGCTGAGAGATCATCGACACTTAAGGCTTTATAGACAATAAAGCAGACAAGTGTAATGGGATCTCACGTGCCAGCCGGCCTATAAGACGGGTCGGAGGGCATTCCGTTAGGACTCATTGTGAAAGGGACTCTGGACTAAAGGATCCTTGCTGTAGTAAAGAATAGTTTGCACATAAGGAAATGAAATCCCAAGCTGTTGAAGAAAACCAATTGTGCAGCTCTTTACTATGCAGATTTACTGAACAATATGGACGTAAGTACTGATGTGGGAGAATTAAAGTATAACTTCGGAGTATATATTATTGGTAAATATTTGGAGTGTTCAGAAAAAAATATCGTCTAGTTACTTGAAAAAAAGTTGCAAGATTTTTTTACGATTATTGAAAATGAGTATTACAAAGAGATATTTTTTAAGTTTTCAGAAGCTAAGTATTCTATATTATGTTTTCTCACGATGTTTTCCTTTACCGTTAGTCAGTGACATCTAAGTATTCTCTTTATTTTAATTTGATTGTACTTGACAACTATTTCTAGTACAAAATGATTTATTTTTATATATTATCAGATATCTATTCTAAGGATGGTAATTTTATGCCAATCAACATGACTCTATATCCATTTAAGTTGAATAATTGAATTGTAATTCGGTTAAGTCGAGTGATAGTAATTCCGAATGATAGGCCTTATAAGTTCACAGACGTAGATTGCCGGTGAAGATAATTGTCTTGAGTTAATGTTGGCTAAACAAAGTGCGTATGTTGTATGAATGACGGGCGCGCGGCTTGCGCCCCAGGCGTATGGCAATAGCAACTCGCATGGGAAACCTTCGGACATATGCTTTAAATGCTTTAACTATGGTTTACACGCATGTAATTTAAACTATATTTAACATTAATATTTCAAGACCATACAAACTGAAAGTATTCTAACCGAAGCTACACTTCAATTATCAATTTAAGGAATTGAATGGTGGAACTATAAAAAATCAAGGTAAACTAATAAAAAATCAAATTAATAATGTATGAGAAGTATCTCTGGTAAATCTCCATTAGGTACGTGCATGAAACCTAAAAAAAATATGTGTCGTGGTCGAGGGCCAGCCCTCAGTTGATATGGGCCAACACAATGGCCTGCACACACGTGCAGCGATCCATTACACGGGATAAGTGCGGCTAATTCCCACTCTTGAATGCTGCGTTCACGCGTTAGAACAACCATCGCAGGGTGTACAAATAGGCATAAACTCAAAGAGGTTTCTAGATTTTAAATAACTTAATCAAAGGTGATTTTAGTTGAAGTCAGACTTTGTATTGTATTCCAGCATAATTTGATACAATTTGGCAGAGCAAGAAAATATTACTATATTTCCGTACGTGTCCTTGTTCGGTTTAACAAAATAAATAAAGAACATGTTATTTGTTGTTTTACTCCTATTTAGCAAAGCAAATGATATTTTATGAATTTTAATACGAAACCTGATTTACTTAATCAGTCGTGGCAGCTGTTTTCCTGTAAATCTCTCAAGTGGTCAGTAACGTTCGAGTACAATCACTTGCTCTATGTATGAGGTGCTTATTCATTTGTGCGTCGCAGTCGGCTCGTTAGCAATTGGACATGCCCGTTGCACGAAATATTTCAGCGATTGAAGCGGCGGTAAATTGCGCGCAACAATAGCACGCGTCCGCGGCATGCGGCATGCGCCTGCGCCGCTACGAGACCCTATTTACTACAAGAGTTTTACGATTCACTCGTTATCTTTAAATTATGTTTACTGGTTTAGAACAAAATTATACACCTAGGTCTCCATGATACAGTTGGCAGTTGCGTTCTTTACGTGTAAGTTACTTGTCAGATAATTGTTTCTGTACTGTAGTCGAAAGCAATAAATAACCAACCAATGACAGTGAACAGTATTACCTTACGGAGTGGAAAACGACATAAAGTGACAGCGATTCCCATAGGCCGTACCGCTCGTATTAATTACAGCGCAGTGATCCGAGCGGAGCGACGTCGCGCGTCGCAGGCGCATCCATCACACGCGTCAGATAGCGCGTTATGAACGACGCACAGATTTGTATTCGTAATTTGTACTACTGTCATCACATTTCAAAGACAAATATAAAGGATTGAGGACCGGAATGACAAGTGTCAACGGGCTCATTCGGTTGGTATTTTAAGAGAGGTTTTTATTTAACACGAGCAACAAGAGGTGGATTGATCGAGACAGGTTTCAAGTGCCGTTCGATGGCCAGGTAACGTCGCGTCGCCGAGTCCTTTAGTGTCTCGCCCAGCATTCCGAGAAATGTCCTTACCTAACTCTTCACGTTTAACCAACAACAATCACATGACTCTGCTTATGTTTCTGTCTCTCACGGTTTATTATTTTATTGCTAGCTTTTGTACGTTTTATTACGAAATGTGTGTCTTGCTGCAGGTCGAGTTGATTGAAAAATTAAAAGCATTTGATGGTTTAATAATGGCTGCAGTCCGTAGTAGGCGGCACTACTTTCTACTGTTGAGGGAACCTCGAAAAGATCTTCGTTGATGGTAAAACTTGATATTCCGTGTAATTTGCTGTAAACGGTTATAATTTTGCACCCAAAACGTGTGGCGTGTGTGGAATATTAATTGACCGGGTATCGAGCCTGTCGTCGGTTTACAATTACACGCACCGATGGTATCGGATGCGCATGCGCCGGCGGCAGCGTGCATGCGTCAAAATTTAATTACCCGCAAATTCGCCACTCACTCGCTCGGGATCGTCGAGATTCGTATCATTTCGGCCGCAACTTCACAACATCCGCTCACATTAACACGACGCTGACGGAACGTGTATCCAAATATCAATCATTATTGATTGGCATTCCGGTTGTTTGTTGAAGCTTTTGTAAATCTAATCCAGTAATTAGATGAACTAGTTCTTTTTTAGTTCAGTAGCATGGCTATTGTAGCGTGTAACTCCATTTTTTATTAATTTACAATTTTGGTATTTCAAGATTTTTAAGTAAGTTTTATCATCATATTTAATGGGCCTATAGCTAGCAAATATGAAAAGAGAAACGTTTACGGAATAAGTGTTGTGGTCTTTATTATGAGAAAGAAAGTAATTATCGACAATCGCTGCGAATTAATGATCATTGATGGACCATTCATGTTCATTTATTACCAATCATCCAAATGTTGCTAAGTCATTGAATATTAATTAACAACTGTGAATACTCGGGGTATCTTCTCGATCTGGCCTGTTGTGTCGCCTCGTACATATTTATCACAAACATTGTTCAGTATAATGTTGGCTTCACTTGCATTATGTTATTTATGAGTTTTGATAGTCATACTTGTTTTACCACCTTCGAGGTTCGAGGCAAGATATTGAGATAGAGAAGTGAGTCGTCACGGGTGTGGCTGTGATTCACTTACGACTCTAATTTCTTAGAAGATAGTATTGTGATTTTGAATATCTATCTTTTCTTTAATAATAGCTTAATTGATGTTCGATGATTCATTATGACAGCGTGGTCCGCCGTAATTTGTTAGTTGTCGATGTTTGAGTTTTTAATTATACGTAACTAAAGATGTGTTATTAGAGGGGCGGGGTGCAATGTTTTCGTCACGGCTATCTCTCAACGAGTGCGATGCGTGCGCTCTTGTTCGTTTTGGACAGGCGTATTAACTATGGTGTTTATGCTGGTGAAGTGCACTCACATTATGATTTGATATAGGTATCTAACAGATATGTTTCTGGAAAATAATATAGTTCTAATTATATTTCACTCAACAATCGGCATTGATTTACAACGCTTTACAATTAACTGATGTGAGAGCACAATAAAACAACCAAATTTATCGGTACGTTGAATAATAATAAATACTGTTGACAATGTAAAGCTCATCCATCTTTTATGAAATTCGGATACGTTCATAACCTACTGGTTCTGGAACAGCTAAAGAGGTCTTAACAAATTGACATGTCATCTTTTTTGCAGTGGTTACTTTTCTTCTTTGGTTCTTAGTAAACAAAGAAAGTGGTGGTGTAAAAAAGTATTCCTTTTCTATAATGTATGTGAACATTGTATTGTATAAGCATCAGAGTTTTAAAACACGCTTTTATTAGCTCGGGTTGTATGTATGTATGTAACGGAATCTTTGAACCTAATTTTCACTGGTTTCTAGACGTCTGATCAACTTGGAACTTTGCACACGTGTTAAGGGCCGATGACAATGCAATATTCCGATAAAAAAAAAACTAAAAAAACACGCTTTTATTGCTGACCGAACTAAAAAATGGAAAATAAATAATAGTTTAAAAAAACTAAAAAAACACGCTTTTATTGCTGACCGAACTAAAAAGTAGAAAATAATTTTTAAATAATTCAATTCAGAGTAAAAAGCGTGGGGTGCTTGATATTTTAATTATTACACCTATTCTATTGGCAACCATTTATGAGAGGAGAGTCATGAAAATATAGGAAAATGCACCCCACGCTTTTTACTCTGAATTGAATTATTTAAAAATTATTTTCTACTTTTTAGTTCGGTCAGCAATAAAAGCGTGTTTTTTTAGTTTTTTTAAACTATTATTTATTAAAAAATATTATAGTTTGTAAGCACCTCATCTGGGATTTATATCTCCCAGTAGATGAAGAGAAAACAATATGAGAAGATTAAAATTTGATTTAGACATGCTCTAAATTATATAATCTCTTTCCTCTTTAGATCCTCTAAAGAATAATTAAAGCTTGGTCTATAAAACAATGAAGTTCAAATGTCATAGTAATAATCTATATGTATGTGTACGGACAGTGCTCGTAGAGACGACGCGCTGGCGCGCCCTGCTGCGCAGTGACATGTCAGCGGTCGTCCAGCCCTCAGCTAAGACAAAAGACAAATTAATTTTGTACACAAGGCATTTAATTTGAATGTGAATAGCATGAAGTGCGACGAATGGCCGCGGAGAACAATGGCCGGCGCCGACGGTCCCGCCTTTTTGTTTTACACTCAATGAAAGTAAAAAGTATAAAATCTAAACGTTCAACAGACAATTCCGTATTATGATATGGACACAGTAATGGAGGGCTGGCGAGGCGCCTAATAGCTTATAATATTAAATGTACGTGATGGACCAGAGCGAAGTGCGGCTATGAGCTCACGGGTCAATGCGGCCGGAAATAATCGTTAAGTGTAAAATTTTTGATCATAATGCGATGAATTATCCCAGAATGGTGGCGGCTCAAATTGCTTACACACAATTCGATGTTCCTTGGCATATTATATGGGGTGTCTGAGTATTGTTTTTTTATGTTATAGCCTCTCTGATGTGTGGTTTTGTCGCTAAAAACTATGTAATAACAACAACGAAGTATCGTATAGTTGTTAGTTCGGCACATAATTTATTGCGTATAGTGTAATAAAACAGTGAATGTATTGATGTTTCATTAAATTGAAAGCAAGTTTTGATTAAAACCATCCTGTCCGCTACAAATCTTGAGTGATGAGAATAAGTCAGCTCGAGGCGACGGATGCTACACACCTAACGACGCGGCCTCGTGTTTACTTTATATCATTAGTCCATCAATCAAGATCTGTTGAATCGTAACTGTTAGTTAAACACTAACAATCATTGGGTCCGTGGCTCGGCCGCCCATCAATCAGCGGCTGTTGACGCGCTGCCTTCGGGTGTCGCGTCATGTGCGCCGTCGCCGCTGACCGCGGCCCGAGAGCCCGCGCTCTTCAACGCCCTCTAATGACAGCCCTCGCGCCGACCTGACACATCCAATTCACATGTTAAATGGAATTCCCTTTGCGTCTCGAAATTACCAACGTCCGTGTTATTAAAGTGTTTGTTTCTTAGAGATTTTTTGTTCAAATGTTTCATCCAATTAGTGCTACCGTGTCGAAAGGATAATGTTGTGATGAACGTATAAAACGTTTAGCGTGTTAAAAGCGGAGCCTTGTCGGCGGCGATAACAAAGTACCAACGAGGACATCGTGCACTTGCCTATGCGATAAATATTAGTGTTAACTTGATTTGTCACTTCATCTTTACTTGTATTAACTGTTAAATCTTTGTATTTATGTATTATGAATTATGCATGTACGTCGATGGCACCTGTTATAAGTAACGATTCACATTTGTTTGCTGACGTTTTGTGCAGATGCAACATTTGTATTATTATTGAGATGCGACGTGACGCGCATAATGAGAGAATTGATCGAATATGGGGACCGCTACAATCGCAATTGATCCATGTTTATGCATTGAAGGCTATAATGAAAGGCTAATTTTGTTCTACTAGTTGTTTCCTGAACAGTAGCGGCGTTAGGGTAGGGCGAGGTGGGGCGACCGCCCAGGGCGCCGGATCTGAAGGGGCGCCGCAGGCGCCCTTTTTATATCCTCTCACTCTTTGAGGCCTACTTACCCTAATACTATAGTTGGTCGGTGGGTCATCTTAGGGGCGGATTTTGCTTTTTTTTGCTTAGCAAAAGTTTTCTTTACAAAAGTTTTCTTGAATTTTTCATCAAATATCTATCAATTTCGGGTTTTTCTGCTTTATTGACATTAGAACGCAAAAGTTGACAAAAAAAAAGTTGCCGTCAATTTTCCGACGAAGGAGAATGGGCGTTTTGGTGCCCCTCCAGTATCGTCTTTACCATAAGGGCACTCGGGGCGCCAGCATTGTCACGGGGCGCCCCAAAAACGAAGCATACAATTATTGTAATATTGTTACTAGCTGTTTCCCGCGGTTTCACCCGCATCCCGAGGGAACTCCTTCGCACACCCGGGTAAAAAGTAGCCTATGTCCTTTTTCAGGCTCTAGACTATCTGTGTATCAAATTTCATTTAAATCGGTTCAGTAGTTTTGGCGTGAAAGTGCGACAAACAGACAGACATAGTTACTTTCGCATTTATAATATGTATAAGTAAATTATGTTAGTTATGTTGCTGATACCTATTACTTAAAAAATAATAGTTTAAAAAAACTAAAAAAACACGCTTTTATTGCTGACCGAACTAAAAAGTAGAAAATAATTTTTAAATAATTCTATTCAGAGTAAAAAGCGTGGGGTGCATTTTCCTATATTTTCATGACTCTCCTCTCATAAATGGTTGCCAATAGAATAGGTGTACTAATTTAAAATATCAAGCACCCCACCGCTTTTTACTCTGAATTGAATTATTTAAAAATTATTTTCTACTTTTTAGTTCGGTCAGCAATAAAAGCGTGTTTTTTTAGTTTTTTTAAACTATTATTTATTTTCCATTTTTTAGTTCGGTCAGCAATAAAAGCATGTTTTTTTAGTTTTTTTTTTTATCGGATTATTGCATTGTCATCGGCCCTTAACACGTGTGCAAAGTTCCAAGTTGATCAGACGTCTAGAAACCAGTGAAAATTAGGTTCAAAGATTCCGTTACATACATACAACCCGAGCTAATAAAAGCGTGTTAAAAAAATTGCGCTCGCTTCGCTCGCGTTCTAACTCTTATTCTTCTGTTTTTTTCTCACCTTATTATTTATAGTTTTATGGGGTTCCGTAGGCGACAAAGAAACCTTATAAACCAGGGTGTCCACTATTTGAAAAATCAGGGAAGCAATAGGTGGTGACGGATTTTCAGGGAAAAGTAAGAGTTATGAAATACAAATATGATTCCTAAGAATTTTGATGCTGATATTCCTAAAAAAAATTCGCGCTCGCTTCGCTCGCGCCCTTACTCATATTGGTATGATGTTTTCTTAGCTTTTTTACGTGGACACCCCGCTTATAGTTTCGCCATGACCGTCTGTCTGTCTGTCTGTCCGCGGCATAGCTAAGTGTTCTTAGTACAAGAAAGCTGAAATTTGGTATGGATATGTATACAGGGTTTTTTTAACTAGTGCTAAAATTTTGTCAAAATAAACTTAAACACTTTTTAACAACACGTATTTTTCAGTTTGTTAGGTCTTAGTACTAAAAAAAAGTTATCGTATGCGAAAAATATTCATTTAAGAACTTGATTTGTTTAAAACTTGCCGGTCGGCTTGTGCGTAGATATCAACTGAGTCGTATTGTTCTAGTGAGCTCTCTCTCGCATGCTTAGGCAGTGTAGTACTATTACGAAAAGATTATGCCCATGTTTTACTTATTTCATAATAGGACACGTGTGAAAAAAAAATGATCAAAACATTGAAATGTATTCTATTACTGTTACCGAACCACCAAAAACGTTTACGCACTGGTTAAAAACTTTTCCTGTATTGATCACGCCGACGCCGATTCTTTCCAAAGGTCGGAACCCTCGGTGCGCGAGTCCGACTCGCACTTGGCCGGTGTTTTTTCGTATGGGTTTAAATTGCACTTAGGGGGCGCCGCAAAATCTCGCCCAGGGCGCTGATGGGGGTAAAACCGGCACTGTTCCTGAAGTTTCAGCAGCTTTCCGAGGCAAGAACTACTTCACGCACCCGGTTGAAAACTATCCTATGTGCATTACTTTCGCATGTATAATATTAGTGGATTCGTAAGTACTAATATGACATCCCTATTACGTACCTACTTGTGTCGTATTTTGAAATAGAATATTGGAAAATTGTGAAAAAGTTTAGTTTGGTAAATAGATTTATACGTACATTTCAAAATTGTTATCCACAAATGTGAAATAATTACAAAATGTAATGGAAATGTTTAATCCTAATAAGAATTAACTCGATGTGTTTAACACAACACATTATAATAGGTACGGCAACCAGCAATCACGTACCTATATAAATTATTTTAAAACACAACAATAAATAACATATATGCATCAAAATCGCTCGTATCTAGCTCAGAGGCTGTCATCGATGGTTCGGTTTAATTTAATTGACTGAGCTGCGTACCGATGATAAATGTAAGCGGGGTTAAGCATATGCGCGGGACTCATGAATAAATCGCCCCTCGGTGAGACGAGCTGATTTGCGATAAGCGTGTATTTATTGCGTTATTTGTGCGCCACCTGATGGAGACGGCGAGTAGCCACCGCCGCGGGAGGCGCTCTATTGCCTTCCAAGGATCGGCTTGGCCGTTCCTCGTCGATGATATAGCGGGAGCGGGGAATGCAAGAGCTGTTCAGTTTGGTAGACGCTGCAGTAAGATGTTGAATTGACAATGCTCAGTGCCAGTTTAGTGTTTGGACTGATCCTTTACCTTAGCAGAACATGCGGACTAACATACTGGTTGTATTTAATTCACACTTAGCAACATATTACCGAGATTTCAAAACTATTTCTTTTTCATGAACATCTATTTCATTATTCACTCAGTTTTGAATCACGCCTGTTCTGAAAGAAAATTAGGAATAGTAATATTAATGACTGTTCCAACTAGTCTACTTGGCCTAATTAACGAGTTTTGGATCGCTTTAGAATAATTCGCGAATGTTTCCGCTACATCCTGATCGGTGTAACCGAGTCCTGACTCCGCGGCATCCCTCCCGGGAACAAGCGTGCGGAACGCGCCCCTCACCACATAAATCACGGCGGACATAACAGCATTAACTGTTGATGGATTTCGCCCATTCAATGCTCAGCGTTGATATCTGTACAAATTGCCTTCCTGCCCTTTTTATTGTCTTCGATATTTCGAATTGAATAATTTTAAATTGTTTTATAATAGTGTAGAATGTCTGTAGTGAATGTAGTTGGTCGTCAGATTTAATGACTTATATATGTATTTATGATGAAAGTATGAAAGCACGCGATGGTATATCAATGAAGTGCACAGAAGCAACTGTTGACTCAGTGACATTTAAAGCTGGCAATCTAATTATATTAAACGATATTCAGTTGCGCAACGATGAGTGCCGCGATATATTCTCGTGTAGGCAGATATTAGAGGACAAGACGAGTAATTGGACTGCGCCGGAGCACGGCAGCGATCAATTATGTTTATGTGAATAGTAATTATTTTATTATGCAAGTTGATTGAATGGTTCTAATTTGTGGTTGCTCTACTTTACTTCTGTAATTTCTCATAATTATATTAGCTACGGTATGGTTGGTTAATTTTTTATTGAATTTAGGTACAATCTTCATCGTAAATCAATATATCAAAATCGAAAAATTCATAAAACCATAATGGATGAGTAAACATGTGAACAGGTAAATGGTTAATCTCTTCGTTTTGTAAACGATTCCAATCGTAATCAAGGTAAGTTAGTCAATACTGAACGCAAACAAGCATAAGTTACTGTGGACGTCGAAAATAAATTTATGTTCATGTAATGATATTCCGAAAGCGATACACACAGTACAAGTTGGTATGAACGCGTACAAAGTGAGCAACAGGCTCACGTCCCGCGCCCGTACGCGGCCGCAGGCGCCGATACACGTCGCAAACTAAAAATGTGTATAAATTATGAAGATTACATGAAAAAGAGAAATGTGTTACATTTAATTTTATTACATACGATAACTTATGGGCTAGGCACGGCACTCGCTTGAAAAACACGTTGCCACGATTGAACACAACTTTAACAACGTAAGATACATATAAGAAGTAAACAATTTTAGTATCAATCCCCTTATGGATAAGCCTCAACTTAGGTCTGCACTTACATTTTAATTAATGCTATTTGCCGATTGTAGTATTTCATAGTTACATACAGATCATTTGTGACATTAAAATATCAATTATTTATGGTGTTGAGATAGAAACAGCTTTTCGAGAAGAACTTATCCTTTGGCTTATCTATGCAAAATTGTTAGTATTATAAACGAGGAACGAGTCTCTACAAACTAGATATTATTAGATATAATAATAATCAATGTGTCGTCAGTTAGTCAAATCAAGTTTTATTAGCTTTAGATAGGTAGTTTCCGGCATTCTAATATTTTGTTGCGAATATCGTCATTTTAAGTTATGTTTATAAGGTATTAACTAAATTATTAAATATTGGATTGTATTGCAGGCTATCTAAGTAGATATTATCATTTTGTTGAAGTAGGTAATAATTATTCATTATTATAGCAGTTTTCTTTCTTGAGGCTTAGCGCGACTAACTTACGTGACTCTTATCTCCATGGCCTTGTTAAACACAAAACATGATAATAACTTGGTCCAAACATAATTTCATGTTTATTTATTGGCTGTTTACGCTCAAGTTTCTTTATAGCGGCCGGTGTCTATTATCAACATTATAACTTACCTATAGATACAGCGTTATCTGGGAGACATAAAACTGGTACAAACCTAAGACCCCGCAATCTAGTATTAATGCGATATGGTGACATTTGAGGACGTTTTCCGCATGATCCTCGATACCGTCCGAGGACATAAAAGGTTCTATTAATTTAGGTGTAGATACTTTGTCGAGGATTGCGGACGTCTCAGTAGATGATATCTTTGGTAATTTGTAGTGAGGAAACTAATCAAAATATTTGTTTATCTGCGAGTGGGAGCGATCGCGATGATTATCGCGGCTCATAATGTTCGCGCGTCGGTCGATAGCTTATCTCTGAGACCGCGGCTTGTCACTTAAGCATTGCTGGAATATTCTTCCCGACTTTATAGCCTTTTGTGAATGACGATGTCGAGTTCCGGCGAGATACAGGGTGCGGCTTCTCTTGATGTATATTCAAATTATTTTGAAGGGTTTTTTTATCGAATATTCAGGTTTAGTAGTCAATGCTAAGTGCCATTATATGCGCATGTGATATGTAACATGCCATAGTAACATGAGTAAACATGTTATAAGCTGATTGACAATGAAAATGAAGTGTTAATAAAAACTAGGCGATACACTCGATGTCAAATTGTCAATCAAAGAACATGTTCAAAAATCTTGAACAGCCTCGGAATGTCACAACAACAAACAAGGAACTCAAATCAACAATATAAGGTGATCATAGGAGAACAAAAAATATTTGTCCGAGTCTGCTAATGTGTAACTAAGGCCGAGACGCCGAGAGTGACACGGAAACTCTCTTCACACACGTCTGACCTCCAACAAAGGAGTTCTGTTTGACTTGTGTCGCTACTAAAATATTGAAACGAGCACCGAGTGCGTGCTTGCCTCTGTGACAGTGCTTGTCCATGATAGGTTTGTGTTACAGTCAAAGATTTAACTAGTACTGCTTTAACTATATTTAATAGCATCTTTAGAGGATGAGCCAAGTGAAAAATCTACTGTGTACGGTGATGTGGCTACTTTCTTAAAGAATTCGTCATTTGTAAATCTCTGTGCTTAATTTGTAAATCTTTGACAGTCGTTACGGGTAGTTAGAAGCCAGGAAGTCTGATAATAAGTCTTACAGAGTAACATCGTGTTACAGGGTAACGACATTCGGTAAATACTGGTATTCAAATGCATCGGTTATCTACGATACGGCTTGGCAGATGATGATAATACTAATATATAAGGTAGTAGGTAAGTTAACTAAATCTTATTCATCATCAGATAATACCACTACAAAAAAAAAACATGATGTAAAGTTAGGCACAATCCACATTCATATTACCAAAAGAGGTGGAGGCTTTACCTCTTTTCTCACAAAGCATGCACAATGCTTATACGCAGTTATAGCATTTTGATATTCTATTTTGAATACTTTACATTTTTGTTGCTACGCCGTAGTCAATTTATTCTACGTCAAATCAAAATTATCAGTTCAAAATTAAATAGGTAAAGTACAGCATAAATACTAGAATTGTTCAAGTAGGTATTACAATGTAAGGTAACAGAGGGATATAACGATGCGATATCTTATAGGTACCTTGATAAAGCTACGCTACGTTGTGTGCACATTCCTATAGAGCAGAGTCTCACGCACATGTTTGTTCTCGCGACAACGGATGGTACGGTTCACTGACGCGCAGTGTCCGGTAAAGTTCACTACATACTCACTGCGAAATCACCAGCCCTCCGACCAGTTTCTGTTTGCTTAGAATATTTCAGCTGACCAGCACTTTGGAAAGCACAGATTTGACGAACATTACATGTAAGAAGGATCGCTTCCGCCTCTTTGGTTTATATGCACGTAAAAAACTTTTTTTATAAAATATTAAGCCAATTTCAAATACACTAAAAGTCATCTCAAATATTTATCTAACATGTCTAGAATAAGAAAAGCCTCTTAATTAAAAGTTATTTTAAATTTTTTGTACAAATTAAGTTGGTGTCTAACAACTAATATTGTTCTATGCATTTTTGACACAGACTTCAAGGGCAAAAGATATGTTTTTGAAGTTAGTAAGTTATTTTTTGTAGAAAAAAAATATTACCTATTCGCTTTCAGTGGATATTTTTTGCCAAAATTCATTACTTCTTGAGTTCGTTTGAATTCAGGAATAATAATGCTGCCTACAGAAGCAGTTTCTTGAATATAATGAAAGACTTCCCAACCAAATTAAAGAAATAAAGATGGTACCAATTTAGAGGTTCTTATGTATACAAGAAAATTGTTAAAACTTATTTAAAAAAAGTAACCATGCAGTTTCTTGCCCGTTCTTCTACATAGGAAACTACTTTTAGGAATGAGCAACTAATTTCTTTTTTATGTTGACTTTGAAAAGTGCTTGTTATTATATGTTTTGAATTGAGGTGGGTTCGTCTAATAATAAAAAAATGGGGAAACGTGGACATATAAAACGTATACATAAAAAAGTAGAACATGGAATGTCCTTCTGTCTTTAAGTTGGTGAAAATATCATATTCGATACGTATTGTATTTCATACATTACATATATTATGTTATCATTCTGTTGGATAATAAACATAACGATGATAAAATGTTCTCAATTAACCGATATGATACAATTAGCTCGTATGTTTGCATCCGTTAGGGTATAGTACACCTAATTGGACTACAGAACGTGTGTTTAGGACTATTGATTTATGCATAGCCACCGTCTTAAACAAATGATCGACTTCCTGGTAACCGTAGAGGGAGGTATGGGAAACTTCAATAGCTTTGTTTATGTAACGAGTGAATCAAAGTAAACCCGTGGTCAGTCGCTGTATGAGCATAATTCTTACAAAACAAACCTCAGAAATCAGTAATCACGATAAAAAGAATAAATATAATTCTAAAGCATAATATATTCTAGCCTTGCAATAGATAAAGGTAACGAAGTCATGCACGGTCGTGTTTTGTTCAATATTGGACGATTTTGTCTCAATAATTCCAGCGTAGGGCCGGTGTCACGCGAACATTCGCCAGCACCAATTAGTTGGCGCCTTGCTCCGAACACTGCACAATAAATCAATAATTAAACAGTTCATCTACCGGCAAATGCTGATTTATTTGCCCCTTCTGGCCACGCTCGCGTCTGTGTCGCGCGACTTATTATTGCCTACCTATTGCTGATTGCGATGTTAAATAAAGTGCAAGCGTCACTGTTAGGTACCTGTACATAGCTATTTATTTTCCTTTTGCCGGATGATCTGTGAAGAGGTTTAGCCGTTGGCAAGATGTAATAAGTAATATTATTATCTTAAAACTCGTAGAGGCAAATAAATGCTAAATTATTGATTTGTATTCCGGTTGTGTAAATGAAGTTTTTGTATAAATCAAGTCACAAAGTAAGGCACTTACCTATGCGGAATATATAATAATAGTTATATAATATTATATATGCGTAATCATAAATAGTTTGACAGCTCATTTTCAACTATCTCGCCTGAAAACCTGTGTTCAATTCTCAAATCGACCAATTTATGGTGGATTCTTTTGTTAGGAAATTGTCAGTAATAGCTTTGCTAACGGCAACAATGGGATGGTGGTCATTTTGCGTTTAACCTTTAGTCCATTATTGTATATCTTTATTATAATATCAATCGCTACACGTGACGTGGGTTGGGCAAACCAACCCAATCTATTGAGTCAGGGTCAAGAGGGACTACCGCACGACGATGTAGGTACCTATCGGTCAATAAAGTTTATGTACTGAATATGATATTATCCAGAGAGGCTTGAAGTCACACGGCACACTAACACTGATTAATACCCTTCTCTATATGATTGGTAAATTCCCGCAATCAGCAAAGAAACACGCTAATACGTTGAGCATAGCCAGTGTTTGAGTAACATTTCTTTGTTAATTTCTCTCTAAGCGGCACAAAGTGAAAGATTAAGTGTAGTTTACTTTGTGCATTAACGAGCGTGTCCGATCTGAACAGGGCTGAGTTTTCACACACGCACTGCTCATGTTTGTGCAGGGCATTAGTGGCCGGGCGTAACTGTCGCGGATGACGACAGCACACCAACACGGTAATGAAGTCTACTTGCATGTACGTGTAAATAAGCACAACGCATGCAGATACAAGACATTCATTCAAGAGGAGGCTTTTTGTTGTAAGCGTTCAAGATCAACGAGCATAAACAACAGCGGGCGTGCGTCACTTACTAGCAATCATTACTGAGAACTCTTGAAACCGTGCGCTTGTAATCTTGAACGTTTCAAATTAAAGTAAATTAAAGACATGGAACAGCTATCTTAGGCGACGCCGTGTAGTGGCGTCGGTCGCGTCAGGCGTCAGGCTTGGCGCGGCGTCACCGACAGCTCTCCGTCACCACGAGGGCTCTTCGCGAGGCCACCGAGTGTTTTCATACACACACAACGCGCGGACGTGTTAATTCGTAGACACTTGGTTTTTTTTACCGCGGTGATCGACGACTGTGGGAACGTTTTGGGTGCCTTCGTTAGAAGTACCTACTCCACTCCGTAACGAGCAAACAGTCGGAATAACTCTGAGTATCGCTCCTGCGTTAAGTGGCCCTACGCTGTTGGAATTTACGACATTTCACGTGTAGGCAATAGGCGATCGAGTTCAAGCTAACGCCTGTAGATGCGTAGCGCGTGTTATAAAAATCATTTTGGTTTCCAATTTGAGCGTTATTGTCTGCGAGACGAGAAAGTTGTCGATGGCGCCGACACCAATAAAACGTGCGGCAGCGGTGCGCACGCGCGGCCGGCCAAGTGGAGTTCTGCGAGCGATAACTCACACAGTTTCTCAGGCCACTCAGATGTGGCTATCGTTTTTAATGCTGTTATCATTGCGAGAAATGTGTCGAGATTATATCGGTCTGCAGGATCATACATTATAATGACAGGACAACAATAAAGCTGGTTACCTGTTAGCGTGCCGATGCTCGGAGAGTACGTGCAGACAAATGGAAGGCAAGCCGATCTTTGACCTAAACTCGTCATTTCACTTGCGCCTTTGAATTGTGCCCATGTTTTATTTCCATGTACTCAGTTACAAGACACTTCGTAGTCTGTGCTTCCATGTGTACCAGCTGAATATTGCGAAAAGATCATCGATGATGATATTGCCAGTGAGTGACAAAGTTCCTAGTCATTTGAGAATCAATAGCTGTGGGATGGTTAGCAATAAGTATTTATAATGGTATCTACTAGTTCCTTAGCGAGGGTTGTTTGTCAACATCAACCAATGGTTATTAATTTTTGTTACTTACTTTTTTTGTAGTTCTGGTAGATATGTCTCCGGGGACTATAGAATTTGGTTTATGCTCTTGCTTTATTTGTTTGTGAAGTTTGAGAAGATAATGTTCGTCGACATGATCACGATAGGTATAGTTCAGTATTAGTTCACTTTTACCTACATCTGTAACAAATCACATCGAGTGAACAAACCGTTGCTAGTTGACAGGTTGTTGACGAGAATCACTTTGTCTCACAGTTACTAATATCCGTTCATGAATACATTACAATAGACAAATTGAATTCTCAAATAGATTTTCATAAATAGTGTGCAATAGCAGTGCTATTATAATGCTATAACGCGTTGTAAGACAATGGCTGCGCAGGGCCGTCCCACCTCCCACGTGGGACGCTCTGGTAGACGCGGTACCAGCGCCTGAGCGCGGTGTGCGCGGGCGCATGCTAATCGCCTCTAATCACGGCTCGATCGAGAGCTGATTCATCTCGGCCTTACGATCCTTTATTCTGTTTATTTACCAATCAGTGTAGTTAATACCCAACGCGACCATAAAAGGCGATATATTTGTCTAGTGTCGCTCTCAATTAGTAGGTGGCGGCGAATCGACGCCATATGTGGTCGTAGTTAGCGTCGACTTTTAAAGAATATTTTTTGTTAACGTTTAATGTAAATGAAGGAAAATCATTACTGTTTGCCCCTTCAATTTTCAACAGCTGCCTTTTATGGTAGGTAGTTCGGTTTAGTCGCTCGCCCAGATAAGCTGAGCTACTGAGATCTTACACCAAACTAACAAAGGAACCTTCTAAGATGGAAATATTTGAGTACCTATGTCAGTAGTTTATTTTGTACATCAGATGCCTAGACAAGGCGAAAGTGCCAAGTGAAACCCTACATTTATTATCATTTACTACATTCTTAATGAATTCGTGCATCATAACTTAACATAGGTACCTACCTACCTACCCTCACATAATTCACACATCATCACCATAAATACCATAATCGGCCTATTTACTAATTACTCGGTAAAGACCTCTTCTCATAGAGAAGGAATGGGCATTGATCACCACGCTTGCTCAAGGCTTGCTGATTTCAGACTGGTTACTTCGGGTTTTCTCACTATGTTTCCATTCACCGTTAGTCAGTGGTGTCTAAGTGTATAATTATTAAATAAAACATAATTATGACATTTCACATTGGTAGTTGCCAGGTCTCAAACCTGCACACTCGTACACAAGATTCAGGTTCCTTAACCATCTCATGAATCCACCATGAATTATACAGCGCAGTCATAAAAAGCAAAAACATTTTGTGGACATTTAGCAATAACACGACTCCTGCGCATACAGTACTACAATACATTATTTTATAATTAAACTACGTTTTTACTAACAATATACAAATCTCATAATAAATACGCAGTTTTCCATCACACCGAATGCCAGCGCCGAAAATTTTACATATTAATTGCGCCGGCGCACCACATTTTGTAGTATGGCGCCAGGCGTTTGGCTGGCGCGTCACGTCGCCTCTCGCGCTATTCAATTTGGTGTTGATTGCGAAAGCGAAAATGTGCCCATGCAGGTGCAGGTGAGGGTGGGGGAGGGGCGGGGAGGTGGCGCCCGGTGGCAGGTCCGCCCAACTCTTTGTTTACGTAACGCCCCCGCTTATTACACGAACAGTTGTTTGATTACATGTCATGCCACGCAACAATTATTTTTTATTACATTTTAAAATTGGCACTTAGATCTATATATATCCTTCTGGTCTACTTTTTGCTTTTCAACTTTTTATTACTATACTATATTCTACAAAAAACAATCTTAGTAACTTGATCTTTATTAAAACAGTGTGACTGATACAAAGTTACCTATGCAGCTTGAAGGCTAAGTTAGCGTAACCTATATTCATAATCGGCTATTACCATACACAATGTACGGTTGATGGGTTCATCTGCAACGGTGTCAGTGTGGGCGCCGACCATATATCAATACACGGCGGACACACGGATTGATTTCATGTTGTTGCGTCATACGATACACAGAACGGAATACAGTAGCACTTTATTGTATAGTTGCGGTTGAGCAATATTAGATACGTTGGACAATACGAAAATTGAAAAATTGGTGATGATAAGTGATGTCGGACGCGAGCGTAATGTTAAGATAATTCGTATATGCAGGCAAGGGTTTCTAGGCTGAAGAATGAAGAAGAAGATGAACAAAAACATGCCTGTTTTTAGAAAAACGCAATCTAATTGGAGCCCTCGGGAGTGGTTGGAGTGTTCTAGGTCAAAAGTAAACGTACATAAAGTAAACGTCATTTACCTACACTCTTTCTTTCATAAGTGTAGATATCAATCATCTACTTTTATTACTTTGAAAAACGAATCTCGTAGTTCTTTTTATGATTACATGGCCACAGCTTCAGTCTTCATTTCCATCTTTTGTCAGATGTCAGCCAAAAGAAAACAGCAAAGTACGTAAATAGTGAGACGACCGCTTTGGTCGTCATCGCCATATCAATAACAAACGCATAACAAATTAGAGCGATTAGCTGCTTATCTTAGCGTTCTTATACGTCTGTTATAGCCTGATGATGTCACCATCTAGCATAGCCTTTCATCAGTCTTTAATCGTTATGAAATCTGAAACTAAAGCCACAAAGGCTTTTTCCATTAACTATCTTGATCAATGAAGATTGGCTATAAAGCCACATAAGCTATAAAGTTCTGGTCCGGTTTTAGATCATTAGGTGATCGTTGCTATTACCCAGAGATATTTACTGATTGTTCTCCAGACGCATCCTGCTGCGTTCAATATCAGCTGTGCCGTCTGTAGGTTCCTACAAATCGGACGGTGCGACGCCGACGTGCCGACTGCTCGCAACAGTACAGCACCACACACCGTAGAGTAACGACTGGCGCCGCACGGTCCCGTTAACCGCCCACGATGCGCGATGAGCTTCGTCGAACTACTCGACCCTTGAGATCTGCTATACAAATTACTTGTTTGTTTTAGTAAGTTATATTAAAAGCTGCTGTCAAAAGTTACTGGGGATATTTTGGCTAGTAATGTTTTCAGATGGTTGAATGTTTTAACTTGTGCGGGAGCTTTTTCCCAAAATCTAACCCAATCATCACATACTCTGTACCTACTTACCTATTCTATACCTACTTGTGCAGAGTGTGAATCGATATGTATATAATTAATTATAGTACTGGTAATGTCTTCTATCTTATTGAGTACATGCATTAGAACAACGCATATTTCGATAACGAAATCAATTACGATTGGCTGCTGCGATTAAGTCCAGTTCACCGTCAGTATAGTTTGCATAAATACATAATAAAATGGGTATAAATAAATTTTATATCGGATTTAACCTACTAATGATGGAAATGAAAGAAGTCGGTTAAAAATGGGATAGTTTCTAGCTTTCGACGATGGCGCCGGCGCGACCGCTCGAGTGGCCACTACACGCATATCTTGTAGCGTCCAATACATAGTGACAGGCGACACAATAGCTCCACACATTTACATAATTAGATATTTCCATGTTGCGATGCATTTCTTGCTAACACAACTTTATATTATGAATATATTTTGGACATTCGATAGCATAACATCTCAAAATACTGTTACTGTTTGCTAAATCAACATTTCTTAACAGTTCAATGACCAATAGGCATGTCAGGTAATTTTTGAGTTTTAAGTAAAAACATTTCACGATAGTTCTCATTGGTAGGTCAAAATTAATACAATCTTAGAAAACCAAGAAACCACAAAAAGAATACAGTTAGTGTAACTAAGTATAATGTTTTATTTATCATGCATTACCTAAATGATTACCATGCACCACAGACTAGTAATATCATGCACATACAAGCACTTCTTTAATATTCGATTGGCGCATACTGTAAGAGGGATTCGATTTCTGAAACCTCGACATTTAAAAAATCAACTGAAAGTGGCAATAGTTAGTTTACATTAGCTTAAACAAAAGCTATAAGTAGGCGTAGGCGAGAAAAAATAATTATCACCCACATATTAGTTATCAGGGATGAGGCCATGGATTGCGCAAAGCGACATAATGAACTTCAATCCGCCAACACGAGGTGGCAACTGGCAATCGTTTTGTACATGACTCAGTGTTTATGAAAGTGAAGATTATTTATTAGCAGCGATTCTTCTCAGTTGCAACATCGGCGACGCGACGTTGCGCTCGCTCGCGCCGCGTCGAGGCGACAAGAGCCTTAGCGCCGGAAATGACTTGTGCCTTGCTCATCTGAGGCCCTTGACTCGAGCACGCGATCCTCTATAGAGCTTTAACTAACTGCGTGTTTCTATTGTCTTCACTGTATATTGAAAGGCATATTAAGTGGCCGTCTTATTTATTGTAACATTTGAAATATATTCTGATCATTACCTTAGAGGTCATGACGTTAGCAAAATTGTAGTTTTACTTTTTCTTCAAGGGTTACGTATGTAGTTAACAAGGTACTTATAAAATGCGGAAAAATATGAAGTTACACACATTTAGGCACTTTAAAAAACCCATATTACCATTAATAGTACAAGTAGGAGCTAACATATATGGAATCAACTATTGAAACTGGCAGATACCGCATTCGCTATAAATCATGCTAACTAGGCGCTTGTGGTACCAACGTTCATCCTTTGTGGAGGATGAACACAATGCGTGCCTCGCGATATCGCTCCTAATGACTGTGCCTAACGAACTATTAAAGAACTCGCGCTACTTAAGGCTCTGATACATGGTAGAAGGTAATAATTCAATTTATATCAGATTAGTAGTTTCCAATACTAAGTACTTGTTAGGGTTCCATTCCAAAGTAGGACTTATTGGAGGAAACATAATTTGGACCTTCTCTGTTTTCAGTTAGTCTGTTATTCAGTCGAAATTAAAGACTCAATATGATAGCGCTCATAAATAATAAAAATGCGTACCTATTTTCATAAGCTTAAAAAAATCACTACCAAACTTAAAGCTTAAGGGAATTCAAATATTGTGACATTATACATTAAAAACTTAAGTTTAATTTAGGTACAAAACTGTTTACTTAGTCTACAGTTGAAGAAGGTGGAAACATAACCACAGTTACCAAAATTGACATAATTCTTTAGATACCTTTCATATAAGCCTAATTTTCTTGCATTTTGCATCACTGTAGATAAGAATATAATAGTATGAACCTACATAAGAATGTAATAATATGGATAGGTGTATACTTACACCATTTTGTTAGTCAGGAATTGTCAGCGCACGAGCCGTAGAACGGTTCCCTGAAACCGTTGGTTCTGCTAACACGCACCCGGAAGGAGATCGGTCTGCAAACACTGAAAGATCTCATTTCCTTGGTGTATTATAAACTGTTGACTTTCAAATATCATTTACATTTAAAATTAACTTCTCGAATATTGAAGAGGTAACTGTGCTTGAGAGGAACACGTGGCTCGCCCGAGCCAGTATGCAAATCCGCGCGTGTATGTGTGAACGTGCATGCTACGCGGCCGCACACCCACACACCTGCATTGGCTTCCATTCATAAAACCATGGCACTATCCGACTATGAATTAATCGCAACATTTGAATATGTTTACTCTCACAAAGGAAGCGACCATTCAGAAAAACTTGCCCGAAAAACTGGTTTGGCACGTGTCAATGAACGACGGGAATATTTTAGACGCCATAGACCAGTCAGAGTTGTCGGGTTACATGATTTAAGCCGTTTAATAGACGCTCGTTTAAATAGTAGGTTTATATCAATTTATAATAAAACGATTTCTGGCGACAACCAATCATAGATATTTAGTTACTGTCACATTCGCATCTCTTATTAGTACACACAATTAATTTAAAACTCTGAGTATAAAACATTATATAATTAAAACAACAGTTGCTCTACTATTAGAACAAAAGAATAAGTATAAAAGTGTTGTATAAATTGTTTGGCCTTTTATTTTAGCACATTTACACTTCTATAGGTACCTAGGTATTATTCCACCTTTTTTGTTAACAAAGTACCATATTACTATGGCAGCAGGAGTTATAAAACACCCACCAAAGTGGCCATTGATAATTCTTAAAAAATAGCATGTAGATTGCATAAGACATTTTTTGTTTTTCCGAAATAAACAAACGTGCTTCATTAGCACATGCGCACAATTAATCTTCAAACAATACTACTTACCATAAGTTTGAATTGTGTATTTCAATGATAAAAATCGTAAAATCATCACACATTTTTCCGACTAAGTATAAACTTTAGATCTTTAGCAGACAGGAAGCCATAAAGCCGGACAACTATGCCTACCCACATAAAGCATTACATCAGACGAGGAAAATGTTGCGCAACTATTATTACCTCAGTTACTTCAGTTGCGATTAGATTGCAGATTTTTCACGTTGCAAATGTGACCGTCGTGCCTATGAATGAAAGTTGGCGACCTCGAAACGCACGTAGGCGAATGCTGTTGCAAGCGGTGCAGAGCAGCACAGTTCGGGCTCTGCTGCCGACCGACGCTCCATTCACAAATCCACCTCTAGAAACGGCGCGACGGTGGGCGAACGCAACACCCGTTTTATAACAATTCATGCAACAACTACTGACACACTTCTCATTCAAATGGACTTGGAATGTTACGCGACTGTTGCCTAATGTCGTCAACGTTTCAAAAATAGCAAATATTTGAACACCATACACGCACAAACAAATATGTAAACACTTAGCATGAAACCGTTCGGCGCACTGTTTGCATTGGGAACTGGCTGTGTGTACAAACTTTGCTTGGAAATTAAGGGATCGGAATTACGTCCACATTGGGCTTCAATATAATCATGAAAATTCATTATTTCTTGGCAGCCTATAAGCAGTCTCTGAAGCTTATATAGATTTAGTACTACCCAGCTGGCACCTACTGCAGGATCTTAACAAAACATAAAGCAGAAACATCTAGATGCCGTCAAAGCAACCCGCGCAGCCTCTATTTTTAAGCTTAAGTATAAGTCTTCAGACTTAAAATAATTCAAAGCCATAGATATCACATTTTCTTCAAATTAAAATACGTAAGCAGAAATTGTATTAGATGGTACAGTTTAACACGATACCTGGCGATATAGCGACAGCTAGTTAGCCGATACCATCGCTTGGTCAAGAAGCGAGTTCTTTACGGCTCCTTACTTTATACATAAGATGTAAGATATCCGTTAAACCAATTTAGCCTAGTTGGTCATTTTAAATAAGCCAACCAGGAACTTGAGCCGTGGGCAATAATGCGATGTAAATTATGGATGTTTATAGGCTGGTTAGCCTTCATGGTGATCGTGACCGAAAACTGATATGAACTTGGCCATCGGCCACCAGCTGTTACACAAATACCTACTTACGTAAAACTGCCAACACTTCTGAATGTACGCCTGTTAAAGAAGCTTTTTTATCATCCTGAATTTGTGTACTGCTGCAAAAAATCTGCTGGAAAACCTATCCAGATCACGTTAAAAAAATATTACCCTCTTTCGCAGCCCGGAAGAAATAGAGACAATTTGTTGATCTTCAACACGTGACTGCTGAGCTTGGGTACCCAGGTTCGATCTTCAGTATGCTAAATTGTGAAAATGCTCTAAAAATAAGCTGGTTTCTAGATTAATTAATTAATTATTAATTATTATAAGGTAAGTAAGTAGGTAATAAATAAAAAATAATTAATTAAGGGAATACATACCTACATATTATGTTTGAATTATATGTTCATTATGGTTCCTATTTATCGTAATCACGCTGGTAATCATATGTAACCGACATCATTGTTTTGAATTGCATTGACAGCACAAAAGTTAATCTATGAAGCGTAATTACGAACACAGATTGCCTGCTTAAGATGTCGTTAATAAATCTTGACATTTATGGTATATTTACTACTAGCTTCTGCCAGCGACTTCGTCCGCGTGGAATAGTGGTGCTCCGCTCCTATTGGTCTTAGCGTGATGATATATAGCCTATAGCCTTCCTCGATAAATGGACTATCTAACACTGAAAGAATTATTTAAATCGGACCAGCGGTTCCTGAGATTAGCGCGTTTAAACAAAATTACAACATTTCCCTTCACTGCTCTGCTCCTATTGATTGTAGCGTGATGAAAAGTATACTATAACCATCTCAGGAGTATGACAAATAGTCGTACCAAGTTTCGTAAAAATCCGTCGAGTAGTTTTTGTTTCTATAGAGTTTATACAGACAGACAGACAAAAATTTTACTGATTGCATTTTTGGCATCAGTATCGATCCATAATCACCCCCTGATAGTTATTATTTTGGAAATATATTTCATGTACAGAATTGACCTCTCTACAGATTTATTATAAGTATAGATAGATTATAAAACTGCTGTTGCTTGCTTTCAGTGGTTATCTCTAATTAATATCACACTTTATGAACAAAACGTATTCGCATTGTGTGTGAAAGTTTATTAAAATTATCAGATTAGAGAGATTAAAGTCCTAATAATAATTATATAGTGTTATTCGAAACTCTATATGTAGGTAAAGCAAATGATGTCTAGGTATGATAATATTGTAAGTTTTCGGTTTCGAAAAGTGGATTGTAAAGTTAAAACCAATTTTCTTGAACCATCTTTCTTGGTGCTTCATAACCCATTCGAATTTTAAAACTTTACTGGATTATGTCTATGGATACAATGTATTGATAGTTCTTATTAAGCACAAACAACATACAGGTAAACTATGACAGGTATATGCCATTCTCTTAGAACAAATATGAAGGAATACTTATGATTCTAAAATTAACTCTCAACGGAACCTATCGGTTACTATAAAAGAGCAAAATATATAAAATGCTTTTGCAAAAAGTTATTTAAGATTTTCCCTTCCCAAACACAAAAAATGTACACAATACACAAATGAATATTATGTTTTCTAAATAAAGCCTGATTATTCATGGACTGCTCTAATCAGATCTTGTTTACATTGCCAACTACTTCTTGTGTATGGCAGCCCTTATCTGCCGACCACTTAAACTGTAAACACATTCGAACGCCTTGTTCAACTATTTATTGTTTACCTATTCCCAACTAAATGCTATAGATGCCCTTGTTAGGCACATTTCTGTAGAACATTTCCCATTTGTGCCATGTGTGATTGTTTTTCATGCAAATTGTATGTTGTAAATATATCGGCGTATGGTCACATAATCTGATACTATTTCCATTTATCGTCACACTGAACTTTTATGGAGTCACTAGTTGTTTATTGTGTAATATATTTTGCTTGTATGTCGCTACCATTGCAAACTAAAACAGGTCTTATTCATTGACGTTACAGAACAATGAAGTATTAAAATCATGAATTGTTTTGCGCAATCGTTTGGTGATAAAAGATATCTGAATGGAAATGTAAGATTTGAAGCTCCTGAAATTGAACCTTGTGTAATGGTATGGGTACGTAGTTGCGTACCCGTGTCTATCGGTACCTAGATATCGTTTTCTAAATAACATGACCACAAAGAGTCTCGATCTTTCGTCGAAATAAACAACAATCTTATAGCTCAGGCGAGTAGAAAATAATTGTCAGTCAACCAGAAAGCGAGGCTTACTGCGCAGGGCTTACTGCACCAAATGCACTTGGTACTGCATCATATTTTTAATCGCATGATTTGAATGATTTATACTAAATTCATTTTGCCATTTTCTTTAAAAACAAGTGCTCTAACGTAAGTTACAGAATCAGCAAAACATTCATCATGGCGGACTACATTTAAGAATTCCTGAAGATCAGATACGAGAAATCTGACGTAAGAACAGGAAAGCAAATATGTATTTAAATAATATTATTCTTTAACAATACAAACACAAGACAAAGCTATAACTCATCCAGCCTCTTTGTGTCCAGCATTAAAGTTTTTCAATAGAGTCTGACATGAGGTCCGTAACCATAATTTTCGTTAGGTAACTTAAATGTGGACTTGAAGCCATTATATAAAATTAATAGCCCGTTCACCAAACAATTACCCGTCCGGTTAAATGCTATCAGCAAATCTATGGGTTGAAATCTCATAACCTTTTGCCTTCGAGTCAAACCAACTGTACTTATATATGGGCCTACGGCGTCAGGCTGGCCGAAGAGAGCGTTTACACTTGATGGTAAATAATTATTTGTATAAAAATTATATTTTAACTATGAGGTATATTTCATTATACATTTTGCACGCATCTAAACGATTCGAATATAAAATCTAATAATTAGTGCCTATATAATGCCTATTTCAGTACATATGGAAGGAGATTCATACTTTCAGATGTTATTAGGAATGATAATTTATGTGCCAACAGGATTCTGTGTAGGAAGCTCATGGGCTGAATTACACAACTCGATAAATTTATTCAATACCAACATCCATATTAATATTATAAATGAGATCTTTCTATCTGCTACGCTTTGACGGCAAAACTGTTGGATCAATTAAGATGAAATTTGGCATGTAGAGACATTAAAACCCGGGAAAGGACATGGGGTACCTAAGTAGATTTTGCGCAAAGTAGTTCCCTCATAACCCGGGAAAATGAAACCTCAGGAAACGGCTAGTTATTTATAAAGCAGTAAATATAGTATTGTTATTGTATCTGATACATCTTACTACAATCATTGCTTTTAAAGCATTATAACCTCTGTTATACTCCTGACTCCTATAACTTTAACAAATACATCCTTATAAAATGGAATATATAATATCTATACTCCACTCGAATGACTAACTATTAATTAAAAAAATATAAGCATGTGCGCAAACTAGGAAGTGTTCTTTTCATCTCAGTTTTCCTCTATGTAAATTCACTTATCGCTTAACAATATTGAGAGCGACACCTCGACATGATGGGGCACTTAGTTTAGAATAGATTCGTTATTTCGCAAACGTATTGCAGCACGGCATAAAGTGGCATTGAATTGATTTTCGTGGCGTGTGATGCGCGCGCGTCGGTTATGAATGGGCCGTAGTGAATCACGCGCGTCCATTCATGCCTCGCCGCCTCCGCGCGCCGCACGCGCCTATCTAAACAAACGCATTATTTGCCAATACAGTCGTATTGTCTTTCATTTGCACCATCAACCTCTCACTTCCTGCCAGCGATAACGCTCATTATATACTCGTACTTCACTATCATTACTGTCTTTAGATACCTAGATCTATTACTATACCTTTTAATTCTATAGCTACTTCTCCAGTAAATGTCGATTTCCTGTTTGAATCTTGAGTCGTGAAATTTGAAATGAGATGTTGAAGTTCGGCTAATGATCGGCTCTTGCTTGTCTTGTCTACTTAGTTTAGTTTGCGTATAACCCTGAGCCCTGACTTGAGGCCTCAACAACAATCACTTTGTATTGAAACATTATAACTACAAAATTATGCCTTGACCTCTTGTAGAGAGAACTTCGCGCGAACTTGTGAGTGAAGTTGTGACACTTGAAGCGACATTGAGCTTAATATATAATATTAATGGACACTTTGAGAACATCGCAACACAGAGGCACACCTATTCATTATCGCCTACAGTCGATAAAAATTCTATCGACATTTCTGACATCTTTTAGTAAATGAGCATACTTAATTATACTTGGGGTCATTTTCCATTCTCTTGAACATAAAAACCAAGAATTAATGCTGAAATACTTTTATGTGAGCTAATTTAAATAATTCAATGCAAATTCGACATAAAAATTAATGGTTCGACTTAAATGGAATCTAATTCCTGATTAGACACGGTGAGATTATTAGTTTATAAGTTTTAATTAGATACCCTAAAGAGAAAATACTAAAATATTTGTCCGAGGTAGGTACTTGAAAGTCAGATTTATATAATTAATGGAAGGTAAATAATAAATGTTGTAATTGATGGTACCGGACCGTCACTAAGCACATAATAGATATAATAATGAAACATTTCATTGTTTTCTACGACCAAATAAGGTTTTTAATTAAATAAAAAGTCATATACCTATCTAAATAGATAACTGTAAGCGTCTTTGGATACCTAATTTAAATAATGTCAACTTGAAATCGGGTTATAAAAATATCTAGTCTAGATAATATGATATCGATATTATTGCGATATAAACTATATGTTAAGCTTTAAATAGTTAGATCAGTGGTACCGACATCTCACCAGTTGGTACTCACACTACTCACAACATAATTAGGTTCGGCTACTTACTGCTTAGCTTAGGCACTTATGGGGGCCACTTAGCGTGTCGTTTATTGAATGTGTATCGGCCGAGGAAAGTTTTAATGCTTTTTAATGAATTTAAATGTATTCTTAATTACAAACTGGTTCAGGTGCGTTAACCTGCATTTAGGGTACGTACCTATATCGTATTTGTCGCTCACTCTACTTACCGTTTTTCAAAATGACTCTGTATCGAATTGATTAATTAGACATCGAACCCGTATTTCAAAGATACGCGTACGCCGGAATAATTTGATAATTGCCTGGAGGGTAAATCAATTATGAATTGGAAAATAGGTAATCTGTAACAAATCACTCATTACAATTCGCTTCTATGCGTCCATTTTGATGTTCGGTTCAACATTTCATTCCACATATATATTTTTTCCTACTTGACCATAATAAGTATTTCTTCGCAGTCTTTTCGCAATTATGTATTTCAGAATATCGCTTTAGTGAGTTTTGAGTCACTTTAATTGTGTCACTTCACTACGATTAAGTAAACATTAACAAGATAATAAAAAAAGCCTTATAAGAAATTACTTATTTAAAACTTTGACAACTGGGGTTGACAACGAATATGCTCTTTTTAACAATAAATGTCTCCTTAAAGATTTAGATATGGACCACTGTGTGGGTGGAGTTTATGCACATCATTAATAAATTTAGGTTTTCCCAATTCTAGCTTGTTGTTTAAATAATAATGAATCAAGAATCTATTATAATTTGAAATGGCAAGAGCTGTTTTTGTATTCAACTTGACCCACAGCTCATAAAAAATGGTTATTGGACTTCCGTTATAGATACCTAATATTCCTAATAATACCTATGTATAAGTCTGTATAAGTATAAGAAAAACATACATGGCTTTTACAAAATATACCTTACTAAAAAGCTTGTTTTGTTGGCTATTAATAGTTGACATTTTGCCATAAACATGACAAAGTAACGATTTTGCCTCTAACATTATGTGTATTTAAGTAAAAATTTAAAATATCGTCTGTTAAAAGTCGAACTTGCAAAATACTTACAGGAGAGCGGTTTAAATTTCATTTTTATGACGTTAATAGTCTATAAAAAAATCGCACAGGTGAGTAAAAGGTGCTTTCAGCGGTTCTGAAGACACAAGCTGTGCTTATATTTTTTGTACAACAATACTGTTAGTTTTGACATATAAACTTTACTTAATTTACTTACTTTTGTGCAAGCAAATATGAATTACATAAACGGCAATCATCAATCTATTTGTCGAGTGCTTTTAATAGTCTCTGGGAATCATAATTAGATTCACTAATTACTCTACACTTAGAAGGTTAAGGCATAATACTGAAATTTGTACATTATATAAAATAAGTCTCAATGATCGCAAAGAGAGGTCACGGCATATTTATTAGATGTAAAAATGCAGCTTTTAAAAGTAATAGGGAAAACCTTAATTTTGAAATTGGGTAAATGTTTCATTGCTTATATAAATAAATAACAGTACTTTATCTTCCATTTATTATCACGCACTTAGCTGTTGATATGACATCACAGGAAACAAGGAACCGACGCAAGGAACTTGAAGTGTGATCTCTCGAGCACCTAGTAAGTCTGGCTAGAGATAGTTAATTATTAAACGTGCATGAAAAGTTGCAATATGCATACATCAATTAATATTCCTCGCATAACTCAGAGACGTTAAGGTGATAGCAAACTGACTTCTACTTGTGTGAGTATCAGTGATATTATATTACGATATGTAAACCGATAATCTCAATTCAGATTCCCTTCACCCGTTTATGGCTCTACTTAATGTTCGCGATATAAATTTTCGTTAAAATCGAGCTTATACTTACATTTATACTCGATACCTTTTGATATTCATCTAAGCTACTAGATCTTTTACAGCAATGGCGTGGCTTATAAAGTTTACGGCTACTTACTTAAGAATACTTCAAAAGTATGTTTTGTTATAACATAGGTGGGAAGCGTAAAATCTTATAGATCTGCATTATGTAATAATCCTCTATTTCCGGGCGAAGCTCGCTAAATAACAATACCTACCTACCGAACTCAACTTAGAAATATATTTTCCATTCATACCGATTTCATATCGAGCCTCAAGAATACCTCGACGTAAATCATACATAAACAGGTAGTTAGGTAGACCTTAGTTTGATTAAACTATACGAATTCAATACAGGAAGACCGGTTTGATCTGCCTTGAAAATATAGATTTCGCAGAACCTGAAATAATATCCAGTTGGATTTCGGATAACTCGAATCGTATTATAATTTTACAAGGGTGGTTATGTGGGTTTAAGTCTAAAAGCGTTTATTTGTGAATGAATGTTACGGAACACGAGACGCTAGAATTCGCGTCATCTGGTGAAATAATAACAAGCGTTGCGGAAGGCTGTTAGTGTTTCGAATGAAGGTTTTGGCGGGACAGCGGGGCGCGGGGGGAGCCGGAGGGCCACGCATGCGCGTTGCGCAACCTGCGGCGCCGGTGAATGGAGCCTCTGCGACGCGAGTGGGAGTTGGTTTTTATCAATGAACGGCGAATTTGTGGCGTTCCTACGCACGACAGCATCACGCGTGTCACGGCCGCGGCACCGCGCCGCATCGCGACGCGTAGTGGCCTGCCAGCCGCCCGGCGCCAGCACATCCAACATCCAACCTTGCTAATAGAGAATGTCAACGCACGCTCACATACTGTTGCGTTACTTCCTAACCTTTCATTAAGATGGCACAGTTCTCCACAGTGGCGCTGTTGCTCGTCTACTGGTCATTCAAAGCGAATGACATACGTCTACGACGCATATAATTATGTACCTATATCTAAATATCATGCCAATGTTACTGCTTAATGCCATAAAACCTGTATATTCCTATATCAGATATTCCTATATCAGATATTCCTATATCAGATATTCCTATATCAGATATTCCTATATCAGATATTCCTATATCAGATATTCCTATATCGTGTTTACGTAATATCAAGGCAGTTTTGGTCTAGAGCACAGATTATAGATGTTTTTTTTTTAATTATTAAGTACCTAGGGTTGTCTTGATTAAAAAAAAAACTAATATTTGATCCAAACATATTAAATGTCTATCATAAATCGACATTAATTTAATGATTTAGACTTCACTATTACGCATGGTATCGTTTAATTTATAACTGATATTATAAATTTAATTAATAGATACTATTCGGCTCGTCTCAATACACGGCACGTTCTCTATAAAAATATTAGTATATTGATGTATTCAAGCGAATTTGAAAGGAAATAATTAATTAATTTAATTGCTGCGGCACCGCTAACGCCTCCAGTTAGCCTTCGTTCAGATTTAACCATGACGTCGCGCGCGCAGTTATCTCGGCCATTGAGAAACGGGCCGCGCTTGCGCTGTATTTGGCGATGACTGCATTAGAAACTCTCTTAATGTAACTTTATCTAACGCACTTGGCCTTATTTATTTAACAATAAAGCACGCGTTGATAATGTTTACTTGATTATTTTCGAGTTATTAGATATTGTTTTGTTTGTTAATCGGAGCGGTACCCATATTTGTATGAAAAGCTGGAACGGTGAAATGAATAGACAATAACTATATGAATATTGCCTATAGGTAGGTATTATAGGTTACGGCTATAGAACTACATCATACGTTTATATTTATAATAGGTATTTGACTTTTACGAGGATTCCCAGTTTTATATACGTAGTAAATTCATCCTCTTTTTCCTTAGAAGAGAGTGCGTTGTGGACTCGACGAACTTTCCTTACTTTCTTAGAACTTTCAACGTAAATAGCTGCTGTAAATATTCATGTTAATTACGTTGTTTGATTATGTTTAGAGTAGATATTTTAATTGTATTTTTAACTTCTGCTAAAAAAATAATGGCCTAGTAAAAAATATTGGGAAAACTGTAAATGATAAAGCCATTTACAGTTTCTTTCTACATTATTGAAACTTAAGTGTCAATACAATTTCTTCGATATTCCTTATTACTTTGAAATGTCTGAAATCTTGTTCAATGTACACATATGTAGGTACAATGCAGTTCTTCAGTAATTATTTTAACTTCAAGTTTTTTTCGGAGTTCAAAACACAATGTTGCAATATAAACTTGAAACTGTTGCATTATCATAGAAGTAGATTTAGCCGAATTGATTGATATTATACCTGCCGTGGCGTGGGCGATGGACAAGCGTGGGCGTAGCGTGGGCGACCGGAAGGAAGCCGTAACTTTTGACTTTTCACATATAACAGCACTTGCGACACGTAAACAACGATGTTTTCTATATAAATCATTTAGAGCAGGGCTCTAAAGGATTTGAGGGCCATCAATCTATTTATTAAGCCATCGCAGTAAGAAATGGCCATTTGTTCTCAACTGGAGCAAATTCGATTAGATTGTACGTAATCAGGCTCTTATGAGAGGCATTTGGTTCCTTTGATAAAAGTGTGAAATGTCAACGGAGATCGTTGTACGAGTATGTAGGTAACGACTTGTAGGTACTATTCTATGGTAATGAATGAGATAGGTATCACTTTAATTTAGGCAGAACTTTAACATTTTTAGAATATTCATTATTGTATGTATGAGGAACTCAATGAATTCTAACTGACTTCAAAATGGACAACAACACTAACCAATTTTACCAAAAAGGAAAATTATCTATTGGTCTTAGAAGGTACTGGCAGATTGTATTTTTTATGTCCAATAAACGCACGGGTTGCTGTGTATCCCCATTCGCCTCTGCTCGCCCATGACACGTCCTGCAGGAAACTGAAGTCGTCTCACTCATCTAAAATCTAGTTATGTAAATCTAAGATCACTCAAATTCAATTTCTTATTACGATATTAACCGTATACTTATGTATAATTCTAGAAAATAATTGGTATAATCTTGCTAGTGGTCATGTCCCCAAGACAAACCGCTAAAAGTATGTTTAATGATTTTATTAACTCAATTACACGTTTAACAAATGTATGTAATTCGATAACCAAACGTTTTAGCCGTACAATGTAATCATAGGTAATAAGGAAAATAGCGGGCAATGCCATGGCTCCACTTTGCTCGACACTAGTTATAGCCTACAGGTCGGCTTGCTTGAACTGTTATCATCATTTATTTTTGTAGTCATCCTTTCATCTTAGAAAAATGTGTACCTATTTACATATTTTTGTATCTTCCATAAGCATACAAAAAAATATTTTGTGTTAAAAGTGGAATACGTAGGCTTTCAGAAAATTATTTATGTAATAAATATGTTATTAATAGTATAAGTAAAATAAAAATAAGTATTTGTACTCGTATAAATTACTTGAAGATGTTTTCTCACTTAACACAAAGTAACAACTCTTGAAATCTTTTTTCAAAGCCCTATTTACTCCAATCACATTACCTGGGTGTTCGATATTATGATTCTATATCGAAATTTTCTATATTATTGATTTTTTTATTCGATATAACGTAACTTAGAGATTATTTAATTGCTTAGCGTAAATGAGATTCTGTGTTTTAGTAACTGTGTTTTAACCTCAATAAATATTTATACAAATTGTTATTTATTCAGTTATTATAATAATAAAGATTGGTTTGGCTTTTTAACAACCACAAACCAACGAATATCATTGGCAAACTCTTTTGACGGCTATTTTACTAATTTTCAAATTAAATTGAATTTAAAAAGCGCGGTCCAAATTATATTGTCATACTTTTCTAATACACCACAGTGCAGCATATTCTACGTCCTTATGAATTTAATGGAATCCAAGCAAAAAAAATATGTAAAGTACCTGCAAGTTAAAAATTTCAATAGAATGCAGCATATTGATGACATAGAGGGTTCGAAATCATGCACCGTAATGTCCTCCATTTGAATATTAAGAAAAACGTGGCGAGTTTCTCTATGGGTGTTGCGTCGCAAGTATTTCCGGCGGGTCAGCGGCCGCGCACACGCCAAACCGGTTTAGTAATTTGGTGTTTCTGGAGAGCCATGTCGATTAATTTACGATAGACGAGCTTCCTGTCAAAAAAGATGCGACGTTCAGCTCCGTGATATGACAACTCAACCATTAGATATCTATCAGCGAGTTTTGTTTCTTTTTACCTTTCAACAGAATTGTTAATTGGGAAGATATACTCCACGGAACCTTGGTGTGGTGATGTCATCTTTAAACGAATTAATAATTCATGGTCATAATAGAAATTAAATCAATTCAATTTCTAATGGTATATCAACATCTTTGTTGATAATATTAATGTTTTTACACCTACGTTATTCTCATATAGGTAGATAGGTACTATGCCATATCGGTGGGTGTAATCATTATTTTTTTCAAAATTCAAAATCCCGACCCGTGGTTAAGGGAAACCCATTAGCTAATCAGTAAAGACATTACATTTTCTTTTCCAGCTCTTGTTATATTTGTCATTAAGGTAGAGAGTTGCTACCCTGCCATAGGAATATTTCAATTTGATCTCAAATTAATTCTGATTATTTATCATTCGAAAAGTTCTTTTTTCCCTCAATCATACCTATTCTTCTTTTTAATTCTTCAACTATTTTCCTAAAATATGCTCATAGTTAGTCTCTTTTGATTTTTAGTAATCACCTAAATTTTTAATAACATTATAAATTCATCTGTGCAGTTATCATCCTGCTATTTTTGTTTCTATCAACCTACACAGTCCCTACCTAAAAGTGTGTATTGGTAGGTAGGCATACTATAATTTTAGTTGCATTACGTCATCGTTATTCACTTGTTTTGTTACATATAGCTACAAAAACAAAACTAAGTCAAGACCTTCAGCTTAATACGACCTATGCTATGAATGAATTAAAAATAAAGTTGTATCAAATATATTCCCAGAATTATCAAGTCTTGCTCACTCTATGTTATTCTGTGGTTAACCAGAATTAATCATTCATTCAATATTTATAATGGATACCACATTTCTAGGAACAGTTTATTTTTACTATTTAAATCGCAATTTATTGCAATACAATAAGCATTTTGTCACAAAACTTGTTTAAGTCCAAACTAAACTATGAGGTGCCCATACTTTACTTTTACCCTGTTATAAACATTGAACATCAATCACAGTGAATATGAAAATTGACTATTCTTTCAAACTCATTTGAAATGGAATATACTTACTTATAATTTAAGCTCTTGAAGTAAGTTCCTTAATTGGTTATATTTCAGTCGCGTCATTACATGAATAGGAACCTACTCTCCTGGCCTCTCCTCCAAGTCTTGTGCTATGTGTATACCTAGGCATCAAAAACTGTAAAGATGAAATCTTAACAGGCAGACAGATAATTTTTTATATATATATATGTACCAATTTAAAATAATAATCTGCTTCAAAACAAATATTGTTGTGAAACAAGATACTAAAAAACACTTATAGTAACTGTTCACGTAGTACTTAAAAAATAAAATAGTTTAATGTTGTTAAACCGCTGACATTTCCAAATGAACACTTAATTATCTACGTTTCTAATTTAAGACATTATTTTGTAAACATTCGCACGACATGACGTATTTCAGCAGGTAGCTAATGTTATTGAAAGCTTCACTTGGCCTTCATTTTTCTGATATAGGTACCGAAGTTTTTTTTTATACGAAATATCCAAAAATATTTCCTACGCTAATTGCTCTTACAGGGGATTATTTTAAGTCTCAATTAAAATTGTACTAACAAATATTAATAGTTCGCTCTTACAATTTTATGTTAAGCAGAATTCAAGGTTCATTGGCATCCTATAGGTATTTTGTTGCGCGTATGCTCTTAAATGTCATCATTCGCGGTGTAAGTCACCTAGATAACCGAGGTGTTTCTACAAGCCTTGTGTATTATTAATTAGAGTACCTAGCCGTCATTTTTAAACCATCGGTGTGTCATATTTAAATATCTTGCAATTAATAATACTTAAATTGATTATTCGTAGATATACATTTGAAAATCCAATTTTTTTCTACCCTCAGGAACCAGTCTCAGGTTCTTATGTACCTGAGTAATCAATATGTTTTTTTTTTATTAGAATCAGTATCGTTGTGGCAGAAACTCTACACTATCGATTTTCACTGGACTAGTTTGTGCTCAAAACGTAACGTTTACCAATTGTAAAACAAGAAAACAAAACAGTACAAACCCATATAATAAATATCAGAGGACGAAGACATTCTTTTACGTCAAGTTAAAAACAACACTCAACTGAAATTGAATGAACTTTTATAAACACAATTAAACCTTGTGATACTTTATAAAAGTGTCTGAAAACAACAGCGGCTATAATACATTGACATATTAAGTACCACTATAAAACTGCAAGGGACCACCCGGGTCATGGACCATGGTGCTTATTCCGAGAACTGTCACACCATGTGACATTCGCATTATTTTGGTGACCCGAAACATTTGGCAACGAAAGGTACCTAATTTTTAAAATGTATATCAATAGGTTGTGAACAATAAATCTCGTTGGATAAAACCAGTAGTTAGGAGATGAGAAAATAATTTGTTTATATAAATTAGGCGCGGTGCACGGTGGTGCCGCGTGGGCCGCGAGGTGAGAGGGAAGTGTCGCGTGCGCAGCCTACGCTCAGCTCGTGCCGCCATTATTTTTCAACTTGTCGGTTGAAATGAAATAAAAGAAATGTGTTTTAGCACGAAGAGTACCTATGGGCGTTGTTTTAATTAACCCTTAGTATTTGTCTTCGATTGTAAATACGGCTCAAAATAAATTTACCTATCTCTTTTTTGTCAGTTTACCTAGCAGCTTCATTAGTTAGGTTCTGTACTATTGCAATGTAAGTGCTTGTCTGTATTTTAATGGAAACATCACCTTTAGAGATTTTAAGTTATTTTATTTCTACAATTTGAAGGCGTTAATATAAACGTGAGTACGTAACCCTATTTAAATTATGGTTTTATGACGTCTTCAAAATTGTTTCTATATTTATTTTCCTGTCCGATAAGCTTGATGCTGTGAAGGTAATAAAAACAAAATGTGTTATCTTGGTTTGTTTAATTCTCATTAGGTGCCCATAATGCTACAATTTAATATATCTATTACAATTTATAGCACACCCTAGTTAAGCTGCAGGGATCTAACTTTTATTCATGATCTCATTAATTTTAAAAGTTAGATAACGTTGTACCTTCTTAGTATTATTTTCTCTCGAGGTACCTACTTATTTGTAGTATCATATTTTATTGTTTATCGTAAAAACTTACAGATGATGATTAGATGGAGATCAAAGTTCGGATATATATTTTTTATTTGTCTAATAAGTATGTAACTAATCTACATTATGAATGAGGATGAGTTTTATGGCGCAATATTTTAATATTAAAGAGTATATTTTTTTATTTATAGTGTCAAGAATGTATATAGTGTACCTAAATATCTACTGTAAATTGTATAAATAATCTAGAGTATAATAGGTAAGGGCATTAAATTATATTAAGAATTGAAGAATTGTTTAAGACAATATCAATAATTACACCTATACTTGATAGCTATACAAACTTTTCTAAGTTTATTTATAAATATAACTTTTAGGCTGTACCTAGAATAAAGATCAAGATATCTTTGCTTGAATCCATTCCGAATTAAAATCGCAATTGAACCTACTAACGCCATCTAGAATTCAGTCTTGAATTCAATTCCCGCAACTGGTCCACAGAGGTTTTTACCGACGAGCCACTTTGCGAGCGAGAATCGATGCCGTGAGGAAGGCACAGTGGGCAAGAAATTGTTGCCGTCAGCTTGTTCGTACAGTAAGATGACGTAACGATGCGGCCCTGTGCCGCGAGGTGGCGCTGGTGGTTTGTAGCCTAGAAAGTAGAGTTTATAAGTTAGAAAAAAAAACAAGTTCTCGAATTTTGATCCTAGCTTCAGCTTCGCGATGTAGCCAGCATGGTTTGCTCACAATAACAATACAATAGAAATAATGTAATATAGAATGAAATGGCTACATTATGTAGCTCTATAACCCTCAGGGAAAAATAGTTTACTATCAGTAAAATAATATTTGGAATCGGTTCAACAGTTCCGGAGATCACCCCTGCATAGAAATGAATGAAAAATGGATAGGAGAACGTAGAATCGCGCGGTAAGTCAGTAACGTGTGGCAACGTAGTGGATACACCGGTACATCTATGTTAAACTTCCATAACTTACCCCTATAATCTATACCAACGGTTTTGCTGCTTTCCTTAGCTTTCAACGCTAATCCCTGAAATGTGAAAATCCGTTAAGTTCCGTTAACCACAAATTTGCTGTTTTTAGGTGTATTATATTTTTAATCACTTTCAGATTTTCAATATCTATCAACGATTGATAAATACTGGGTACGGTCTACACGAAACTTTATATTTCGGTTTATTCATGACCCGACGCAAAAAGAGAGGTGTTATTTTTCTTTTTCTTTATTGATACGAGTTATAACAAATAAGTTTAATTAATGAAAATGACTTACAGGTATATTAGATTTCACCATGTGCAAATAAAATTCACCATCTAACTGCGGTGGTGCATCCGGATCGACCATAATTAAGGTGTAAAACTTTTTCTGAAACAATCAAGGCAATTAAATTTATGGGTAGGTATATTTTTGGGTAGAATTTCCTTTAGCTATATATGCAGTGAAGATGGTTTTTTTGTCATCATGTAATGATTAAGTAGTTACTCAGTCGGTAGCTACAGAAATTGTCCAAGGTGCGCTGACCGAAAAGGTATCGTAATATTGAGATTCAACTCTAACTCGCTTTTAGATAAGACACATAAAAGATTAATTACTGAATCAGCTAAAGGATACTGGAACAACGGTTCTTCCATAAACACTTGTTTTGGGAGAAGAACATCGCAGTTATGGTCGTTCACGATAGTGCCTCCGACGCTGGTCACGTTCAACCCCATAAGCCGGTCACACCCTTCGAGGAGACTCTTTACTTCAGTCACAGAACACTGAGATGCTACACCGTAAACTACCCTCCATAATAATGCGAAGGCAAGACAGCGGTTAATCATTTCGAAAGTCTAATCGATTTGAACAGCTTAAAGTAACTGAGTTTTTAACGGTCATAAGTGCAGATATTGTGCATGAAATGTTGTAAAAACAAACTTCTGGCACAAGTTAGAAGTGTTTTTTTAAACAAAGAGGTAAATTCTCGAACAATGGATCCGATAACATTGATGCAATTGTGAAAACAAGTGGCCCCAGATTACCTCATTACCTAAATATGGGCCCGTTATTTACTTCTCACTTGTTGGAGCTAAAATATTTAATACGACTTTTGTAGTAAACAATGGCTTAAGATGCAAGGAAACTATCCTACTAATTATATTATAAGTACGAAAGTTTGTGAGGATGTCTGTTTGTTGATTCATGTTTTGTATGTTTGTTACTCTTGCACGCAAAAACTGTTAAACGGATTTAGATGAAATTTGGTACATACATAGTTTATAACCTGGATTAACACAAATTATACTTTGTATCCTGTTACGTGAAGTAGTTCCCAAAATGAGGGTAACACCGCGGGAACAGCTAATAATTAATGTAAGAATGTATTTCAGCAATTACTCGTCTTCATCATCATCGACTTAGCCAATTTTTTCCCAACTATGTAGGGGTCGGCTTCCAGTCTAAACCGGATGCAGCTGAGTACCACTGCTTTACAAGGAGCGACTGCCTATCTGACCTCCACAACCCAGTTACAGGGTAACACGGCACCCCTTGGTAAAACTGGCTGTCAGACTTTCTGGCTTCTGACTACCCGTAACGACTGTCAAAGATCAACAAATGACAACCGGGACCATTAACTTTACGTGCTTTCAGAGGCACGGAGGAGTCTCGCTATGACAAAGATGGTCACCCATCCACGGACCGACCGCGCCAAGCGCAGCTTAACCTTTGAATGGTGGAACTGTGCGGCTGTTACTTAGCCACGAGCTCCTCACAATTACAAGTAATAGCTCCTAAAAAGAAATACATTCTTAGACTTTTTTAGGATGACTCTTGGTTTGTGGTCATGTGTGTTGGCTATTGGTTGGCTATGACAGATATAGTATTGTATTCTCTTTGGATATAAAGGTATCAATTGACATTAATATGTCTGTTATGTTTAGTGATTTGCAGGACTTTTAACAACAAATATGAAGATACTTAGGTAGGCGAAACGCTTTAAATTTCAGCAATGCAACATATAAATCGCCACAAACTAGGTATACCTCAGTTAACCAGAGAACAGATGAATCCTGAAATAACCGAAAGAGTGAGATGTGCGAAGCTATGGTGCCAACGTTTCTGGAAGATATTGTGCAATCCTGACCTACGCTGTCGAGCTAAGTTCCAATTATACAAGTTGTTTGTGAGACCTATTCTGACATACGGTTGCGAGCTTTGGGACTTAGATGAATGCAATTCTAGAAAACTAGTTCGCTTCGAAAGTGGCCTCTTAGTAGAAATTTATAAATCAAAATATCCTCAAAGGCATCCTAAAAGACTGAAGCCTAATATCAGAACCGTTTATAATAAATATCGAACAAGTGACGTATTAGAACACGTTAAGAACGAAAGGCTACATTGGTCGATGTTGTTAAAAAATGAAGAGATGGCTCTTAAAAGACCTCGCCGTCGACCACAGCATTCGTGCGTGCACTTTTGGGACGATCTCCGACAAAGTCCAAGAACCAACGCCCGACCTGCACAACATCCTGATATACCAGATACAAGAAATGATAAATCAAGAAAGGTAACAGCTTCTCCACGCACAAAGAGTATGGATGACTCGCCAGGGTGAACTAGCTTCTAATTTTAGCTGAAAATGAGAGATTAGCAACAGAAAACTAGTGGGTCCTTATAGTAGAAGAGCAGAGACTAAAGTCAATTCATAAGAAAGCTATCTAATAAAAAGAAACGTTAGTAGGTATGAGATGTCTTTATTAAAAGAGGTAGTCAGTAAGAGAAACAATAAAATGAATAATACTAAATTTATTTTCTGTTATTATTTTTACTTTACGCACCCAAGATTTTGTAAAATTAGATTGTGTAAAATGCTGAGACATACCTAATATAACAATCTAATACCTGAAAGCAAGCTGCACGAAATAATTATATCTATCTACTGAAATTCATGATTGGAAATGCAGCTTGTTTGAACCAGTGGTTAGTTGATATCGGTGACAACTATATTATTATTAAACCCACATTACGCAATTAGAGCGTGTTTGGAGGTAGCCAAGAAAAGGACATGAAAGCGAAATCAATTATTATTATAATAAGCAATTGGAATTTATTTCTATAATTTATTTATAAGTGATAATTAGATTAACTATCTATATGAAATCAAACACTTATTTTAAATAAATACTGTTATTAATCCGGAGAATTTAACGTCGTTTTTTCTGAAGCCGTTTTTTATTAGCTAGACGAGTGCTTCGTCTTAGAACAGGTATAGTTGACGATGTAGAATCCGTACTGGTTGACATGGAAGGAGTGCAGTAACGGCGATGTTGACAGTAGTGTCTTTGCCTATCACAAGCTCTGGTGAAATACCTTGAAGGATCACCTGCGCTTTTAGATACTGCATGAAGCATTCTGCGGAGGGTTTCTGAATGAGATCCAGTTATACGTCTCCATCGTATCTCCTGCAACTTCATGTATCTAGTCACATCTATGTCCGTGTAACGCTCGTACAAACAATGCTCATTATTTGTGACAAATATATGTTTTAGGGCTTGAACTTCAAGAGATTTTAACTGACTGTTGCACCCTTCAAACCAATCGTAAATCAACATTGGTCTCAAAAATATTTTATATGCGAGTAACTTTTTCGCAATAGACATATGTGAACAGTTTAGTATTTCTTCAGTTTTTGCTACCCAGTATTTGGATAAATTGCGAGTACCGTTTTGCATTTTAATATGCCAATCAAGTTGGAATCACAGGTGACGTTTTAATTCAATAAATTTCGAGAAATGCTTGATCACAAATCAATAACTATGATTACTTAGTTTAACCGTATTGAACAAAGTGATTTTAGGGTCAGTGGAAGGGGTGCTCAAATAGAATGCAATGCAAAGAGAATACAATACTATGATGCAATGTGGAATTAAATTTTAATATATTCTGACAGGTTATCAGATCAGACATTTTCTAAGATGTAGACAGACTAATATATAGTTCATGGTAAAAAGAAGAAAAAGAGAGCGAACTTCTTTGCATGTTTTTTGTTGTTCTAAATAAAATACCAAAATAATGTCCGTATATTATAAATCCGTTTGTCGACTCACAAAATGTCGGAGTTAATGATCGCAAAATGAGATTTAAGATGAGATTTTTTTTGAGGCCTGGACTCCACCAAAGTGGAGAAAAGATACATATCTTTTAAACGACCAATGAAATTTCGTTATTACATTATATTATCTCCTCTTAACTCAATTTCAGTGGAGACCACTGAACGGAGATGTACCTATCAAATTATTTTGTATGGCGCGATCGAAGTTGAGATGTTAGGTGAAGGTCGGTGGTAAAAAGCGGAGATGAGAGCATTCTGGGCCTTGCTAGCTTCTGACGACGTGCAGCGGATACGAGAGTAGCATAATTATGCTGGCTAGTGCGTTCCATGCGTAAGCAGAGATGTTGCTTCGATTGCGCCATACAAATATGATACATCTTCGCTCAGTGATCTCCACCGAAATTGAGTTGAGAGAAGATGACATATGAATAACGAAATTCTATTGGTTGTTTAAAACACACATCTGCCCTCGTCCCCGACTCTCCGCTGTGGTTGAGTAGGGTCTTTTTTTTCAAATTATCAATTTTTTTTTTGTTATGGCAATATTTCTTTGACAAACGTAACTGACATTGACACTGTCACGTTACTTGACAGACTTGAGTGTTGACACATTCAGTCATTCACCTACTTCAAGAAACAGCAGAAAATAGTAAATAAATAGTAATAGAATAGTGTTCAACAAGTAGTTTAATAGTAAAATAGTACAGAATAATGGAATCACATCCACTTAATCTGGTAATATTAAATTTCTTCAAATATCTTTCTTCCGTGCTGAAGTTTTGGCGTCTCTTTTAAGTGCTCTCATTAATTTGCAGGCACATCAACAACACCGTCGTGCTGAAGCGCACCTCATCAACAATAGGTATGACGAAGCGATGCAGTGCCATCACAATGCTGCTGAACTATTACTAGACGCTATGAAGTCCACAACGTCATCAGTCGCACTAGAATCCATCACATTACAACACAGTTATCACCTCAAACAAAAAGATCTCATTAAAAGCAAGAAAGAACAATACGAACGAGTGAAAAAAGCAATGGACAATATTAAAGGTTTAGGGAAAGATCCCACCTATAATATACCAGCAAATGATAATTCTAAAGTCCAAGTTGCTATATATAGAACAATAAATGAAGCAGATTCTTTGTTATACACATTACTGAATAGAAATACTGAACAAGGCCAAGTGAAAGACGCAGTTGTTAAAGCAGATGTTGTAGATGGCAAGAAGAATGAAAAGGGACAGGAAACTGTTATAGAAGAGTTGCAGATACTGAATCAGAACCTACATTCTCTTGTAGAACAGTTAGTAATGCAAGCTGAAGTACTTAAGGATGAAAACATGACCTTAAAAGAAAGAGTTAATTACCTAGAAAAAGAAAGAATCAAGTATTTGAATCTTCCATCTGCTCAAAGTGATTTATTACAAAGAAACTTTTCAAATATAAATATAGGAAATGAAGGCTTGTCAAATGATTTTGTTCAAAAAATGCCCACATCAAAGGAACCACAGCAGGGAAGACCCATCAATACAGTAGACAGAACAGCGCTGCCTCACTTTGACTTAAGTGCACTGAAAGATTTATAATTTAAATGAACATTGACCTGTGAATATAATAAGTATCTTGTAAAAATACATATAGATAAATTGTTATTACTTTGCTAGCTGTCTTTATCACTAAAATGGGATATTAAATATCTTTTTTTTATTCTATATTATTGCTCATTTAGTAATAAAATCAAAACATGTTGATTTTATAAGTCTATGCAGTGTTAAATATTATTTTGTAGATTTATAAAAAATTTATGCTTTGTTAATACTGCCATGCTGAGATATAATTTTATATATTTATTGCTAACTGCTATTAATAAATGACCATGACATGAGGTAGTTTGAGTTTTGTTCTAGAGGCTAGCTCAGCAAGGGTGGATTACAAGGTCCCAGGGCAAGCTAATAGAAAGTTATTGAATATAAATTCTTGGTTGCTGTCTTTATTTTTTTAATAAATAGTTTTGACAAGCTGGCAAGTGGCAACTATAAATTAAATACTTCATAGTAACATATACTCAATATTTTTTGTATGTATTGCCATTGTTCGCAAGAAGCAAATTTTTTCCTAAGGATATTTCAGCAATAGGACCTTTATACCAGTTTTTGAGTTTTATTTACTTTCAGATTTTTTCAGATTATGAAAAAAAAATTTTCAAAGAATGTCAAATAATTATTGATATTCTAGCTAATAATGGGTAATCATGCAAACATAAGTTGATGATGGCAGGCTATAATAAAGGTTTGTTACAAATATGTAACAAAAAAAAAACAATATTCTTTATAGATATGTATTGCATATTGGTCTTACACAAAAATAAAATTTTACTCTTGTTTTAATGTAAAAATAAACTTCCCAGTTGATATACTAGGAATAACTATTCTTACCCCTATAAGGAATCTATACATTAACAAACAATAAAACTAATAACATGCTTATATTTTTGGTAACATGAATATTATACAGGGATGCTACCAGTACTATTTACTATTATTCATACATCGATTTTTTTTAATTTAGGTATATTTTATCTAGTTATTTGTGATAGCAAAGACCACAAATTGTAGTTACTAGATTCTAGAAAGCTCATTATATTGTATCTTTTGGATGAGACAGATCTCTCTTTAATTTTGTATAATTATGCCCTGACTCATGCCCTAAAATACACAGTTGTTTTGGCTCTAGTAGTTTGTTGTTTTACTCAGCAGCCTGCAACATATTACTTGTACCTAATGCAAAAATAATTATTAGTATTTACCATCTAATTTAACAATATTTTACTAAATTACAATGGCATCATTACCATTCTATAACATTAAAGGCATTTAGTGATGGATTGCTTTAATTTCATATTGGAAGGGGTCATTCAATCATATGAAGTAGATTAGAGATATACACATGTAGCAACAAAATGACCCTTTGAAAAATTATAATTTTGAATTTGAGACCAATAAAGATCAAATTAAATAAATGGGCAATATGTTTTGATAGTGTCCCATTATCTAATACATTAAATTAAAGCATGTGCAATTAGTGATTGAAAGATTATCTATTTGTTAAAGCATTAGTTATGATAAGACGATAATGTCGTAAACAGGTAAATATGTTAGAGATATAAATATACATTTGGCATTTCATAGTCATTCTCGTGGTAATTCTTATGTAACTCGTGAATATACACGTAAACGATTTCATTTTTTTTTTCATTTTTGGAACAGCTGTGGACAGACTGAATCAATTACCTATTACATTTCATTTTTAAATAAGATTGTTACAATTAGTGTTACTCGGCCCTAACTCTACAAAATTAAACCACTTAGGCTATAAATAATAAACAGAACATTCATTATTTTATCTTAAAGCATTTCGAGAAATACGACATGAATAGGCACTAAAATGGCAAATCACATGTAGAAGTGAACAGTAGTCATTAATTAACTCACAACCACAATATATACATACATAAATCAAAATTCCATTTAAATTTTAGGCGTTTTCGAGTAGATATAATTAAGGTTACTTATGCATAAATCTAACACAAAGAAAACATTCATCACATTAAAGATAAAAAAAAATATGTTACCAACTTTGGATTTTTAAGTCACAGAAATCCTTTAACATTTTTGTTTTATATCCATTAATTAAACACCTGAGATTACTACCTTTCCGTTAACACGTTCATCAGAGGGCCCAGCACAAGTTTTTGCGAAATAGCGATATAGTTTGCGATATTTTTTGTTGTTTTTTTTTTTAGTATCGTCACATGTGCGTTACAACTAAACAATATGCTTTATATTTAAAGTCCAGAAATAAATGTAAACTTTTCGATTTAGCAAAAACTTGTGCAAGTAGTTCAGTAAAGGTTCTAAACATTTCTCAACATCTCACAAGCCTTAACTTACCTTCAGCATTGGACTTATTATGCTGATATAATTAAAATAATAAATACTGTAGATTACAACTAAAAATACATCAATATTTGGGTGATTCGAGAAGAGAACTGGATACGTTTTAATAACTCATGGGGAATAAGGAGGCGGTGGTGGAAGTACTGACAAGTCATCGAAAGGGAAATATTGTTGCGTTCCCAGTACTGGCGGAGCGTAGGGCGGGTGTATTGTGGGCACGTAGTCAGCGCTCGGCGTGTACGGCGGCAGAGTGGGCACGGCAGGCGTGGGGCCTACGCTATGAGCCTCATACCCATCCCAGTCCTCCATTAAATTTCGCCTCTGAACATCCTCGTCGCTAGATAATGGAGCGCCCCAAAGGTTGGCAGCAGATGCTAACAGGGCCAGTGCACCTGAAATATTTTCATTAAGACATAAATCCTTACTATACTAATATTATAAATTCGAAAGTAACTCAATCCATGTCTGTTATACTGTACGAATTTAGGTGAAATTCTGTATAGATATAGATTAAAACTGGACAAAGGATAGTTTTTACTCAGTTGCAAACAATTATTAATAGTAAGTTAATTGTTTACAGAACAGGGACTAAACTAAATTAACTCAAATTTTGTTTCAAACTTAGCTGTATTATATAAAAGACCCTAATTAAAGCAGGTATACAAATCTTAAATAATTATCCAACTCCATCCTAATGTTATAAGGAAATTAATTAATTACGTGATGTTATATACAACATTATATTTAATTTAAGGCTCAATTGTGCAGTTTAACTTTATGCTAGTCACTTATGGATTGCTAAGAATACCTTAACAGGAAAACTCAATAACTGGCCAACCTTGCGACATAGGAAACCCATGGCCTTATCAATTCTTTTTTGTAACTCAAGTATAGCAACGAATTTATCGGAAATATGAACATTTAAATACTATAGATTTATTAATTGGTACAAGTATACATTATATACTTAACAGTCATAGGTAATTAATACTTTTTCACTCATATTATTTAATTAGCTTCCCGCCAGCGGCTTCGCCCGCGATATTTTAGCTAATGGATACAAAAACTTGACAAATTATATACTAAAACCTTCCTCATTAATCACTCTATCTATAAAAAAAAAACGCATCAAAATCCGTTGCGCCGTTTTAAAGATTTAAGCATACATAGGGATATAGGGACAGAGAAAGCGACTTTGTTTTATACTATGTAGTGATATCTTTAAGGTATACAACTCACCAGCTCCAGTGATAGTATAGAACCCATATTCATAATCCACTTGTATTGTATTTGGATCGCTGTTGTTAGCATTTCCAAGTACAACAGTTGTGTAGTAACATACACCGACAATAGCTATGACCCAAAATACACACATTATGCTTGGTATAGCATTTCTTCTCAACATCTTGATGGCTCTGCTGTTGAGGCTTGTGAGGTTGATGAGGGTACCAATACATGAGCACAGAAGCACCATAAAGCATAGTAATATTAGTACTCTCATAAGTGTGATAGTCTCTGGTGTTGTGCATGGAGGTAAACCTGCAAAACATTGTTTATGTTTTTAAATTTTGTCAAACAATAATTTAATATTTTTTTTAGTAAAAATATTAATAATTAAATTCCATCAGTTAACCTTTGCCGGAAAAAAACTTGTATTGGAAATGTGGGTATCCCGACTGTTGCAGTATTTCATACAGGAAAACCTATTACATATACCTCAGTTCTGGGTCTACCCAAGTACCTCAGCTTAAACATAGGTTACCTCAACATACCAGGAAACTAATTCATATTGTTGCTTTATTTTTTTAATCACAAGACAGATTATAACCAAAACTTACCATTAAAGTCAGATCTAGGATCATATTCAATACTCAGGCGATTATCATCATCATCATCATTATCAAATGAGAAAAATTGTGCTAAAGAGAGGCTCTGTGTACAGTGCAGGCCTTTGATCCTGAACCAACTGGGCTGAACAAGGGCAGCACAAGTCAGGAGAAATGTGGACACATTGAAGAGTGCTGCTATTTTGTTCAATTCCTTATCTTTAAAAGGAAAAGGCATTTTGAACCCTGTAATCATAAATTTTAATTGTGTTATTCCTATCAATAGGTGCCTATACATTAACAATATCATACATGAGGAAAATATGGGAAGTATTAAGTAAAATTGGGTTTTAAAAACTTGATATACAGAGCTAGTGGAGATAAGGTCCTAATAATGCTGGTACTAAATATGTAGATGCGTGAAGTAGTTAGCAACAACAAATTAATAAAGCATACGGCAATTGATATAAAAATCACTTTTTCCAGGATTAAAAGACTGTTGTGATAGAGCTATAAATAGTTTCACACCTCGGGGGAGGCGTACCTTCGAGGGAGGTCGACTAGCCACTATTAACTTAGGTAATGTTATTTTCTAGCCAAATATGTTGTCTATGTAATTGATACCATGTCGTAATGCAAATACGTACGCAGCGTTTTAATAACATTAACTCAAGGAAAAGGTCATAGGCACGATGTATCGTAGTATTAGAAAAACGTTGCAACAAAGAACTCACAGACAAATCGGTAAAATGCAATTAAAGAGATCGTTAAGCTAATTAAAAGACTGAAAATATCCAATAACTAAGTAAAATAGCAAGGTTGGACGTCATACCTCGGATCCACGATAAACACCCCATTATGTTGCACTTATCATTTGAACAATACACCTAGGTAAACAGGAGAAACTTTGTATATTACTCTTGCTGATTAGAATGTTTAGCAAGTGCAATTTAAACGCGATATTTTACTAAACTATGTTCGTCGCGTTTCGTCTCCGCTAAATATTTTGACAGATAGCGCAAAAGGTGTAGAACTGCAAACACAAAAAATATGTTGTCACATGAATCAAAATAGTCGGATCGGACTTCTCTTTCACTCTACCTAAAAAGCATAGCTCACAAGCGCCACTTGTTGCTAAACTATTTTGACAATTCTAATGTCCACTCCTTTTCATGCAAGACGAAAAAGATTTGAAAAATAAACTTATATGTATTTTTATTGCAACAATGATGATTGTTTTATTTTTAATTAATTGAATCGATTATTTTAATTACATATAATTTTTACTACAAAAATTTTAGCGTTCACGAACCATGTAAAAACCGAGTGGCGGCGGGTGGACGGCCACATTTAACAAATAAAGACCGGTAGATGGCGTAAGATGACCGACGCAGATGGGAAAAGGATATTTTTTATTACAAACTTAACTAAATTACACAAAATAGTGACTACCTAATACAATACAGGGAAATCGAACCCTAAATCCCGTTCTCAGTCGCGTTTGCGATCACTGGACCAACGAGACATGACTTTAGGTATTAAAGCTTATATTAAGCACATACCTACAAGAGGTAAACATGGGTTTGTCAATATTATATTTATATGAGGTAAAATAATATTGTAGGTACTTGTTCTGCTCAGGTCGCTGAAGTCAGTCGTAAAGTGCACTTCACTTTTCACACGCTGAAATGTCTCCAGAACTTTTTGCCCTTGAATACCAAAATCTCACTTGCTCAGACTCTCATTCAACCCATCATAGACTACGCCGATGCCTGTTATTTGGATGCCACAGAGGAGCTCTTAAATAAACTTGAGCGGTTGCAAAACATGTATTCGTTTTATTTTTAACCTCAAAAAGTATGATCATGTCTCTCATTTTCGCATGAATCTCAAGTGGCTCCCCATTCGTCTTCGCAGGAACACTCGCATTTTGTGTCTTCTTTTTAACCGACTTCAAAAAAAGGAGGAGGTTATCAATTCGACTGTATTTTTTTTTTTTTTTTTTTATGTTTGTTACCTCATAATTTGCGACTTTGCGACTGGGTGAACCGATTTTCATGATTCTTTTTTTATTTGAAAGCTGGTGCTTCCCGTGTGGTCCCATTTAAATTTTATCACTACCGGTTCAGCCGTTTTATAAATATATCAAAAATAACGATTTATCTCTACTTGCTGATATGCCAAATACTTAGATGATTTGGTTATTTACGCTTATTACAACCTAAAAAAGTGGTGTGTTTATTTTGTTAAGATAGCAAGACCGAGACACTGAAAAGCGAAAAAATAAAAAAGCTTTTTACAAAAAAATTAAAACCGACTTCCAAAAAAAAAACTGAAAAGTAAAAAATAATTTTTATTTAAACGCTTTACGACCAAAACATCGCTTTCGAAGTCGGTGGCGAAATACTAACAATAGTAACTTACAAGACACCGACTTCGAAAGCGATGTTTTGGTCGTAAAGCGTTTAAATAAAAATTATTTTTTACTTTTCAGTTTTTTTTTTGGAAGTCGGTTTTAATTTTTTTTTAATATCCTGTACAACCCTAAAACTCCTTCCTACCAGCGAGAACGCTTTTCCTTTGTTCGTTCACCAGATACGCCCTGCAGGTCTCACCTCAAATCCCTCCTCAAATTCCCCTCCCACTCCACTGACTTCTACTCATATTCCTTCACAGTGCAAGCGGTACGACTGTGGAATTCACTTCCACCTGAACTAAGGAACTGTCAAACTGTTGCTTCTTTTAACTATCTTTCCTCATCTTCATAGATGCATATAAAATGTATAGTAAGTATATTTATATATTGAGTATTTATGTATTGTTGTTTATAGTTTATTCTATTTGTATATGTATTATTTATGTAAAGTTTATGTTGTATGTTTTAAATAATATTATTACTTTCTTTTTCTACACAGTCTGTCTACATCTCTTATTTTAACTCTCCTATCGCAGGTCTACTGGAAGAGATTTCTTAAGAAATAAGTAGTGCCTTTGTACAATGCTTTCCTATTCCTATTCGTACTTCTTTTCTTATATTCTGTGTACATAAATTGTTAAATAAATAAAATAAAATAAATAAATTGTAAGTTGTACCTTTACGCAAAATGTCTAAAATTGGATAAAATAGGCAACAATAGGCCTATTTAAGCAAAAAAAATATAAAGCATCAGTATTTCCTCGCAAGGCGTTCTTAGATAGGTAGTTGTATAAAAATAGACTGAAAGCTCTCACACTGCCCCAGGCGTCCGCGACGCTGACATGGCTATATACAAAGATCTTTGTGTATCTTTGTCGTGAGAATACACGTTATACACGGTTAACTATGCATCTAGTTTATTTATAAGTATCTCCGCTATGTGGGTCGAATTTCAAGGCTCCTAGGCGCCAGTCTTCTACGAACCGTTTGGCTGCAAAGAATTACTTGATTCCGCAGCTTTTGTACTTTAACAATAACAAAGAAGTGGCTCAGGAGAATAACTAACTTTTGTGTAATGAATGAAAAATGTGGGTCTACAATGTTTTGGTTTCTGAGTGACAAAGATAAAAAATTAATTAAAGAAACTTTTGCGAATATTTTAGTGGATCATTCTATCGTAGCGCCATGAATGATATTTTGATTAATGTGGACTATTATTACGTCTATAATGTTTCTTCATACCAGAACAATGATTCATTAAGTAATTCTTCGTTGGACGACACAGCATGCTATTCAAGCAATTTTCTCTACAATTCAAGTTTTGGATTTGAAATAGCAGTCCCAGAATGGGAGGCACTTACTACAATTGTCATATTATTTATAGTCATTGCAGGAACTATTTTTGGAAACATTCTGGTTATTCTTGGAGTATTCACATATAAACCTTTGAGAATAGTGCAGAACTTTTTTATTGTGTCGTTAGCAGCAGCTGATTTAGCTGTCGCGGTGTTGGTGATGCCATTGAATGTGGCGTACATGACTATAGGACGATGGTTATGGGGTAAACAACTGTGCAAGATGTGGCTGACTTGTGACATAATGTCGTGTACTTCATCGATCCTAAACTTGTGCGCTATAGCACTCGATAGATATTGGGCAATAACAGATCCAATAAACTACGCCAATAAGAGGACTTTGAAAAGAGTGGTTTATCAAATTATTGGAGTATGGATTCTGTCCTTGTTAATAAGTTCACCGCCCATTTTAGGTTGGAATGATTGGCCAGATGAGTTTACAGCAGATACACCGTGTCAACTGACCTCAGAACCCGGTTATGTCGTGTATTCATCACTAGGTTCATTTTTTATTCCTCTTGTTATAATGACCATAGTGTATATTAAAATATACATAGCTGCTAAACAAAGATTAAGAAAGAGAGTGCTAATAACGCGGATTCAAAATAAAAATCCAGTTTTGGTAATACAAAGTCAAGAAGTGAGCCAAGAAAATAGAGAAGATTCAGATAATGAATCTGACAGCGGAGGAAGTATTAAAAGATGCCAGAGAAAAGCGTTTATAGACATAAAGAAAAACTTCTTTGTGCCTTTTCTATTGCTGAATGACCCAGTATCGCGACAAACTATTGAATCAAACATGAACCAGATGCAAGCAGACATTTCACCAGGTAGTTGTGGAAGTTATAAAACGAAAGTTGTTGGTTCTTTAAAGAAAATCAGCAGAAAAAATAAAAAGCACGAGAAGCCGTTGCTAGCAAGTGTCAATAAAAGCGGCGACGTTGTAAATCAGTTCATTGAACAAAAGCAAAAGATCTCCCTGTCTAAAGAGCGACGTGCTGCGAGGACGCTGGGCATCATTATGGGTGTGTTTGTTATCTGTTGGCTGCCATTTTTTTTAATGTATCTCATATTACCGTTTTGCTCATCTTGTTGTCCTAGCCTGAGACTTATAAATATCATCACGTGGCTAGGGTACGCAAACTCTACAATCAATCCTTTAATTTATACCATTTTCAATATTGAATTTAGAAAAGCTTTCAAGAAGTTGTTAGGACTTCAATAGAATTTTTATTACTATGCTTATTAGCTTTGATCTCTGTTTTCCAAGATTGATTTTCATTTACTTAAGTATTGTTTAAAAAAAATGTACTTCTAGGTACTGATTAAGAACCCAATTGGAAGATCTAGGTGATCTTCCAATTTTGACGAGAATGTTAAATGAAATGAAGCTAAGAAAACTGATATAGGGAGGTCGAGTCTCGTCGACAGACTACAAGCCTTGTTAACAATCGTGCAGACGGTCCTTAACAACGGGCTTGAGTAGAGTCGACCACTTACGCCGCGTATGCATAATACTCCACATGTAATAGGTATATTATACACATCTAGCATCTATTGTATCTATTTATTCATTTGTTGAGTAGCTAAATCTGAAAGTACTTCTGAATTGTGTAACATTGTACAGCCTACAATGTACCTATACTAAATTTGTTTATAGTATGCTTTTTACGTATGGTTATGGTATGGTTGTGCCTATGCTGTATTGATCAACTTGATCATAATTTCATATCTTACGATAAGGTAGTATAACCTCTGAAATTCAGTGGATGATGTTATCAAACTATTTACATTACAGTCAGATAAATCAATTAACGTTTTGCTTTCACCCGAACACAAAATATTCAATGTTTTTTATGTTCAAAAAACATTGAATATTTTGTGTTCATTAGTGAAATTCCTTATGTCTGGCTGAATTGCTTTATGATTTAAATTATTACTGTGACGTAGTGTGAAGTAATTAACGCTATCAATCATTTAACCTATTCTGTGGCATCACTTGCTAGAGACATTTGCTTGATGAATTGCCTCGATACAATACTGTGAATATTTAAGATTTTCCAGATTAATTATGTATTATGTTTTAATTAGACACGACAGACGAATATATTAAAGATTAAAGTGATACCTATTGTTGATTTATCATTATGCGAGACGGCCTTAAGTTGCTCTATCTATGAGCTTGCTATTAACATGTATTTTGTACATTAATATTTAAACCACAGGGCATTTAATAGTGACTGCTATTTAAATAGTGTTCATCACCCAACAGTTAAAAAAAACTATCTTGGTTCAAACACTTAAATTTTATTATGACAAACATTGTTAATAATATTAAGATTTTATCTTATTTGAGCAAAACACTTCACTTCATTACAGTGAATAGCTGAACATGTAAGTACAGCACCGTAAGAACAACATCAACATGCAAGTAGATACGTAATTTTCTCGTACATTTTGTGAAAATATCACAGCACGAGACAGTTAATTTAAGACGACACGAGTTTAATCAGTGAAAACTCACTGGCAAACAAGATCAGTTTTTAAGAAAATTAGCTACATATAAGGTATGGCAAAAACCAGAGACAAGTTTACATTTTTCTCAACATAACGTCTAGTTTTTTTTAGTCTTGTTTTCAAGTCTGACTGGTGTTTGTTAAGTACGTGGTATTTAATTTGTTAAATATAATAATTTCAATTTCGATAAGTGTTTGAATATGCCAGCTTTAATATTCAATGTTAGGTCATAAATTTAAAGCAACTTCACATGTCAGTGGAGAATTAAATTGTGCGGAAACCTGCACGCCTTCCTGTGTTGCCATTTTCTCGAATCCATTAAACCTATATATATATGTATCAGTTTGTTTATGTCAACTGCACTTTGCTATAACGATTCACTGCAATGACTTATGTATCGATTTTATTATCTGTGTTACTATTACAGATGTCTGCGTATACCTAGAGCAGATGTTCCTAGTGTCGAATGCATACTAATGTTCGTTCGGGATTGCATTGGGATTGGGCGGTAACCAGTACTATATTTTATGCTGTATCTTGTGTTTTGGCACAGTGCAAAACCTTTTAGTGTGACTGCATTGAAATTTCGGTTCATTTTAGTACTTTTATAGTTAGAACTTTTGTGTACCTAAGTAAATAATATGTAGGTATTTGTTATTCTAGTCATAAGTACATAACATAACATAACACAACATATTATTAGGAATAAATCTAGATCTATGTTATTTTTTATCTAAAAAGTATGAGTGTTTAAGTGGAAGATAATACTGAGGTCATTAAAATTCATAACAGTGTTTTTAACTAAATCATAGTACCTTTATGCATAAAAACTGTTTAGCTAATTAGTGTCGTTCATATTTCAACCTATTTCGATATAGGATAATGAATTTATCACATTAAAGTTGATGAGAAGGTATTGATTTTATTTTACTACCTATAACATACTTACATAGGTATAACATACCTACTTACCTACCGTATTTCGTAGGCAGTCCCCAGACTCGTAACTTACCTTAAGTTTTAGGCCCATTCCTTCTTTAGACGAGACTTACCCCGATAATGTCGTCACGAGATTCCAAGTTGACGGGGTTCCCTGGAGAGGACTTAATCTGACTTAGCCCGGTTTTAGCAGGGCAGTGGCCTGGCTGAACAGTTATCTTCTACTGTTTTAGGGTTTCGTAGTTGACAAGGAACCCTTATAGTTTCGCCATGTCCGTCTGTCTGTATGTCCGCGGCAAAGCTCAAAGGTTCTTGTTACTGCTGAAATTTAGTATAGATATGTATATTGATCACGCCGAAAAAGTGGTACTTATAATAAAATATTTTTAGGGTACCTCCCAAACACGTAGTGTTTTTTTTTCTCGCTTAGGTATTCCTTCGTGTGGGGTATAGTTAGATAGATCTTTCAAAAATATAATGGGTTTGTTAAGAACATTTTTTGGTTAAGTAAGCCGATTACGAAATATTTAGTTTTTAAGTACCTAAATTTTTTTGTTAAATACGAGCGTCCCCCCCTCTAACTTTTGAATGGCTTTCCCTAGAAATGTGAAAAAAATCACAGACGTAGCACGTGTAATGAACTTACAAGCAATGATCACGGTTAAGTAGGCTTAACCGGTTACAGAGTTATTGTCGACTAACTAAGACCTGCTACGGGACCCTACTGCGCGTAGCCCGATAAGCACTTGGCCGGTTTTTTAATTCCTGCTTTGGATGATGGATAATGTGTTCTTAGATAAGAAATTTACTTATACATATATATATATATATTTTCTTAATGTTTATCTTTAACCATTGAATCGTTTCCAGAAATTTGGTCACTGCTCAGGCGATGCTGCAGCAGAAGTATAGCATCTCATATTTATTAAGCGTAAAACAATATCGTAAATCGCGCGCATAGTGTTGGCTTTATAGAGTCTAACTACTAACTATCAAACTATACGGTACATGTTGAAGAGAAACTTTTAAACGGGTACCTACCATAGTAGCTAGGTACTTTTACTCTGTGCTAGTATGTAACCACATGCAGTTGAAAGAAAAATATATTTTGTAGCAGCTGCAATTCATTTCACAGTGTCTAGTTCTTAATAACAGCCAGCTGTGAGAAATAGCCCTCATAGCATCGGAAAGATTTCGTAATAAAGTGTCTTGCATTTTGTTACCACTTTCATATCTCTGAATTACGAATCCTTCTATTTTATTATCTATGGATGTGTTGCTTTTTTTTCAACGAAACCGGTTGGTAGATACATTTTTAAAGAAATAATCAAGGAATTGGGCATTTCTCATAGTTTTGGGCAAAAAAGCGTAAAGGAATCGCGTTATTGTGTGGCTTTCGGATTCACTGATTATAAATAAGAAAGTAGATAAATAAGATTTTGATAAAGTTAAATTGATCTTGTCGGGTTTCCAAGTTACCTACTGCCGTTTGGGGATTGGGCTCCATAGAGTTGTTTTTTGTGGACTGAACATAAATAATAGAGTTGTCTTTCGATGAAAAAGCTGATCGCCTCCTTACGGTTGCCAGTTATCTATGAATAGGTCCTTAATCCGTAAATCCTCTTTAGGGCAAACCATTAAGATTTCTAATAAATCAAAACGTTTTTATCTACATTGGGTCATACAATTAAGGACGTAGCACATAAAAAATAGGTTCAGTTTAATAAATCTTGATTTTATTGCCTTTGTATAACCGGGATACAGTGAAAATTGTTCTAGTTATCCTTTATATAATCGTCGTTATCATTGTTCTCAACTTTTTTGACCATTCTTTATGTTTGTTGAAAGGCACTGAGCGTAATTTCAGTGTGAGCTGTGATTAATGCTTGCATTTCCTGTACACAACGACTGAGGTCACGGACCGCTGGCTCGATGCAAATCCCGTTTGTACGCATTATTCGCGGAACAAGCGGGCAATACCACATGATTTAAATAGCGTTGACACATTAGTAGGCCTAAATTATTTGTTATCTACACTGTAAGTAGTTTTAATTAAGCGAGATTAATTTATAAGCTAATGCCCACGACCCAAATTTTATAAAAAACGACGAAATTTGTATCAATTACTGAAATACTTTGATATTTTCTGCTGAACGTATCAAACATTTCAGATTACTTCTGAAACTGTTCGATAGAGAATTCCGACCTTTCACATTCTTTCTTTGGGAAGTTTAATTATCATCCCAGTACGAAACAAGTTTTATTTGAGTGACGGCAATCTGATGTTAGGTTTATGTATTTTTTTTATTCTTGTTATTAAAATTATTTAAAAACCTACCTTATATTCTTCAAAAGAATTATTAATAGACAACTCTAACTGTCCCTAGGGATCTATCTGAGTTTTAAGCCTCCAGTTTATTTATGTGAAAAAATAAATATCTTGATCAATCAATCTTATCTTTCTATCTAATCATATATCTAATCATATCTTTTTTTAGAGCTGTGGGCGGCAGAGCGTCAGACTCTTATTTAGTCAGTAGTAGTCTGCACTCCCTCCCGAGTGTAATGTTCCCATCCCGGGGATGGGTTTTAACCCAATTTGTTTTGTTCCTTCAATTGCTTTTTGCGTAACTCTCTCTAACAATCCCGCAGCACCGGGAGGCCAGTCATCCCTTTAACTATAATATATGTAGGTAGGTACCTATAGTGGGTGACGCTGGTGACCGAAATAAAGGTCCACTTTTACCTTCAGTTAGGTACGCTCTAATTAAATTAACATTTTAATTTTAGAAGTATCTAAAAGAAGATTTCAGCGGACATACGTTATAAATGTCAGCTTAATAATATTTCACCTATTCTTAGAAAATTAATAACACGAAAGTAGGTACTTCATCTGCGCCATTTTCTACCTCGTGCCTAATGAGATTTGATTGCCATTTTAATTTTGTCCACGTTTAATTGAAATACATAGTAATAATTGAGTTGTTAGGTAATAGTAGGCCATCTGATTAATGAGATTTGAGTTCAGGTACTTACATGAAATATTCAGGAACAATAGGTATTATCTTTGTAGGTGCAATTAAATTTGCATGTAGTGTTTACCGCTTAATATTGTACATCTAGTATAAACTTTATATGCTGTAAGTATTGAATTGTCTATTGATGTAACAATTGTTGGTGAGCCAATAAAATTAAAATAGCTCAGACTTAATTAGGTACACTTACACATACTTACGTTATTTATCTCTCAAACAATTTTTATCGTATCGTATTCGTACGTACTTGCTCAAACAAAACGTAATGTTAAAAAACCGGCCAAGTGCGTGTCGAGCCACGCGCAGTAGGGTTCCGTAGTAGGTCTCAGTTAGTCGACTATAACTCTGTAACCGGTTAAGCCTACTTAGCCGTGATAGTTTTCCTTGTAAGTTCATTACATGTGCCACGTCTGTGATTTTTTTCACATTTCTAGGTACAGCCATTCAAAAGTTAGAGGGGGGGTAACTCGTATCGAACAAAAAATTTCACTTAAAATCTAGATATTTCGCAAATGGCTCGTTTAACCGAAAAATGATCTTGACACACCCATAATATTTTTGAAAGACCTATCTAACGATACCCCACACGAAGGGGTACGCGAGAAAAAAAATATTCATCCCTACTTTACATGTTTGGGAGCTACCCTAAAAAAAAATATTTTTCAAAATTTTATTTTACCACTTTCTCGGCGTGATCAATATACATATTCATACCAAATTTCAGCTTTCTAATAACAAAAACCACGGAGCTATGCCGCGGACAGACAGACAGACAGACAGACGGACAGAGCGAAACTATAAGGGTTCCTTGTCGGACTACAGAACCCTAAAAATGGTGCCTCAGGTGAATTTTCAATGTAACATAAAAAACATATTTCAACTCCAACGTTAAAGTTTATTTTGTTCGAGCGGTTTGAACTTCCAACATGCGTTTATTGTTCCAACTAGTTTAATCACTCACAGATCATGAGATAATTTAGATCAAGTAAAATAGACATGCAAATGTAAAGATATGCAATTATTTTATTTGAATCTTGTTAATTAAAAAAATCTTATTACTAAAATATTTTTATTGAAAATCCTTTAAGCTGATTTCCTACCTGTAAGTACATATACCTAGATAGAAAAGTGGATTTAGTTGGGTTGTTTATATTTTCTAGATATCATCCCTTTTGCTTAAGCACGAACACAAAAACATTGTATTTTCATCATCACTCGTATTATTATGACGATTACTTTCTTTTAGTAAGAGGAGCTCGTGGCTAAGTAACAGCCGCACGGGTCGACCGATCAAAGGTTAAGCTGCACTTGGCGCGGCCGGTCCGTGGATGGGTCACCATCTTTGTCATAGCGAAACTCCTCCGTGTCTCGGAAAGCACGTTAAGCTGTTGGTCCCGGTTGTCATTTGTAGATCTTTGACAGTCGTTACGGGTAGTCAGTAGCCAGAAAATCTGACAACCAGTCTTACCAAGGGGTATCGTGTTACCCGGTAAACTGGGTTGTGGAGGTTGGATAGGCAGTCGGTCCATGTAAAACACTGGTACTCAGCTGTATCCGCTTAGACTGGAAGCCGACCCCAACGTAGTTGGGAAAAGGCTAGGTAGATGATGACTTTCTTTTAGTACACCATGCCTTGTCCGTAATAGGAATGTAATTAATTACACGTCTGCATAGCGGCTGACATAAGACGTAAAATACAGATGGAAGACTGTGACACGATGTCACGATGCGAATCTAATCCAATTGGATATTCCAGCACTAAGAAACCGGTTCTGTGTAGTCTCAATTAACATCGAGGATTTCGCACGAGATTAATCAGAAATACTGTCTATACCATAAAATACATTGCGATGTTTTGTCTCTCCAAAAATCTTTTAGAGACGAAGCTCAATGCGGGTAGAACGTAGCTGAGCTGTTTCTTATAATATAGATCGGTCATTCAAACACGGTAAAGCAGTGTTTGTTGCTTCCAATAACCCAAAACGACATTGAGGCAATCACCCTATACATTGAATCAAAGTTCGTTCGACAAATCAATCAAGGTCCTTCATCACTGCTCTGTCACCTGTGTCTTACCATCTGTCCTGCGTATCGTGTCATGTGCATGCAGCCAGTCTTGATGATCACCACACACTATCCGTTAATGCCATCGATACATATAAGAAGACGGATTGTGGTACCCATATAAGGCTTTAATTTTGCCATACCCATAAAAAGTATTTCCCAAAAAGTTAATAAAGTGTTTGTTATTTTTTAAATTTATTACATAGTGCCTAATTATAAAAAACTTTTGACACTTAAACGAGGTTGAATAAGGTAATGAACTTCTTGAGGCGGGCAATCGTCGAGGGGGACTGGACGTAAAGGCTACGCCGGTTTCCCAGTCCCCCTCCTTTCAGACGATGCGGGAATGCCGCTGGGTTGTTTTAGTGGGTATACCGGGCTTGCCCGGGGAGTCCCACATACCCCCCCATTCCCCTGGATGGGGGGTATGCGTAATGCATTTTTTCCCAGCGCAAAAAAAAAAAAAGTTAATGAACTTCTAAACGTGTTTCATATTTTTATTTTAACACTGAAAATGGCAGTTAGGTACAAGCTACATAAACGAAATCATAATTTCAAAGTGTCTAGAGGAAATTACATTTCTCTTTTCTTAAATGCAACAACGCTCATTAGGGAAATTCAAAGTACTTACTGAAACTACATAGGTATTGTATCTATCAAAGTTAATTTCTGTTGTATATTTTTAACTACGTATTTATATGTACCTCGATATATACTACCTACCTACATCCATCACTTATTGACCTTAAATAAATCATGGAAGCTAATAAATTAAAAGAAGAGAAACCCCAGACCTTTTTCAAGTAAGTTTATTTTATTTGTATTATTACTACACAATTTGAATGGACTCTTTTATAGGCGCATTGTTTTGTAGACTGTATTATTATCGAATGAATACAAAATCTCTTCATTTCTGTTGTATTTTTTCTTTAATGAAACAAAAAAAAAGCAAATGTCTTAATGGTCTTTCGATGTACTAGATATTTTAGAGCCGTATCTCGGAGAATGTTTGTATCAACTTAGAGATGGTTGCGGCAAAGCTCACAATTGTTTTCGAATTAGAAACACGCCAGAGGAACATTCTTTAAGACAATTTACAGTACTACAAACAAACATTAACGTTTGCGCAGTGCAAACGCTTTGCACTTTCAAATTGAGGTTATTAAAAACTCTTCTTGTTTGTGATCACTTTTTGAAATTGTGCAAGCTGTCAGATATTTTTGTATGTTTCTGTAATGAAAACAGAAGAAAATCAAAGTTAATAATGCGGCTGTATAACCCTGCAAAGGAAGGAAGGAAGAAAGATTTCATGTTTATTTATTACCAACCGTTAGTTTGACTTAAGCGCGCAATTTAGCGTACTTAGAAGAAATTATACGTATATGTTTTATGTTAATGTAATTAAGAGCATCGAGCTCTCTATCATATGTAGGTATGTATATATGTGTTAAAGGTTTTACATCATTTTATATCTTTTTTTAGCTAATGGTGAAGTTTTATTTTGAACAAATTTAAGACGGCTGTTTCATCAAATATACGATTTGTAATGGTCATAGAAAAGTCATTAGTGGTTTTCAAAGAGGAGCGGCAACAATTTGTATAAATAGATATTGAGCTCAATCGACACCAAGGCGCCAATGTTTCCCGGGTATAAAAACCGGCCAAGTGCGTGTCGAGTCACGCGGGATAGGGTCCGTAATTGGTGGACTATACCTCTGAAATCAGTAAAGCCTACTTAGCATTGTTCGGTTAAGCAGGTCGAATCCTTTAGAAGCAAGAGGTCATGTAGAAAAAAAAAATATAGCCTACTAGTTTTATACAGCTGTGATAGTTTTTCTTTGAAGTTCGTTATATCATATCTAGGTACAGCCATTCAAAAGTCCCCCCCCTCTAAATTTTGAATGGCTGTGGAAATGGGACACTAGAACCTTCCAAAAATATTAAAGTGCATATTTTAAGCCAGATGTTCCACAAACTGCTCCCTAAATTGCAAAATAGTCTTCACACACCGGCTTCATTTCTGAAAGACCTATCCAACAATACCCCACACGACTTGATACACGAGAAATAATATATAATAGACAAACGTCGCAAAACTATGGGTTCCTTGTCGAACACGGAACCCTAAAAAGCCCCAGAATTTGTGTAATATTATTACCAAAAGGCGTCACCTTAACAGGTATAATGCAAAAATGTTACTAAGAGAATTACGCGACCCTCTTCTTGTTGGCCAAGTTGTTACTTAATAAAGAAGTTTTGTGATAAAAGCGTTATGAACTATATCTGAACATATATGACATGTACCACCAAAATTTAGACATTCCTCTTTTAACTTTAGGGCTACTATTAATGATGTGAAAGCAATCAGATGCGAAGTACTCACAGGCAAAGGTACTGTCGGGATTGCGTAGCTGGAGGTGGATTAAAATCAAAGAGGAACTTTTTAAACTTTTTCGATATTACGTGAGCGCTGAACGACTTATGAAAACTACAGATTACTATGACTTCATTAATATAAAGATTTGCAATTATATTTTTTTATTCTTGTTTCAAATGATTGATTGGGCGTCCAACTAATAAGGTTTAAAATGCTTCTAATTACTAGTGTACCTATATGGAAGAAGCAAGTATCGGAGGGTTAGATAGAAGTGTATCTACTATATGGTAACACACAGCCACAGATTACTTTTTTTCTATCCTATCCCAATAAGCCCCTGTGTTTGACACTGGTGTTTCAGAGTTTTCTCAAATTCGCCTGACGGCCTCTGATATTGAATTTTAACAACGACTGCTATCAAGTTAGAAGCTGAGGAAGTTTAAAGCTCTTCTTGGCAAGGGATATAAAAATGCCACTTTGTAAAATTTTATAACACACAAAGCGACTTCGGCCCAACCCGGAAATCGAAACCAAAAACCCGTTTCCAGAAGTCGCGTTTTCCTACCATTAGATTAACAAGGCAGTCCTAAATACTTATTGTAGGTACTTTATTTTATTTAACCTATTTATATACAGATCACGTTTCCGTTCAATGTTTACATCTATCTGAAGTCTTCAATTATTTTGTTTGTTGGTGGCTACAAAAACAATTTAACTGAAGAACAAATAATTAATATTAATCATGGCTTTAGATATTAAAACAGGAGGCGTTCAGGCGTGATAAATGATTATGCTATGCTCATCCATTCTTATTCCAAACCTCTCTTATCAATTTGTTTTACCGAATATTTTGATAGCGTAAATTAAATTCCTAATATCTTATTAATATGCTTTTTTGGTCTCACAAATTGTCATTATTAAAACGAATTATTTAAGTATGTTAATTAATCTCGAAACCTTGTTTTCATACATCATATTCCATTCGATACCATGGAACTATAGTATAATCTGATTGCGATTATTCTGTTGTGTCCATTTTCCCCTATAATCTGAGGAAAAATGTAAACAATTTTATCACTTTTTAAAATAAACGTAACATTTATTTTAAGGGTGATGACATAACATTATCAGATTTAATATTTTTTCATATCGGCGCATGAACTACGTAAAAATAACTCATTTCACCGGTCATACATTTAGCTACTTGTGGAAGCCATTTTGATAATGTTATTGTCAAAGTTGAGTATTCTTCAGATTATATTGACATGATATAAGGTACGATTAGGCACAAAATAGGCTGGCTGGTGGTAAGTTTAATTGCTTCCAGGGCGAACTTGTCAAAAAATTACTTGTTTACTCAAACTTAGATTCATATAGCATCGGCTATACATTTTCATGAAACAGAAAGCAGACAGACAGACATATGTGGGCCTCCTTTTATTATACCATAATGATTTATAGCGGTCACGCCCTACACGTATGAATCAGCCCATTTATCATTTCCTTATGGCGAAAATAGCTCGTAGCTCGCGGCAATACCGACAATATTTAAGCGAGTAAGTATTAGAAAATTACGTTGGTAAGTTAAGTAGGGTTTTCATAATAAATCTTCTGTCTGTACACAAAAGCTTAAGAATTACTCTACACTTGACAGTTTTAATCTCACTGAAATATTAATGAATTAATATTAAAACATGAATCTTTTGATATTAAAGCATCGTCTGAATGGACTTAGAATTGGTCCTCGATAAAAAGTATCCTATGTATTATTAATCCAGGTGATAAATTATTTGTGAAACATCCAAATCAATTTAGTCGTTTTAGCGTGAAACAGTATTTAGTTTTTGCGTATACATACCTACATACATCCTCACAATATTAGTAGCATGTCTCATGAAGTATTTAAAGATTGTTTTCATTTGGCTGACGGGTGTTGTGTATCGACGTCTATACAACACCACATAGCGCAACTCAAAGCCGTCAATTTGTCTGTTTATGAACATGTTTACAATTGTTTTTATACTTGTAATTTCATTTTAATGTAGGTAGGTACCTACTTTTTTATTCGGAGAAAAAATAAATTACAACTTTTATCCATCTCATCAGAGAACTTAAATAAAAACAGACGCGTAAATGATTTGAATATATAAGTTGCAGAATATAATTTACTGTTTTCAAATAACATGTCTAGACTTTATAAATGAGATGTAAAGCGTAATTAGGCGGTCAATTGTGCGATCAACTAGAAGTTCTTTAACCAAATAGTTGATGTACACACATCCATCACGCTGTCTACTCGAAATCCGGTTCTGGTACAAATTCTTACTGCTAAAAGCCTACTAAGTATGCTTAAGCACATATTAACGAGCTTCTACATGTCCCTATTTCTTACAACATTGGTTTTAATATTCAATTCTCTTGAAGACATAATATACAAATATTTTACGGTATCTTACTACATTCTTGAAAGGTTTCAAACCCTTAGTGGCATTCAATTACGAAACAAGAATTCTTATGAAAAATGTGACTTGTGCAAAATTTTATTGGACCTGGATTCTACAGTCGATACTGTTTAGTACAATTTTGCATAAATCTTTTCACAGTTCGTGCATTATAACATCTTAAATTCGCAAGTTTCTCAATATCCTATGCTACTAGAAACTTGGAATAATTTATTAACATAGCGGGGAGGCAAATTCGCTTGCTTACAAAATTTAATATACCTAGCACGGCGTTAACAATACCTTAGTTAATCCTGTATCGTGTAGAATTTATATAAACTTAGCAATGAGATACCTTCCTAACATAATTATTGTCTATTTATTGTTTTAACAAGATTATGTTTTATTTACAAACTTTTGTAATACTACTATTTAGGTCCCATTTCATATAAGCTTAAGTCTAACTTAGGTTTATTCGCAACTTTTCGATAAATCTTCGTTAATTTAGATAGATTCGATATACATAGTAATGTATAAAACTAGTAGACGTTTTATAAATCATAGACATTATTCAACTTTATGAAATGATCTTACTAATTGCCTTTTAATTTTTTTTTCGAATGGAACATACAGTTGACGTTCCGCCGGAATTATATTTAAATACTTCTACTAACTGTGCTTAATTAGTTACTACACAACCGTACATACATTACGTTTTTATTGTAAACAAAATGAAATACATATAATATATCATACGCAAACAATGTAGGCACACAAAATATATTCTATAATATTCAGACATAAATACTCCAGCGGATTTGGTCAGCACCTAAACAAATAATATTGTAAGAACAAAGGAAAACCTACCTATCAACTGCGTAAAATTCAGTACTTTTGTAGAGAATATCTTGTAAATTATATTAGGCCGTGAAAGTCGGGGTCGGGTCGTGAGTTTGGTCCCGCGAAATTACTTTATATTTGTCTAGCCAACCAACCGATTGGTGTGTAGTCTGGTGCGTGTGACGTTTTCTATCTCAAAACATATATCGTAATAGAAAAAAACATAACTCAGTTGTCACAATGTTATTGAGGTTTATGATTAGATTTTCAGATAAGTACAGTAGGTCTAACACGAACGCGGTAATGTAGTCGTAAGCTATATATGAACAATGAAGACAATTACCTATCGTAATTTTTTTTTGTGTGTCATCTCGCAGGACAACCTTGAGGGTTGTCGACTGCTTAACCGGGTTACCTATCGTTAATAATAATAATATATAATGCAATATTCGTAGAATTTATACTTCTATATAACATGTAGGTATATAAATTTTATATGAGCCATTATTATTTGTGTGAACCTATTTTAATTCAAAAGTCGCTTACGTAAAATTTACGATTACGTTCTTGCATTCGTGCTAGGCACTCTGTTGCGTGCTAGGCTTCGGTTTTGTAAAAACTCATACGTTTATTTATTTGCAACGTATAATATTTTGTTTTAACAAATCATTTTTCTTAAACCAATTTGAGGTGCCAAGCACGGTTCCTCAGATAATCCTAGCATATTGTTTCCCTCCAATATTGATGCGCTCATTCGGGCTCACATGCATATTGCATGCACATTTGCATATTATTCTATATGTTATAATTCCATGTTGTCATTGCATTTGCACTAGGAATCTAGGCTTTGGTGAGATAACGACTAAGGCTTACTGTGTCTACTATATACTACATGGGAACAGAGCAGTAAGAAGAAAAAGAATATGGAAGTGTTTCAAGAGTTAAAGACTAGATGTGTATACGTGATTTTTTAAGAGATAAATGCTTAAAACCTATCTTAGTCTATCTTTAACGACACTTAGTAACGTGAAAAGTAAAACGATTTACTATTGAATTTTATTAATATCATCTGCAAACAATTTCTCACTGAATAATCCAAAGAAATATCAATTATTGTTAAGTTAAACAGAGTTAACTGAAAATTGTAAGAACAAATAAGAAAAGGAAAATGTTGTGTACTTAATCAAAAATTATGGTAAAATTTAGGTGTGCCCGAACTTGGCACAGGTCCAAATAATGCACAGTCCCTTTGGGAAATTAGAATAAAAAACATTAAAAATCGGAAGAGATATGGTTTACTCCATTTACCCGCTAGCACGATAAAAAGAGGCGCTCAGGAATTACTAAATCATAAAGTCGTCTTATTGCAACGTAACTGCGGCCAAAAACTTTAGAAACTGCAAGTTCACACGAGTTTCCTTACCATTTCAGCACAATTCTCTTGGCAACAACACAGGGCTTTTTGCGTTTCACAAGTAATTTATATGAAGATGCATCAGACACTTATTAAGTCTAGCGAACTAACTTTAATGGAACTGCTGCATAAAATAATTAATAAAAGATTGTTTAACGATCAGTCGCTTTTTCTGTTAAAGTAAACATAGACAATAAAAAGAAACATAAAAGAAAAGTTGGTATTCTGAGAGGTCCCTTGAATACATTTTATACAACAGCTGTCTGGGATTCTAGTGAAGTCAAAAGGCGAATTAAACTTGTAAGCTTACTTTTTTCATTGAGTAGAAACCCTAGATTAAGTGTTACCAGTTTTAACAAAGTACATTAACTCAGAAAGTTTGTTTCTTTTACAAGTCTTTTATGTTCGGTAACATTTATTAATTCAACGTGCGCTCCACACCACGTAGATACTAACTTACGTTTCGTGGTGTGGCTTAAAATTAATATTGTTCATGATATAAGTTGAACAAGCACTTTCATTAAACTGTTTAATATGTATTTTGCCAGGTCTTATTCTATATGATGATATTAACGAACTAATGTATTTACTTTTAATTATTTCTACGTAGAGGATAATGAAAGGCGAAATATCCTAGAAATCTATATAGAAATGGACCAAATACGTAAAATTGGTCTTTACACAACGGTTTAATTTAGTTAATATTTAATTAGTGGCTTTCATTAAAACTGGTTTGCCTAAAATATTGACTTACAACTGATAATTAAAAGTTTGTTTGATATTTGATATATCAACTGAACCATATTCAAATAACGGGTTTATTCATTTCTGTAAATTTATTTGTAAACTGCACAAATATTTTTTAAATATTATATGCATGGCGGATATAAGTTTGTACTTAGGTTTATATAAAATAAGCATAGTGCTTACACTGACAACTTTGCGGTAAAATAACATTGCCGTGGTCGCTGCGATAAAGTTGTTTACGAACACTGATTTACATTATATTATGTATAAACTGTACATAATATTACATCTTACAGAATAACTTTTTGTTACTTTGTTAGATAAAGAGAACTGTTTCATATCGTCGCATGTATGTTGTTTACGTACAAAAGTGATTCCAACATCTTTGTGCTCTTACCTAGTCTTGCAATTTTGTAATTGGTTGGAAATAACTTAAAATTAATTGAAAATTAAGTCAATACTTATTGTAACAGATGTGTATAATTTTTTTTAACGAATTTTATCTTATAGAAGACGAATATTACATAGTAGGTACGGATCTAATTAACGCGTTACGATCCAGAACGACTCAAATTAAAAGAAAATTGTAATGAAAGATACATCAAACAAAGAAAAATTCTCGAAAGAAGATTAATTTTAACTTATCAGCGACGTGTAAACGTAATGGACAAATTATACTAGTCAGTGTACGATGAATTTGTAAATCCTTAAAAAATGGCTCGAGTTCAAGAGATGGTACAATAACGTAATTAATCAACGTCTAAGGACGACTTGTAACGTGAAATATGTACGACCACTAAACATTTTTCTACGAGTAATGATGCGAGAATGCTCTTGCAGCTTTTTTGCTTTGAATCGATAAAGAAGTCAAATATTATTGCAACTTGGGTTTAAGCTGATCTGTTTCATACATTACTAGCTGTGTTTCGCGGTTTCACCTTCGTCCTGAGGGAACTACTTAACACACCCGGATAAAAAGTGGCATATAACCATCACCAGAGTCCTCTCTATCTCCTTATTACATTTCGTCAGTAAACAAACTCACTTTAGAATTAATAATATTAGTTAGGATATTAACAAAGTTTGATATTTGCTTTGAGTTATTTTTAATGATAACATAGTCGGATAAAAATATAACAATATCAGTGTGACGATTTCAAAAAAAATAAAATAAAAAGCGAAGCGTGAATGCTTAATTTAAAACGTCAACCTATTAAATAATGTTGTAATTAAATGCCATCTTCCCTTGTACAAACCAATAAATTACTTAGCTTAATTGTTATTTTACACTAATAAGGAAAGATTATCGTCAAATAATTTCACATCCATATTATTAATTAAATTCCGCAAGCCCAGCTGACGTCTTAATAATTGTTCTGCTCAAAGTGTCAAAAGTAAAAGGTTGTGATGTATTCCTGCAACTTAGTCAACCATGATAAGCGACTTATACTTATTAGTTAATTGGATAAATCCTCTTTAGCAAAACTCTTTGAATTACACGCAAAAAATGTGAACCATCCAGCTTCCAAAGCTCCTTTGATTAAAACAAATAGCATTAACTTTGTTTATTTTAAGGTAGCAGTCAAGAAAAACAACAAAATAAGTAAAACGTTTCTTTTGAAATATTATCAATTTACCGAAGTAATATATTATTATGTTGCAGAATGAAATATTTATTTATGGCATAATAATTAATGTTTGAAGACTGTCAAAATATTTGTTCTTCAAATAGGGACACGCTGTATAATATAACAATTTGTATAATAAACCATTTCATTTTCTGTAAAATAAGTATACACATACCAGTATTTCACAGCAAATTAGCCCTGTAGGAAAAGTGTTTGCGCACGGAATATAAATTCAGCTTAGTTGACAGTTATTGCAAACACCCCGAACACGTAAATTAAACTATTAATACTTCGCACCATTCAATTTCCATGAAATATTTGTTTATTAACTGACTATAACACGTCAGAGCCTATTGTGGTAACTTCGAACGAGCATTACTATACCCATGTCACGTTATGAAAACATGAGTTTAGAGGCTCCTTTGAAACTTTTGTCTGTCGAAAGCTTATATTCAGTTGGTAAAATCAATATTACTGAAGAGATCAAACATTCCGTAAGTTGGTATTAAACCTTCAGAGTGTCCCCAGTATTGAGCAGATCTTGGCGTATTTACCGAAATCCGGCTAAAGTTTAATCCCATTTATTACCTGTTACAGAGCGTGCTTCGTACTTTTAAGTGCAATTGTTCGATGCAGTATTTCTTAAATGCTTCTACCGGTACACGATTTATCTGTTTCGTGTAGGTACGTATGCTCTAAGGACTTATCGACTATGGAGAGCAAGTAGAGGAGGAGAATTTTATTTAAAATTGTTCTTATATTTTTAGCTTATTTAAAATACAATGGTTAGTATTAGAGCACATAATCAGTGCCTTTAAAAGAATCAATTAAATTATAATCATTTTGCTTTCCTCTCTTTTCGCCTTATAAAATACTGTATTTTCAATATTCTGTTTCTGTCGTTTTTAGCTTAGACTACGAGAATCTCTATGAAATACTAATAGTAGAAATAACGGTATATAGGTACTTATACAATGAATAGTCTTATGTTTTGCACATGTATCTTGGTACGAACATCTTTCCGTCAACAGATGTATACCTTTCTATTTTCTACGAAATTAATCCTAAAATTATCTTAAAATTGAATCTCGATGCATTAAATTAATATGCAATAAACATCAAAATGAACTGAGTTTACTTGAAAATATTTTACATGAAACGTGTTGAAATTTACATTATAGTAGATTGAAATCTCTTATTCCTTTTTAATAATACAGATTTTAATATTGAAACATTCCATTCACCTGAGGCATGTTAAGTGAAATTGGGGCCTATCTATAAATACATTCAACAGCATTTTCAATCCAATAATTTTAGATAAGGACTAATGTAGTTTCGTTATTCTTTTGAATATCCTAAGATGAATAATTGGTTATCAATAATTCATAATCTAACACTCTTATTAGTAGAATAAAAATAGCCCTCTTTTTCGTTTTTCCAACCTCGCATGAAAGGGATATACCCATATAAAAAACCCGTGCAGCAGCGGGAGTGAGTAAAATACAAAAGTTTAAACTATAATAGACTTACTAGCTCGTGTAGTCACACCGAGTGAATACAGGAAAAGTGCTTTAAAAGTAAAACCTTGTGAAAATGCGCGATGCAACTTATTTTGTTTAAAAGCTCTTCAGTAGCGAAGTAGTAGTTTGAATAACTAACATTTAAATCAATAACATCAACAAATGTGTCAACTTGAAACTTGTCGTAATTAAATACAGGTTCACGCTTAACTGAACTTTGGCTATCTCGTAAATCAAATCGAAAGTTAGATACGTACTGCAATACGACATAGATCCGTTTCAGATATGGCAGCGAGTGGAAATAATTTGTGTTTCAATTTGCTGAGTATCTCACACTGAGTTTTATTCCGAAAATATGTAATGGTTTTGCAACTACTGCGGCCCGCTGGCCGTAAATCACTGACATTCTACAGAGCCACGCTAATACCAGTGCAATGCACGTACGGATGAAACGGGGATGCTAAATTGCGAAATATGACGTCGATTTTACTTACATGGCAATTTAATATAGGTACCTACCTTATCGGCCGGTTGCACCAATAAAACATCCGTTTTTGTCAACTTTAATTTTTCACATAGACTTATCTTTATTACATTACCTTTTCCCATCTATGTAGTGGTCGGCTTCCAGTGTAATCGAATACAACTGAGTACCAATGTTTTACATGGAGCGACTGCCTATCCAACCTTCATAACGCAGTTACCGGGTGACATGGTACCCCTTGCTAAGACTGACTTTTATTTCAGGCTTCTGACTATACTAAAGATTGACCCATCCACGGATGACCGTGGTAAGTGCAGCTTAATCTTGATCAGTCGACCCGTGCGGCAGTTCCTTAGCTACTAGCACCACTTTCTAATTTAATTTAACAAATATTTACAAATAACGCAAGGAATTCTTCTGTCTCCTGATATATAGGCTAACTACCTAGTTTGGGAGGCAGAGTTTTTATCGAACTGTGTCACCAAGTTTGTAAATAAACTTTTTTTTTTATAAAATCCTCAAAATAGATACTTTGCGTTTGTAAAACAAGGAAATAATCATAAATATACAATTTAAAAAAATGTGTCCGTAAAGTCTGTTTGCGCCTGCCACACTGCCTATAATATATTTTAGTGGAATCCATAGTTTGGCATCAAACAAAAGAAGTTTCAATATCAGATAGAGCTTCTACTGTTTTTTTTTTCTCATTGTAATGCAGTTTTGCTCTTATAGAGATTAAGAAACGACTTAATGAAATTGGAACGTTCGTGCCTCCAAAGACGTTTTCTTTTTTCTTTGTTCTTTTGGCTTCGGCTTTGGCTATCACAAGCTTTTAATAAATTAAAGTCAATGTTAAAGAGTTTATTTTTCATATTTTCCCAATTTTCAATTTAAAATATCCATTATAGCGTATATTTACATAATCGATTTACAGTGACATTTGCTTAGTGAACGTTTACTCATTTAATAGTTTGTACATTTTAATATAAGTTGTTTAATTATAGGTTGGTTACAATACAAATACTTAAGATTCTCCCTGAAAGCATGGCTACATATAACCTAATATATGACAAAATATAGCCTTTGATCAAAGTTAAAGTCGGCCTTTGAATTACAGGAAGTGCCAATCAACCACTTTGAAAGGCCTTTTAAACAAGGTGAGCTCTCGGGTCCCGCAGCCCAATGATTTCACCCTAAAATATGGTTATTTATTTTCCACTATTTATCTAAGAAACTGACACATTTTTATGAATTTCCATGAATGAAATAGAAATAAAGAATAACTTGGCAATTTGAAATAGAAATAAGTACCAAAAATATGTAACACCTTCAAATATACGAGATCTGGGAAAATTGTATAGTGTATCCTATTTTCCTTTAGAACCGCATAGGAATGCGAGTGATGTTGAAGGAATTGCACACATGAATACTTGGAAATGAATTTTATCTTCACGTGTAGACTTGTTCCTCTTCAGCAGATATAGAGAATGTATAATATTATTATCTGTTGAAAAATATACCTATTTGTTCGCACTTTCATCTACATTTTAGATTAACTTCTTTATGCGTCAAGTTCAGTGTAATTCTATTAAATCTTGCAAATATTAAAATTGCGAGAGTTTGTGATGATGTTTTTTACTGTTTGTTTGTTACTGTTTCATGCAAAAGCTACATTTTGGTACTTACTGACGCATTATTTCATAACAAATAAAGTAAAACGTACTTTCTACGTTTATCTTCTGCACGATGTTGCTGACAGTAAATATATTAAAATAAAATAAGAACCTAGTATCACAAACATGTTACTACCTCACCATCTCTAAACGTGTTGCGCACTGTGGTGGCGCCACGTATTTCAATTGACTTTTACAACTGTCTCCAGTAAGAAACAGATAATAAAAGTTTGCATTTCACTAGCTCCGATTCAGACTACATAAAAACTTAAAGGGAACTTCAAGTTGTCTCGCATTCCGTATTCCACGTAGGGAAATGTCACATAACTATCTTCCAACAAACTATTGAGGGTAGCAGGTATTTGCATTACCTACCTATAACTTAGTGGAACAAGTTGAGGACCGGTGGGGATGCTCGTGGCCATAAATGTGCATTTAAATGTCATCTGCACTTCTAGCCTGTCTCCACTCTAACATTGCAGGTGGAGATCTGTTTGCATTTTATGCTTACGTCTACGGCTACGGCGTAGCACCGCGTAGGCATGGCACGTAGCACATAGGAATTTGACATGTTCTGGGTTGTTGCTTCATAATTATTATAGTACCTATATATATGTAGTATAGTAGTTTTAAATATGGGACACTTAATATGATGTTATATAACGTCAAAGATTTTCAATGAAACCTAAAAACCGTTATTTTTCCATTGCGTATCTTTATTTAGAAAATGAACGCTGATGTTCATGTTTAATACTCACTTAATGTCGTTTGCAGAGATATTTTATTGAGTGTTGGAGCGAGATATTTTTTGGCAAACGATACGTGTATGAACGTGCACTTATCGACAGCAGTGTTTATCGCTATTCTCCGAGTATCACATAAATATAGATATAAGACTGAGCTGTTATGAAAAAAAAAATACATTACTGGTAAATCTAGATGTTTAGCTTGCTTTTCTAACATCTTCATTTCTCGTTATACGATAATTGAAATGAACATCAAATATTTTATCACGTCGTAGGATAGACGCAAATGATGATCTAATTCTATAAATAGTACTTAGTAAAAATATTATAAGCCTTTTTCAGTGCTTTGGCAGAATGTAAGTTTAAAAAAAATACATGTTATTTGTTTCACTTTGAAATAAAAGAACAATATCTCTTTTATTGCAGAGTTATTGTTGTAGATATAATTGAAAAATATTACAAGTCATTAATTATAACCTAAATAGCTTCTCCTCGCGACTTCGTCTCCATGGACTCAAAATTGGGTCCAGATACCCGGATTAAAGTAACCTATGTTTTAATCCAGGTTATAATTGTGTGTGTACTAAATTTTATCCAATTCCTTTCAGTAGTTTATGCGTGAAAGAAACACATACATACATACAAATAAACAATAAACTTCCTCACAATGCAAAAATATGTAGTAAAGGCACGTTTACAAAGCCTTAAAGGCTTTAATTCTATCCCATTATATAAAAATCATTAAATTAACATTCCGTCTCCACACTGTCTTTATCCTAGGACTATGAATCACTTACCTATATGTATGTATACGTATAAAATGAAACACCTCGTTGATCCGCTTATTTAGTATGGGATCTCCTCGTGGTATTAGGATGGGATCGTGTAGAAGAGAGCTTACCAGGTAATCTTTCGTAAAAGACTTTGGAATTAAGAGTTTACAAACGAAATGATAAGTGAACTGCAGAATGGCATGGTTGGGCAAGTTCAATTTTCGGTTAAGCCCTAACATTGCAGCGGCAACAAGTAACTAACTAGCAACGAGTTATATATATATTATATACCCCAGATATTTGTGTTAATAACTACTTTTTACTCAGAAAAGTGTGGTAGTAAAACTGGCTGAAAGCCAAGCTCAGCTGACCAATTCCAAATAGTGTGAAATATACAGAGTTGAATAGTAAAGAATGTTTTTGCAATCTACATTACAGAAAAGTCCATGGTTCTTTATATAGTATAGTATAACAATACTACATAGTAGAACTAACTTCAACAAGAACAACAAACCTTATTTTGCGATATATCAGATAACTAGCTTCTGCCCGCGAATTCGTCCGCGTGGAATAGTGGTGCTCAGCTCCTATTGGTCTTAGCGTGATGATATATAGCCTGTAGCCTTCCTCAATAAATGGGCTATCTAATACTAAAAGAATTTTTCAAATCGTACCAGTAGTTCCTGAGATTAGCGCGTTCAAACAAACAAACTCTTCACCTTTATTATATTAGTATAGATGTATTCAAATTGACCTTCTATAAAATTGGTGGTGGAACTATCCTACTAACTAACCTATGCAATTCTTTCACGTGTCTTCTTACCGTAGGTCTGTTATAAGTCTAAAAAAAGCATCAAAGTGCGTGACGGGTCACGCGCCATAGGGTTCGGGCCGTAGGGGTAAAATTCCATAGACATCCCTGAAGGAATATTTATTTACTATTAGCAACCTTTTATTAAAGTGTCCTTAATATCCTTTTTTTCTCCAATGACCCCTAGATGAATATTTTTTTCTTTTTCTAGACATCTTTTACCATTGGACAAAGGCTTTAAATTTATTAATTATTCAGAAATAAAATAACCTTTGTTTTTTTTTAATAAAATCCGACACAATAACTTTCATATCGCTTCGTAGAAAATTACTTTTTTGATTTATGAAAATATTGCTAAATCTTTTCTTTTTTAACTCCACCGTTTGAACAATAAAATACGTTTAAAACGCTTTTGTTTTAAGTACAAGTGGGTTCAATAAATTCACAAGTTTCGGAGTAGCGATCTAAAGTTTCTTTGAATCTTCGTTAAACTGGATGGAACTCGCACTATTTGCTCACCGAGCTCCTCACTTCGTTCTTGCTCGGAAACACTTCACTAACCATATCGGTTGAAGACCACCGATGTAATAAAGTTTTAACAATTTAAGTTCACTTGTGTCTTTACATTTTCAATGAGTACTAAGCAAGTCTTTTACATTTTCAAGAGCCTGTTTGATCCAAAATTGGATTTGGTTTAACTTTGAATTCGAAGTCAATATAATGTAAGTCTTGTTTGTGGGGGATATAAAAAGGCAAGTTGTTTTCGGTTTCAATATCTAGTTAAAATTTTAATCAAAATCGTTCAAAAGCAATACCCGGCTAAGATGTTTAAACAAATAAAATAAGATAAAGTCGATTGGATCGTAAATCCCGTGAATGGATCTAAGCTATAAATTGTTGGGATCATTTCGGATATTGTGCGTTTTCTCGCGTATTATCTGAAGGTAACAAAAGGAGCTCGATTTATGATGGCGTTATTGTGGCGATCTTATCAAGGGATAGTAACTACAATCTTTTGCAGTTACTGGCCCCTCATGAAATGCCAAGCTTATATGTTTATAAATTGCTGTCTAAGTTAAGTATTTATGTCATTGAACTCTAGATTTAAAATCATATTAAAAAAATCCGGTACCTATTCAAATTGTAACTGATTACTCAAGAATACCCTTCGTTTTTCTGACCTTTTATATACCTACAGATCTACATATATACTTATTAAAAGCAACGCGTGCATATGTTTGTGGAGAATATATTGAAAAATCTCAATACTTCCTTCTCCTAGATTTTGTTACGACGAGGGACTGGTACATCCGTACCCTGGTAACCGGATATCGTTCAAAGGCAAACTAATAAATAAGGTCACAATCCTACAGACACCGGAAAGTCTTTCATTTCGTTTACTTGTAAAGGGACGACAGAGAATGAAACTGATTTCCACCCTTAAAGGAATTAACACGAGCTTCAAATTAATTCCGTCATTTGACAAAGAAGAGGCGCGTGTAATGTATAATGAGGTCGTAATTATAAAACAGGTTACCTGTTTCATAATCATCACAACTTTATTTGGAACGGACAAAAATATGATAAATATTTATCTTACTTATGTTGCATATTTAGTCATAATATGATGTAGGTGAACTTAAATATCGTGAAATAAAAGACCGACTTCTGTACAAAAAGTATAAGTCAAAATAAAAAAATAAAATGTTCTGGAGAGAAGCGCTACATATTTAATATACCGCTTTAAACTTTACTAAATTTATCCTTATTTACGGAACTTTAAACGACAAAACTTTAACAAGTTGTCTTTAGTTTGATTGAAATAACTTCCTATAAAAACTGAGAAAAAGGTACGTTTATACTTTTGAAATTGAAAATGAGTGGTACAGAAGTTTATGGGAACTATGTATAGGTATTTAATAACATGTTCTAAAAGCGTAGTTACCTAATATCCATGCATGCGTGATCACATTTAAAGCTTTCCTAGTTTCGATACCTATACCTATGCAATTCGAAACCAATCTCAGCAAATTTAGAGGTATGTAATGAGATAGCTGCACTAGGATGATTGTATGCAGATGGAAAATGCATTATTAATGTCGCACAGAAGCAACATCATGTCTTTTGTGTCGAGATTATTTTAGCCATGGAGGCTTAATATTCGTCAGGTCTGAAAATATTATAGACTAATTGACACTGTTTGTAACTGCTGCATCTGTTTGTATTAGAACTTATTATTCGTATAAATTAGTAATTTTATCCATTGCACCGAAGTTGACTGTCTTTTTACTTCAACACGAAATACTATCGTGTAGGTTATGGCTAAAGTATTGAAGCAGACATAAATATTAAATTTACATTATCCTCTAAAATTGGCCCAGTTGTCTTATTTTAATTAAATCTACGTAAAAAATAATGATGGCTTAGTGTAATTAATTAAAACTGACGATATTTTTTATTCTTAAGCGTTTCTTTAATGCTTTTTTAAAAGCATTTTCTATGCAAAAAATTAAGATCAATTTTCAGTTTCTTATCCGTCTTGCAGCCTATAGTGGCAACAATTTTCTATTAGGTACTTTCCATACATTCGACTTTTAATTAAAGGCTCCAGTTGCTCCATTCAGTATGAACTCAACTCCCAACACCTATTGCAAAATCAATGACGTCATACACTGCTATATGTAGATGCTGTATGTAGATAATACCAGCGATTAATAAATCCCCCAATTCTGATAGTCGGGTTACTAGATGTATTAGGCAGTTTGACAGCATGTAACACTATAACGCTGATAGTGGAAGCCCGCGGCCATAAAGCGCGTCATTATGATGAATTGATGATGACGCGCGCCACCTCAATTTTCCACCTGTAGCAGTTTCTGAAATTTTAAAGCAATGAATAACTGTTAACATTAACGTACATATAAATACTGCTATTAATTATATATTTTAATCAATACATGGCACGGCTAGAAAGAAGGTGAATGATCATGATTGCTGACAGAGAGAGATAATGATAAGGAAGAAAAAACATGCTGCGCCGACCCCAAATAGTTTAGTTAGTTTAGAACAAGGACAAGAGAATGAACATGACATTACTTAATTTACTCTCAATCCATCTTCGTGCGACCTAGATCACACCATTATATTATTCTCATCATGCGGTCATTTTTATAAAGAAAAGCGCTACATATTCGCTGTTCTTCTTTTGCAAACAAAGGAAAAGGAACATTTCTCGCTTTCCCACTCTTTGAAATAGTTCTTTTGTTGTAAGAAAAGAATTGACACGTTAGGAACTCAATAAGTCTCACAGTGGTAACCCATTTTATCACAAGCAATAAAACGTTTAAATTTTAGATAATTTACGTCTTCCTTCTATTCCATGCCATTTATTTTCATTCTAAGATATAACGTTTGTCTAAGAAAGTGCTGATTCTTTGTATAAATCTTTCTTGGCCATAATCTAAAAGGATTCCATCCTAGTTGGCCGTCTTTCCATGTAACGATTAGACGGTATCATGTTTAATGTAAGTAGATCATTATGAAGCTCTTTGTAGCGTTTAAAAAGAGTAGGTTCTAAGCCGAAACTTTTTTCTGGCCGAACACAAAGGTTCATATCTCATAAATAAAGAATTATAAAAAAAATAGTAAAGAAAATGGTCTCAATTTTTTCGGGGAAAAAGGCTTTGCTTAAAAATACACTTTTGTTAGCCCTTTAGATAACACAGAAACAGATACCTTAGAACTGAAGATGTTTTAAATTGTCGCTTTGTTTGAAGTCGTGTACGCTCCGACACTGTTTATTCACATTCCCAATAGACTTGAATTTGACCTGTTTTTATTTCCTAAAAAAACCATTTTGAAACAATTCATATTTATTGTAGTAAGTATAATATAATCCCTGGTGAATGAAATAAAAATGTGTTATCTTTTTATTAAATATGGTAGCAGATATTAAATTTCTTGTGAAAATGTTTCAGCCTCAATAAAGCCGGAAAAATATAACCTTTTATAAAATGTCTTTTAAATTTTTAATTAACGTATAGCAAAGAGGAAAACTTTTTGAAGCGTAGGGTGAATTTCTTTTAGGTTGATTTTTCTTTGGTGTATGTTTACTGCTATAATATAAGTAAAGGTTACCACTTACGTTAATACCCTCCTTCACATGAGAGTTTGCAAAAAAAGAGTACATGAGATTTCATTCTACTATATATACTTAATTCATAATTCCCGACACTAAATTCTGCGCATTTTTGCAAAGAAGAATATAAGAAAAATTCAGTTCATACTAAAGTCTGTAGTACATAACTTATACTATGAAAAGACAGCTGGTAGTTTTATTATTAAGTCTTTGAAACATAAAACCATCATATCACTCCTGAGAGATGTACCTGAAGTACAGTACAGTGAGTAGTGTAATACAATACATAATACAATGACTGCAGGTCATGGTAAGCATCACATGCATTACAAATGCCAGTGATGAAGAACGATAAATAAATTGATCATCTCGTTAGCTCACTGCATGTTGGCAATATTAGGCCATTAACGCTGTCACTTTAATTTATGGTCACTGTATTGCTTCCTGGAACTTTATATATATTATGATCAAAACTGCAATAGTTTCTTTGCTGAAAGTGATTGTACATAAGTCGTTTTGTAAGTTTTGTTGCTCTTGGAAATTTTGAACCGGTCCTACGCTACAATTAATTATGTTATGTGACTGCGGGACAAGACTGGATATTGCACGCATTCACCTATTATTTTAGAGAAAAAACTTTAGAGAATAAATAGGTAACAAAAATAAAATGTCACATCCAATTAAATTAAAGCTAAAATTCAATGGTTAAATCTAGACATTCAAATTGTCATAGAATAACGGCGTGACCCGACTATTGCGAATGTGTGCAATGAGTTTTATGAGGACGCGTAAAGCGTAAAATGGAAAACGTTTACATTAAGAGGGTAAACGACACACATAAATGAAACTAGATTACTTACGTATACACACCCACTCGTATATCCAACTCGTTTATTTTAAAACAGATTGTTACAAAGGTTGAGCTTTTGCAATTCAATTTTTACTGGGCATGATACAGTTACATTGTGTTTAGGTAAAGGCCTAAAAACACCCGTGCTGGTAGTGTTTTGACAAAACAAAAAACAGCGGATTTATTATTTATGTTTTTTATGACTTTTTAGGTTGATATAATTTTTGTATGTGACATTTGTTAAATAATTAAATCTAAAGTACTTTTTTTTCTAAAACCTCTAAGTAAACCTTCCTCTATCTAATATTTGTTACTTTTTCAGTATCTTCGAAAAAATATCTACACTTAATAGAATAACTTCTAATTAATTTAATAAGCGTTTCATCCAGCAATATTCGCGAGGGAGTCAACCAGAGCAAGGTTGTTATTTTTTAAATATTGCTATGATTTTCCTTGCTCTCACCTCGGTTATAAAGAAAAGATGACTTCTTTCTTCAAAACAAAATTGAAATGTAATAAATTAAATTAATAATTTATTATTAACAATTATGATTATCAAACCTTCGGAGATAATAACGTAGAAATTAACCCAGAAATCCAAAAACATGTGCGTTTAGTAAAAAAAAAACATTCGTTGTACATCTGTTAATGTTTAAATGAAAACAAAGTTTTAAATATAACTTTTCCACGTTTGCTCACCTGTTTGTCGAATCATTGACCTGCCGGACTGGGTAATTTAATACTACTAATATGTAAATACACAATTCGTAAAATTATATTTGTGGTTACAAATTATTATTAAATTGTTTAACCAATTAATTGGATTTTGGGTGAAAGCATTGTCGACATTATATTACACCAATTTTTCTACCAATAATGCACAATATTAGTAGTGATAATGAATTTGCTGCGTGATGTTTTTAAAAGAGTTACCGCGCCCCCGGAACATAAAGGGCTGGGGAAGGAACATGGATGGGTTTTAGTCAGTAAGAGGCTGACACTCTCTTCCACCCCACCCATGGCGGGAGAGGTCATTTAATGATTTCCCACCCAAAATAAAAGTGATAATTAATTTGTATTTTAAAAAGTTTTAACAATATATTGTTTATAAAGTTTCCTTAAGTTTAATCTGTTGATTAATTTTGTTTTTTTTTTATACCTGAGTGTACCTACCTACTTTACAATTTAATCCAGACCTTTCACAAAAAGTCCTAATATTACAGATTCAAACTGAAAGTCCCGAAATGCTATGAGTCCAAAAAATTTATTAAAGGCATAGCTGGAACCTAAATCAACTAGCTAATTTAAATGCGTATCACGACTTTCTACAATATTCATTGAGATGAAAATGGCCTCGACTATAACAGGATGAGAGGTCGTACCACGAACGTGATTTTGGCATCACTGTTTCGGTTCTGTAAGAGAGTGACAGAGCTATAAGCAAGTATAACGCCATCCCTTTTTCGCAAAGGAGCTATTTCTGTTCGAACTTATGGTAAGGCCCGAGAGCTTATAGCAAAAATTTAAGGTATCAGCGACATTTTGCCGAACAATACACAGGAAGACCCTTCCTTTATGCCTCCTATACACAATAGCCGATATTACGGCGCTACCTTTGTCCAATTCAATGTGCAAAGGTATCGAAGGAAATCAACCCTCGCAGTATCAAATAGAATGATAGTCCAACAGCAATTAACGTACGTACTTATTAATCCAGTTGGATAAATAATAGTTTATCACCTGCGGCTTCGCTCACGGAGGTGACTTGAAAAGTTTTTTTCATCACTTTGCGGCCATATCCTTTTCCAGTAGGATTCATAGGCGGACTTAATGTCACAAGTCATCGTGTACCAGACATTAGGGTTGATAAATGAAAAAAAATCATATCTCAAGCGATGTTTAATCAAATTCACATGGTATAAATAAATATTTGAATTCAATATACCATGTTATTAAAATATATTATTAATAGGCACTTACTTTAAATATGCCGTTTACAGTTAGAATTCTGAGTCCGTTCAGCAGCTTCATCTTTCATACGTGCAGCAGCATTTTAATCATGCTGGCATGCATTCAACGGAGCCCGAAATCAGGCCATTGTGCGCGAAGAACTTTAGTTTCCAAATTGGATTCTATTATTCACAAAATTACTCGGAACCATCATCAGGGTAAATTATTGTAGTATGAGGACGATATTAAGCGCTACTTGAATCTAAAACTTTGTCTAGTACATATGGAAACTTATGTTTACCGATTAAAGTTCTAGTAAGTTACAACCGGTTGTAATTCGGTTTAGAGCAAGTTTAAGAAAGGTTCATTATTTGATCATAATAGGTACCTATTAGACTAGTATTTTCTGTATTTATGACCAAGATATTGAAACGCACACGAACGATGCTGGAAAAAAGTTAAAACATGAACCAACATGATGAAAAGTCAATGCAAACATTGAATGGGTATCATAACTTTATGAAACCGATATTAAAACATACCATACAGGTACAACGAGGCAAAAACGAGTTGCTAAAAACAACATACAAACTTTTCATTTAAGACGACGACTACCGCCAATGACCTTGAGCAAATGGGCGGAGCTTGAGCTTCCCCCCCGCGACCCCGCAATGCACACCGCACGGTTGTCATTTTATATTTTGAAGAACTTTGACGGGTGACCATAATATTATGTAGAGATTCTAAGGACAGTCGCATATTGTATTTTGATATGCATGTCTAAGATATAAAAATCGAAATACAAATAACATCTGTCTGAGTAATACTTCGAAACACTAATTTTAAATTTCCAACCCCCACTGCATATCTACTTCGTTTGCCAGAAAAGCAAAAATATTTTCAATTTCTTTAATCTGCAAAACATGTTTATCGATCTAAATTGTTACAAGTTTCAAGAAAAAATTCTGACAACTAGCATTCTTGAATTAATCCGCTGTGAAAGATGGACAGACAGACAGACAAAATCGCACCATAGGAGTTAATTTTTAGGCCATATTGGTGTCCACTTTGAGCTCTTCTAACAGAAATGCACGCAAGATTTTTTCATATTTGCATTTTACGACATCTGCTGCTTCTCAAATAACTTCAGCTCATCTTCACTTGTATAGGAAAATCGTATTAGTTTTATAAGTAAATCCTGGAAGCCAGTTAATTAGCCCGACATTTCTGATCCATCTGTAAAGTGTCCGACCAAACCTTTGGCATCAGCTTTGGCCAAACCATCAGCTTTGGTTAAAATTGGCCTAAGTTTTGACAGCAACAGAACCGAAATTTAATAATCTATTACGTTTAAAGATCTAAAAGTGAGTGAGACTGTATTACAAATGATGTTAATATTTTAAATAAGCTGCAGGTAGTTTTATTTATATTATTAAGTTGATACACCGAACATATTAGTAAAAAGTCATTGTGGCTTCTTTGCTAAGGCACCTGCATCTCATTTATGAGTATGCAGATTCGAACTTCGAAACCTAGAAATTACAAATCTGACTATTCCAAAGTTTTACATGCACTTTTTTAGTATAACTTAGACACCACTGACTAACGGTGAAAGAAAACATCGTGAGGAAACCTGGACTACACGGTCTGAAATCACCAATCCACCTTGAAAAAGCGTGGTAATTAATGCTAATGCATGTCTATGTCATACCCAAAAGTGGAATAGTAAAGATTCCGATTATGATCAGGGCTTTTTAAATTTTTACCTATCATGAACAATGGAATATCAACCGTTTTGGGCCCAATTATGAAAGTGCAAAGCAAAAAATCAATGCAAAAATAAATGTGCTAAATTCGGATATAGACTTTGTCTGAATGAGAATGATCGGATATAGACTTTGTATGTTACATTTTCAAGCACCAAAGGACATGGCCGGATCCTGCCCTCAGAATTTACATAAATGTACAGTAACTGCTAAATAATGAAAATTACTTCTGTAATAAATAAAAATTAATCGCATTAATTATATTTCTCTAGAACTTGAGAGAAAATATACGAAAATAATATGTTTGTTAATTGTCTTTGTGTGGTTTTTATTTTGACTTTGTCATTGAATAAAATGGCTGCGTTTGGATACATGCATTAGACAAACATTGTATCTGATGCCCGCCTGAAGGTCAGACTAAAATATATAAAATCCATGAATGTTAGCATTGTATTGTTACGGTAAATACCTACTTATAAAAATCAACTGTTTGATGATTATGGCAGACACTATTTTTCGAGCTGCCACTCGTCATCATACCGCTCACATTACGTATTATGCATCGACAATATACTCAAGAGTGTGTATCCAAATGTCCTAGAGTAATTTTGACAATTCTGACGTTTTAGGTTTCGGCGCGTTAAATCACGTTAAATTAAAAACCAAAAAAACTATCAATATCTACTACAGTCTTGCGTTGATCATAATATCACGTATTTACTGTTCTGAATATTTTAAATTGACCCCACGCTATCGTATACCGGACTTTCGTTTACGCTTCTACTATTCTATTGTGTATATTAGGCTTGTTGTATGGTGTATGGAGAACACGTTAGAAATAATGGCATTTATGAAGTGGAAGTGTGTCCAGAATTGCAAAATGCGCATAACATGATTGCACAAGTGTGTGGAAATAGCCCTTATCTTTTGAGAGGGAGAATAAAGTCACGGCACATAAGCCGGAAACAATATTTTTGTTATATTTTGTTTGACAGGGAGCCATCTAGCCCCAACCCCTTGGATTCCATTTTAGGCTATTGTTGTAGCTGCCTAGTTGGAAATCGGACAGTTGGGTGTTGTTGCCATGTCATGACGTAGTTATGGTATTTGGGCTGGGCCAGGTATCAAGCAAATATAACAGCACCAGCCTCATTCCTCGATAGCGTTTTGTTGATCTTTGAAGATGAATAGGCTTTAGAATCTTACTTAAATAAAAACTCAAGTGACTTTTCAGTGTTTTATTGTCTATCAAATTGTATAGGTAGTTTTTTGCAAAGTCGCTATGAGAAAGTCATAATATCCAGAAATATTTGTAGGTGACGAGCTCTTTTTCTCTATCATGGCTTGCCTATAAAGACGTTTGAAAACTCTACTACTCAGTAAGTTTTACTTGTGTTTTGGCTCTTCACTAGAGCCTTCAATTCTATGAAAATGTATGGAACACCGAATTAGAGAGTATTCTGTATATTTTTTATAAAATAAGATATTTACAGATGCACTAACATCGATGTGAAATATCGTGTCGGCTAGTGAAGAAACTGCCTTTATAGTCATTGAAAATATTTCATATTTAGTTTCGCCTATAAAACTCAGAAACGTTGATTATTGCTATTCAAAATGTTTAGGCACTTATTTTTTTGTATCATATTTTACGTATCTCTGTCAAGTTCTCTGATCATAAAACTTAAAATATTGTAAAAACAAACCTGTAAGCTTTAATATGACGTACTGTTTATCAATGTACATGAGATTTTTTTTTAGGGCACAGCTCCATACAAAATCCGGCCATGTCCTTTGTACGACCCTTTTCCACGGTTTCATGCATTTTTGAAGAAATAAAGTAATGGAAAAAAATCCTACCATTGTATGGCATTTCGATAATCTTTTAGAAAGATGCAATATCGATTTTTGACTTTGAAATCATTTATAATTACCGATTTAAATATTTTTGATCTTTATCTTTTTACCTTATATTACGAATATAAGGTTTTTTATAATATATTTTATCAGAAAAACTCACCGCAAAAATTTACAGATTTTTTTATAAAAAGATTATTAAATTGACATGCAGTAGCTCAATTTTCATTTAGTTTTGTTATTACAATTCATTGGGATTCAAACATAACCTTGGAATTGGAAAATGGTCGAAATACCATATTAAGAAAAGCATTTAAGAGAAAAATGTACGGAAGTCTAATTATTTCAGAATGTTTGTTTTACAAACTACGGAGAGTTTTTTTTAATTTAATTCGTATACCAAAAGATGTCGAAGAAAACATAAAAAATATTAGAATATGTATATCAGCCTTCATATCAAGCCCTTTCATAATTATGATGACGTAGAAACTACACTTTGTAATTTTAATCCCCATTTTTCCTCGAAATTAATAAGTAGTATTTTTCTACTTTATCCATTTGTGATATATTTCAACAATTATTCCAAATCGATAAGGTTAGTTATTCCTGAAGTAATTATCAGCTCTGACAGACAGACACAGAAAGTCGCATCCCATAAGGGTTAATTTGTACCATTTTGGTTCGGAACCTTAAATATACTATTTGAATATATCCTTTTTTTTTTCGTTTTCAGTTCTTCTGTCTTTGACTTCTGGACCAAAAGTTAAAGAAGATCAAGTCCTTTTTACTTATCAGGGCTTTAGCCAAAGAATTAAGCGATTTCCTATTAATCGGCTTAGGCCTAGCCAAAAATCGACATTCTGTCGGATACTATTTGGTGTTGAAAATAAAACATAAGAGTGGCATAGTGAAGTAGGACCTTCATTTCTGAAACACTATGTTTCGTCTTATCTTTTAGATTGTGTGTATATAATATTATCCTACATTAGATACCCTGACTAATAGATTAATATGTATATCATATGTGACTGCTTATTTTACGTTTTTACTAAACTTCGAAAATGGTTGCTATGTAAAGCATCACTACCCAATGTTACCAGTAAAAAACCGGCCAAGTGCGTGTCGGGCCACGCGCAGTAGGGTTCCGTAGTAGGTCTTAGTTAGTCAACTATAACTCTATAACCGGTGAAGCCTAGTTAGTCGTGATAGTTTTCGAAAGTTAGTTTTTTTTATTTTTGAAAGACCTATCTAACGATACCCTACATGAAGGGTTACGCAACAAAAAAAAATATTCATCCCCATTTCACGTGTTTGGGAGCACCACTAAATTATTATTTTTTTTACCACTTTTTCGGCGTGATCAATACACATATCTATACTAAATTTCAGCTTTCTAGTACCAAGAGCCTCTGAGCTATGCCGCGAACAGACAGACAGACGGACATTGCGAAACTATAAGGGTTCCTTGTCGGACTACGGAACCCTAAAAATAAAACTAATGTAACCAATTCAAAATAGGAAAATGGTCTAGCTAAAATAGTCAGACAATACAATACATTTTACAATTTTACATTTACAATACTCTTTTAATTTTAATAGCGTAGGTAAGCTTATTTTTTTATCATATTCTGCATTTTTTTTCAAATTCGTCTCGTAGCAAAGAAACTCGAACCCAAATTCACGTGTTTAGAAAAATATTTTCATTGATAATAATTTAGTATAGCGCCACCTTGTTACCCATGGATAAACCGTTTTATTTACAAACCATTAAGTTTTGTTCTAAGATATCATCCCATGCCCTGACTTATAGCTACTATTTCTATAAATTCCAAACTATTAGGAAATATTATAACATAACATGAAAGAATTTTAATTTTGACGACTATCTCCGACCTACATGTAACATTTAAATGAGGTATGCAATATTCTCGTTTTGAATACGCAAAGTATTAAAAGAAATACATATTTATTTTATTATAAATCCTAAAGTACATTTAATTATTTAGTAAGTCAATAATAAAATATATTTGTCCTGCCAAATTTAGATACACACATTTTAGATTATGACAGATTATGGATGATTTGGTTTGAAAACACGTTATTCACATCAAAAAAATATTTTATCCGCATGTAGTGCATTTTAATGTAATAATTATAATTTACCAGTCATCTTATCACAAATATAATAATTTATTTACATCGCAATGTGCTCGCTCTGAGTGACGGCGTCTAGCCGTGACAGTGGTCACAGACGTACTGCCCCCGTCGCCCGGTGGAGCCCCTCCGTAATTTCGACTCAACGTTTTGACAAAAGCACAAAAATTGACGTAAATATACGATTAAAAAAATATATACGTATACAAAAAGACAGATAATTAACTTTTCTATAAAATGGTACAGGTTTCATTAAAATCCGCTTGATAAATTCTATGTAAAACTCAGTTTTTCATCTGCGTTAGACCTAACTTTATGATTTTTTTATACAATGTTATAAACACATAATTAAAAAAAACGTTATACAAAATTATCAAGCATATGCTCTAGTTTAGTATATATACTTTTCAAATCATGAAAGCAAGTCGTTAAAGCGTAATCATTAGCTTTAAAGGGGCCAAAGTCGTATATCGCCGCCTTAAGGCAATCTGTGGCAGGGTGAAGCGGTTACCGCGGTGTTGACTTTACGGAAATTGGAAACTTTTCACAGTCTATATCATTCAGTATATCCTATGTATGGTAATAATACGGTCGATTCAAATTGCACCTGAGTTATTTTTATGGTAAAAAAACTGTTTGAAAAAAACATAACCAAAACACTGAGATAAATTTTGGGCCAATTTATAGCCAGTATAAACCAATATAATTCAATTATTTTTTCTTTTCCAGTGTTTTGAAAGTCGGTTGTTTTATTTTTGTTTTAGTTCTTTCAACAAAATTATGATGACTTGATGGTGGGCTTTGGTACCTACTAACAATAAAAAAAAATAAAGACAAAGAAACCTGAATTTATTTAAAGCTTTTATACACATAAATCAAAATCGCGTTAATTAGTTAGAATATAACCAAAGTAGAAAAATCTGACTTATTCATCATAATATAAATTAATGGATAGGTATCTAAGGTTGTTTGAAGTGGACATAATTTAGGACAAAAGGGAGTAATAAATAAAAATCACAGCAAAGTCTGGAACTTTTTAGACTTAAAAAACTTATAAAGTTTATTTAATAAAATAAAATAAACATGGTTACTCAGAGGTAAATTGAGAAACGAAGTAAGAATAAAGTGGTCTTAAAAACAGTAAAAGTTATTTTTTTTATAAAATTTGAATTAAGCCTAAATAAAAACCTACTAATAATGAAAACGCGAAAGTTTATAAGAATTTATGGATGTATGTTTGTTACTCTTACACGCAAAAACTACGAAACAAATTTGGATGAAATTTGGTACACATATAGTTTATAACCTGGATTAATATATAGGATACTTTGTACTCGGTTGCGCTAAGTAGTTCCCTCGAGATGCGGGTGAAACCACGGGAAACAGCTAGTAGTATAATAACGTGGAAAAATAAATAAGCATATACCTTTTAGAAGGACTAAGAACTTTTTGAAAAATAAAACCAGTTAATGGTCATGACCTATAAAGTTAATGATGTTTTGGTTAAACGTATTGACTCGGAAGAATAAAATTTTCATCATAACCATTATCGCCTCCATTGTTACAAATTGAATGGTATTGTTCAGTGTTGTAAAGAGTTGATGGGTAAAAGTAATTTCTGCTGTTCATTTATTCGAAGTAAATACAAATAATTATAAATTCAATTCAATTCAAATTCATTTATTTCGAGTAACAATAGGACTCATATTATGTTTATACAATTAAATAAAGGATATAATAATTAATGTATTCATAAAAATAAAATTAAAATAAATAAATAATAATAATAATAATTACAAATTGACAACTAAAAAATTACAAATAGAAAATTTAAAAATAATTACTTTAAAATAACATTATAATTTTCTGACAGGCATTTGAATAGCTATATGTCTCCCACAGCCATGCCGGACATATATGCAATCTAGCCTGTCAGCAATCATTGCCAGGATGGCATTGGAGCTGGCCCACACCCGGCGCACCAGGGACACGCTGCGCTTCCGCATAGTAGCGTGAAAACAATCTGTGCGTGCATCCGCGAACATCCCTGATGCGCTACAGAAGCGGGGCAGCCCCAACACCGCCCGGAGTGTTTACTTTATAAATTTTGAAATATGTGTAATAACTTTGATATGTAAACGTACTAAAGAAAAACACCTGCCTTTGTCTTCTTTTAATGGTTATGGCTCGGCTATGGTGGCTCAGTTGATAGGTACAGGGCATTGCGACCAAAGCAGGAATATTTTATTTAATATTAAATTTCTTGTTTCATGTTTTTCAGTTCTATTTTTCAAGTAGTCGGTTTATACAAAAACATCAAGATATTTTTTTCCGAAGCCTCTGAACTGCCTCATTTCACTCATATACCTACTAGGAGACAAGCTTACTGAGGAGGTTATTATAGTAAATTATTCGAAGCATTTTAAGATATGTTTAAAATTATTCGACTAATTTACTATTTCTTATTTACCGCAGAATTTAAAATCAATCATACATTCAAGCGAGATTCAAATCTGTAACCGTACCTAGTTTACGGTGGATAGGAAACGGTTTTTACACAAATACATTGACTGTCCCATAAATCATGTTGACAATACATACCATTGGTTCCTCGCGGCAATAGGCGACTGGTATTACAATGGTGCAATGCGGAGTTTGGCGCACACCATTCATTTCCCTAGTACCTGGTCTAGCTTTTTGTTCAGCAAAAAGTTAAAAGCGCTTAGAACTAGATTCGTAGTTTGTAAAGAAGCGTCCGTAAATTGCGTACTCAAAAAGATTTTGTTAAAAAGAAGAAGAGTTTGTTTTTCTCAATTTCGAAGTATGTTATACTGCAGGCAAGTATAATTTACTTTTATAATATACTAGCTTTCCGCCCGCGGCTTCGCCCACGTGGTATTTTTTTTTACACCTTGGGTTACATTATTCAAGTTTTAGTAGCAATCCCTAATTATTTCTGGAAATAATAATAGCCAATGACACTTCGTAAAGATGTAACTTTCTAACGGTGAAAGAACTTTTCTGGTTGTTTTTTTACACCTTGTATCCGAAAAACCCAAATATCTTACGGAACGCTATTTTTTTCCAAAATAAAATTTTGCCTATGTTACTCGTGGATAATGTAGCTTTCGAATGGTGAAAGAATTTTTAAAATCGGTCCAGTAGTTTTTGAGCCTATTCATTACAAACAAACGAACAAAGTTTTCCTCTTTATAATATTAGTATAGAAGTACATTTGTTTTAAGTCAATATTTTTCGTTAAGTTGGCTAATAATATGTACCTATTTTACGGCACATGACGTAATTTTGAACACTAACCAATTTAGATTTCGTAGCTGTACTTTATATCTCCGTTGGATCAGTCGTGCGTAAATGTATTGTACGTTCCCTAAATGCAGCTGAATACGGTTGCTTGTTGTTTTATGCAGGAAACTATTTGCATAAATACGAACACTATGCATTGAAATCTTGAGAACAGCTCGTATAATAAGAATCGCATAAGAGTACAACAATAGAAATTTGCTACAATACTAGTAAGAATTACACTTTGGCGAGAATCCAACATGTTTATGGACGGTTTTGTAGAGATTAAAATGAAGTGAATTTTAACGCCAACACGTATAATTTATCTATAATACGTTTTTGTGTTATTTTACGAGTAAAGAATACGATTCAGCAAATGTATAAATTATTCATCATTAATCATTCAAGTATTAATAATTCTATTAGTTTTATTAGTCTCTAATTTATTCTTCCAAATCAACCCCAGACTAGTCGATTACAATTTATAAAAGATCAGTTTTTACTTTTTACGGTTCTAAAAAAAGACAAAGTGTTGAACCATTATATTCAAAGGATTAGTCAGCCTATATAGACATTGTGTTACCGCGCCTAGTTGCTTCTAGGGACTCCACGTGCTGGCTAATAAATAAATGTGAGCAATTACCAGATGTTAGCTATTTTCTAATATAATAATAATATTAACACGGATATATTCCAATGGCATATCTATAGACCAGTGCTTTTAACTTTTGAAAACAAAAAAAATAATAGTAGGATGAAACCCATTGGAAAAGGAGGAGAATACAATAAAAATGATAGGAAAAATAAATTACGGGCGATCTGACGTCGGGAAGTGGGGGGGAGGGGGGGTTAAAGTTAAAAAAACGGTTTATCTCAATTTCCGGCAAAACTACAAATCCTATGAAAAAAAGTTAAATAGCAAAGTTGTAGATAATAAAAAGATCTACAACTTTTGGATTGACACTTTTTTCACATAACCTCAAAATGTATGTGAAAAATAAAAAAAACCAAGCTTTTGGTTTTTTATTTTTATATTTTACAATAATTAATTTTTTATCACGAAATTTGGTGAAAACTTACCTTTTTATGTCCCAAACACACTGTAATTTATTTGATTTATAATAATTATTTTTTCACCCTTATTTTGACTTAATATCGAAAAAACACCCTAATTTTCAATCGAAAATTCTCGTGTCAAAATATCACTTTTTTTTTAAAAGTCGGTAGTCTTTTTGTTCTTTGAAATCTCTACTTTCATATGGTATAAAAAAATATTTACATTGCTATGGTAAATGTTCTCAGAAAATATAGAGAAACGCTACGAAATAACAGTTAGCAAGGCCAAGATCCTTCTAGCAACTCCCCACTTCTCTATGAAATACCTTTTGATCTGCTAAAAGGTATTTCATAGAGAGGTCCGAGGTTCCGTAGGTCACTCAGATACATAAGTTATCTTAAAATAGCAATAAATAGGCATCTACGCAAAAAATTTAAGCCGGTCTAGGCCTTACTACCTGTTATTTTGTAGCGTTTCTTTATATTTTCTGAGAACATTTACCATAGCAATGTAAATATTTTTTTATACCATCTGAAAGTAGAGATTTCAAAGAACAAAAAGACTACCGACTTTTAAAAAAAAAGTGATATTTTGACACGAGAATTTTCGATTGAAAATTAGGGTTTTTTTTCGATATTAAGTCAAAATAAGGGTGAAAAAATAATCATTTTAAATCAAATAAATTACAGTGTGTTTGGGACATAAAAAGGTAAGTTTTCACCAAATTTTGTGATAAAAAATTAATTATTGTAAAAGATAAAAATAAAAAACCAAAAACTTGGTTTTTTGAATTTTTCACATAAATTTTGAGGTTATGTGAAAAAGTGTCAATCCAAAAGTTGTAGATCTTTTTATTACCTACAACTTTGCCATTTAACTTTTTTTCATGGGACTTGTAGTTTTGTCGGAAATTTAGATAAACCGTTTTTTTAACTTTAACCCCCCCTCCCCCCCACTTCCCGACCTCAGATCGCCCGTAATTTATTTTTCCTATCATTTTTATTGTATTCTCCTCCTTTTCCAATGGGTTTCATCCTACTATTATTTAATTCACTTTTTACCGTTTTTAGAGGCTAAAAGCACTGGCCTACTAAGGCAATACCAGTAATGGCATCGGATGCAGCTGTCACGCCACACTTGACAACACCGGCGGAAATTACGATAGTCCGGCCAGATGAGGATATGACGGAAAATGGAATAGCTATTTAAGAGTTCATTCAGATCAATGTATAACCCATGGAATAAAAGATATTAAAAAATAAGAAAGATTTTTTGTAAAGAATGTTAGGCAGGTACACCCAGGTTTCATTTGTGTAAATTGCTATCGGTTTATTAAAAACGTTTTTTATCTGAACAACTAATCACAAAAAATAATTCGGACTAGTTTGAGTACATGAAGTTGTAAAACTGATGTTACGAGATAAACATTATTCGAATCTGTGCTTTATTAAACTTTCACACGTATAACAGTTATCATATAAGCCTTCATTTATCATTACAATGGTTGTGACTTTATGATAACTCGAGAGCGTAAATGTGAAGACTTTATATTACGGCATTTTTTTTTCTTCAAAGCGCTTAAAATTTCATATAAAAACTGTGTTACGTGACATTAAAGAATATAAAGCATATTTTTTATTTTACTTAATAAAATCAACGCGTTTCACTCTATAGATATGAGCACAGCGTGGGCAGAAGCGAGCAGGTGATTTTTTAATGTAGGAGTGTTGAAACTCTGAGTGTTTAAATGTATTTGCGTAGAGGCTTTATATTTACTCTGTGGTCGCGATAAAAACGATAGGACCTTTAGCTTAAGTAAAAAAAACTTACAGTTTACTTTCGAAAGGTTGTCGTGTCAGCTTCGCAAAATATTGAAATAGATTTTCTGCCAGGATTATCATTTTGTATTAATATGTTAATGCCACAGTCCATTTGCTAAACAAGTGTTGCCTCTAAAAAACGTCTTCTATATTTTTGCATAAATAGTGAGCGAGACATTGGCAAATATTTTGTTATAACACGGATTTTGGTTTAAAGGGGTGTTTTCTTTTTTCTGACTCCTGTTTCTTAATAATCTTTTAACACAGATTATAAACTATGTTTATACCAAATTCCATTCAAATTCATTCAGTATTTTTGTGTGAAAGAATAACATTATACATCATCATTGTAAAAATGATAAAAAAATCATCATAAAAAAATTTTACGTGTCGTTTGAGTATAATTGGCGATAATAATTATGCGACCGGACAAGACATTTTGTCACAAATAATTGATATTAACCTAATCCCAATTAATATTTGACAGCCAGACATAAATATAAACTTAATTAATAACGACAACACGTTAGGGTTCAGGTACATTTTTCGCATTTTTCCAACATAATGAAAAAACTTTTATGAGATTGTTGGTTGCGTACTCGCAGAAAGTTTGTAACAAACAAAAGAGTTTCCATGAGGCTACAAAATCTATGTTCAACTTTATCCTTATAATTCCCTGTTAAAATTCCAAATTGTTTTTCGATGTTCAGATGTTTATGAGTGAAATGTTCAATCGGTTCAATCGGTCGGAAATTTAGCAGTTTTATACAGACGCGAAACATAATGGTTACCTAATCTGTGTAAAAACCACCAGTGTGTCAACTTAAATAAAAATATTGTGTATATTTTTATTTAGACATTAAATCATAAATACTTTTTGATTTTTTTATTTCCACGACATTCGTTTGAGTTTTCATTCATGTTTCTATTATATATAGTTTAACTTAGTTCCGCGCGTTGACGGGTCGACGGCTAGCCTGTCGGGTATGGACGGCATAGTAACCTATTTAGCGGTAAATGTGAGAGAATGAGCAACTCATATTCAGGCACTTTCGTTGGCGTAACATGAAGCAATTTAACGTACTTACATAATGGATATAAAATCTTATAAAAAGGGTTTTTTTATGACGCTACGAAAATGCCTACAATAATTAAATTCGAGTAGCATGTAATCTCAAAATTTAATTTGACATAAATGACACATCGATTATACCCAGACCGATCTAAGTAGGTGCCTACTATATTCAAGATTTTATTATAATGAGATCGTTTCAGCGTCTATGTTAATGTAATCTTAGCTCATATTTTTTTCAATACATAAATATTAAATATTTTATATGCGTAAAGTGAAACTTTATTGTTCAAACCAAACTTAAGAATACCGACGTTTTTAAAAAAATATCATATAAATAAAAACATAAGTAATTATAAAAACTGGGAGAGACTATGTTTCTTTTTATTTAGTTTTACTTTCAAGAAAGATTACCATTTTAAATCATCTTCCGATCGTAAACTTACTCACCCCCAAGTGATTCTATCAGAACCACTAAGTTATAGCTATAACTAAATCCTTTAGTACTTAGCTTGCTTAGTATAATTATAACTTTGAAGTTTGTGGTCGCCACCGAAATTACTGTTTGCAAGATTTAATGGTATTGGTTTCGAGTGACCATGTCTTTAATCCGATGTTTCACTGATAATGACATTAGCGTTACATTAAGTGCTTGAATGGAAATGTATGTAAATCTCGTCTCTCAAAAAAGTAAATCTCAAAATGGTCAGCTTAGTACCTGTGTAGTTTAATTTTTTATAAAAGGAATAAAAATGCTAAAAGGTATATTTTTATTGCTTTCATGTTTCTTTATAATTTAATTATATTTTAATTATTCCCACCTAAACCCTTTCAATGAATAAATACATAATTATATTTGGGTTGACTCCGTTGCAGCTAAGTGCCAGTGTTCTACATGGAATGACTACCTATCTGACCTCTACAATTCAGTTACCGAGTAACACGATACCCCTTGATAAGACTGGTTATCAGATTGTCTGGCTTCTGATTACTACTGTCAAAATCCTAGAAATGATAGCCGGGACCAAAAGACTAACGAGCTTTTCGAAGCACGAGTTTTGGTATGACATAAATGTTCACTCATCAACTATCCAGTCTGTCAGTGAAAGCTGTCAACGATCGGTAGAACACTGGCAACTAAAAATAATAATAAACATAAGTCATAATTAAAAGACTTATAAAAACCATCTGGGCTGTCTCTATAGTCTCCAAATTAAATGGTTATTAAAGTATTAGAGAACCCTTAAGTTTCCAATATAAGAGCCTCTTTCGAAAGATGTTTAAACTTGAGTTACTACAGAGTGTTCTATCAATAAAGAAAATATTAAATTTGTATTTCGATTTCCAAGGAAACATGTCTAGGGATTCGGTTTTGTTATCAGGAAAATTGTCACAAAGATGTCGCAGTAGAAAACTTTCGTTTACGCAATGTAAACGCACTTAATCCACTTGTTCTGTGTACTCAGGAAAGGAAAAACAATCTAGACAAACAGTTTAAGGCCATAGGTGTGGTCTACCTATTTGCCTGTTATATGAAATGGAACAATATTAACTCCGTGGACCAGCGCTTTCTCACGTACAGATTAATCCCTGGCAAGGCCCATTTACGTTACTGTTATTGCCTATATGAATTTAATTCCTAAATGGGGTATTATTATTTTTATTGGTGCTTCGCTTTAATATTTATTATTATTGGAGCTATATTATTATGATAATGAATATTGTAATTGCTTTACAAATGTTTTTGTTTGTAAGATTTTTCAGTTTGGTTCTAGTATTCAATCGTCATTTGCCGCAAGTAATCAGTCAACGTCATTTATTCCACCATCAAAGACACATTGCGCATGAAATATGGGAAAGGAATCTCCGCCTGAAAACATGAGAAATGATCAATTATTTATGTCAAGCTTTAAGTAAGTAAAATAAACTCATACATTAAATACGCATTACCAGCCTATCTCACGTTATTTCTTGAAAGTTATACGAGTACCATAACATAAATTTGATTTGATAAAAAGGGTTACCCGGGTCTTTAAGTGTCACTTAATTTTCAGTCAAAAAAGAAATATGTTGGAAGATCGTTTCATAGCTTTGAGCCCATTTATTAAGTTAAGGGGTCTTTAGGAAAGTGGTCGCTAATGCTGCGGTCTCTCTGAGTTGGAATTGGTATCTTTATTGTTATTATGAAATACATAATGAGTAAAGTATATTTTTATGGCTAATATCTCTCTTATATCGTCCGCTACAATGTGAAGGGTAATAATGGGTTGGATTGCGGAACTCACCACGTCGGCGCTTTGGGAATAGTTAAGCCACCAAGGTAGGTAGGTACGAATATCTTTGAATCATTTTATTACAAAATGCTGATCATCTCCTAACAGTTTAAATATTTATATTGTTGTCCTTTTTCAGATTTTCTGGAAAGAACGGCTCTGAAGAACTACATATATGTTTCTTGCAGCTTTAATATTGAAAGTATCTTTATTTTATAGTATTATTCGGATTGGGAAAAACAAAACTTATAACGATCCATTATTTTGGAATATCTAATCAATTCTAAAATAAAGAAAAGATGTAGTATCTGTCTATAAAAATACTCACTGTTCTATTAGTGATATTACCTATATTATTACCTATCTATCTTAAAAATCAGGTAAAAACATTTCCATGTCGAATTAGTTCAGTGCCTTCAAGTGAGTTAATTCTATCAACAGGTCCATTATTCAAGTACAAAAAACATAAAACTTGACTCTACTGTTATGTTGTGTCATCGAGGTAATCAACTCCAAAGGAATGGAGTGTCTCCAGACACGATATATTATTCGAACGACGACCCAGAAAATAACAAAATTTTCCATTAGATATAACATTCTTTTTCTTAACACGTTACAGCGCTTTTCTTTTGTTTTTCCTGTAATTTTTCAAAAGACCTTTTCAATTTAAGACTTTTTCAAACCTACAAGAATTGGATTTATATGTGAAAGGCTAGGTATCTGAATTTCTCGGAATTAACGACTGTAGACAGAAAATCGTTGATTGAGGTAAACCATTGTAACACTCGAAATTACTTTTTTTTTTACTTTGACACAATTCCGCAATATTGATTGCGTTGAAATGCGTAGTAGTTAGCAGGCGAGCTTTTCAATTCAATTATATTGGAAACTAGCTTCTGCCAGCGACTTCGTCCGCGTGGAAAAGTGGTGCTCCGCTCCTATTGGTCTTAGCGTGATGATATATAGCCTATAGCCTTCCTCGATAAATGGACTATCTAACACTGAATGAATTATTTAAATCGGACCAGCGGTTCCTGAGATTAGCGCGTTTAAACAAAATGACAACATTTCCCTTCACTGCTCTGCTCCTATTGATTGTAGCGTGATGAAAAGTATACTATAACCATCTCAGGAGTATGACAAATAATTGTACCAAGTTTCGTTAAAATCCGTCGAGTAGTTTTTGTTTCTATAGAGTTTATACAGACAGACAGACAGACAGACAGACAGACAAAAAATTTACTGATTGCATTTTTGGCATCAGTATCGATCCCTAATCACCCCTTGATAGTTATTTTGGAAATATATTTCATGTACAGAATTGACCTCTCTACAGATTTATTATAAGTATAGATATAGATATATTAATGGATTTAATTGTATTGCATAAAAATACAAGTACAAAGCAGTTTGTATGACTTCAAGTAGGTAACAGTATGTTACCTTTGGATGTAACGCAATCTAGAGGTATTCTTATCTATATAATATCAATGAGATTTCGTAACATACTTGAAAATTTTAACTTAATATACTCATTATATTACACTTTATAACTTAATTATAAAGTGTAAAAGGTACTCAATCGTGAAAAGGGTATTTTTTACTAAATCTAAAACACTTGATTCTAATTTTGATTCAGCATAATATAAAACCAGCTGATTAGTATTATTATATTTTATGCGTTAGAGTTATTTTCGAAAAATCTAATGTAAGCAAATTTATGAGTACCTACAAGTACTAAAAAATAACAAATTTCTTGTCTCAGTGGCTTTTCTGAAATAAATTAAAACGAAATTATTTGTTAGGGCTTACTATAATTTTTCTATTCAATGGTCCGATATTATTTAATTTTACTAGAATAATAATATGAAAATAATATCTATAGAAATATCAAATAGTCATATTTTTTAATTCTATCTTATTCTTTGAGCCATCTATTGCTCGCCATTCGCAGGCCTGCACGTACCATGGCCGAGTTGCGTCTCACTTTGCATTCTCATAATCCGATAGGACCGCTCCGCAGAAGTGACATCCGGGCATTTCCTCCCGCCCGATTCGATGCAGGAACCTCCCGAAATAACCATGTCCGGTGAATACCTGCATCAGGCGGTTAGTCAGGGTGTCGTAGCGCCTCCCCAACCACTCCTCAAAGAGGGGACTTATCACCACGATTGTGGTGTGCCCTGCGCTGGCCGGCGACTATCGCTCTCTTTATGTTACCATTCTCATGGCGACTTAGTAGGCTTTACTTGTTATGAGTATTATATTATCGACCTATAATAACGCGCCTGTGTGGGGGAGCCTTAATAATCGTACAATTTATGAAATCGAAAATCACCTACAAATTAGATTTAAAATTATGTAGCACGAAGATGTTACTTTTGTAAAGCACCTGCTACCTTTACTGCCTAGTATTTACTTAAATATAAAATTTGTAGAAGTACAAAATGTCCAAGTCTGCATATTATGAAAAGCAACTTCCGAACCCCGAGCGTGGCTCAACACGCACTTGGCTGGTTTTTTGCATCACTATGCAAAACATAGAGGTAAATATATCGGCTCAACGGCAATTTAACAAAATTAAATAAATAACATGCACCAATAAACTCATCAGAGTAATCAACTTAAAATAATTTAATTAGTTATCATTGAGTACATACATAGTTGATAGACTCATTAAAATGTAATTATTTCAATCAAATGTTAATATGCTTTGGTGTATCAAATACAGGCTTGCCGAATACCCTAAATCAAGTTTCATAGTATTGTAATGAGAGGAGATAGATAAGTTTCAGCCTATTAAGATTGATTTCAAATCATATGTACATGCCTATGTTAATAGGTTGTTCACTTCTTGTTTGTGTACAAGATGATATTTGCACCTATTTTATTCGGTTAAAAAAAAGAACTTCTTGAATCAACCGATTCAAGAAATTCTTTTACATACTTTTCAATTCCTACTTATCTTCAAAACAAGTGGATGCATGGTTATTAGCCATGTTTTTTACTCAAGTCAATTTAAAAACGGGTGTTACGTCGCAGTCAGAAGCCAGTAAAATTGTAACACCTAAATTATCGTGTGTACTGTATCGGTAAACTGTAAACTAGGACGGTGATGACGTATGTACGACAACTAGAGCGGTTAGCCGCCGATTCCCAAGATACGAGCATGTCTTAGTTTGGGAGTCCGACTTGCATATATGCAATGCACTTCACTACCTTTAATTATGCCGTTTATGTGACTTACAACTTTTTGTACCTAATATATGTATTATAAAAAAGCGGCCAAGTGCGTGTCGGGCCACTGATGAATATACTATATATATATATACATATCTCGAATAAATTTCAGCTTTCTAGTGCCAAAAACTCTGAGCTTTGCTGTGGATAGACAGACAGACAGACGGACATGGCGAAACTATAAAGGTTCCTTGTCGGACTACAGAACCCAAAAAAAATTAACCTTTTTGAACAAATCCCTTCAAATTGCTACTGAAAACTGAAAATTTACCTACATACATATCGTCCGTTTCGTACATTTTGGATATTAAACGAGGACAAACGCGAATATCATTGTCATTCAAAATAACGCTTCAATCAGTTTTTCGTAATAACGACATACAATTTCATTTCGCAAAGCCCCTCATAATGATAAACATATATAACAAAGCTTTGCTGTTATCGTGTTTTGTACAGCCCCTATGACCTGCGTTGTTGAGGTCTAAAGGATTCCTCTCACTGAGGATCACAGAGTCCCGTATTGCGTTCAGTTTGGCGTGAGATCCCGTAGGCAACGAACGCGGTCTTCTGATATCGTACTAGTACATATTTATCGAAAATCTTTTGAAGTTCTCATCAACTTTAAATTGTTCGGTACAAAAATAGAGGAATTAATTTTATTTTTTGGTCGATCAAAAAGTTTTTCTATATATTTGTTTTTATTTGTTTACGAGTTTGAGGAAGTTTTTTAATCAGATAATATGATTATCTGGCTATTGAGTGCCTTGTTCATTGCGGGTGAGTTATTTTTCCTTTCCTTATACATACCTATTATTTAAAAATGTATTTATCTACTCTTATTAAACAATATTAAAATTATTCCTTTTTCATTTACTTTTATGATGAGAGTCTAGTCTTTCAGACATACAAATAGTATTGGAAATAATTAGATAATATCCATTTTAATAATCAATTCGAAATGCTCGAATGAATTGTAAATGGTAATGTGATAAGTAACTAAAATGAAATATCTACTTAATATTTACTGGAATAAAAAGATTTTAATTTTTATTTATGTTAGTGATAAATGATGTTAGATTTAAATAATTATATATTTTGATTGCAAATGTCTCACTTTGTCAAACCAATCTTCACCTAACCTCTCATAACGTCAATATGGCACTTAATGTCTTAACAATAAGCCAATTAATACTGCTTTGTAGTTCTATCATGCGAAAATAAACGCCATTCAGCGTGGCAATGCTACTACACTTATGGGCACTAACGTTTGCCATTCACATCGTTATCGAGGGTATTTATTTATATGTGCGGCTTTAAAATAACCTAGTAAATATATCTGCGAACTACCATAGTACTGTCACAATAAAAAAATCATGATAAATTCTGTGCTATACGTACAAACAGAACAGACAAAATGATACTTTAATTATTATTTTCTTATTCAAATTAAATATTAATAATAGGAACTTAAAATGTTAACTGGTATACTTTAATTATTTCAATGCATTTTTAATTATTCGTGACTTCTTTATACCGAATAGAATGTGGTCCATTAGTTTAGTTACTATTACTTGACTTCTCGAAATCCCACTAGAATAGGGACAATTTACGGCCGATCGCTTCCTCGAGAAGTTTCCCAAAGAGTTTGAAATTAAAATTAATTAAAACCAATCCATTGTTCAACGAAGTGACCATTTCTTAAAGTCCCCACAAATTTATTTTTTATCAGAAATCTAATTGTTATTTTTTATTTATTCCAGACTATATTAAATATAGTCTACGATAGTATATACGTAGAAGTACGATACTAGGATATTAAAATTTAATATCCTAGTACTACTACGTTACTCGTTTTAATATACACTAACTTAATTAAGACAAAATTCATTAAACAAGAGTTTGAATATAGCACTTTAGTCGACGTTTATTATAGAAGCGTGGACACTTTCTACTTGTTAATGTAGGGCAGCTACAAAATTATATCATCTCGTGTCCTATATACAAGTATCTGTCAGTTAAATTTGACTCCCTTAATTTGGGCAAAATTTGGAATTTATGTCACGAATTCTGTACACCTGAAAATAAAAAGCAGGAGAGGCAATCTCCATAAATTTACATTTGTCACTCACCTTGGAATTCTCGTCCCATTGGCGCGTTATTTGTTTTTATCGCCAAGTTCTAAAGAAGAAAACTTGACTGCTCATTTTTTGTTATTTTGCTCAAGTCAGCTCAAGTCACTTGGGCATTGTTAGGGTAAGTCTTGTAGCTACCATGTTTTATTCACAGTTCTTTCATGAAAAAAATATGTCCGTCGTACAATACGGTAACTATGATTAAAAGTGAACTGAACGTAACTTATAAAATTGAATTGGGTTCTGATTCAATGCCTAGAGCAAACATTTATGATGAATTTGTATACCCTATCATCATCTGCCTAGCCTTTTCCCAACTATGTTGGGGTCGGCTTCCAGTCTAAACCGGATGCAGCCTAGTACCAGTGTTTTACATGGAGCGACTGCCTATCTGACCTCCACAATCCAGTTACCGGGTAACACGATACCCCTTGGTAAGACTGGTTGTCAGACTTTCTGGCTTCTGACTACCCGTAACGACTGTCAAAGATGTACAAATGACAACCGGGACCAACAGCTTTACGTGCTTTCCGAGGCACAGAGGAGTCTCGCTATGACATAGATGGTCACCCATCCACGGACCGACCGCGCCAAGCGCAGCTTAACCTTTGATCGGTCGCACCGTGCGGCTTTGTATACCCTATAGTATATATATTATGCAAATGTAACTTTGTCTATTACAGTGTGAAGAGGTTTACTTCTTGAAAGTAGCCTACATAATTATGGCGTAGTAAAGTACCTACAAGCGAGCACTTACCCACAATTTAGAGTGTATGCCAAGTATTCCGCGGGTCTACTAGCTAGTTGGTTCAGTGACCTGTTAATTTCAATACAATGTGAACAGCATGACTAACAGTTTTCGCCTTTTATCTGAGACCTGCCTTACCATACAAAAAGGAACTGTACAAAGATGAATAATTGTAGTTACAATAAAATAAGAAAGAATTCAATAATATTCGGGTGTTTTTTTTTTTTTCAAAAATATTATTAGGTACCCATTTTAATGTTTGAAATCACGATGTAAGTTATTTCCAAATGTACCGTAATTCGAAAACGCGCTATTAATTCATTTGGAATGTTTTCAAAACTATTCTTAATCCTTTTTCGGGTCGTGCTAAAGCACCCTACCAAATTTATCAAAATTGGTTCAGCGGTTTAGCTGTGAAAACAAAACATATCTTCATTAACTTTCGCTAACAAAGAGTTACTTTCATAACATAACATAACGCTGATTTACCCCGGTGACATAAGCAGGGTACTTACGTAGGTCTCCACGGTTACGTTTAGTCCCATGTAATATATGAGTTGACTTGGTAAGAAATATTCGTACTCATAATTTTAGGACATAAATAAGGATTTACATTTAATTAATATTGGATGTATGAGGGAGTGATGTTACTCCTCAGTTAAGTAATAATTATTACAGTATGTGCCAGGGTCAGGTCTCAAGACGCTTACTTAGTTAGTACATACTTTTAGACTAAAATTTTTCATTTGTAAATGTATCTAAATATGATATTAAACGGATATTTTCATTAAAATGTATATTTTAATATTCTATATTATTAGTTTTTTGTTTTCAAAAATTTACGAAGCTAACAGTTACAGAGATACTTTTAAAATAAAGAAATCACAGAAAACTAAGATAAAACAGATGTATCCCATTTTGCACAATCCTGTTAGTTTTATCGTGGCCTATACAATAAAACTAATAAACGCGTCGGTCATTAAGTTTGTCGGTACATTCGCTAACTTTATGACTGTGTGTGGCACCATACCGATTTAATTAACATTTTCATACGTAATCAATTAACGTAATTAATCTAACTGTTCTGAGATGTTGCAAACAGCTCTTATTAAAAAGCTAAAGCGCTTAATCACGTAGGTAATATTTGTTAAGATTCTTGCAAATCTGGTAGAAAAGAATTGTCAAATGAAGATTAAGTAAGGTAAGGTTTGGACTTAAATCTGTCTGTTTTTAGGAGCTTAATTATGACGACTGGATAAAAATTAGTCGAGTTAAATAATCTCAGTCGGACGTCCAAAACCAGTCCAGTTTTAAATATAATGAGATTTTTTTAAAGTTGATTTCAGTCAGTTTCGTTCACATTTAGTGAAGACTTACCTATCGAACAGCCTCGTCCCTTTCCGCCAAACTTCATTTTAACTTGACAGATAAGGGGCATGACATGCTAAATTAGGAATACTTTCGTCGTGAAAAAGAAACGTTGCTATGACGTCAGTAGCGATGTCTCGTTTCCACGCCTGAATAGCAATTGCAAAAATACACGTGGTGGTACGGCCCAAGGACAAAACAATTCGATAGATAAAATAGGTATATTAGGCAAATGAATAAATCTTTATAATGAATGAGACGGAAAAAAATATTTTATTTTATTCTATCCTGATAACGAAACTAAGATAAAAGTATAAGATTTCTACAACCAAACAATTTCAAAGCTCGCGTACTTAATATTATGTTGGGGTTCATGACATCCGTTTTAATAGAATGATTTTTTTCTTGGCTTTTTCTTAAACAAGTCAATAATAACAAATTCTAAGAGAATGGGCAATCACAGGAGAGTTACATTGAATGTTAAATTGAGAATTGTCTTGGGTTTATTAGCAAAAGCCATCTTGATGTTTTCAGAGAACCGAGTAAACAGATACAGTCCAATTAAGCAGTTTTGTGATACTGTGGTTAGATCTAGGTTTCAAATTGGAGATAATGGCATTATTAAGAAAGGTAAGGTTTGATATAGGGAACCTTTGAACAAAAGCCGCTATACAAACAAACATTAATAACGACATCCTTTGTAATGTGGGTTTATCGATATATTTCGATTATTTCCAAGCAATTACAGTTGTACGCATGAACAAGTTGTAGTTGGGTGTAAATCGTCGTGGTTACCCACTATATCAAAAACCCTTTAGAATCGTCCCTGGCCGCAATCAAAATACTATACAAATATAAAAGGTAATTATTTTATATTCGAAACAACTCATAAATGAATAGCTTAAGGGAATTTATCGGAAAATCCTACAGTTCAGAGCCGAGTGATCAAGCGTTCTGCTAGTACGTGAGAGGAAAATGAACGAGATACCAAGTGAAAATAATCTTAATCGAGCGAACACTGATGACAATTTAATTATTGATACCATTAGTATTTGCTAGCCTCCATCAAGATAATATATAGTACTTAATATTCTGTTGTTATTTTTTTAGATAGATAAAGAGAGCGTAACGTAGTTGTAGAAATACATACAAGTCTAATACATCTTTGTAAATCTTCTATCTTAATTTCTGTTCTACATTATACTATACTAGCTTTCCACCCGCGACTTCGCTCGTGTGGACATTTTTTACACCTTGGATTACATAATTCAAGTTTTAATAGGGATCCCTAATTATTACTGGAAATAAAAACCGGCCAAGTGCGTGTCGGGCCACGCGCAGTAGGGTTCCGTAGTAGGAGTTAGTTAGTCGACTATAGCTCTGTAACCGGTTAAGCCTACTTAGCCGTGATAGTTTTCCTTGTAATTTCATTACATGCACTACGTCTGTGATTTTTTTCACATTTCTAGGTACAGCCATTCAAAAGTTAGAGGGGGGGGTAACTCGTATCGAACAAAAAAATTCACTTAAAATCTAGATATTTCGCAAATGGCTCGCTTAACTGAAAAATGGTCTTCACACACCCATAATATTTTTGAAAGACCTATCTAACGATACCCCACATAAAGGGGTACGCGAGAAAAAAAATATTCATCCCTACATTACATGTTTGGGAGCTACCCTAAAAAAAAATATTTTTCAAAATTTTATTTTACCACTTTCTCGGCGTGATCAATATACATATTCATACCAAATTTCAGCTTTCTAATAACAAAAACCACGGAGCTATGCCGCGGACAGACAGACAGACAGACAGACAGACGGACAGAGCGAAACTATAAGGGTTCCTTGTCGGACTTCGGAACCCTAAAAATATAGCCTATGATACTTCGTACAGATTTAGCTTTCTATCGGTGAAAGAATTTTTGAAATCGGTCCAGTAGTTTTTGAGTTAAAACCCTACAAACAAACAAATAAATCTTTCCTCTTTATAATATTAGTATAGATACAAGTGGTAAACACTTGTATATAGTATAATATATTATAGATGTAGTCACTCTGTAAACACAAATAGTGAAAGTACTTTATTCAGAACCTGACATTTTTATAAAGGTAATTTGTTTTAAAAAAACATGATCCCTGAGCAGTCGAAAAGACAAACATGTTGTATAATATACTTGCACGCTTGTTTGAGAACCCAGCCTCATGAAGTATTCAGACGTACTCAATTAAGTCACAACGTTCTAGAAAGCTAATCTATCTGCATCGATAATATACCAGGAAAACGTGTATCGAAATATCATGTGAAACGTGTACTTTTGCCTTCACGGTGTGAAGAATGATATGCTTTTCTATAGGAGGAAAATCTGTACATTGAATATCGGGAAACGATGCTGATGCAAAAATATGTAATTTTTAAAATGTCATCTGTTTGTATGTTTATCTGCATGAGGTTATCACCAAAACTACTGAACAGATTTACTGGATATGTACCAAAGATGTCTACTGTAAACTGGTCGAGGCTTTAAGCGGTATATTATCATGCTATATGTTATGGGGGTTGAGCAGTAAGGCAATTAATAGAAAAGACCGCGCCACATCCAAATGATGTCGCAGGAAAATAGCGAGTACATAACATAAAGTATCAGTCTACATTGCATTTTCTTTCTTTAACATAATATTAGAAAAAAAAGTGCTAAAGATGTCAAATAATGGTAACTGCATTTATCACTGTGGCAATATCGTTAAGGTCTAACAGGTTTTTTTCTAACTACTTAAGTATAACATGAACAGAAAAGGTAAAAAAAGTAACAAAGTTGAGAAAAATATTAAGCATGACCTTTTCGAAATTAGGTTAAAAAAAATTAGCTAAATGATAAATTTTCAAAACGTTTCGTTTTTGCCAGAAAAAAAAACGTTTTGTGATACAGTGGAATGGTTACAGATAAGACACATTCATAATAATTTACGACTCTATTTGTTCGAGACGACAGGATATTGATTGCGTAAACTGAAAGAAAAACTGTAGGAAATACGTAGTCAAAGGTGGAGGTATCGTTGATTAAATCAAACAGAACTTTAAAGACTTCAGCTTTATTTCGTGATCGTGGATCGACTTGACTGACTGTCATTGTCTCATATAAAAATCTGTACCTTTCTTATTCTAAATTTAAAATGATTGTACCTACGGCCAGTTTAAACAATAAGGTTTAACTCTTATATTTCATAGGAACCAACACCTGCTCTCAATAACAATGATGGACAATAATTAAATCAAGTCTAGTATTGTTAATTTTTTGACGTGCTTACTTTAGTAATGTAAACATGTGTGAGGATCCTAGAACGCAATTCGTACGTCCGTTAATAATAGGGAAATGGGGACTATTTCACCAACCTATTATTATCTATTGACTAACGTTTTACCTAAATAATAACATTTGTATTTCACCGCAAAACAACATAAGGTCACTCTATGGTTTTGAAACCGAAATGATTGATGATGGGTGAGTCCCAAAATCTTACCTATACTGACTACCCCGTTGGTCTAGTTGTCGCAAATGCGACTTCTATGAACTGGGTTTGATTCCCGGGTCGAGCCGAAATCGCATTGTGGATTTTGAAAAAACCAAGCATCCCAGTCGTGCGGATTTAAGAAAATTCTGACACTAGGTCTTTTTAGGTTAAATAAAAGCCCAGTAAAAGACCACGTAACTTGCAATGTGAAAAGCACGGTTTCCACTGACTCAAAGTAACAAATTAGCGCTCTTAAAATAAAGTAATTTATTCGGGTTTTGCCTTGTTGTTTAACAATCGGAGTTCATGCCTTTGTTGACTGTGTTACAGCAGGTAGATTTACCTGTACGCATCGTTACCATTTCATTAGCACTGAAAAGTAATTTCATTAATTTTTGCGTATTTCCTAAATGTCAAGAGAAAAAGTTACAATGAACTTGTCTTATTTTTCTACTTTAATCATCTGCCTTTGCCTTTTCCCAAGTATGTTGGGGTCGGCTTCCAGTCTAAACCGGATGCAGCTGAGTACCAGTGTTTTTATTTTATTTTTCTACTTTAATATAAACCTATTTTTTAATATACTTTGTTTTACGTTTTATTTAATTACAGTAAGAGCCTCACGCACCAAAAGTGTGCATTAAAAGGCTCGTTGGAATTAAATAAGATATAATTTTTGTTTGTTCACAAACCACGTAGGTACAGAGCGACCAGGCAGCGTTGAAAGTTTAAACAAGGGAAGCTTATAAAGGAAGTGAGTACAATTTCCATAAGTACGGTTGTCGTATTGTGGACAACAAATACGCACTAGGTGTACAAGCGACCCTACCTTTATGTACAGAATTTTATCCTGCGGCCTTTTATGACACATTCTAGTTCCAGATTTCAGTGCGAAAAACAGACGATTTCTAAATACCTCCATCCCTTTTTTTCTCGCTTACTATAACGTGTCACTCGAGACTAATATTAACAGTAATACACTGATATCCTTGGCCTGTAGATAAAAGCTTTTGCGAGGGCAAATTAGGTAGGTATCAACCAAACGGAAGCCAAAAAGTTCAAGTTGATATTCCCATTTTCTAAAGTTACGCACTCTATCTACCTTATAAAAATATAAATCGAAACTATTTCAGCTGATTTCTCCCCTATTTTTAAAGTGCCAAGAAAAATATAATTATTTTTATCGATAATATATTTTCTATGTATTTTCGAATATTATTCAATCCTTACTAATATTATAAATGCCAAAGTAACTCTGTCTGTCTCTCTGTCTGTTACGCTTTCACGCCAAAACTACTGGACCGATATAATTTGGTACAGAGATAGAATAGACCCTGAGGAACAACATAGGCTACTTTTTACCCGGGTGCGCTAAGTAGTTCCCTCGGGATGCGGGTGAAACCGCGGGTAACAACTAGTTATACATAAATTGAAATCACTGTTAGGCGGTGTTCATAGCAACCTTATTGTCAGCGAGCGTTCAAAGTTTCCTTTCCATACATATTCAACATTACGTTCGAACCGACTATACACCAGTACAGCGTCGAGGATACTTGGCCAACTCCCATTGAGACTAATCAAAAACAGCTGCCTATGTATTGGGTGTGAACACGGCATCATGTGCATGTCTAGTAAATACCTACTCGTATGTGGATATGTATGGAACTCGGAATGCTGATTAGTATCATAACAATTAATACGTAGATATAAATCATAGTACATTGATTAGAAGGCTAATATGGGTAATGGTTATCAGACTGAATATTAATCATAAGGATAATCAGCGACTGCAAATAAATATGAACATGTAAAAATTTTCACAAAAAAAGATTATGACTTGTTTCCGTGGAAGCCAAATTAAACTAATTGAAACGTATTGTGGAATCAACATTGATGCATTGATGAATACGATATCGAATTGGTGTTGTGGAAAAAGTGGGCAAATTCCAGCCCGTGTAAAGTTTGTCAATGAATTACTCAATTTGGTACTTATAATGAGTAGAATTCTAGCTACTGGAATTGAAAAAGAATACTAAGTTTTCACTTTTAAATATGAATTATCAGTGCTAATAAAATGTTATAACATTTTACTAGGTATTGACGGTATCCAATGATGTTCCACGTTTCACGTCGACTGCCTAAATGCCATCCCAAATTGCATTTGCATACCGCATATTGTGACATGTGTAATTATGTATTCACATCGATTTTGAAGAATTAACCAATTAACTAATTAATTATAGGAATACATTAAACTAAACTGCAATTCTGTGCACAACCAATTTTGGAGTTGCATAAGTTTTATTTGATTTATTTAACAAGAACGTTCGTTGTAATAAAAAAACAAATAAATTTTACGCGGTAAAGTTTACGGATTCTTCCGCAAAAAATATCTTCATTCTTTTAAACCAACTTAAAGTTTCTAAATTACGCCAAAAATGCGGTGCGAAACGAGAGAAATATGAAACCACAAAATTAAAACTGGCTTTGCTTTTAACCTACAAATGAGGCGTAAAGTTGTAGAATAGGGAAAACTGAAAGGTGAATAATTATGAATTATGAATAGTAAGAAAATTATATAAAACGGGGCAAAGCGCAATGAAAAGAGGTGAAGAAAATGTCTCATAAATAATTCAAAGGTCTTCCAACGTAGTAGAACCAAACTTCAGAATGATATGTAGATAAAGTGATATAAATATTCATACAAGTAAAAGGCAAATTACTTGCTTGGCTGACGACGGCCAAGCTTCGTTTAAAAAGTTTTTGTATAAGCTCGTGAGTTTAGGAAACCAAATAAAAAGAGATGAGGTTATCTAAAAGTAATCAGCTCTCGTACCTTGTAAAGTAAATTTTCATTATTTTGTTAATTTTAACGAGCTTTCTGCTAGTGAGCCTTATAGTTGATACAACCCTATCCATTTCACCTAAGCCTTTTGTTATTTAGATTTCCATGCATAGCAACTTTGGTGTACCTTTATCATTAAAACAGAACAACAAGCTAAGTTTTGCTTTTAATTGTGGCTTGGTTTCTCATTTCCAAGTGCTTTAATTGTTCTAAATGATTTCAAGATATAATTATGACTTCATCTTTCGCTCACATTGCCTGGCATTAAATTGTGGGAAAACTGTTTGAGGTTATTTTATACTTTCATTACTACGCTATGGAAATATTTCTAATAGTTAAAAATATAGGTACGCATACACTTTGAGATGTTAAACCACAAAAAATGTATCTGAATCAATTTGTAAACTAAGTCTAGCTATGTATATTCTTTCGGGATGGTATTTTTCTTTGAGGGCAATCACCTAGTCAGCCTTTTGATACTGTTTATTTTATATTTGATACTTCAGCTGAATAAAGTCACAGCCGACACCAGTTTAATTTAAAATTCAGCCCACAATCTGAATAAAGTACTCGCTCGGGAAACCCATTCGCTCAACAATGGACTTCCTTACAAAGCCGTTCTTATGGAAAATATACGCGAAAAGTGATATTAAGTAACTGCAGTAACTGTACTTACGTCTTACGAATGTCTTATGTGCTTACAAATCAGAATCAAAGGAAAAATAATATTTGTAATTCAAAGGAAAAATAACGCACACAAATACAGTTTTTCACTGCAAAAAGATGGAGATAAGTACCTATTACTGTTTATACAAAACGTTAACTTTTTCATCTCAGAAACGTTGCAATATGTAAATATCGGCGGTTCAGTTCATACTTAATGGAATATTATATAAAACATCAAAGTAGAGGAATACACAAAGTATTTCGACTTTATACCGTATAGTTAACGAGTATATTATTTCGACCGTCAGCGTCGCGTCAACCAGAAATCGTTTCATTATTCAAAAAAAATAGGTTCTGTATTGGACCCGTATGTATGTAGGTAGGTATAATATGTATATATGTTTGTATGTCCGCGATTTTCTCAAAAACTACGGATGCGATTTGGATGGGGTTTTCGCTATTTAAATATAATGTATTTTACAAGGAAGCTTTTTATATTATAGTTTCAATATTTATATTTTTATTTTATTGTTACTCGTTTAGCGCCTTTACTAATTTATATTATTTTTTGAAATAACGTAAATAATTTGATTAAGTATCTACCTATTAATTAATCTATTTTATGATGATGAAGATTATCGTTGTTATTGCAAAGGCTAATTATGACAAAGACAAAGGCATGAGATTCGTTGTTGTTACATGAGCTGCTTGTTTCTTCCAAAACTATTTTTTGCCGCCATTCTTGTAAATAAAAGTAAATTTATTTAATTATTTAAGAAGTTAATAACGAAATAATTCGTAAATTTGATAAAAATATCTTACTCAAATCCATTTTAGTACCTACTCCTGAAATACTCTTAAATAATATAATGTTCAATTCCAATTAAGTAATATAGTATAATATTCCAAAGGTCTTAATTGCTGCGAATAAATATAATAGGCAAGTCAACACTGATCCTACTATTTTCGTTTCTTCCATATCCATGTCAGAGGTTAACGCGCCAAAAAGGCTGACAGCATTTGCCACATTGAATGGCAGACAATTAAAATTAATTAAAACTGTAGAATACTTATTATATAATATGTACCGGGCTTAAATGTGTCAAAAGCTGAGTAATTTTATCTGAGGCCCCATGATTTGATTCAGAAAAGTTTTTAATGATTTTTAAGCCCAATCTTTTATAAACTTGTTCGTTGTAAAAGTCTTTTTCAGTTTTCTACTAAATCACATAATTTATTTTCTAAGTTTTCACAAAAATATAATATATCGGTATATTCGTTAATGAATAACAGGAAATAAATTTTCCTGCTGAGTTTTTTAAGGGATTGACCACTTGGAAACTTAAAACTGACAATTCTATTGGTATTTTTAAGCTCATTAATCTTCTTTTAAATCGTGCTGGCAATCAAAATCGATTATCGATCGATACCTTTCCTAATACGCACCGATATCTTACATATACATGGAGTATTTTGTTGCATATTCATGTGGTATTTATATATAATATGTACATACATGATTTACGTAGATAATAATGTTTAACTTAGTACTTATAGGCCACTTTGGTCACTCAGGTTATCTACTGAGATAACCTGCAACTTGTAAACTTGATTGTGTCCAGTAACCGCAAGCGATTAATAAAACATCATTATCAGCCCGTGTCAGTCTACTGTTGAACATAGTCCATGACACGCCAGTGACAAATTGAAACATACGATTTTTTGGACATAGATTTTTTTTCATTCATAATTAAACAAAAAAGTTATTTATACCTATTTTGAAAGACGTAAACATAATCTGCATCTCTTTGATTCTCTCCTTTCATAATATCAGATTTTGATTACAATCAATTTTGGTATTACTGGTATTTTATGTGAAGCTGATCAGGGTTATTATTTAGCTATTGTAAAGAGCACTGATCTCGCAAAATTGATGGCTGTTCAAATTGTTAGGTTACCGAGTTCCATTTATTTCAATCGCCATTCATTTGATTTATTTGCGAAATTGTTAAGCTTTTCGTTTGAACTGGCGTTTTAATGAAAATAATTTCAAGAAGTTGTATACTTTGTATATAAAATGTATGTTCGATAAATGATGCAAGTCCATAATATTTCTAATATACATTAAAATTCTGAATCCCTAAGAAAACCGTGTACTTTATTTAAACGGTTTACCGGTTTATCACACTTGGAAAGATGCTTAATCCTTGGTTATGTGTGTGATTGGAATGTCCACATTTTTAATTATTATTCTTGGGGTTTTAGAATAGTTATGGACTATGCTAACCTAACGCCACTATAATTGAGGCACCACGGTACGTGTATAAGCACAGTCATAAGTAGTTCTGTTTTGCGTGGTTTACTAAAAGATTTCTAAACCTTATTTCGAATTGTTTAACTATAATATAATATTTTCAAATAAAAACCCTTATTTAATAATTTGTCATAAAGACATATATAACTATCTGTTAATATATTTTCTGAAGCTGTTCTGAACTGTGCTTAGAACGCAGTAAAGTTTTGCTTTGTTATTTTTATGAGGAATTATTTATGAGGTCCTATAATCACTAGACGCAGATAATAGCTAACTAGTGTCGTAAAATACAGCAAGTAATATAACATATGATATCAACCGCTGGACACTATTCACTGCGAACTTTTATGACCTTTTTTATGCATTTATGTTCATCAACTTTTGTATACATATAATGGTGTGGTAAGTACGAATACTATATATTTTTTTCATTATTTGTTTATTTAGACAGATTTACACATAATATTTGAGTTAGGTCTAATTAAAACGGCCAAGTGCGTGTCGGGCCACGCGCAGTACAGTTCCGGAGTAGGTCTTAGTTAGTCGACTATAACTCTCTAACCGGTTAAGCCTACTTAGCTGTAATATTTTTTCTTGTAAGTTCATTACATGTGCTATGTCTGTGAATTTTTTCACATTTCTAGGATCAGCCATTCAAAAGTTAGAGAAGGGGGACGCTAGTATCGAACAAAAATTTCGCGAATGGCTCACTTAAACGAAAAAAGACCTATCTAACGATCCCACACCAAAGGATACTCGAGAAAAAATTATTCATCTCCACTTTAAGTGTTTGGGAGCTACCCTAAAAAAATATTTTTTAATTTTATTTTACGACTTTGTCAGCGATTTTCAGATTTTTTGTAACAAGAACCTCTGAGCTATGCTGCGGGCAGACAGAGAGACGGACATAGCGGAACTATAAGTTCTGCTATGTTCGTGGAACTATAAGTATTCCTTGTCGACTTGTCGACTACGGAACCCTAAAAAACTGAAAGCATTTAAAAAGCTTTTAAGTTTTTAACTAACATACTCGTAGGTCGTCTGCTGTAGCTATAGCATGTACCACGTATACTACCAGCGATAACTATAATTTTTAGAGTGTAGATTTATATACATCATGTTTATGACACATTAGAAGGAGCTATCGATCTTATAGTCTTATGATAATGAGACTGACTGTCTGTCTAGTCAGTACTTCAAATTAAGTGTCAGCTACTCATTAATGTCAAACACTTTTTTTTCCAACACTGCGTATCTCTATGACAAAATAATTTACCATTTTTGTTCAAAAAAAATAATGTTTACATTACCTCATTAACTACCTTTGAAAGAGAACGACGTCAGTTTAATCAAATTTTGTATGAAATGTAGGTGTAAAAGGCCAGTAGGAGCACGATACTTTGCGCTATCATCTTTTTGGGTGCTTATTTTTGTTGTAAAAAGTTGATAAACCTTTTCCCATGCACGGTTACAGTAGGTTTACTGTAATATTCTTTGGAGAGAATCGGGCGTTTTTTGATAATGTCACTCCTTATTATAGCGATGATGCAAAACCTTATTCGATAATAAATCTTCCTTGTGTGCACTAGGCGTAAAATGTCATAGGTTACTTATTCCCACCGCTGCCTACAAAGTACGGTCACCGTGCAACCAATTTATTCCTTTGAAAAGCTTTCGAAAGTCATGAGATCGGAACAGCGCGCATATGATCCCAGTTTCTTTGACACCAAAGATTAAAATGGAAATCTTGTATACATTTTCCTTTATTTTGCACAACAAAACCACAAGATGAAAGGAAAAACAGTGTAACTTTTGTTTTGTTTTGTAGTCGTAAAATCATTCGGATCTGAAATCGCATGTAGCTACCAATTTTCGGCTTTTTCCTCAGGCAATGTGTGACTAAGAGATCAGTAGAGGATAAACCGAGAGTTTACACCATATCGTCTTTGAAGGATAAAGGCCTGTAAGTAAGTTCAAATAGACCGGGCTCTGAATAAGCTTTCGTTTATTCGGCAAGTAACCTCGAGTTGTGATTTGCAAGTAAATTATAGAACATCTGTACATATGTGTGTTTATAAATGGATATTAGCTACATATATTTCAGGATACAATTTTCGAATTCTTACTTATGAAAGTAAGAGTTCCAATAGCCTTAGATTCTATTTGGCATCAATGCTTTGCCTAAGCTTTAACACAACCATTATTCTAGGAACTCGATAGATGATCGATAAAATTATGGTGTTGCTACCAAGAGTGTCACAGTACCTACAACAATAATAGTACAGTGGTATGGCTTTTCCAAACAAGTTGAATTCATAATTTTGACACTACTTTAAAGCTGATATAAAGATCAATCTATTTGAAAAGAAAAACATTCCACTATTATTTAGCGACCTAGTTATATTTATAAAGATATGATATTAAAATAAAACCACAATGATGACTAGAATTGAAAAGAAAATCACATCATTCTGAAGTGTTGCCAAGTAATACCGAAACTATGACAGATGTCGTAAAAATAAACCATGAAAATATTTTCTTGGGATAGTTACAAAAATATAAACGTAGTAGGTAAAATGTAGTTATATGTGTACAGTGTACAGTGGGTGAGTAAGGCAAAGTGAGCGACACGTAATTCGTGCCTCGGATACAACTTGGCCGCAGGGATGGGATGGAAGGCTTGAAGTTGAAGCTAATCCGCCCCAACCACAGCTAACCGAATAATCGCAGAAAGTCCGCTCGGAATGAATATCGAGTAAACTCTATCCACAAGTGATCTTGTGATATGTTTTCTGCGTCAGAAATCTAACTATATTTATAAAAAACTATATTGCTCGTAGAAATAAAATCTCGACCGACGACGCCAAGCAACGGTCCGGCCGTTTTGAATACCTGCGTGAGGCCTATCCTATCACTATGTCCAGAAATATGGTAACGTCTTTCAGCTAATATGGTAACGTTGTTGTGTCGAATCCAAGTGTTTATGTGTCAAAAAAACAAAAACATGAAGCAAGGTTTATACTAAAATCTGTCCATAAAGCTTCTGTTTTATCAGTTTGTTATGCCTTCGCTCCCAAAATAGCGACACGGGTCAAATTAGTGTTGTAACTGTCTACGCGGCATATGTTCGTGTGTCACGTTGCAACCTTACAGCAGAATAAACCAATAACCGAGATATTCTTTTTAGAGTTGTTTTTAGGTTACGAATAAAAAGGGAAAGTAAAATCTACGGCATTTTGAATCTGTAAAGAAATATAAAGGTATTAAATCCGTTGTGTTTCAATATTTTCATAGAAATCATACTTCAGCATTGTTCAATAATACCAACCGTCCTAAAATTACTAAAGGCACGTGTTAATTGTGGAACAGTGTTGTTGATGGGCCCAAATTTAACGTAGGTAACCTAAATATTATTTTAATTAACAAAGGATGTTTTTGCTCTAGTGATGTCCAACGTTGTTGCTAACTGAGATAGCTGTAGCCGGGATCATAAACGGGATGTTTTGCTTGTATATACAAACGATACGAGTTTTTTGCGTGGCGGTACTTAATTATACTCAGAGCGCGCGTTAAATCCTCATTCGCTCGTTTATATTTAATGTAGGGCATATGTACAACAGCAGATAAAAACGGATTATATAAAGGCTCGTTCAGTAGTCCGCGATATAAAATATTTCCCATGAGCCACATTTTCATGTGTGTATCTTCATGAGGAAACATTTCACTGACAGAAATTGAATGTAATGCGTAAATGAAAAGTTTTAGATGTTTCCTGATTATGTGCGTACTTTTCAATGCAATTTACAATATTACAGCAGAAGATATTATTTAACGCTCTGTATGTATTTTCATTTAATATACAATTCACTTAAATGTATTTAATATAACTACTTACAAGCTTTAAGTAAGTAAAAAAGTAGGTACGAGCTTCATTGTCATTGTCAAAATGCCAAGTTGTCATATTTGCTCTTTGTGACAATATTACAATTCAAACTTCAGTAAAATTCAGATCAGAATCAAACCGAAATCGGTAAATTTTAATAAAATACACAAACTTTATACCTACTCGTAAAACCCACACAAGCTTTATACAAAATGAATCCTTCATTCTCGGAATAAATCTGAATTCGAAAATCAAGAAATTGTACATTTATATTGGCCTATGTCCAGCTGTGCATCAGTGTTGAATAGGCTGATTGTGATGATGATGATGGTTTATAAATATTGTATAATTTGATTGTGTATTATACCAGTTTCTTGTGTGAGCATTTCATTGTATAATCAATAATTAAAGCTTTTAATCACGCTCATTCATTTTTTTGCATTCCAAATAGGCTTTAAACAAAAATTTCACACGATCTTGACATACCTACACGAGTATCCATCTCTAGTTCCTTTCAGAGTATGATATACCTACCTAGCTACACTAAATAATTCTACTTTATTAATCATTTAATAATTAAAATGTAGAAATAAAGATTAAGAAGGTTTCAGCTATTGCGAAATAACGACGATTTACAGATAACATGTCACCACTTAGTTGACGGCTCGACAGAATCGTTAGGCCCTAAATGAGTCATAATTACTGTTAGTGTCAATTACGTTTTGTTGGATAGTAATTCTAGGTTTCAGAATTATGAATATTTTCAGAACTATATAATAATTGTAAAAAAAAATTAAGCTTAATTTAACTCATATAAAATGGCGTCATGCGTAAAACTAGGTGATTATTATTATAGAACGTATAAACCTTAATGATACAACGGTAACTCCAGAATCTGTAATTTAACGAATCAGAAATGTGAATTTACGTACGAACGTAGAGAAAGAGGTCTTAAAAATTATCACATTTCTAAAAAACAATCACTTTGTTGTTGCGTAAGATATGGATTACTCCGACCTCTTTCGTTTTTCTTTACTAGAGCCATCCAAGCTTGTGACACGGATTCCTTTTGTTTTGTCGACAGAACATGCTCGGGTCATCCTTGGCTTATTGTCACTGGTACGTGCCCCGAAAAACTAAAAATGATTATCACTTCTTTCCCCCGTGACTATTTGATGTCATATTATTTAATGCTTTTTTCCGTTGTACGTACGTGACGTAATATTATGAGCGCGCAGATAGTTAAAAAAGTTATTCACACTCGGCGGTCTAATTAATTGTTGCAGTTTTCTACGAACATACAGTTTGTTGTTGAACACAAAATAGAAAGTACTCTTTTCTGAAGAGATTAAAATAAATACTAGCTCGTTCTATTTATAAATTTGGTATATAGATGTAGGAAAACATACATATGAGTATAGTCCCACAAACTTATCTGAACCGGTGACGGCGTCGCTGTTGTTGAATTTATATTGCTGCTAAATAAAAATTTCCACAGTTTAAGGGTAAAAATAATAACATTGCCCAAGTGCATGAAAGTGAGAGAATTTTTAATTTTCTGTCTTGTTATTGTTAAACAACATGAGATAATAAGGAACAATAATTAAAACACGTTTAGATATTTTATTAACTGGTTTAGTATAGCTTTCATTAAATTCCACATTATTTTCAGTAAGCCAATTCTGCATACCAGCTTTTTTACAATTTGTATTCGGGCATTTGTTAATACATATACTGTGGTAAGGGACGTTGTCCATCACAATTATACGGTCTCTATGTAAATTAGACAGCAGTTTTTCTATTACCCATTTTTTAAGCGTTATTCATTTCATCGTGGTTTCATCATTTTTTGAACCCTTCGCATCAGCCTTTTCTTTTTCTTTAACTATTTTTCGTACGAATCGCTCACCGACATCTGCAAAATACAACACGTATTATTATTTACCATGGACAAGGCAAACGGGCGGACATAATCCATAATGACATTCATTACGGTGGCGAAGTTATTAACATCTTCTCTTCGATTTTAAATACGTAACCACACTTATTTCTGAAACCACGTCTCTAGATAGTATAATTAAACTAAAAAATAATCTAAAGTGAGTACACATATTCGCTTTAGTTAGATATTATCATATTTTTAATAATTAATATTTTTAATATATAACTAGATAAAACAAATCGGTAATTGCAAGTAAAAAGTGGTAACACTAACCTGTAGCAGCAGCTACTCGTACATACAATTTTTCAAAAGGTATTAATGGTGCTTTGAGACGTTTCTCCTGATGCATAAAAGCTAACACTTTTAAATAGTATTTCTCGCGTCACTTTTTAATGCTTTCGGCATTATTTTAATAATGCAATAAAACCACAAAAAATAAATTGACACTCAGCTCCAAACAACAACAAACTTGACAACAAAATGACAGAAATGACATTTCAAAATGGCGATGCTTAGTTCCAATTTCGGCCACCGGGTCAGATAAGTTTGTGGCACTATAAGAACATTTGGCAGCTCCATTATCGAACAACTCACAAGTCACAAGATAATAAACTGTTTTTTTAGCCCTAGGGCACTATTTCATGGAAAGTTCAGCCATACATTGTGGTTGTAGTCTCAGCTATGCAATATTTATGATACACTTTGTCATGACGTCACAATGGACATCTTCACAATGGACCAATTGCAGACACGACGAATACAATGTGTTTGAAATCACTGTTAGTTACGATTTCCACATACTTCCCGGCGTTGATTATTTATGTAGGCTGACAGTTTACTCTTCTACTATACTATAATACCTACGTTCTCAACTATTTTACCAACAATGTTAATCAAATTTAAATGATTTATTTATAATTGAAGGCGGCATCTAAGATATTTTTTTACAGAGACGCCATCGAGACAGCAATTATCATGTTCAGTATGAATTAACTCCTAAAAATTATATATTCATACTGGGCTGAAAATCGGCACATTTTGAACGTCAAAGTTTATAAATAAAAGCATTGTATGATGATGTTCTTGCAGGCGGCGGAGGAGCACAGCTAGGTGAGACAGAGAACTGTGACGCTGGAGATCTGAATATGTGCGTGAGCCTGATCCCACGTACACCAGTCGGCTTGCCCAGGAACAAACACGAACTGGACGCGCACTGCCAGTAAGTGAACTAATATCTAGAAGAATTATATTTGTTTTCACATATACAAAACTAGCTTTGTATCCCTTATTTTATGACTATGTTCATGCATGAATCACTTACTAATGTGATTTTATGCTTCTTGTCGTATCCGAGTTTTATCAATTTTGCCTCTCGGTTTCTGACATGGAATTGTAATGGTGACGAAGATTCGCAACATAACAACTTACATAAAAACGTTTTCATCATTTCATTTTCTCTTGATACGTTGTAAATGGGATAAAAGGTTTCATATTGAATTTCAGTAAGCGTCCAGCCTAATATAGTATTTCTACGCGTTCTCGTATAACCCACATCAAAATTAATAAAAAGCCTTTATTCTCCAAAACCTTTCACACAGTATTGAATGAAATGTGAGATTTGTGTTGCGGCAGCGTTGTAGGATTCTGAATTGTTCCAACCAAAAAAGTATCAAAGATTTTTCGTTAGTCCCTTACTTATTCCTGGGAACCATTAGTGTAAAAGAAAAATCAATTTGAACTTTTCGAGTCATTGAGTATTGGGACTTTAATTACTACTACTTATAATAACGATTTCTACTTAATAAACCTGTTCTTTAACTGCCCAAAAACACAATTAATCAATATTAGGCACTCTTTTTATTTAGGCACAACTGAAATATGTACATACCCTCTTTTTCCCGTCGACTGTGCCACGAAATTATGAAAATGTTTGAGCAATCCAATTATTCGAATAGAACGCACACATCTCTGCGAAATCGACATACAAGTAGCAAGGCCACTCTTAACCGTTCGAGTACGTGCTCCCGTCCGACTAATGTCATGTTATGTTCCTAATGGTTCGACGTAAGACCTCGGTGGTTGTCTTAATCCGCCACAAGTGCTTGAGGGTATTACGGATATAGGGACAAAGAACTGGCTATTTATTTATTTAACGTGTTTTATTTTAGTTTATAACAACGACGACAAAGGCCTATTTATGGTCCCACTGCTGGGCGAAAGTCTCTACTCACAGAGAGTAGAGACCTTTCTGTTAGTCAGTTGAATTATCCGAGATGAACTTAGAAAATACATAAAACTTTGAGAAACACACAAGTCACATTTCAGTAGGATTTGAAAAGTGAATACAACATCAGCTTATTACTAATTCATATTCAATCATCAGACTAAAGAACCCTGTTCTTTTCTAGATATATACCTACTGCCGTATCTCTAGAGGGTAAAAAGATGTTTCCTTTAAAAAACCTTTTGTCATCGATCCTTTTTCGACGTGAGTGTCATTCTAAAAGTTACGGACTTTGTTACTGACTTTCGAGTTTTCTCTAATGTTCCCTAAATGGCACCTTCGGGATCATGCGGAACTGTTTACCGCTCTAATTGACAATAATATATCTATCTACATCCCAATTATATCACAACTTGAAAACTACGATTAATGGTTGGAAAACACGGCAATGGTGTCAATTCTGTTGTACACATCACTAAACTAAAACTTAACTAAAATATTCAAATTTTAGTTAGGTGATTCGTCAAATGGTATTCTGTTGTCGCATCGAATTAAATTTAAGTTTCAAAATGACAGCGCCGTATTTGATTTTGACAAAACGAAATTGAATTATTCAGAGTTGCCATTACATACATACTTACAAATAAAGAATGAACTATTAAAGAGTGAATGAAACAAAAAGTGATATTTTTTTGTTTTCAACTATGTTTTAAGCGGAATAATAAATATAACAGAAAATAAACGGGAAATATTTCGTTGTTTTTCCCTCTAAATTTCCAAAAAAAAAAAATGTAAATTTTATTATGCTCCAACCAAGAAGGCTGCAACTGAATTCCTTTGCCTGGAAACCTGGTTTGACATTTTACATTTTAAAACATAATAATTTTCGAATGAGTTCATAATTTATAAATTATTTATAGATGATTTCTTACAACGAAACTTTATTAACACCTTTTTAACTTCCAATATTTTGGTATGATACTTTTACCCAGGCGTTGGTCGTCTAAATTCTATTTTAAGGAGCCTAATAGAATCTGTTTCTTTATTCCATTCTACTGCCGTTTATTTCCATATATCTAGGAACAATCATTTAGTCAGACAAATACACTGCATATTAATTTATAAATGACCTATCATCTAACGACACCCCATATGATCAGGTACCAATACAACAAAATATATTCATCCCTACCTACTTGACGTGCCCCGGGAGTTTCGTAGAATGTATTTTCCTATTTTTTTATATATACTCATGTCAAATTGCAACTTACTAAGAATATATGAACTGAGCTGCATATAGACAATCAGATAAACGGATTTGGTAAAACTAAATTTTCACTGAATTGAAGTATCTAATGTACCTATTAAACTGAATGTACTTCTTGCTTAATACATTTCCACTCTAACCTGCTAATTCATTATTTATGTCGAAAACATCTTCATACCAAATATCAACAATTTAACTTTAAAAGTAGGCACATAAAATTAGTCTGAACATATTTACATGCCGTCTAATTTTTGTTCGAAGTTTCAAATTTTAGTTAATTTTTGACGTTAAGTGGTGACAACAGAATACCAAAATCGTAAAATTAACTAAATTAAGTAACTAAACTTATTTGAATCCTGTCAAACTAAAATTAGTTAAGTTCGATGACTTCAGAATACGAAACGTCGTTTGACAGGAATTAACTTAATTTTAGTGATTTTTAGTTAAGTGATGTGCCAACGGAATTGACACCAGTGTCTACAAATGAAGATTTATTACGGAGACTACACCACATTCTACTTATTGACTTTATATAGGTACACGAGCTTATAAATTCTAGATATATTTCGTGTGCATACTGCACGCAAAAGCTGATATTACCTATTATTTAACTTCAAGGGACAAACATACGTACCAAATATCGTAATTTCCTTTTTTTTTTCTCTTAATGATTATTGTAAATGTTGTTTTATGTATTTTTTGTTATTTAACTATTGAAGGCTTTTTGCTTCCACTACCTATATAGAGCTTCAAACAAAAAAAAATGTAAAATGTAAGTATCATGTAACCATCAACGTATTGCCTACCCATAACCATAACTATCGTTTTCATAATGCCTGTTGTCTGGTAATAGAATTCTGTCATGCTCACTCAAGTGTTCTGCTGGTGGTGGCGATGTGTATAGGGTCGTTAAGTCACTTCAAAATGGTTGAGCTAAATGAGGCTGATTTTAAAAGAGTATCCATGAAGTTTCTTGCCGGTTCTGCTCCATAGGACCCACTTTTTGGAACCGTGCACCTAGTTTCTGGTTTTGGCGTTTTATAAGTACCTGTAAATTGGTCTACATAAAATAAAAACCTTTTGACTTTGACTTTGTAAGGGTTAAAAATGATAACGATAACATTAATCATAGTTCAACTTTAAGATGCGATTGTTATGTTCCCAACCAAAGTCTACTTACGGGTATGTGTCATTTATTGAAAAGTTACCAAACAATATATCGCCTCAAGGCACCATTGCGAATAAACTTAGCCAATCATATCTAAGCCCGCATGACAGTAAAGACAAAGTTTTGTTATTTTGTGTTTTTCTTTTGTTGTTATGATCGTATTTGATGATGATCTCGGTTATTGGTTTTTCGTAAATAGGATAGCTCGAGGGTGATCTGTTTTTAGATTCAATAAAGTCAAATAAATTTTATTTACTCTAATAGATTTATATAAATATTAAATATATCTTCTGAAATAATTAGTGAATTCAGAAAAGTTCTTCAGTTAATTTTCAATCCATATTAATTGCTCATTAGTTTCTGCAAAATTTTTAGACGTAGTCGAGAGAAACGTCTATTTGTTTTTACCAACCGCGGAATGAAGTTATGTTTTTTTGTGACAGTATTTCAGTTACCACGTGAAGTATATTCAATAGAAGTCTATTTTCCCAGGGCATATCATACCGGTATGGTGTGCATGGACGCGTGGATTAAGCGGTGCCTGCCCACGGATGGTCAGAAGTTATTGCAGCAACAGATTGGCGGCGCTCGCGCACTCATGCGGTTCCTGTGCACGAATGACACGGCTCTAAGAAGAGGTTAGTTGTAAATATTTTATATTATTTGATACTTCTTTAAATAATTTAAGTACGCATGGGCTAATTTCAATAAATTTAATATGTACTACGCTGAGGGTAGTAAGTCAGTCGTAGAGAGCAAGTAGTGGTTGTTTTAATTTAACTTACCTTATTCTCAACAATTATAATAGGTATCCACAATTAATATAATTCACTCATATTTTTGAAATATTATTTCTTAGGTAGGTACCTGAAACAATTTTGGATTGACATCAACAACTTCTATGTAACGTGTATTTAAATCCATTTACTATAGCGGATATCATAAAACCGTTTTCACATTACCTAAAACAATGAGCATTTTATTATAACAGCTATTTATAGGTATACCTAAATAATGTCATAATCAATAGATATATCATGGTTGTACGTTAAATTAAGAAGTAAAAATAAAAAGGATCTGCTTTTACTTCTTTTTCATATTTTATAAAAATATTAGTTTAAATCATAATAAATTATCGAAAAAAAATTTGCTCTTCTTACCGAAATGTCACCGAAAATAACAAAAGGTCAAACGAAAAATCTTGTAAGTAAAATATTCAAACAACCTAATAGATTCCCATCACTGGGGACTTAAAGTTTTATAAAAAAGATGAGGTGCAAATCCACAATCAAAGGGGATTATCGTTGTTACTGAAAACATTTTAATTTAATTGTAAAAACTGGCCGCTCGCCTGCAAGCGTTATAGCAATAAATGAAAACCATACGTATCGTACGGTGTGCTTGTTCATTTGTATCAATATTCTATGAATGTTTGTTTCAACTAAAGTTTACACGTTCTGCACGATCCATCATCCGGCTACACTGGCATCGAATAGTCGCTTGCTGAAAATAAATAAAACTTTGTTGTTGCTATTGGTTTGAAAACTGATTGATCATTCGTTTTAGGAACTCATCAGTTGGAGTCAAATTATCATTTTTTACAACTTACAAAAGAGATCAATTTTGCTTTAGCTTGAATTACAAAGACAAGTCATAACCTAAAAGCTTCCCTTTCATGAAAGTTAACAAACTTTTCAGATTAAAGGTATGACAAAACATTAGGCTGCCATCCGTCCGGGGTTTCCCCGGATTTGTCCTAGTTTAGAGGGCCTCCGGGGTGCGTCCGGGTGAGTTCCAAGGAGCATCCGGGGAAAACCCGGACACTTTTTGGGTCCGGGTTTTACCTGATATCCGATTCCGGTGGTTTGAAAGATAAGCTATAAATTAAGACAAACAAAAAAAGTCATAAAAACAAATTCACTCAAATGTCCGGGGTTTTTAAACTTTTAGGCCGGGGTCGGCGATTTAGGTGATGGCAGTCCTGCAAAACAAAATTGCATTTTATTAATTACCTACTCTCAATATGAGAAGCACGAGCATTGATCAATGCGATCGATGATTGTAGTCGTACGTATTAATTAATTTTATATAGATCTAGGTTTCCTATGTTTTTCCCGTGTTTACCTTATTGCATCATCAGACTGAAACAGCAATTTTTAATTTACATGCATTAAATCGGTGTAAAATGATTGTTTGCAATACTTGTGCAGAGTTTTTGAAGGAGCCAACTTGCTGGGGTCGTGTCTCCCCCGACTGGAGCCGATGTGTCGATGAATTGCAAGTCGCAGTTCGAGAGAACACGGACCGAGCCCAACAGCTCACGTATTTCAACAGGAACGCCGAACTGTGTTGGTAATTACTTTCAATATTTTCATTGCATGATGCCAACAGACGAAATGATATTCTCATCATATTTTTATTTATAACCTTTCGCTTTAGATATAGTCAAACATAACGAGATATTACACTCAAAAGGAATGTACTCTGGACAGTTACATATTCGTACCTAATGGAAATATTAGGTACAACTAGGTATATAATAGAACATTAAGACTCAAAAGAATAAGTTTATTAAGTATTCATGATTTATTTTGAGTATTATTAAGTTTAAATTACAAACTAGAACAATTTGTATACTTACTTTAGTTTTCTGGCCATAATTCAAATAAATATGACGATTTTTATATCTGAAGCGGATGCATTGTTCCTGGGTGTATCTTGGAACATTATTCTTGAGAAGCTTTGTCTGTGTACGCTATTAAAAGTAAGTGTTAATAAACCGTACAATAAAGAATTATATGCTTACTTCATCCGCATCTATTGTGTTTATCTTCTTGACAAGGACAACTTTTGGAATAGTATACTCTTTTATATTATATTCCTTTTGATATTTTCTATCTTTTGATTTGCTCATTTCGTATAACTTTACACTGTTTCAACTTACATTTGCCTGTCACGGACTATTTTCAATAAACTAAACTAATAATAACTTAATATTATTCTAATCACATTTTGAAGACTTAGTAACATCAAACTGGTACTAGATTAGCGAGTTATTATTGACTTCTAACTTATGTAACTGAACTTAGAGTAGATATTTCATTGGCTGATGTTTAAGTCTCCACTGGCACAATATCGCGTTGATCACGTCTTCATAGAACTTTCATTGTAGCTTTAACTTTACTAACACGTGGGTATCTACATAAATCAGTGCATAATATTCCCTTGTTGGTGCTCAATGCAGTATGACCGACAAGTCTTGGCCACTGAGAACTTGGTCATTTGGCTGCACAGAGACCATTTTTAGAGTTCCATATCAAAAATTTTAAAAAGGAACTCATATGGTTTCACTTCGTCTGCCACAGCTGATTATTTCAGGAACTATTAATGCTATCAACTTGAAATTTGAAACAGTTATAAATAACGATTAATCCATGCGTATTGCAAATGAGAAAACTAAAAAATCGTATCATTTTTACGGAAAAAGTGGATAGTTTATGCCTTTATGCCTTTTGTAGCATATGAAAGGTCTTGATTTGCATATTATTTTTTTTATTTCTTGTGACTTTTAATTTTTGAATAAAAATTTGCTCAAACCTAATTATTCGGCCGTGAAAAAAAAAACAAGGTAATTGTGACTTTGTTGCGTATAATATGCCTTCCAAAGGTCGGAACTCTTGGTGCGCGACTCCGACTCGCACTTTGCTTGATTTAAATATTAAATACACCATTACGCAGCAAAATGGCCAACTTCAGAATGGCCAAGTCTCATCGGCTGTACAGTTCCTACTCTCTGCTAGCACGAGTTGGCTAAATAGCAATGACTTGAGTTCAGTTATTATTAATAGAGTTCAGCATATGGTTAGAAAATAGTATTGTTTTCTTAAATATGTACTAAATACTAATAATACTCCTACTGTACTTAATTTCAAATCATAATTTGATACCCGAAATTCAGTCTATTACACAAAACAAAAAGCAACTTTTCGTTTATTCACATCCATTTCGAATATAAAACATAAAAATTAATAAAATAATACTTACTTTTTTCTTACCTGTCAAAATATTCCCTGATAACCGTAATAAATTATTCCTAGACTGTCATATTCTTCCAACTTTGTTCATGTATTGTGTACCAATGGGGTTTAAGTAATATTTCAAGCTGATCGTTACATTTAGAGGTACACTGGTAAATGAAACATAAAAAACGGAATTAACAAATAAATAAGGTGTTACTTTGACACCACTTCAAAAATATTATAAATAATTATAAAACTGAAAACAACTTGTCTAACATATTTTAAGGTTTACCCAGGGCCAGATGGGGTTGGCTTACTAATTAAGGGCGACCAAATGCCATTTGACCTCTTGCTACCCAATTAGTGGGAAAATAAGAATAATGATACAAGTGTTCTTAGGTTACAGCAGTTGTTAGGTTTATGGTCGACTGTCTAGAAAAAATATTGCGAGTTTATAAATCTACTCTATATTTCCTGTGCTATTCTTAAAATTAGCTAGATCTTGATAAAAGCCAGGACACGAATGTGCGTTATTTTATATCTTAGTTTAACTAGGCCATCGGTGAAAAGGAAATCGATAGATTGAGAGACTAGACCTGTATAGGTTTTGACTTCACCATTGGGATTGTACCTAAACAATAATAGGCTCAGTCTATATATATAGTCTAGATAGATGGGGGGGGGGGGATAAGGGCAAGATAAACAACCTTTACTCATTCCAAACTTTACGCAGTAATGGTGTTCCAAGACACTTTCTTGTTAGGATTTCATCAAATAAGAATCAAATGCTTTAACAATTTTTCCAGCGCACGCGATGACTTCATTCAATGTGTGGCAAATGCGGGGCGGTCGTGTTCGATAGCGGCGAGCACGTTGCTCCGGCGCATGGCGTGGGTTCTCGCGCAAGACATAGCGGCCTGCAACCAACAGCCGCGCGCCTACTGCGCCGCGCCTCCGCCCCCAATCACAGCGCCACTCCTCACTGCTATATACGGATTTTTATTTTACCCTCCACGCTTGTAAATTCATCGAATGTAAAATGCTTTTATATTTAAAAGGATTTTTTTTTGAAAACGGTCTTCTGTTTGCACAACAGCATTCATAAAATAGTATACGGGTATCGTGTGTGCAATGCAAGTTTCTTTTTTTTTCTTTTCCGATTGAACTTCACATGGACACAAGTCTTTGCAATCGTTTTTCAATTCCGCATTCAATGCCAAAATTGTAAAGGTTTTATTTTGCACTACGAGATATTTAAATATTGTGGATTCTTATACTGAATGTTTTCCTATAATACAATGAAGCGAGGAATCTAGTATTTTGTAAACAATACTGATACACTTTGAATAAAACCTAGCTAAGCCCAACTAAGCAAACTAAATAATTATTTTACTCTACCTAATAAGCCGTAATTAGAGATTCTCAATTAGTGTAAATATATAAATCGATCGACATGCGGATTTTTAGAGCATATTTTTTTAAACGTACATTTCAAAGCAGCACGAATAGTTTATTTTTAAATTAAGCTTTTCTCTGTGTAGTTCAAGCTGTAAGCTACGATGATGTGAATTTAATGTAAGTTGAATAGTTTAATGGTGTTTATATAAGTGTTTAAAAATATATAAGTTGTTGTACATAGTAATCAGATTTTAATGATATTGAATTATTTTTATTAGGTGTAATGAAATGTAAGTAATTTTGTAACGAAAATGATGAAAATGTTGAATATTTCTGGATGAATAAATGTAACTGTAATATAACTGATTTTAATTTAGTTCATCCACCGACGAAAAAAACGGAGGTTTACAAGTCGACGCGTATTTTTTATGTATGATCCGCATAACTTTACAGAGAAGTCCGATTATGATAATTCTTGTTTTGTCATATTTCAAAGGTGACCACTATATAAATTTTATCAACATAGGTTCAGCCGTTTTGTATATATATATAAAATATATTAAAAATAACGGACTATCTTTATCTGGTCATAAGCCCATACTTAGATGATCTTAGCTTATGGCAACATTAAAAGTATGCGGATAAGGTAATTAGATCGAGATACTGAAAAGTGAAAAAAATACAACCGACTTCCAAAAATACTGAAAGAGAAAAATAAGTTTTATTTCAACGCTTGTTGACCAATACATCGCTCTAGAAGTCGGTGGCAAAATACTAACAACAGTAACTTAGGGTTACCTGTATTTTTGTTTTTCTTTAAGCCATGATAATGGCTGGTGGTATCGAATATGAATTTACTTTTATACATCTACTAGCACAAATGTCGGAAGCAGAGAGCGCTGCTGCAAAGGTTTATTGTTTGCAAAATCTTATATTTTAAAAATCGAATAAAAATTTGCAAGCTTTCAGAACCCTAACTCATATTATGTTTTCGCTAAATTAAAAGTATTTTCTAGGAAGACTGTTGTGAGATAAATCATTTCCAAAGAATTAGGTACGAACGTAAACAAGTATAATGCATTTCATTTTTCACGTGAAAAGTAAATTACCAAAGTACCAAAGAATATTAACATGAAAATTTACCTCGCTCTATCACCAGTGGACGCTAATGAAAACATGGCAAAGTTTTTAGAGTACATACATTAATCCAACTAGCAGGTCATACAAACTAGAACTAACATTATTACGTAACTTTGCTTTGCCACTCGTGTTGCTGCGAATGTGATGTCACATTTTTTTACTTTAGAGTATATACCTTGAAAAGCTTATACCAATATTATAATTGCGAAAGTAATTCTGTTTGTCTGTCTACTACGCTTTCGAGGGAGAACTGCTGACCCAATTTAGATAAAAAATTATATGGAAATACCTGGGAAAGGACATATCGTAATAATATAATAAGTTTTAATCCAGGTACGTAACGGTAGTTTCCCCAGGACGCGGGTGAAACCGCGGGAAAGAGCGAGTCGTCATACATCAAGCCTATTATCCGCGAACGGTAAAGTAAGGTCCAACTATAATATAGTACACCTGCATTGAGCAAATTTTTTTTAAGTTTCAAATAATACGCATGTCTGTTACCAAAAAACTGTGTTTTTCTTATCCTGGGAACCAAACCTGCCTCATCGCTCAACAATACCGCTTGAGACAACTAGACCAACGATAATAATTATTCCCTCATCGCGTAGAGATCCTGAATAATTTATCTCCCCGAAGGAACGAAAACGAAGGAAGGAACGAAAACATAAATTTTAGTTTTTTTTCCTAATTTAGCAACTGTTTAAAATCAGTCAGCCTGTCGTATGATTTAAATAAATAGAACGCAATATTATTTCGTAACTGAAAGATTTATGGTAGATATAAGCAACTCATTCAAAAATAAAGGAACCGTCACACACGTAAAGAAATCTAAAACCCAATCGAATGTCAATCACTGTGATGAATGCCAGCTATCTAACCGTTCACACTCACGTCGCGCGTAGGAGATGATTCATACCCACCTTAAAGTTTTCAATACAATACGAAGTAGCATTCACGCATACACTTTTACAATCAGAACCGAAGATACTCGCGCGATACTTATCTACCATTTACCCGTAAAGTTAAATGAACTGAAATGTGATTATCTCAATAAATGGAGCAACCACCCAAACGTAGCTGTCACTCCTCGTTTAATTTAAACCCTTATATTGGTATGGGTACGATCATTGTATAAAATATAGCATATGAATAAAATTTACTCACAGGTTTCTACCTGCTTTTTTCTCGGATTTTCACGTTCGCGTAGAAAACAGTGCATATTTCAAAGATAAAAAATAGCCGATAGTACTCAGAATTAACGGATCGTTAGTTCTGAGAAAGTACCCGCTACAAGGTTACAGAATTAACCTTTTAATTTATAGTTTAAAAGACAAACAGCCGGTTGCACCAAACTTTTTATCATTTATACTTTTACGAATATACAATACATGATACTTACCAATAATTAGCGTATTTGTTATGTTAGCGCATTTTTACATTATTAGCGCATATTTGTTATGTTATAAATTCATAGTGATTATAATTAAGTAAACTATAAAATAATAGCAAAATTATTCAATATTATCCACCATTTTGACAGATCTTGAATGACAGTTCTTCCGTTTCACGTATAAGTTACCTGATATTTTTTTGGTGCAACTGGGTGAAAGAAACAAATACATACATATTTGATGTTGAGAAGGAAACCGTGTAATAATATGATTGATGGCAAATAAATTACAAAATCTTTTCTATCAGTTCTTAGAGATAAGTCACTGATATGACACCGTTTACCCAACGTTTCAAATAGGTTTAGACGATAATTTAGTTAATTGATAATTAAATAATAACTCCTAATTTTGGCTATCATTTTATACCAACTGCAATTGGCTCGACAAGAGTTGTCGTAATTTTGATCGCAATTAACTGAAGTGATTTCATTTTAATTAATGTAATTCACAAAGTTAATAACGACCAATCAAAACTTTGGCATTATTCCGTTGATGAAACCCATTGTCTTTTCTAAGACGATAACAATTAAATTGATGCCAATGCAAACGGCCACTTGACGATAATTTTATTAGTCAGACAAAATGAAAATTCCATTACCAACATAGGATTGGTCTGATTTGCATAATTGGTTGTATAATGAGTCAAAAGAACTTTCAGATGATTGATGTACAAACGAGGAGGGCCAGTTTATTAACTTACCTTCAGATAAGTTCCAAATGGAATTTCTACTAACCTTACTTATTAACCTAACTGCCTCGTTGGTGTAATAGCCACTAGTAGTCTTAGGTTTGATTGCGGGGTCGGGCAGTGCGATTGAATTTTTACGTTTAATTTCTCGATATTCGGAATTCTAGATGTATCAAAAACTATACTCTTGCCCTATATCTGTATATAGGGCAAGGGTATATATTAAATCAGACTTTAATTAACGTGTAACATCAAAATAAGGTTGTGTTTAACCTCTGTCTAAACCTTTATAGAAAACAGGCGTCATTTTATGTTATTTATATTCAATTCGAAAATTATATCCATTTTTTCCTTGAAAATTCCTTTTATCCGGGTATGTATACCGCTACACAATGGTGAACATTTAATAGACATACCCACCATAATAAATATTCCCTTTTCCCAAAATACTTTACCCCAAGTTCCATATATCAGAAACATCACCCTTTGTTTTTGTGCACCTCGAAAGGCTGGTTTGCATTTAGAGTGTTACGAAGCGGGAACACGATCACAATGCATTGGCTCATTGATGTCGAGAATAATTTTCCTTACCACCCGACATTACTCACATAAGAGTCTTATGATGCGAAGTTCACTTGTCTCTAACAGAGTTAGAGTCTAACTCATAGTACTCCTCAAAGGACATAATTTTCTTTCTCCACCTGAAAAAAACATTTCATAAATTTATTAACCAAAACCTGAATTAAACGAAGAAATTACTATGGAATCCTAATTATTCGCTGCATTTTGTATGTAAAACCCCGACGTGTTAGTTCCGTATCATTTTAATAGGTATTCTTTTAAGTTCACCAAGCAACAATATAGCTTATCATCAACAGCGTTATAGTCAAGAACTCCTTTGTTCAACTTTGAGGAAATTCCTTTTGACCCTTTGTTTTAAACTGCCGACGGCATAATTTCGAATAAAGTGAGTAAAGGTAAAGTTATGCACACACGATTCTTGTGCCTTTTAGATATGCTAGTATAGTTATCTATGTAGTAAAAATACAATTTGCATCATCATTATTAATATACTAGCTTTCCGCCAGCTTAGGCTATGGTAATGCGAATTAAAAATTACAGAGCTTCATACAAACTTTGCCCACCTTTATCACCCCCTTAAGGTTAGAATTTCGGAAAATCCTTCGTATAGGATACCTACGTCATACAAAAAACACACCCTCCATGTTTCAGGTCTGTACAATCAGCGGTTTAAGCTGTGCGTTGATCGTTGTCCGTCAGTCATTCAGGACAAAGAATTTTATATGTATAGATATATCGTAGCGTATCTGCTGAATACGAATTTATTTTATATCTACTAGCTGTTTGCCGGGGTGTCATCCGCAGCGTGAGGAAACTACTTCACGCAGATAATAATCAATAGGTACTTAGGTTGGCTACAAGATATTGCTAAATCCTCCCCTAAGACCTCCGGTAAATAAATAATAATAAATATAGTAATTACATTTTGTTCCAATCACCAAACAAATCCAGTCTTGGCGTGAGCACCAACGTACAAAATCGTGTCGATATCAAAATACAGAATAAAATACACTTTTTATGTTACATGTATGTACAGTAAGTAGCATGTAACAGTAAGCTGCATACATAGCTACCATTCAATGTTTTAAAGATTTTGAGTATTTTAAGAGCGTTATTTGGTGTGTTTAATTACTGTACTACTTACATAGGTGTACAGACCTACACTTTATCTATAATACTTATTTTGTACTTGTAATTTTTTATTGTTTTTTATGTTTAACACCAATAAAATCTATGGAATATTTATATGTGTACTTGTTTATACATTGTAAATAACCCATATAATAAAGAAAATAAACCGGTAAATTGGCAATTAATTGAATTGTGATCTTGGGCACCGAAAACGCGTTGTATGGGGCAATCACCGTCTTTTACTAACTTATATATAGATGATTATATTATTATAGCCATATTCGATAGTAATGCTGTTTCTTTAACTGAAATATAGGCAAGCCTTTTGATCACACGTGGAATCGACTAAAGTTTACGTACATATTTACTGCGTCACATACCTATATCTTTCTTTTGAAACCATCAAAATATACAAGTTTCAATGTCTTCTAATTTATTTAAATTTAGTTAGCAACGTCGGTTTTATCAAATTGTTGATAAAGTAATTTTGTGTGACGTTTAATTTACTTTAAGATAATTTACTTACTTGGGCTTTTAGGCCCAAAATTTTCACTTAAGTATACGATACATGTAATGTTTAAGAGACGTGAATGTTTTGATAGACCATTTGCCTTTATTTTTTGTGGTTTAGGTAATTGAAGTATACAGTAAAATATTTTTGATTCGGTTGTAGATTCCAAGTCATATACCTACCTTACAAATATAACAACATCTATATTATTTATTGATTATGTGAATATAACAAATATAAATCTATACTAGATGTGAATCCAAGTTACTTGTTTGACATGCGATGTCTTATAAACTAAGTATGACTCTTTATAATATAGGTATAGGTAGACATTTTGTATTCAATGGAATGTTTTTTTTTCTGAGTTTATATTTATAAGTAGGTAACAAGTCCTATACCTACTCTTAAACTCGTTTAAAATATATTCACAATAAAACAATTACTTTCAAGATGATTCGCTTACAAATTAAATACTGAACATAGAACAGATAGCGTTATCTAGATAAAAATGAAAAGCATGTGGGCGAATTCGTTCGTACTACTTTAATGATGTATCTAAGAGAGTTCAAAGTTCATTGAACCAAAGCACAGAATTCAAAAAGAACGATTATAACTTTATTTCTAAAGCCACATTTATATCTCAGATTTCAGTTCGAATAATGTTCTAAATAAAGTAAAATTAATTAATTCCGTAATTCCTATTCATAATTTTACATCAATGATTTGTACCTAATATAACTTATTGTGTTCAAATAATCACTTTTATTACACTTGTTAATCTATCGTTCGTTCCACACGGTTGTTACTTAGCTACGAGTCCCTCAATCTATAAAATATTAGTAACTTGGCAGCAACCTTTTTCACACCTATAAGATCTAATACAATCTAAATCAGGTTTCAGTCGCATATCTAGTATGAACGAATTCAAAGGCTTTGGAGTATGTATGACACGCATGAACTCGTGTTTTGGTGTGACAAACTGGCAGATTTTAATTTTAGATATGAATAGTTGGTTTCGTTTATCAAATCCGTTTAGCAAAAGCTACGTTATGAAAACTGTTTTCCTTTTATAAAGCACTCGTAGGTGCTAATAGAACACAAAAATTGCATTATTATGTACGTGTGGACTGTGAATATTATCATTATCATATTATGGTCGACGTCCATTCCAACGATTTCAATAGAGCTAAATCGAAAAAAGAGCAAAGAAACGTATAGCAGCATAGAAACAAATTATTTAAAATATCTTAATAGCAAAAATTATTTAGTTTTTAAGTAACGTCATTTTTGTGTTGCTATGTGTAACTAGCACTAAAAGTTTTACTTTATTCACTGACTATTAGTTGATTTATTTTACTTACTGAAGAAGGTTTTTTTTTATTCATACCTACATGCTACGAATATGGAAATAAGCTATATTTCGCGTCATTTTTTTATTGCTTTATTTTAATATAAAATCTTTAATCAAAATATTTTTTTTACTATTCTTGATAAATACACAAAGGTTACTTAGAGCCCAAGTAAAATAATTGTTTATACTGAAAGTGACTCTCGTAACAAAACACTGTATCTGCCAGGTACACGCTGCGCTTCCTTTGATTATAAATACTAATAAAATGCTTAGCAGAACGTCCAAGATGTGCTCAAATATGAAACAAAGTGTGGTGAAACAATAAGGTAAAGTAAACAGACACATACAGACAGTGCTCGTAAAAAGTGTAATTTCCAACAGAATGTGGTATGAGACACATGAAGGCTGTCAGATAAAAAAAAATACGAGAGGTCGAATTTCTTACGTAAAAGAGCAAAACTATAACACCTCACATTTTCTATACAAAAAATATTTGATCCATAAGTTTTCATCTTTAGAAGGTTTGATTCATTTACAAATGCTAAATCAAGGTTTCAAGTATAAATCTAGTTCGTGCACGAGTGTTAGTCACTGCTTGCTGTAGGTATACGAGCGCACCACTACATAACTACACCTAGGCGACAAAAATTTAAACATAGTCGTTACTTACAACATGCAGGTACATACATACTCATATATATTGAGATTCTAAAAAGTAATCGCAATTTCAACGAAAATCTACGTATCTAATATTACCAATATTTGGTACATTGTCAAACCAAAACAACTGTCTGACCAAAATGTTATACAAACGATGCAAAATACACTCTAGTTACTTATTTTGCTGTCGTATTTGATAGTTGAAACGTACGTTACGCTGCTTAAGCCTTGCTACCTACATCGTCGAATTGCATCTGCAATCCACATACCAAACATTTTGTAAACAACGACAAAGGTAGCAGTGAAAACATTCAATATTAAAAACACAAGATGGAGCGTGTCTCGTATAACGACAAAGCAGTTCGTGAAATACAAAATGAAGGAACATCTGAAGTCAACACCTATGTTGATGTTGATTTTAAGGATATCAACGCTGTTTTTTGGGATAAAGCGCACATAAAAAGGGATTAGACAAAAATGTTGCACAGTCCATCAGCAACTTTCAGAGGATAAACATCAATTTTTAGGGTTCCGTAGCCAAATGGCAAAAACGGAACCCTTATAGATTCGTCATGTCTGTCTGTCTGTCTGTCTGTCTGTCTGTCTGTCTGTCTGTCTGTCTGTCTGTCTGTCTGTCTATCTGTCCGTCCGTATGTCACAGCCATTTTTTTCAGAAACTATAAGAACTATACTGTTGAAATTTGGTAAGTAGATGTATTCTGTGAACCGCTTTAAGATTTAGATACAAAAATAGAAAAAAAGCAATAAATTTTGGGGGTCCCCATACTTAGAACTGAAACTCAAAAATTTTTTTTTCATCATACCCATACGTGTGGGGTATCTATGGATAGGTCTTCGAAAATGATATTGAGGTTTCTAATATCATTTTTTTCTAAACTGAATAGTTTGCGCGAGAGGCACTTCCAAAGTGGTAAAATGTGTGTCCCCCCCCCCCTGTAACTTCTAAAATAAGAGAATGATAAAACTAAAAAAAATATATGATATAGATTACCATGCAAACTTCCATTGAAAATTGGTTTGAACGAGATCTAGCTGGTAGTTTTTAAGTAATCAGCAATTTTCCTCTACAAACAAACTTAATTATGCGGTCGGAAAAAAACAAGATAATTGCGACTTTATTGCGTATTTTTTCTTTCCAATGGTCGGAACCCTCGGTGCGCGAGTCCGACTCGCACTTGGCCGGTTTTTTTAATTATTGCATTACATTACACGCCAACAAGTATGTACCATAAGCTGCAACAAGCGCTCTTTAAGATCATGAGCAATGAAGCAACACACTCGGACTCCGAAGAAAGAGACTACTGGGTTGATGACTACTTGCATCTGTTCCCCAACGCTATAATGAACGTTCCCACTTACTGTATGAGAACACATGGCAAATACGTTACTACATGATCCAGGGCATAGTAGAGAACACATCCATTTTGTATACTTTGAAACGTTGGAACCCAAAATGCGCTGTTGAAGAAATTGCTACTTCGACATTTGACGATGTTTGTGTGCAAAATCTCAAACGTCTATTTTGTTACAGTAAGGTGAAATTTGTGTGTAATAAAGTCAAAAGCTATTTGTGCCACATGTCTGCCGTGTTTCTTTCAATCCTTTTATAATTCCTCAGTTGCTGTCCATTTATGTGATTGTAAATGAACCTTCCACTAAACTACTGTATTCGAAATGTCAGAACCTGATGTAGCGTAGAGAACGCAAAGCTAACATCATAAACACGCTCAACTAAACGTTACACAAACACTGAATATTCTGTACCAGGTATTTGTAAGTATGCACAGTATGGTAAAGCATTATACATCATTAAGTAGCACTCTTACAGTTCACATTGCAAACGTTTTGCAAACTTTAACAAACACGGCAGTGAATACATTCGACACTAAGAACACTAGGTGGAGCGTGTCTCGTATAACGACAAAGCAGTTCGTGAAATACAAAATGAAGGAACATCTGAAGTCAACACCTACGTTGATGTTGATTTTAAGGATATCAACGCTGTTTTTATGGGATAAAGCGCACATAAAAAGGGATTAGACAAAAATGTTGCACAGTCCATCAGCAACTTTCAGAGGATAAACATAAATTTTTAATTATTGCATTACATTACACGCCAACAAGTATGTACCATAAGCTGCGACAAGCGCTCTTTAAGATCATGAGCAACAAAGCAACACACTCGGACTTCGAAGAAAGAGACTACTGGGTTGATGACTACTTGCATCTGTTCCCCAACGCTATAATGAACGTTCCCACTTACTGTATGAGAACACACGGCAACTACGTTACTACATGATCCAGGGCATAGTAGAGAACACATCCATTTTGAATGCAATGAAACGTTGGAACCCAAAATGCGTTGTTGAAGAAATGGCTACTTCGACATTTGACGATGTTTGTGTGCGAAATTTTCCGAATGCCTATTTTGTTACAGTAAGGTGAAATTTGTGTGTAATAAAGTCAAAAGCTATTTGTGCCACATGTCTGCCGTGTTTCTTTCAATCCTTTTATAATTCCTCAGTTGCGTTCCATTTATATGATTGTAAATGAACCTTCCACTAAACTACTGTATTGGAAATGTCAGAACCTGATGTAGCGTAGAGAACGCAAAGCTAACATCATAAACACGCTCAACTAAACGTTACACAAACACTGAATATTCTGTACCAGGTATTTGTAAGTATGCACAGTATGGTAAAGCATTATACATCATTAAGTAGCACTCTTACAGTTCACGTTTCAAACATTTTGCAAACTTTAACAAACACGGCAGTGAATACATTCGACACTAAGAACACTAGGTTGGAGCGTGTCTCGTATAACGACAAAGCAGTTCGTGAAGTACAAAATGAAGGAACATCTGAAGTCAACACCTATGTTGATGTTGATTTTAAGGACATCAACGCTGTTTTCACGGGATAAAGCGCACATAAAAAGGGATTTGACAAAAATGTTGCACAGTCCATCAGCAACTTTCAGAGGATTAACATCAATTTTTAATTATTGCATTACATTACACGCTAACAAGTATGTATAATAAACTGCGACAAGCGCTCCTTATGTTCATGAGCAACGAAGCAACACACTCGGACTCCGAAGAAAGAATCTACTGGGTTGATGACTACTTGCATCTGTTCCCCAACGCTATAATAAACGTTCCCACTTACTGTATGAGAACACATGGCAACTACGTTACTACATGATCCAGGGCATAGTAGAGAACACATCCATTTTGAATGCAATGAAACGTTGGAACCCAAAATGCGTTGTTGAAGAAATGGCTACTTCGACATTTGACGATGTTTGTGTGCGAAATTTTCCGAATGCCTATTTTGTTACAGTAAGGTGAAATTTGTGTGTAATAAAGTCAAAAGCTATTTGTGCCACATGTCTGCCGTGTTTCTTTCAATCCTTTTATAATTCCTCAGTTGCTGTCCATTTATGTGATTGTAAATGAACCTTCCACTAAACTACTGTATTGGAAATGTCAGAATCTGATGTAGGGTAGAGAACACAAAGCTAACATCATAAACACGCTCAACTAAACGTTACACAAACACTGAATATTCTGTACCAGGTATTTGTAAGTATGCACAGTATGGTAAAGCATTATACATCATTAAGTAGCACTCTTATAGTTCACATTGCAAACGTTTTGCAAACTTTAACAAACACGGCAGTGAATACATTTGACACTAAGAACACTAGGTGGAGCGTGTCTCGTATAACGACAAAGCAGTTCGTGAAGTACAAAATGAAGGAACATCTGAAGTCAACACCTATGTTGATGTTGATTTTAAGGACATCAACGCTGTTTTCACGGGATAAAGCGCACATAAAAAGGGATTAGACAAAAATGTTGCACAGTCCATCAGCAACTTTCAGAGGATAAACATCAATTTTTAATTATTGCAATACATTACACGCCAACAAGTATGTACCATAAGCTGCGACAAGCGCTCTTTAAGATCATGAGCAACAAAGCAACACACTCGAACTCCGAAGAAAGAGACTACTGGGTTGATGACTACTTGCATCTGTTCCCCAACGCTATAATGAACGTTCCCACTTACTGTATGAGAACACACGGCAACTACGTTACTACATGATCCAGGGCATAGTAGAGAACACATCCATTTTGTATACTTTGAAACGTTGGAACCCAAAATGCGCTGTTGAAGAAATTGTTACTTCGACATTTGACGATGTTTGTGTGCAAAATCTCAAACGTCTATTTTGTTACAGTAAGGTGAAATTTGTGTGTAATAAAGTCAAAAGCTATTTGTGCCACATGTCTGCCGTGTTTCTTTCAATCCTTTTATAATTCCTCAGTTGCTGTCCATTTATGTAATTGTAAATGAACCTTCCACTAAACTACTGTATTGGAAATGTCAGAATCTGATATAGGGTAGAGAACACAAAGCTAACATCATAAACACGCTCAACTAAACGTTACACAAACACTGAATATTCTGTACCAGGTAATTGTAAGTATGCACAGTATGGTAAAGCATTATACATCATTAAGTAGCACTCTTACAGTTCACGTTTCAAACATTTTGCAAACTTTAATAAACACGGCAGTGAATACATTCGACACTAAGAACACTAGGTGGAGCGTGTCTCGTATAACGACAAAGCAGTTCGTGAAGTACAAAATGAAGGAATATCTAAAGACAACACCTATGTTGATGTTGATTTTAAGGACATCAACGCTGTTTTCACGGGATAAAGTGCACATAAAAAGGGATTTGACAAAAATGTTGCATAGTCCATCAGCAACTTTCAGAGGATAAACATCAATTTTTAATTATTGCATTACATTACACGCTAACAAGTATGTATAATAAACTGCGACAAGCGCTCCTTATGTTCATGAGCAACGAAGCAACACACTCGGACTCCGAAGAAAGAGACTACTGAGTTGATGACTACTTGCATCTGTTCCCCAACGTTATAATGAACGTTCCCACTTACTGTATGAGAACACACGGCAACTACGTTACTACATGATCCAGGGCATAGTAGAGAACACATCCATTTTGAATGCAATGAAACGTTGGAACCCAAAATGCGTTGTTGAAGAAATGGCTACTTCGACATTTGACGATGTTTGTGAGCGAAATTTTCCGAATGCCTACTTTGTTACAGTAAGGTGAAATTTGTGTGTAATAAAGTCAAAAGCTATTTGTGCCACATGTCTGCCGTGTTTCTTTCAATCCTTTTATAATTCCTCAGTTGCTGTCCATTTATGTGATTGTAAATGAACCTTCCACTAAACTACTGTATTGGAAATGTCAGAACCTGATGTAGCGTAGAGAACACAAAGCTAACATTATAAACACACTCCACTAAACGTTACACAAACACTGTATATTCTGTACAAAGTATTTGTAAGTATGAAGAATATTGTAAAACGTTCTACATCATTAAGTAGCACTTACGGTTCACATTGCAAATGTTTTGCAAACTTTAAACACGGCAGTGAATACATTCGAAACTAAGAACACTAGGTGGAGCGCGTCTCGTATAACAACGAAGCAGTGCATAAAGTACCAAATGAAGAGACATCTGAAGTCAACACCAAATTTGATGTTAAAATGTATAATACAATCAGTAAATTCATGCTCTAACGGCAACAGAAGGTGTGCGAAAGTTGTGCGAACTAGCGATGCATACACGACAACTACGTAACTACGCGATACAGAGGAACTTAGGAACACTAAACTTAATAATGTGCGCCCTCTAAGCGTAGGCTAGCGTTCTCCACGCTCCGCTTTGCGCGGCTTTGTTCGCGGATTTAAATGTGGACTTGCAACGAATCTGCAAGTACTGCAGACTTCTTACAATTTTTGTCCTGATCAATTAGACAAACAGATCCTCTTACTTCTATAGTGACACAAATCATGCTCCACGCTATGTATCCATAATTTTAGGTCGGTATTTAAATACTCTTCTTTTTAGAAAATTCGCTGTAATTATATTATGTCTTTTGAGTTAAAACAAATGGTAAACTTCTAATGATGAAGAATATGCGTAGTAAACTCTGATTATAATTAATAATTTAATAAAGCAAAAATCTGCATACCTTTTTGCACACGATTTAAGAAATGACTCCTCCAATTCTTAATGACACTGCTGATTTTAGGTAGTTTGATTACAAATGTATGGAGCGTATGCCATCACGAATCGTGCTCTACTAAACACAAAAGCACTACCATTTACATAAATTGTAAAAACATTATCCCACGTGCACAACAATTGTCACCGGCGTTGTAAAGAAAATACCAATTCTCTTTTATCAACATTTTTAAACAATTTGATTTGTCTGAACGCTACTAAATGGCGAATTTACCAAAATTACCCCCTATTATGAAATACGATTTAGTTCCTTACATTGATATGAACTACTAAATACAATACTCATACAGTTGTTGTTAATCACTAATGGCCCGCCGCTTAAAGCGATAAAATTATGCTGATAATACTCAACGTCGCTATCTTCTTCCGACTACATGTATGGAAAGTGACAAATTGATCCGCTCGGTGTCTTACGTACGGGCATTACAATATTGTATTTATATTAGTTAAAAAGTCACTTTGTTAAACTAGGCTATAACAATAGCTAGCTAAATCTTACTGTTTCTTACAAGAAATCGGAAGTTTATTATTCATCACTGTAGTTTTGCGCAGATTTTTTTTATAAATTAAAGTAATTATTCAGCTTATAGTAACTGCTTAATATCAGTAGATACCTATTTAGTAATAATTTGATTTGAATACTTATTTAAATGAACCAGACATAGGTATTTTTAAGTCGGGGCGCAATGATTTTATTCAATAACCTCAGACAAGATGTGGTCACAGCCAAAATAGTTCCTAAGACACAAACGCGTGGCGGTCCTCAGGTTTGCTCTTTATCAATAAACAGTTTGAAGATTTGTTTACAATAATTATAACAGTAAAAACTTTGTTAGAAAAACCCTCCTATGTAAAGAAATTCGGTAAACTTTGGGCGATGTCCTCAGCCAAGTTCGTAAGTCACGATAGTGCTACACGACAATGACGAAGAGCGACAATTGAATCTAATATTTATGCACGTTATTGCACTTATAACAGTGGATGTTGATATTAACTAACCTAGGTAGTATTCCGCTTCGGTATAATAAATATTCATAATAAACTAATTACTGTTAACGATATTTGTCCATTATCACAATCACCTTACCACATTTACTAGAGATAGTAAAAATCTTCATGGCCTCCCTAGGAACCGCGAAGGACTTGGTCCTGTAGTACCCTACAGCCGCCCGGGGCGCAAAGTTGCAATGTCCGCAAGCGGGAATATTTCCCTGGTTAAAAGAATACATTTTCAACGAAAAGCCAACGACGGGTCCTACGATAGGTAGGTACCATCTTGTTTGTTGGGATTATACTTCAGCTGAAATGTATTGAGTAGTTGTAGAGCTGAATAAATTACATTTCACTGACCATGTTAAGAAAATAAATTTGACCAAGACAGCTGCTAAAGAACTAATACCTACACAGTGCGCTTGCTGATCCGTGAACTAAACGATAGCAGCTCAGTGCCCTACTTGTCGCCGAAGCCTTTATCATACCGCCGACTGATAAGACATATTTGACGTTCAGTGCGATACGCGCTCAGATACGGACGTGTCTCCACTGTACACGGCACGAATTATTTTATTCGCGTTTTGCGCGGCCACCATAGCCGCTGCACGGTTCCAAAAAACGAATTGTTGGCGTTCCTTATTCATGCAATTGACTACATGGATGAGGTGAGCATACTGCAGATATGCCGATCCAATTTCAAGGAGGAGGATGTCAGCAGTGCAAAGCTGCTACTGTTCCAATCTCTTGGAAAACTGGACCAGATGCCGTCTCGCCACAGAGATGGCACCGAGAAGAATCTTCAAGACATCATTGATATGTTGAAGAGAACCGATCCAGACGACGTGCCCGACTTCGTGGCGAAGCAGCTGAGTAAACTGCCCCCCGTCACGTTCGATCACCTCGATGTAACGAGACTGCTGAAGGACATCATATCGTTGAAAGCTGAGATGACCAATGACCAAGATGCAGTCCAGAGTGGAGGCCTCGGACAACATCATTGCTGAGCTGCGTGCCGAAATTACATCATTGCGCAACGTTGGCTCAGTAATTAGGTCACCAGAGGCCTCAAAGGTAAACACTCGTCGTGGAGCGCAGAATGCCCCAATCAGCAGTTTTGAGTCGGCGAACACAAGTTCGTCACTAGCTGCCGATATTGCTGACGAAGCTCCGCTCGCCGCCACCGTCACCTGCGCCTCTGCACCGGCCGCTGCGACGTCACACGTAGGTACGACGACCCTTGCACGTGCCTACGCCGACATTGTCGCTAAGAAAACAGCTACATTGCAGACAAAGCGACAAATTGAAAAAGGGGTTACGCAGAACCGCTGTCTATCCGCCCACAAGGACAACAGGATACAGCCGAAGGAGCAGGTCGACAAGGATGGCTTCATCATGGCACGGAAGACGAAAAAAAAGCCGTCCCAAAACAAGTGCACTGGACCGAACCATTTGCTGCGTCCCGCTGCACCGGTGACGCCGCTGTATGTATCCAGGGTGCATTACTCTACAAAGGCCGAAGAGGTTGTAGAGTACATACGAATCAAGACGAAATGGACTTGTAGGATTGTGAGGTTGGAATGTAGTCTCAACGTGAGTTTTAATTCCTTTGTGGTGAGAGTGCCAACTGAGCAATTGAGCATCTTTCAAAGTTCACTTCTCCGGAATTTTGGCCGAAAGGCGTTATTTTCCGGCGATTCCGTGGCCGGATACCTGACACCGCGCAATACACGACGCCGACACTGCACAGTAAATAATAATCGTGTAGGAACTTAAGTTTTTAGGTTTAATATTTTAATTGTTTATGTATAGTATTTTATATAATTTGTTGTATAGTATTATTTTATTTTTAACATGGGCCATTGTTGCCTGAAGTAAATAAAAAAATATCAATTTTATGGTAATTTGCGTGTTTTTATAATGAACGTGTGAATTTAGATCATTACCACAATTGATTTGGTTCGATAGCATTAAAATGAAAAACAGGAGGCTTTTCTCTGAAAACGGATACGTTATCATTGAATAGATTTTTTTAAATCTGTGATGGTTAAATTGCTTTTTGTTACAGTTAGTACGCAGTTGTATTCTAATGTGTGAAAAAAATCACTGCAGTAACATATATAACAAAGTTAAAAGGAAAAATGTCACAGGCAGTCTTAACAGGTTAAAGAGTTATAAGCTAACTAAAGCGCGCATTTAAATGTGCGTGTCACGCACTTGGCCGGTTTATTATTCCTTTCTTAATATCTTGCTGTTAATCCCTACCCAAATAAATTACTATGTATTCAAAACTGTTTCGGTAGGTACAGGTGTTTTTTTCTTTTTAAATTTATTCAAATCGGATATTCTATTCAAAAGATAGCGTGATGCTCTCAACAACAAAAAAAAACACTCAAAAAATACTCGAAGGGTTTTTTTCTGTGGACAATAATCAATTGATTATATGAGGTTTCTTGTTTACAAGTTTTTTTTGGTAAAGGACCTAAGAAGTATTAACTTATATCACAAATATTATACTTACCTAAGTATAACTACTATCCTAACTCCACAATGTGTTTTATCCGTAACGTATAAACGATTAAAATATATAGGTAAGTATCCCTAAGAAAAATAAGGCCTTAGTAATATAAAGCTAAGTATATTAAAAATTGCTCAATTCACATTACAGCTAGTGCCTAGACAAGTTAGTTTTGCTCGGCACTTACCCCTGTCTCAGTCGGTTTTTGTTTTGGTAATTCTCACAATTTATTACCGGCAACAAAATAGGGGTATCTACCTACAATCGTAATTCATGCCGTAATATTCAAAGTTATGCTATTTCATAACCCACCGCACCTTTGTCCACGATCTGCCTGCTTTACCCTACCCAAACCCCAAAAGGTCAAACTGCTTTACTTGATATTCGCATTAAATAATGTCACCTGTCCACTCAAAACATATGGCTTAATTTTGGCGTACGTGGGTATAAGTCATAGAATTGCTGTTGTGAGATAGATGACGTCACGTTTGGCTTAGTGGCTGAGCGAATCGCTGTTGCGGTGCGTGTCGCGGGTTCGATGAAATCGAACATACAGAATAACTAAATTGTTCTGAGTTTTGTTAGCGCCACACCCACGATATTTTAAGACAAATTCCAAGTGTAGGACATTTTTAATAAAAAAATATGTTTCCTTCTGTAAAATAACTCTATCAACGTATTTCACCATGTTAAGGCTCAACACTAATTTACCTCAAAAGTAGGCAATCTCGCTAAATATTACGTAGATAGGTACTAGGTATCTATATAACAATTCATAAAAAAAATGCGAATTAGATTACTTCAATAATATAGAATATTCAACTAATGCACAGCTAATATATAAAAAAAGATTTAAATATCGAAGGCCTACATTATGCACTGGCATAAAACGTGACCATAGACAAAAAAGTTACTAAATGAGTGTTACATGAAAAAAACACGTTCAAATTTTTTTTTAACACGTTCGATTTTTTAAAAATATTATTTTATCTGTCACTTTGTGTTGGCGCGAAATGAAAGTTTGCTGTGCATTTTACAATAAAGTCGGTCTTTTAAATTGAATAATAAAATAAAAATCGCAGCACACGATTTGCGATCTTAAAGTTTTGAATAAAGAATATTACAATAATGTTCAGACCAGAAGAACAACAAGTTGAAATATGCTTATTAAAATCCAATTTGGAAGAAATCGAAAATGATTTAGTCGTGCAGGTAAGTTCAATTTGTAAAACACTAGTTATGCAATAAAGTTGCAGCATTTTCACACTCCATTATTTAAATTACTTATATGTCAAGTAAAATTATTGTAATAACCTACTACCAAATATATATTTTTCCATCGAGATTGAATAACATTTAACAATGATAGCAGATAATATCTAGGTGCCAGGTCCGGCTTCGCAAAGTTTTTCACACGTTTCCGTACAATTTTTCAATCACTTTTTTTATATAAACCTCCGCCTCTAAGATGACCCACCGACCCCTTATCCTGACAATTAATTACCTACAAACAACAAAAAAGATTTCATCAAATTGGTAGGTGCAGCTGTTCTGAAGTGATACTTATATGCATTCGGCATTTTATTTATATTATTTATTAGCCGTTGCCTGCGGTTTCACCCGTGTCGCGGGGGAACTTCTTCACGCACCCAGATAAAACCTTCTCCAGGGTCCCATCTATCTTCGTACCAAAACTTTATCCAAATTGGTCCAGCAGTTCACGCGTAATGCCGTGACCAAGGGAAATAAGGATATATGTTTATATCTATAGAGTTTACAATAAACAATAGACGACCTAAAAAAAACGATTTGCTAAAGCTCCTGTTACGTTATTTATAGCAAATACCACGAATAGATAATAATTTATTCTACTAGTTACTGAAGATTGTTTGAACAAATTCTGATCATTTGTATAGTACTTTGTGGTATTGTGTCAGTTTCTGATTAATTAAACCTTAGTAAATTAAATCTAGTTAGACATCTTTCTTTTTATACTTTAGAGATAGGTACCTATTTTAAGCCAATGTAGCTACATAGGTAGGCACCTAATTTTATAGACTTATTTAAAAAAAAACTATAATTAGTTGAAGTAGGTATGATTTAGAATCAATTCACGTTTATTTATAAGACAGTAGGTAGTTGCTTCTCGCAGTTGAATTCTGCTGAAAAACTGCCAGATAAACCTGTTACGAAATATCATCTAAATCGATTCAGGCGTATTACCGTGAAAGCGTAACAATAAGTTATGATAAGGAACACGAATTGCCTGCGAATCTTATATGAGCAATACGCTGTCTATCGCTTATTATTTCAAAAATATTCGTAATGTTGTATGCTTATCTCGGTGCCTGTTCATAAAGATATCACGATGTCTTTATAGACAGGGGTAGATACTAAGGCATTATGTAATTAAGCTGGCTGTGATTGCCTACCTACTCGATTAGACTAGGAAGGGTCTTAAAGTGTCACCGGACTGCGATACAAGGTAGGTAGTTATGTTACTAAATCTAACCACCATAATGTCGTACCATATATAATATAACGTATATAATAAGGTAGTAATGTAATCTATAACGCTTCAGCGCTCAGCATTGCCCGCATTGGATGCTGAGAACGAGCAGAAATACCGGGAAACGATGACCGCGTTGAGAGTTACCCGTTCATTGAACACAGAAATTGAACGGCTTAAACTTGAAAATGGTAAGAAGGTTCAGCAACTATATACATCTGACAACTTATTTTTAAAGTCGTAGGTTGAAATGATACGTTACTTTTGTACGATGTGTATCAACAATCAATCATGCTGACCGCAATGAGCGATTTCTTCTTATAGGTACGTTGTTTGGACCAATTCATACATCATCCGCGCTTCGGTGCGGGCTCTAAAGGTCTACTCAGCATGATTCAGCATATTTCAGCGGTATTAAAGATTACCACAGTAAATATTCAGGAACGCAATCAGTACCCCTAGTTGAGGCTGATATTGTTACGCTTCTAATGAAAAATATTAACAATAGCGAAACTACAAAAGATTTAACTTTAGGATATTTTTCTTTAGGAACAGACATGCAATCAGAAATCCCGTCTATCACCTACTGTACTGATTGATAACAAGACACTGCAACCTAGGTAGATAGCGGTAATCTGTCACCAACTTTTAGACCACACAATTCGTACGACGCTTATAGTTTTTCTGATTGAATGAGTGCTCAACTAGTCATAAAATGGGAAACTGCTATTTACGAGCCTGACTGGAGCTGATAGCCTGGTCAACCTAGTCTTTTGTCTGTTATAGCATAAAACCAAGAAAGAAGTAGGTACCTACATTTTAACTTAACTTCCTACCAGAACTTTCTATATTCAATGATAATATTAAAATTTAAAGAGAACTTATTAGCTGATTTGTTACAGTTCGATTAACTGCGAAGCGTATGCAATTAAAACGGCAAAGCGATGATATAACCAGTAGCGTGGAACGGGCACGGAAGACTCAATGTGAACTGGCTAAGGCAGTAGAGCAAGAATCACAGGAAACAGAACTTCTTATGTAAGTCTAAACGTCTAAAGCTCGAGTTTAGAGTTTCATTGAGTTTAGGTAATCATGAATTTCATTAGTTTGAGACTGAGATTAAGTTGTGTTGAACTTGAGGTATTTGGTCTTTAGACTAGGGTTAAACAGCTCTGTTCCATTTAGATCTTTCCAAGCTGATGATATGTTGCAAACATGCATGACATGTTTTACATAATTAGGTACATTGCCACGAGCGTGTGTGAGAAAGTATTATAATGATCAGCTTATAGTTTAAGAACACATAGAGGACAAACATACAAACGCATTCATTCATATTTATATAGATTTGTTGGTATATGTTCATGAAATGCGGCTTTATACTACCTATCTGTCACGCAAAACAAGAGCACTGTTATTTTGTCGGATAAACTCGTAAATGTTTAAGTCTATGGATCTTATTCATTCACATAGGTATAGGAACTACTTACGTGTTTTTCTTATGTGTTTTTCATAATGTATTTATTGTTAAGCTTATTATCAGTTTGTCGCTGATTGTGAATAGGTATCCCAAACCTCTGCTATACCTATCCATAATAAAACACAGATTCCACAACTCGTTATTTACCTGCCTATTCAATTAAAAACAGACAAAAGTCTCGGTGTTACTGAATATACGTAGGTACGAGAGCGGTTCAGAGGGTTTCTATTGAAACAACACCTATTCACGATTTTCATTGTTACTATATTTACATCGGATTTTATTCAAATGTAATGTTATATTGTATTGTTTCTTAAAGGTGTTAATCAGAATAAGGTGTATAGATTTTGTCACTCGAAACCAAATCTAAATATAAACTTACACCTCAATTCAATAAAATCAATTACTGTTGTGTTGCTTATCAGAAAATAATAAAATATCACTTTTTTTAATAGCAAAGTAGTACCTATGGGTAAACCTATTCATTTTTTTTATCACAGGTGTCGAATAATCAAAGGTGATCATATATGTCATACCAAGACTTCACAGTGCCTTAAAAAGCACTTTCAAGTGTTGGTCCCGGCTGTCATTTTTAGATCTTTCCCAGTCATAAGCCACAAACTCTGACAACCAGTCTTGCTAAAGGGAATTGTGTTACCCGGTAACTGATTTGTGGAGGTCAGGTGGACAGCCGCTCCATGTTGGTGCTTAACTGTTTTCGGATAGATTGGAAGCCGAACCCAACGTAGTTGGGATAAGGCAGATGAATAGGTGCTGCTATTTAGTAAACTTAAAACTTTGTACTAGGTACCTACAGGAATACATTATAATGAAAATCTTAGCTGACTTTCTTTTCATTTTGGTTTTAATTAGCATTTTTGGGGTGATTCATGTTTTTAATAATACCCGGCCTTATGAAATTTTTTTTGCATTACCCTCTGTTAGCTCTTGATCCGACGTTGGTTTTCATACTGAGTGCAATATCCGTTTACTTACACAAAAAACATCCCGCTTCAGCTCTCAGTGGAAGGCTTTTGCTTTTCTCACATACGAATACGTATCTAATCGTATTTACAGATGATTTAATGCGTAAGATCATATTATTTATACACACGATTTGTAATTTTACTGGGTCATAAAGTAATACTTGCGTTCTCGGCAATCTTGTCTTAGCCTTGTTTTGAGTTATTTATTTATTTTTGAAGTATTAGATTTGCAGGACCTTCTTTTTGGACGGACTATCTTTATTTACAATCCTAGAACGAGAAAAAATAAAGTAAAATAAACAAAAACCTTGATTTGCAGATGTCAATATGAAGACACATTGCAAGAGATAGCGGATCGTTTCAGGAAAACACGTGGTTACTACGTATGTACTTATTTTATACCGACATCATCTGTGCTAAATTATGGCAATGAAGTGTTGTTTTCATTGCAATATTTTTTTATTAGATATTAAAATCACTTTTAATGATAAACTAGAATGAAGACGAGATCAATGCGGAGACTGAAAATGTCAACGCTAAAATCATAGAATTGGAAGATGAATTGCAAAAGCGACAAATTATGGCTGACGAATTAAAGTCTCAACTTAACCAGACCAAACCATCCTTGCCAGAAGATCTCCTGACAATCGTGTAAGTAACTAACCGCATCAACTAAATTGATATAATTAAATAATGTAGTTACAGATCAAAGTATTGTATAATAATTTTGTAAAACCAATTATTCATGTAACTGTGGATCTATAAATTTCATTATTATTATTATAACTTTTTAACAGCCTTTAAAAAGGAGGTTCTGTATGAGGAGGTTCCCTTATGTAGCTATATGTACCTATGTATCTGTTTTAATAATCAGGTCGTAGTTCATTATTTATATTTTCCCAAGAAAAGGTTCGTTGTCCTCATAAAAGTTTGGGACTTTCAGCACATTTTATTTTCTCCAAACTCTTTATAAAAAAATGCTATTTGATTCACAGTCAGTCCCAACGTAAAAGAAAAGCGAAACTCACAAAGGGTCTTATTTATTCGGTTTTTTCCTGAATGGCTGTCGCTATTTAGTATTTGGTGAACATATTCTGTTGTTTTCGAACCAGTTTGCTCTAGTTAATTTTGTTCGTGACTGACATTTCAATAACCAAATATTTACTGAATTTCTCAAAAGTGCCACGAAACCACGTAAACAAGACGCGTAATGAGTGCTACTTATATTACTTTTATAGCAAATTCATTATTTGAATTTGTTTGCTATAAAAATATCAATCGCTTTATAGCAATAGTCTAAGAGGTATCACCAGGTGTCGCGTTTTATGAGTGTGATTCAAGATCTTAAATCATCACTCATTACCAAATACATTCAAAACTGACTAAACAATCATGTATTTGAGTGTTTTTGCTTTTGCAAGTTTCATAATACAAAACAGTGACGTTAAATTGCTTTTCCGATTACAGGGGTAAATTGGAATTAGATACAAAACTAAAGGAGCTTACTGAAAAGCTTGAAGCATTAAATGTTAAACATAGCTTACTTCTCAATCAGAAGAATGATGACACGAATACATCTATAGAAAAGAAGTAATTCATGATATCTTAATTTAAGGTTTAATCTTTTTGATTGAAGCAAACAGTTATCGGACAATTTTATTCTCATAATTATAATTTAATTCTTAATACTTATATTATACCATTTTTTTTTAAGAATACGTTGGTAGTCAAAGGTTCATTTATGCTAGACCGTGGTGGGCACGAACCGTGGCTCGAGGCGCGGACAAGTCGTGGTTTGCCAAATAGCCAATATTCAAATCATGAACAGCTTCATACAAAAATGTTGGTGATGCTTTAAAATCCGTGCCTCGCCCACGCCTCGTACGGGCCACGGGTCTGACCCGCCACGGCCTAGCATAAATCCTTTCTTTAGATGTGAAATTCGGATGAAAGATTTTCATTCAAATATCAGATTTAACAATTCCGTGGTAAAATTTAGGTGGGCTAGAATTTCAGTTGTCATCTTATTTGCCCTTTACAAATACGTATTTATCAAGTTACCCATTACCTACGTGTTTCCAATTGGATCTTTTGTATTTGAAGTAGCTACGTAGGTAGATAATAAAGAGTAACCAAAATATTCCGAGTTGTTTGTTTTTCTACAAACTTTTCCCTTTTGCAGCCTTATTTTCTTGAAGAAAAAATGTAACGCTATAATGAAGTTTTAAAAAGACTGTAGATAATACAAACTTGCTACCTTCATATTTAACTTGAAAATTAAGGATAAGTCTGCTGCCACGCAACTTTCTAAGTAACTATTTATTCTTCTTGACTTTCTTCAAAGACATGAAAAATATTTACAGACAATAAGCGTTATTTTCTTTTACAAACTGACTGACGCTATATAGGTGTACGTAGAAACTTTGAATTGGGTAGGTATAATTATGATTTTTTTCTACATATATCAACACTAGTGCGCAATTAGTACAAAAATGTAGATTGATCTTCAACACTTCTATAAAATGCGCTAGAGACCATGTGCAATCTTATGGACACCTATTGATCGTGAACACAAAGTGCAGTAAGCGGTGCCTCGTGTCGGCTCCGTTCCATTGTTGGCTACATTCCAGTTGTTAGAAGACCGTCTCCTGTTTCACCAGACGCCGGGACCACGTCTTTCATAACTTTTGATATATGTCGGCGAACTAGATACAATACCTCGTATCTTTGCTCACAACTGAAGATGGCTTTCATTCACCTCCACAATGCACGTAAATAGAGTGCTAAAAATAAAATGTAGGTAGGTACAAATCAAATAGCTTTTTTTTGCAATAAAGTTTTATATTGCAAATCGTATTTGTTCCTACTTAAACAGTATTTAATTGATGTGTTTCTTATAAGTAACATTTTCTTTTAATCCTAAATGATTAGTTATCACATAACAAAGACATCAAGCTAATAAACTTTACAATTTCAATATCTATCATTTTGAGGCAAGTATGCTTTTTTGTATTTATTACAAAATTCACAGTTTATATTTACGATTTATCCGCAATTAAAAAGTTTGTACAAGTTTGTTTTACGCGTAATGGTGTTGCGGTTGGCTGTGTTGATGCTGCGCCCTGTGATTGCGAATTCTCTGTATCCCGTGCGAGACTGCTTTGACTACCATAGCCCCATGAGCGATTCTCGTCTGAAACCACAAATTATTATATTATTAAAAGACTTAAGACAAGCTGGCTATAAGCTAGATATTTAAAACCTATTTAATTTGAATTTTTTTTCATTATGATCTGAGGTCGCGGAATACCTAGCACACTTACGTCTAGGTTTACATAACATATCAATTTATACTATAACATAGCTGTTTCCCGCGGTTTTAATCGAATCCTGAGGGTATAGTGCACGTACCCAGATAAAAACTACATATATTACCATAGCCACGCCAGTGTTATGTGTATATAAACACTGGCGTGGCTATGATAATATATAACCTACCGTAAGCCTTACAAACACAGAGTTACCTATGCATTTTTAATATTAGTAGTAATGAATATTATATACGACATCTTTTTTTTAATCAATTTAATCATTATTTTTAGCCAGCCTCGTAAGGTACAAATGTTAATACATAAAATTAACTAATAAAACCTTATACCAAATGTAATCTTGCTAGTCGATTTGTCGAATATGGATTATAAGATATTTTTCCTTATTATTGTTTAATTCAGTTTCCCTATACTTAAGATATAATGGATAACAGGAAATATGAACATCTAAGCTCATAGAATTATGCATAACGTGAACTGATTATAATGATTGCATTATTACATAAAGGCAACATCGTTAGCGGCATAGGTACATATCGATTCTATAATTTTTATGATTTTATTAGACAACGATAGGTAGAGTAGGTTAAATTAAACATTATAATAAAATTACATACCAGTCCTTCTTTGATTTTGCTGGGCTTCGCCGCGGCGTCAGTAGAGCCACTGATATTTATTGAACCGACCAAAGCCTGTGGATTTGAGGGGGCGCACGTCACCTCACAAACGTGCGAACATAGTGCTACCACAATAACAATTGCTAAGGCGCTCTTCATCGTGCCGTCGTGTATCAAATCCGAATGAGCTAAAGCAATTGAAACAAACAAATTTTGGTTGGCTTTTATAAACCGTGAATATTCGAAAAGGTGGGGAAAAGATGAAGCTTTCGATTATAACTTGCTACAACAGTTTACAACTTTTTGCGAGGATACTTAAACCGCGTAGGTACCTTCTAACCTAACACGTGCGATCTGAAACATTAGCTTTTTTAATTAATTCGATTTTATTTATGAGAGGGTTTACCAAGTCATTACGATTTAAAATTATAGAGCGACCTTCAATCGATTATTAAATTATGTCTATTTTACCCTAAGATAGGATACTTAAATGCCAGAGAGTTGATTCAGTACATAATGTATAATAATCTTCTCTACAGATCTGTATGTTTTGTTATTATACTTCCGAGATGCCTATGCTCAGAAGAGAACTGCGTTAGGCCGAGTGGATGATCATGAGGAATCATAATTATCAACCTATCCAACACATACCTAGTATTTGATAAAGAGATAAATTTATTATAGTACGTAAAACACTCCAACTAACAAACGAATGCCTGCATCTACGAAGTGAGGGATTTGTTCACAATTTTATAATGAATTAAGTAAAAGCAAGTATGGTTTTTATATAGGTACTGCATAACCTTTTCCCGCGGTCTCACTCGCTCCTTGAGGTTGGTACCTTACTACGTCAAGACCCGGATAAAAACCATCGTATGTCCTTGCCCAGGTTTAAAAATATATCTCTCTACCAAACGTGAAACCATGAAAATATGAAAAGAAGAAACCATGAAAGGAGAACAGACAGACTGAGTTACTTTTACATTCATAATATTTTTAAGGATATTAAGGGCTAAATAAAAGAGGGTATTGTACTTATATTTTTTAATGATGACTAAACTAATTTGTTTTTGTACGAAATAAATAATATGTTCGCCAATCTATGCCTTAAAATTAACTATTTCTAAGTCCACCCGTCTATCAAACACAGAAAAAAAATTAATAGCTTTAAGAAGAACCTGATATTTGCGCACTGCGTCCTATCTAAATAGACCTATAAAATATACCTTATTTGATTAATATTTTTTATGCGAAAGTGAGTTGGTTACGCTTACACGAAGAAACTGCAAAACTGATTTAGATGAAACTTACAACAGTTAAAGGTAGGCTACTTTTATCCAGGTATGTCAAGTTGATTTTTCAGGACGCGGGTGAAGAAGCAGGAAACAGCTAGTACCCTTAATAATTGCAACCAAACGGCTACTTCAAACTGACATTTCTCTTATTCGTATTGGATGCAGTCCGCAAACATTTCAAGATAAAAATAATGTTAGTAATCGAAATATTATATGGCACATATCACATCCCTACCGCACTAAAAAAGATGATAGTTTTAATTACAATAGCTTAGGAATACACGTATTTTATTTATTTATACTAATTCATGTGACGAGACTAGATACATTATTATCTATACACAAAGGGGAACTTTTGAGGAAACATTAACCTTAAACTTAGTCATAAGTTACTTTCTTGCACGTATTGACAATTATTATTATTTTTAGTGCCTCTTCTTGTGTTTTGGCTTGAAGAAACTGTAAACGTCATGCGCTGTGCTTGCTATGTTGATCGCCCGAAGCCCTTTGCCCTGAAAAGACAGTTTTACATTTTTAGGAAAGAAAAGAAATCACTAGCTTTCCGCCCGCGGCTTCGCCCACGTCGACATTATTTTTACACTTTGGGTTACATTATTCCAGTTTTAGTAGGGATACCTAATTATTTCTGGAAATAAATATACATACATATATATGTGTCATAGCCTATGACACTTCGTAAAGATGAAGATTTCTAACAGTAAAATAATTTTTAAAATCGGTCCAGTTTTTGAATTAAAACCCTACAAACAACAAACAAATCATTCCTCTTTATAATATTAGTATATAGATAAAAAAATAGAATGAAAAAGAAAATTACAGAAAAAACATAGTAAAATTATGTTATGAAACAATTAAAGTCGTGTACCTGTACAAAAAAATAAATAAAAGTATTGGCAATCACACAGTCTTATCTTCGCAAAGTGAACCCTTTTCGTTCACAACAGTGGTTAGTCAAGCCTCAGTATTATTATTTTTTTCTTAAAAGAAAGGTCCTTAATACGTACGTAATATCTAATCTGTACATTAAATACGATGAGAAGTAGGTACGGAATACTTACAATTGCTTTCCCCGCTTTTTTAATAGCCCCGACTGGTATTTTTCCCGGGGCTGCCTCAGAAGGCACTAGCAGTGCAATCACAACAATTAAAATAACAAAATCTTTTGTAAACTTCATGATTTTAATTTTTCCTGAGAGGAATTAGCGAACAAAGTATATATATACACAGAGGTACTTGGCAATGACTTATGAAGTATTATGAATATTGAACCAAGTTTTTATACACTAAGATAAACCAACACCGGGACTTTACAATTCCCTATGCGGTGCAAGTCGAAATCGTGATGAAGTATGTAAAATTGTCCTAATTTCTCTGAATTGCGCGTCTGAGAGATTGCGTCATTTAATATTATAGTGATAAACATAAACATTGTGATAAACCAAACATAGAGCATCGTATGTTACGTATACATTTATTAAGTGCAATTTTGACAAATGAACATCACACAAATCTACCCTATATATAGAGGTAACAATATGGAGAGACAGGATAAAAAATAAATTATATAATAAAAAATATATAACAATAACACCAAGTTCAAACAGTCATTCCTTTAGACTGAAGTGCATGCACGTTCTTAGCATTTCAGACAATAATCGGTGAACATGGCTTTCATAAAATATGTCTTAGTATGTACTCGTATTTAATTTTGGGTAAGAGTGATTGTCACGCTCGTATAGCTACTAAACACAACATACGAATTAAACAGCATAAGGAGGAAATGATGACAATTTGGAACAAAGAAACTTGCCATCCATCGACTCGTCATGAGTCAGACCTCGGTGCTGACTAGTGTTGTCACGCCTTTAGCGGGAGGTCCCGCGAATCGGTAGAACGCAAGAATCCTTATATTCACAATTTTTATTGAAAGCAATAATTTAAAAGCACATTTACTTAATATCTCACGAAGCGAGCGACGCAGGTATCTACGTGTATTTTTACTACATCACGAGAAAATATCGGGACTATTTTCTCTTTCCTTTCCCTATAATTAGAAAAACGGTTCTGGGAAGCATTACCTACTACTGCGTACGTGCTTACTGATATAATGTTAATGAATTCAAACAAAAATAAATAATAATATTAATTTTATTGTTTTATTTTAATACTTCTTATTTTTCAACAACAGTTGTGTTCACGCTATAAAATAAATATGGACCAAATCTACACAAAATGAAAATGTTCAATACCCATCAGCATCGCTATGCTCGTATTCCTGAATAATGTATTGTGTTAAAAACTGAACTTGAATGATAACGTAACATGAATGGGATCATTATCGCATTCGGGTATTTGATAGTCCGTCTATTTATTATTTTAGATAAAAGTTTAGTTCAAACTAGCTTTTGTCTGCGACTTAGCAAAAAACAACCGGTGAATATTCCCATATTTGTTTCGGGTCTATATTCTGCAGATGCAAATCCTTATTTAAGTAACAAAGAGCCATACATACCTTCTTACCCTTGAAAATGTAACTTGAACTAACTTTTTTTCGGATGGGAAATCATCAAATGACTCCTTCTGTCGTTAGTGTCAGACTCTTGCTGACTAAAACCCATCCATGCTCCTTCCTTAGTCCTTTGTGTTGCAGAGACGCTTAACCTTATGAACATAACGCAACACCTTGAACTATCTACGTAAACATCTGATAAGAGTAAAATATTTGTAAATACGAGAACGTAATAATAGGCATTATACACCTATATATGTAGAAAGAAATGTTATCCTGTGTAATTATGAAACCCATACCTATACACTTACATTCAAACGGCTATTTGAATATAACGATTGATCAGATTGATGGATTTTGTTTAAATATTGGCTATACTTAATACAATATCCAACGTGGACATACTGGCGTACATTGATAAATTACAGCTACCTACATCAATATACTTCGTCTTGTTGAAATCTAACCGTGGTATTCATAATGAAGCCATTCGCTTAATATTTTAGTTATCAAACTGTTTTGTCTTTATCTTTCTTGTAAAAATTAAGTTTGACAGAAGGGGACATCAGTTCGATAGCTAAAAGAGGCTAATTGGACGAATGGCGTGATCTATCTATACTTATAATAAATCTGTAGAGAGGTCAATTCTGTACATGAAATCTATTTCCAAAATAACTATCAGGGGGTGATTAGGGATCGATACTGATGCCAAAAATGCAATCAGTAAAATTTTTGTCTGTCTGTCTGTCTGTATAAACTCTATAGAAACAAAAACTACTCGACGGATTTTAATGAAACTTGGTACAATTATTTGTCATACTCCTGAGATGGTTATAGTATACTTTTCATCACGCTACAATCAATAGGAGCAGAGCAGTGAAGGGAAATGTTGTCATTTTGTTTAAACGCGCTAATCTCAGGAACCGCTGGTCCGATTTAAATAATTCTTTCAGTGTTAGATAGTCCATTTATCGAGGAAGGCTATAGGCTATATATTATCACGCTAAGACCAATAGGAGCAGAGCACCACTATTCCACGCGGACGAAGTCGCTGGCAGAAGCTAGTTATGAATAAGAGAGTTAATGTGTAAATTATTAGATAATACGACAATAAAATTGCTTCCAATGAATTTAGTTCATGTGAATCATGTGTGTGCGTGTGTTCATCACTAAAATATGTAATTGCTGTTTTTAATAATTTAGCACGAGGTCTAATTATAAGAAAATAATTATAATTATCTACACTAATATTATAAAGAGGAAAACTTTGTTTGTTTGTAATGAATAGGCTCAAAAACTACTGGACCGATTTTAAAAATTCTTTCACCATTCGAAAGCTACATTATCCACGAGTAACATAGGCTAAATGTTATTTTGGAAAAAATAGGGTTCCGTAAGATATTTGGGTTTTTCGGACACAAGGTGTAAGAAATCAACCAGAAAAGTTACTTTCTTTGCGTACGTTACTAATCTCAGGAACTACTGGTCCGATTTGAAAATTCTTTCAGTGTTAGATAGCCCATTTATTGAAGAAGGCTATAGGCTATATTTCATCACGCTAAAACCAATAGGAGCGGAGCACCACTATTCCACGCGGACGAAGTCGCGGGCAGAAGCTAGTTATCTATAAAATGGTATACCATTTCCGAGTTTCTTAAGCTATATTTTATCCTCATAATAAAGCGTTAAGATGGACGTTGTAGAGAAACACAGAATTATATAAGGTCACATCATCAATTTATTTTACGCATGTGAATCCATACATTAATTTATTTGTTATCTTACTATCAAAATAGAAGGACTAATAAAAAAACTGGCAGACCAAAGTTCACATTACTTTGTTGGAGTAGCTCATTGGTCAGTTGGTAGGTACATAATAAACGTATTTTTTACCAATATTTTTTGTTATGTTTTGATTCTTGCTAACCTTTGCACTTCCCGTTTTGTTTGGACTTTGCCTGTTAATTATAGCATCAAGTATGTAGAAAAACTTGTTTGGTATGAGACCGATATATTCCAAGACACGTTGCCAAACACCTAAAATAAAGTTATAGAAAACGACATGCCATTGCTAAATATTACATAAATAAAATTAATTGCTAGAAAGATCTTCATAATGGCTCAACCGACTGGGTTGATGTTTTGTGACTGTGACCATAATTATATCATGCTCAGTTTTATAATTTGTAAAATACCTAATATCAATCTTCTATCTATTCTATACTTATAATAAATCTGTAGAGAGGTCAATTCTGTACATGAAATATATTTCCAAAATAACTATCAGGGGGTGATTAGGGATCGATGCTGATGCCAAAAATGCAATCAGTAAAATTTTTGTCTGTCTGTCTGTCTGTATAAACCTTATAGAAACAAAAACTACTCGACGGATTTTAACGAAACTTGGTACAATTATTTGTCATACTCCTGAGATGGTTATAGTATACTTTTCATCACGCTACAATCAATAGGAGCAGAGCAGTGAAGGGAAATGTTGTCATTTTGTTTAAACGCGATAATCTCAGGAACTGCTGGTCCGATTTGAAAAATTCTTTCAGTGTTAGATAGTCCATTTATCGAGAAAGGCTACAGGCTACAGGCTATATATCATCACGATAAGACCAATAGTAGCGGAGCATCACTATTCCACGCGGACGAAGTCGCTGGCAGAAGGTAGTATTCAATATTTTTTAATTTGCAAAGTTAAAACATAGCAATTGCAAAGAATTCAGACTAGTAAACAATGAATCCGCTTCGCCTATTATAAAATCCTTCCTGGTGCTTACTGCATCGATCGATCAAGCAGTGATACACGATAAGGATTCCTTAATAATATCTAATGTAATTCACGTCACGGTATGTATTCTCAATGGATATTTGTAACAGGCGCACTCCTTTTCCCTCGCGTACAATTTGATGCTGAAGCAATCCCACGCCCGGGGAGAAATCGTTGCTGTTTATCCTCAAAGGATCGGTGCCCCACATTTTGTCCTTAATATTATATACCTGGTACGCAGCAGTTATTTACGATAAAAAGTAAAATAATTACAAAAATAGCGAAATATTTAGCAAAAAAATATTGATTAAAACAATCAAACTTATCACTATACCCGATGATTTGCATTCAGAGGTTAAAACTAACATAATGATACCGTGTTCACAGCTACTCAAGGTTTGCCTTCTTCCTCCTTTATTGTTTGCTATGTTTTATCAATGTGGTTTAGGTACTAGTGCCAATATATTTATTTTCTCAGACATTATTTTACAATTCTATCAATTCTCAAGCTAAACCAAAAGAGTTTACGATTAGTCCGTTTTCAACTTTAGTCCTCATGTACGGGTTTTATAATAGATTATACGAACCTAACCGCCTAGCAAAAGATGTGTCACTAGCTCCAGCGAGCGCTGCCATCAGTAGCCACACAAACAGAGCTGTGAACCTCATTGTGTCTGTTTGTTCTTACTACCACACTATACTTACTACATGGAAGTCAGCTGCGTGTTGTAGTAAAAAGTAAACTGTGGCCATATTTGTCATCCACAATGCTTTATAAATACAAGAAATAAATCACAATTTTACCTGTTGGTAAATACTACTGTGACGTTTTTACGCAATGGAATTAACAAACTAAAGAATGTTATTAATTACAAGAATTTAATTAGATCAGTTTCCTCACTTGTCATAAACATCTAGAAGTAAACGTTATGATAATTAATATTAGATATGTGAAAGACCGTGCTTTTCCACAGGCCATAGAAGTTTTATTCACGCTGAACTACTAAAATGTATGTGCGGTAATGTGTAGATAAAACAATATATTTATACTTTGATCTGAACCTGATTGTTTAAGAGGACTATAGAGCCAAACGCAAGTTTTATAATGCCTAAAAGTATATTATCTATTGTAGTAAACAAACTCAAAAACATAATTATGATATTCTTGAGGATATTTGCTAGTTAGATAGTGTGCTCGAAACATAATATAAGTAATTTGATACTATAGAAAAAAAACACAAACCCTCTGATACAACTACGAGTTCTGTCTTGAAATCATTGTAACGTATAGCGCCAACTTCATAGGCCCCAATATTGTCATTAAAACAATAATTTATAATATCACAATATTACAAATTACTAAGTTCGCTAAACCTGTTTTTTCGGTTTTAACCTAAACTATTAAACTTTGAAACGTAAAGCGAACGTTAAGAGGCTCTTGCCAGTTGTCTAATAGAGCTCTATTATCAATCAATAAAGTCAGCTTATCTTAGCCCGCTGTTGAACATAGGCCTCTCCCAAGCTGCAGCATGACCCTTTTAATTTAGCTAAGGAGCGATCCACACCTGTTGACCTGCAGTCTCCACTCCAGGACTCGTCTGCTCCAACGGCCATCGGCTCTATTCAAAACTATTAATGATAAATTAGGCATAGTTTCAACAATCAGTCCCGGTTTTCAATATTAGCTCGCTTATATATTAATATTAGTTAATTAGTTTCACACAACTAACAAACAATATAATCCAATCAAGTAAAGTATACATAGTCATATCGACATGAAACTTTGTATGTAGGTAGGTATACCTAGTTTAGATAACAATACTATACGTACTAATCTGGTATCTTGTAACTGATCATATGATGGATTGTGGAACTCTTTTCTCTAGTGGCGGTTAAACAACATATTATTAATTAAGTTATTCATTTGTTTGATGGGCTTTTCGTGTTCACGCAGTTTCTTTTGCTAGACAACAAGAATTTCAGACCAATACGGGAAAACAGAAACGTCATGTAACACGTGCGTTATGGTTTCCTGCAGAACTCGGTCACATTCTAAATTCCTTTGCGTCATTAGACATTAACGGGTAAAATTAAGATATATTGTCTTGTATTTATAAGGCATTGTGCGTGGTATATTGTCACAGTCAAGTTGAACTTGAAGTTGAGTTCCTGGTGGTTCAGTGTGGTAGCAACAACAAGTAGACACAATGAGACTGACGGCTCTGTTTGTAATGCTGATGGCGGTACTCGCGCTGTTCGCCGGTACTGGTGACGCCGCGCCACAACCTGCTAAAGTCGATTGGAAAGCTTTAAAGAATACGGGCAAAACAGTGGTAAGATTTCCATTTTTCTATGATGGTTGAAGCACCGTACGTAGTTTAGACTACAGCTAAATCGTTATGTTTAAACAGATAACATAATTAAAACTACCTCATTTATAATTTAATTTGTGTGACGGGTCTGGGTGTTAAAATGTATGTATTTAAATTAAAAAAAAGTATATAAGTAGTATATCTTTTAATCTAGCACCCATAACACAAGCATATTAGTTGCTTACTTTGGGGCTAGATAGCGCTGTGTGAAATTGTTCAAAGATATTTATTATATTTAACCCTCGATAATTATTCCGTAATTTAAATTACTTTATACTACGTAAATTGATATTAAGAATGATAATTATTACCAATGTTCTTTTTTTATTTCAGAAAAAAATTGTATCTGCAGTGAGTGCAGCGGCCACCGCCCACGAGTTGTACAATCAAGTCAAAAACAGGGGGAAACAGGGGTAGTTACATGATTAAAGGAAAGGAAAGAAAATCATGTGAATTTACTTAGAAAAGGTTTCCACTACAAAATTTAAATGATAGTTGTTTACTTTTATCAATATTCATATTATTTATTGCTTGTTCAAACAGTATGTAATTACTACGCATGTTTTAATAAATAACAATAACGTTAAATTGACTTTGACTGTTTATTAATTAAACAAGGAGAGTAGAAAAAATATACTAGATATTGTACGAGTGTCTACACAATAATAGAAGTGGTCTTATTACACAAGCAAAAGTTTAAAATTTAAAAAACCCCCTACGCAAAATGCCTTACATCATTTTGGAAAAGAGCTGATACTCTTGCTGGACCGATATTAACCAAACATAGCTAAGAACCACCTCAAGGAAACTGGCTTTCCAATGAAAAAAGCGAATTAAATCGGTCCATCCGTTTGAGAGCTACGATGCCACAGACAGATACACACACAGACAGACAAAACATCGACGTCAAACTTATCACACCCCTCTTTTTGCGTCGGGGGTTAAAAAATGAGAGTGAATGATTGTATTAGTTCGCGCTGTTAATCTACATAACTAAATTGACACAAAATATTATGATTCCATGTAATATTTAGCAGTAACAGACACATATAAAAGAACAAATCAAATTATAGATGATGGTAGTCACCTATATATAATTTTTTAACTTATCCCTTATAACTTATCCCTTTATTCTTTTATATGTCTCAATTAGGTTTTGACACACTCTTATTTTCTTTGTAGTCACTTTTAAAAACATGATGAATAAAAAAAATATGAGAAAAGAGTTATTGGTTCAATAAATTCTAAAGGGCAGATGTGGTCCGAATATTCGGCAATTTATGGAATATTTGATGCTTCACTGGAAGCTGAAACTGGTCAAAGTATGAAACTTCGAGGGACCGTCGCACAGTGGGCTGAAACGGGCCGGTAAAGGACTTAGCATTTAAAAAAAAAGATTCTTTTTCTGAAATTTTAAATATTGAGTTGGATTTATCTATCGATTATAAGTAATTATTTCTATGAGGGTCATTCAGATAACTTAGTATTTTCGGAGTTATAAATATCCAAAGTAATTTTTGTATGAAGCAAAAGAAAAAAATGTGAAAATCTCGAAATTCTCAAATTTTCTCAAAGAATTGACTCTACGTATGCATAGTACGTATATTTGTCCTATTTTAGCGCCTATTCTCGGGTTGCGATTTTCTGCGATTTGGTCGCAATTTCAAATTTTGTTCTCTATTCCACACCACCATAGAGGTTAAGAACTAGGCGCGTTTTTTTTATGTAGTGGTCTCCCCTTTAGGACTAATAAAATAAATAAGTAAAAATCACAATCACTACTGGCCACTGCACTGTTTTAATTTAATCACTGTCAAGGGTATCCACATTAACGAATGCAAAATTTTCGTATTCGTCATCATCAAATGTCTGTTTCGCATGTTGCACTTGATAATAAGATGGAAATATATTACTTTCTTTTTCGTTAACACTTGTTCTTAAAGTATTGTATTGCCACTTGGTCAGCTTAAGTGATAAAAATAACCCTAAAGCCTCATCCGGAGAAAACACAAGTTTTGTTTCTTTAACAGATATGCACTTTTTTACATCTTGGGGATTCTAAAATGTAAATGTTCTAGTATTTTAGCAACCTCCTCATTCCCATCCGCTTTCAACTGCTCAAAATATGCATATTTTATTTCGTCCGAAGATAAATTAAAGTTTTCTGCACGTCTTTTTTTCTGTTTAGGCGCTAATTCACAAAAAGGTTTTCTTGGGCTTTGTTCGGTGGAGACACCGACAGAAACTTTTGATGGTGATACATACTGAGTTGATGTACTCGGTGCTGGTTGATGTTCATTACTGCCTATTAAACACTTAATAAAGTCTGGCCATATTATGTTTTCTTGTAACCATTCACTTTTTTTAGTTCTGAATATATTTTCTTTACGATAAGCGTTTTCCCATCTTCTATTTAAATTATAACAAAATTTTGCACAAAACAACTTTAAGGTCTTTTCGTGATCATCACTTAATTCGACAAAAAAATTAGACCTTATCTCACAACACAAACTGTCATTATTTTTAATACTGCCACTGTTTTTTAAAATAACGAAAAGATCAAGGTTTGTCACAAAATTTTCAAACATTTTCACAAATACAAAATAACAAATAAGTAAGTAATGAATGTGTGGGGGTAGTGCGTCTATTATGGTGGGTAATAGAACACTGAAGTACGTTTGAATGCAACCGAACATTCCGTAGGTACCCTATCGTTGCACCAATCACGTTACGACACGTCATAACTTGTTGTTGCGCTCGCGCACTCTTATCCCTTGATTCCCGGAAATAAGTCTCAAAACAAATTACGTCATACCTACCTATGGTGGTGGAAAATGTCGAACATTGTATTTTTTTTAAAGAACTAAGTAGGTATTGAGGTTTTCAGGCCGTTTAGTATACATTATTTTCAATTTCAATTTAATTGGAATAAATTTCTTAACTAAAATAACATGACTCTTCATACAAATTTGATATGGCTATATCTCCGAAAGTACTCGTTAAATTAAAAAAAGTCTAAGAATAAAAACGTTTTAAATTTATGAATAGATACCAAAAAAATACATTTTATCTCTTAAGACCCAACCTTGTAATCCCAGCCCACAGTGCGTCGTGCCTGTAGTTTAGCTGTATCTCGGCAACCGTTTTGGATTGTAACCGCGTTAGTGCCGCATAGTTCGTCAATCCGTTAAACACTTTTCGGTATCACAAGGATGAGTTTTCACTTAGCAAAAATTATGTGCAAGCTGTATTTTTTTACATACACACATACAGATTAAAATTCATGACGAGAACAAATCACATTTATAAAGATTATTTCGATGAGAAAGTATGAGTTTAGACTTTATCAATATCAAAAATCAGAAAACAATCCAATTAATCATGAACACGAGAATATATATATTTTTAATGCTATACCTTCTATGTAAATCACGATGTTAACAAACTATTTCTGGACTTCGACAAATCACAAGAAAATTTTAACACAGTAACTAGTTTTAGTAAATAGTTTTCGTGGCAATACAGTCCTGTATTGCCACGAAAACTATTTCTAAAATAGAAGAAACATGACCTTGTTTAGCCTTTTTATAAGTAACGGCATGATTCATTCTTCAGTAGCTTATCATAGGTACCTATAATACATCTCATGTTGGGCTCTTATTTCGTGATTCTGCATTACCTTTAAGTAATAATTATTTACTACATTTCACAAGGTAACTAAAAGAATAATTTTAATACGAAAAATAACAGGAAAATCCCGACTATGTACCTACGAGTTGCACTTGCGTAGAGATGGTTCCGCTTTCCAAAGATTTCTTATTACATATACACCAAAATAAATATAAACTATCCATCGAAGAAAAAATATCGCTCACTCATTATACAAGAAATTAGCTCGAACTGAAGTAGATTATGCAACAGCTGGTTTACAGAAATGAAAGGTCATATTAGAGTAAAATATTCTCGAAGCTTATCCCGAATATAAATCTGAGCTCAAAAGTAAAGCCCAACGTACTGGATGAAAATTTATAAATTCACTCTTCAGTAAATTTCTGTTTACAGACTACATGGTTGCTTTGTCTTCATTTTATCAAATTTTCTCAGTAAAAATTACGATAGATAGGAGTTATTTTGTGAAAAATTGGACTAGTTCTTTGTTGTGAGATATTTTGATTAACAGTTACCTACACAGTGCCTTATTGATCTTGTGGTCGTAAGCACGGCTGCTGAGTGCGCGGTTGTAGGTTCGATCTCCTTCGATTGTCATGTAGAATTTTACATAAGATCAGTTAAGAATATGAATGTAGTCCGGTCGGTGTGGCAATAAGTTCGATCTTATGTACGAGTATATACCTAACTTTATTTTCATGAAAATAAGTTCAATACCGTCAGACAACTTCAAACTTCAACGGGACCTAGAAAGCAATTAGTGTCGGGATTCTCCCATCGAATGAATCTTGGTGTTCTGATTTAATATAATTGAGTACGTGACCTACCTAACCAGATACATCATTTTCCTTACCCAGACTAATGCTGAACTGAAACGAGGCGGAATTTTCGTTACGTCACCACTCTTCAACTCATAATTTGCACTCCGAACATTGAAATCAAATAAATAGATGAGAATCTAGTGAAAAATATCACTTGTTCCATCTTCCTCGATCACTTCGGGTTTGCTGTACATCAGGTAGCTAACAAAAAAACTATCAATATGAAATTCATGGCTTTCTTAATGGTGATTCTGGCAGCGTTGGCGATGCTCATCGGAACATCTGAAGCCAACCCTAAAGTGAAACCGGCGTCGGTTGCTGTAAGTATTCAGTTGTTATTATTAAATTTATCCGTCATACCTGTTACGGGATGAACAATATATTTCACAATTCAAAATTAATCCTGCCCTAACCCTAACTAATATTGAAGACATACATGTGCGTGTTTGTTTATTACGCTTGTAAAAGGCTGAGATAAACTAAACCCTGGGAAAGATTATAGTTTTTATGCTTGAATTAGTTCCTTCAGGACGCGGTTACAACCGTGGGAGCTAGTGTATAAATATTTTTCAATCTATATCTATACTTATAATAAATCTGTAGAGAGGTCAATTCTGTACATGAAATATATTTCCAAAATAACTATCAGGGGGTGATTAGGGATCGATACTGATGCCAAAAATGCAATCAGTAAAATTTTTGTCTGTCAGTCTGTCTGTCTGTCTGTATAAACTCTATAGAAACAAAAACTACTCGACGGATTTTAACGAAACTTGGTACAATTATTTGTCATACTCCTGAGATGGTTATAGTATACTTTTCATCACGCTACAATCAATAGGAGCAGAGCAGTGAAGGGAAATGTTGTCATTTTGTTAAAACGCGCTAATCTCAGGAACCGCTGCTCCGATTTAAATAATTCTTTCAGTGTTAGATAGGCCTTAGTGTTGAGCACTTGCGGCATGCAGGAGTTCACCTACCGAGGGTTCTGGCCATGTTCTTCACAATGTGCATGACTCATTCGTATTTACCTAATGACTTAATGAAAACAATCGTAGTGCCTATTATGAAGAACAGGACCGGTGATATCTCGGATAAGACGAACTACCGTCCCATATCGCTAGCAACTGTGATAGCCAAGGTGATGGACGGCATGCTTGATTCTTATTTAGATAAATTTATTAACTTACATGACGCTCAGTTCGGGTTTCGGCCCGGGCTATCCACTGAAAGCGCAATTTTAAGCCTCAAGCATGCTGTCCAATACTATACCAATCGCAAGACCCCGGTGTATGCTTGTTTCCTCGACCTCTCCAAGGCTTTTGATCTTGTTTCGTACGATGTGCTCTGGAGAAAGTTGGGGGACAAGGGTATACCGGTGGTCGTGCTCAATATATTAAAGTATTGGTATAGTAAACAAATCAATTATGTGAAATGGGCCAATACACTCTCTGAAGCGTATAGGTTGGAGAGCGGGGTGAGACAGGGGGGATTGACATCCCCCAAGCTCTTCAACTTGTATGTCAATGACCTCATCGTCGGGCTCAGCAGCATGCGCGTCGGTTGCTCAATAGACGGAGTTAAAATCAACAACATAAGCTACGCAGATGATATGGTGCTGTTGAGCCCGACGGCGGGGGGTCTCGGAGAGATGTTGAAGCTATGCGAGGAGTATGCTGAAACACATGGCCTACTGTATAATGCTCAAAAGAGTGAATACATGGTCTTCAAGGCCGTCGGTAGATGTCCCAACCATTCACATAATATTACCTTGAATGGCATAAGCGTAAATCGTGTTGAGAAATTTAAATACCTGGGGCATTACATTACTGAGGGCCTTGAAGACAATGCAGACATAGAGAGGGAGCGCAGGTCTCTAGCGGTCAGAGGTAACATGCTGGCTCGCAGATTCTACAGGTGCTCTGACGAAGTTAAGATAACTCTTTTTAAAGCTTATTGTCAGAACATGTACACTGGGACTCTGTGGACCAGTCACACCAAAAGATCGCTGGATAACCTGCGCATCCAGTATAATAACGTCTTCAGGATGATGTTGGGGCTGCCTCGCTTCTGTAGTGCGTCGGGGATGTTTGCGCTTAATCGTACGGACGGCTTTCATGCCGTCTTGCGCAAGAGGACGGTATCCCTGATCTACAGGGTGCGTGGTAGCCGCAATGAAATCCTGAAGACGATAGCAAACAGGATCTCATCCTTACTATGGAGATCTTTAGTTAAGAGGGTGATTTAATATTCTTTTTATTTTATTTTTTTTCTGTTTCTTTTATATGGACTGTAAAAGGTTGTCTGAAATAAACAATATTTTATTTTATTTTTTTATTATTTATAGTCCATTTATCGAGGAAGGCTATAGGCTATATATCATCACGCTAAGACCAGTAGGAGCGGAGCACCACTATTCCACGCGGACGAAGTCGCTGGCAGAAGCTAGTAAGGAATAAAACATTTCAGCGATTTTCCATTTTGCAACCAGCCGCTGTCTGCTTAATAATTTCGTTGTAAGGCTTTCTGTAAAGTAGATTTCAGTAGCAAAATAATATTGTAATTCTGCTTAGAAAATACATATTCCTTTTAGTCCCTTTAAAGAATTTATAATTTTCACTTTGCGTGGAGTCATTAGAGAAATGTTTCATCTAGTTTGTTAGACACTGTTGTTTTCGATACCATTATTATTTGATGTTATAAAATCCTTTAGGTGTAAGGTAAATATTTTTTTTACTTTGTCCTATCATAGCATGTTATATTTACCTTAATATGTGTGAATTTGTCATTCAAACGATAAAAATAACGGCTGAATAGAAATCTATTGAATCGAATTGAGTGATCGCATTTCATGCGCCTGTATAAAATATTTACTTGACTGCAGGAATTGCTAGTCCTTCAAAAAAAACTGATGATTTTCTCTTTCTTTTTACAGAAGAATGGTCTTCGCGCCATCAACGCAGCTGGTACCGTGCATGACGCTTATGAGGCTGTGAAAAACAAGAAGCAAGGCTAGGAGTGCATAAGCAACTCATTGCTAATCACCTCTTCGATTTGTTTAACCGATAATGGTTTTGTAATCGTTGTTATAATATGTATACTTATTGAAATATAATTGATGAAATAAATACATAATTTTGTGCATTTTTACTAACTATTCATCGAAATCATTCCACTTGTTTACAAATCAGCTTCCTGGGTAATTCAGTTGGCCTAATTCGAAGTCAGAACCAGCAGCCAGTGTTGAATTAATGGCCACAATACATATCACCCTTTCAATTGAATGCACACCAAGAGTGCGCCTTCCAAACTATATTTGTATACAGGTTTTAATTACTTGCTGTTAATCAGTTGTCTCTTTAATTAAGTTTTTCAATGTTAGACATATGTGTTAGGCATAGGTTAGTAAAAAGGTTTTAATGTCTCAAGACCAATGATGAATCTTGAACAGTGACAATGTACCTGCCACATGACCAAAACTGTTTAAATTTATGCAATTTTAGGTATTACTTTTACTTGAATAAAGACATAAATTTCCTTAGCGTAGAAAATTTATTTTATGCTAAGATTTCCATAAAAAACACACACCTATCTCTGTCTCACGGGCTTAAATTACATCAGTAAATAAACCACAAAATGACATAAGTTTCATCTTACTAGCAATTTATTTCAACAATAAATTAGTTCTTTATTAAACTTAAGAAATAATCATGGAATACAGGAAGTCTTTTGTTCGAAACTTACAAGAAAGGTTGTCCAGAAACAATAAGCGAAAACACAATGGCAGCATTTCATATTGTACAGAAATAATTATACACGTTAATTGTATCTACTTACCTACATATTACTTACTAGCTTCTGCCAGCGACTTCGTCCGCGTGGAATAGTGGTGCTCCGCTTCTATTGGTATTAGCGTGATGATATATAGCCTATAGCCTTCCTCGATAAATGGTCTATCTAACACTGAAAGAATTATTTAAATCGGACCAGCGGTTCCTGAAATTAGCGCGTTTAAACAAAATGACAACATTTCCCTTCACTGCTCTGCTCCTATTGATTGTAGCGTGATGAAAAGTATACTATAACCATCTCAGGAGTATGACAAATAATTGTACCAAGTTTCGTTAAAATCCGTCGAGTAGTTTTTGTTTCTATAGAGTTTATACAGACAGACAGACAGACAGACAGACAGACAGACAGACAAAAATTTTACTGATTGCATTTTTGGCATCAGTATCGATCCCTAATCACCCCCTGATAGTTATTTTGGAAATATATTTCATGTACAGAATTGACCTCTCTACAGATTTATTATAAGTATAGAATAGATAGTGAAATTATTGCGTTTGGATCGTACATTTATTGTAAGTTCATTTTTAGGGTTCCGTAGCCAAATGGCAAAAACGGAACCCTTATAGATTCGTCATGTCTGTCTGTCTGTCTGTCTGTCCGTCCGTATGTCACAGCCATTTTTTTCCGAAACTATAAGAACTATACTATTGAAATTTGGTAAGTAGATGTATTTTGTAAACCGCTTTAAGATTTTGACACAAAAATAGAAAAAAAGCAATAAATTTTGGGGGTCCCCATACTTAGAACTGAAACTCAATTTTTTTTTTTTTCATCAAACCCATACGTGTGGGGTATCTATGGATAGGTCTTCAAAAATGATATTGAGGTTTCTAATATCATTTTTTTCTAAACCGGATAGTTTGCGCGAGAGGCACTTCCAAAGTGGTAAAATGTGTGTCCCCCCCCCCCCTGTAACTTCTAAAATAAGATAATGATAAAACTAAAAAAAATATATGATGTAGATTACCATGCAAACTTCCACTGGTTTGAACGAGATCTAGCTGGTAGTTTTTAAGTAATCAGCAATTTATCTCTACAAACAAACTTAATTATGCGTATGTGTCGGAAAAAAACAAGATAATTGCGACTTTATTGCGTATTTTTTCTTTCCAATGGTCGGAACCCTCGGTGCGCGAGTCCGACTCGCACTTGGCCGGTTTTAATATTAAGTCTCTCTTTAAACAGGTTACCTATGTTCCCGTCTTTTTGAAGAGCATAGATTTCGAAAATTTGCTGCTGCTATCGTAGTCATATGTGATTGTTTTACTATTGTGTCTGCATCGGACAGTAAAGTGGTTAAATATTAGCCAGTCACCGAGGTGCACCTAGTGCTAATTTTCATTTTTCTCTTTCCGTCTGCTTTTATATATTTCTGCAGGCACTTCATGAAAGTGAAGAAATTAAATAAAGCAAGTACTTAAATGATTATTTCCTCTGTCATTCAATGGTAAATATGAATAAATACTTGATTCAAAGACTTATGTATTAATTTAATTTTAAAACGTATTTACATTATAAACATACTTAACAATATATATAAAAAATACTCTTTAATAAGAAAGTATTAAAATATTGCATAAAAAACCCCATTGCCGTCAACCGGGAGTGTACCCAAGAGACTAGTGGCACTGCCACGTTGGATAGCAATGCTTAGCCTTTGAACAAAATTAAGCCAGGCTTGGGTCACAGGAAGTGTCAACAAGCCGCTTGACAAATTTTCTTTGAAAAGAAGGTGGATGCTCAGACCCCACGACCCAAGAGTTTCAACACCAAACGGCATATATAATAATTAATAGTTTAAATTAAAACTTAAAGCAATAAAGATGATGATGTGTAGATGAAAACGTAATCTCACTTTAAAAAACAAATATTTAGATATTTTAGAAACTAGATGATGCTTTTGCCTAAATATTTAATCAATAATACCTACGCTTCGGTTTTTTGATATCTACTAGGTAGGTAAGGTTAGGAAAATACCCAAGTCTTCTATCAAAAATAAAAATAATGAATGATTAGATACTACCACGTCAGGTGCCACACATAATACACACAGTTAAATTTTGTAGCTTCAGATTGAATGAAGACTTAACATCTAAAAGTTTTATCACTGAAATGTTTATATATTATAAGATTTATTCTGATCCAAAGCTAATCATTTAGGACTAGTTTTGAGAAAAGTTACATAGTGAATAACATATTGTGTCAACTCATTTATTAATTTCGATACAGTTTAAAAAATTGACATATTCATTCTAAGATTATTTGACCTGTGTTATACGCAAACAATCAAGATAAAAACTAAATGTACTTTAAATGTCTTTTATTTCATCAGCGTAATTCTAATGTAATGGCCCTATCAATCAATTTGTTGTCCCAATCGGTATAAAAGATGTGGCAGGTATTAATTAGCCACAAATTCTGAGACTGATCTCGAAGAATACACAAGTATTGTAAGTCGAAGTAAACAAAATATTTCAAAATGAATTTCTTTAAAATGTTTCTCTTCGTTTGCATGACTTTTGGTCTGATGCTGAGTGTGACGGCTTCACGAATTGAATCCCGTAGCATGCAAAGGAGGTCCATATCGGCGGTATGTAAATATCAACTAATTTACTTATTCAACGACCAGTTTCGCCGCCTGTACTGTACTGATCCAATTATTATAAATGTACTTTCTAAGTATATCTTAGACGTCACTGACTAACGGTGAAGAAAAACATCGTGAGGATACCTGGACTTAAAAGTCTGAAATCGCCAATCCGCCTTGAGCAAGCGTGGTGATTAATGCTCATGCCTTCTATGTATGAAAAGAAGCCTGTGCCCAGCAGTGGGACAATATATAGGCTGATGATGATGATGAGATCCAATTATGAATTAATCTCGTAGAAAACTCTTATCCAGAATATGAGCAAACTTTAAATAACTAACATGTGCTTGATGTATATAACTCTTGAACCAATAGAAATACCTACCCAATAAAGGTTTTAAGCGAGTAGCCGTCGACCTTAGCAATAGTGGACGTTACACACTGCCACAGCAAGTTTCTAAGAGATAATTCAGACTAACAGATTATATAACTAGACAGGTATTAAATACAAACCAATGAGGAATACACGGTTTTGATTTTAGCTTTACCGACTTTATCTGATTTATTATTTCCTTTGGATGCATTAAGGTCCTTATTTCCTTAATTATTTATAAACCAAATATCATAATATCTGGTCAATTGTTTTGTTTTCAGGGTAAAAGGGTGTAGGGGCAGCCAATAGCACAACGTATACCTGAGCCACGGCGAAAGACTATTCCAAAATAAAATGCTAGACAGAAAATTTCAATGGAAACGTAAATAAAACCTAAGACTTTTCTACGCAACTCTCTACATCTCACTTTGTAAACTTCGATTTCAGATTTTCGAGAATTTTCGTCTTTAATATTTCAGTCTGTGGGTATTTTTGAATTTTATAAGAATACCACTCTACCAAGTTGACATAATAATATATTATTATGTATACTGTTTTTCAATACTTAGTAAAGTAAAATGATCTAGAAACTGAATATGTTTTATTCTTATCCCCTGGAAGAAAATGGTAAAACTTACCTAAATTATTCCTCTATTTTTCCGTCATAAAACAGTGGGTCTAGCACGAACGGTCTCATGCAAGTATTTATGATGTTCACGGTCGTTATTTATGTTTGAATTACGTACATAATTATGAATCCCAAAATTGTAGTAAACAATTATTTTTTTTGCTATGGATTGCTATGAACAAAGTCTTCATTAACTAACTAATTTTATAAATGCAAAAGTGACTTGTTGGTTTTTTGCATTTTAACGGTAAAGCAAGTTCATTACGGAGATAGAGGGTACCTTAGAGATGGTTATGGCTACTTTTCATCCGGTTGCATTAAGTAGTTCCCTTGGGACGCGGATAAAATCGCGGGAAACAATTACTAAATAATATGTGAGAAACCTATACGAATATTCTATTCAAATCCTTATGTCCTGTGTGTTAACGGGTACCTACATTGTCGCGGTTAAATATATAGAAAAAAACACTTGTGTATGTAAAATATGTACGATTAAAAAGTACCTTAATTAATTATAACTTGTTTTTGATGGGAGATCATTAAATGACTTCCCGCTGTGGGCAAAGTGGGACGAAGTCTCAGACTTACTGACTAAAACCTATCAATGTTCTGTTCCTTTGCGTTCTGGGGCCGCGGTAACTATTTAAAACAACCCAGTCCCGGGCCTAAATATTACCTATATAGATTTATTCGAATATATGGATTTAACAACTCTACTTATATTTCTATCATTATTTGAATAGATCTTTGTTTCCAATAGCATGTTTAGTAGGGGGAGAATAAAAGTGTTAATTTTCAATTAAAGTTTTTGGTAGGTTTTATTTATTGGCTTCTGCGTAACGTAACCCTGCATATTTTAGTGCAATCACGGAATAAAACTCATTGTTATAAAATAACGGGTTATATAAAATTTATAAACCGTTACACAACTATACACTAAAACTGAATGAAATCTTAAATTCATTGTTCATAGTTGTTACACCCCAGCCATAATGCAGAGGCAGGAATATAATAACGTAAGCGCAGCTTCAATTAAAATAAAATAAGAACAAGTAACATCGATCACTTATTATGTTAGGTACTCATATTCTCATCTGCTTAGCCTTTTCTAAGTTGGGGTCGGCTTCCAGTCTAACCGAATACAGTTCAATGCTAGTGTTTTTTTATGAAACAACTGCCTATCTGACCTCCTCAACCTAGTCTTCATAAGACTGATTGTCAAACTTTCTAGCTTCTGATTGTAACGACTGTCAAAGATCTACAAATAACAGCCGGGACCAACAGCTTAACATGTCTTCCGAGGCACGGAGGAGTCACAATATGTAATAGAATGCAAAGGTAGCGAAGCTTAACCTTTAACCGACCGACCCGTACGGCTGTTACTTAGCCACGAGGTCCTCACTTATTATGTAACTGTTGGATATTTTTATACGGAAATCGAGTCCAATTTGGAAATGAGGTTTAATTGTTTTCATTATTTATTCAACATACGAAATATTTGTGGGCTTTTCTGTTTCTGTGATTGGTTTGCATCATTGCTTTATAAAATTGATTATATATTATACGCGTGTTATTGTGTATAAGGTAAAAAAAAATCTTAAAAAAATGTCACAATCATAAATATGAAATAAATTCAATGTTCAATCTGATAGGTAAGTTTATTTAATGTATCCTAAGAGATTGATTCATATATGATCCGTGCAGAAACAGAAGTAGCGAAGCGATACAAGCAATCTTATTCAATAAAAACATATTTTTGGGACATTAATGTGGAAGGAAAATTCTGTTTAAGGAAACGAGAGATCCGTACTTTCATAACAATTTGGTCTAACTAATCTTATTTTATCGGATGTACGGATATGTTTGGCAGACCATGTTCAAGAAATAAGATAGCATTTTCAATACGATGTCGAACACCGCCTTTTCGTTGTCCGAAAAGATTGTGTTACAGATACTTGTAAGGATCTGAAGTCCTCTCCCCTTCCACCCATATTCTTTGTATCATGATTTCGATATATAAGATCTCGCCAAAACCGATAAATAAAACGCAGACAAGTATCACGACTGAATGTAAAGCATACCAGGTACATTTTCACCAACTAGTTTATTCACCAATTAGGTTATCTATATAAAATATCCTACATACCTATTATATAAAGCCGATGACAGAACAGTTTTCATTTTATCCCTATGAAGCTTTTATTATTTCACAAAAGTGACTGCGTACTACATTTTTATTTTATTTCCATGCTTTAGAAAAATAACCATTTTTGTAAAGCTAACGAAGCTAGGTTAGGTACGTATCTCTCGGGCAAACATGAATAAAATTCCGAACAAAAACAATTAAAAAGTTGTATATTTCACTACGCTCGTGAAGTGAAATGCTTGATACTAGGATGGATTCTCCTATGCGTCATTTAATTGGAGGTAAAATGCAAGCTAGGTTTGGGAATACCTCAAACATTTTTCGTGCACAGAGTACATTTTTTAACCATCCATGTACGTGCAATGAATACGCTAATAGTTGGCAGCTTGCTTGAAACATTCACACTCATAGCATTATTGCTATGAGTTTTTTATACAGGTACAGTGTGCCAATTTCATAAATTTCTTTTAATAAAGCTTCAATTGATTAATAAAACAATGGACGGGTGGGTACTGATGAATTTATTATATTATTCTTCAGGAATAAACCGAAGTTGTTTTATTGGACATTCGCTAACAATAGACTTAAAGGGCTATTTTAACCCATACACGAGTTTAAAGAAATGTTAGTTTTGCTTTTCAACAAACCGATTTCGTTTGCTTCTTATTAAATACTGTTGACGTTAACCAAATTTTCATGTCATTCTTGACTCATGAACGCAGCTCGTTTAGTATAGCAGATGTGGGGGTAGGGAATGAAGTTTCTGTATACTCTTCTATGAGGGACACCATGCATGGGTATAATATACTTTTACTGACTCGTACCAGATTACGTAGATATTAATTATAAACTATATTTCGACCTAACTGATTGGATGCGGGGAGACGACTGCTGCGTCGCGCTAATACCACCGCGCGCCTGTACGCTAAACTCATGCGTCAGCAGTACCATAGTATAAAAAGGACAAAGTATGTTATCTTCATACAAATGAACCGCGCGCGGCTTGTATGTGTGCGCCATAGTATCTATGCATCGCCGCACGCACACTCAGACAAAATCTCGACCCGTTTCTCAGTGCGCCAGTCGGGGCTAACACCGCACAAAGTTCACGCGTCACGGCTTTTCGGCACCGCTAAATAAATGAAAAATGTGTGATAATCGCAGGAGAACTTATTGCTGTATGTTTAGGTGTCTAAATAATTCATGGATTCCAGATTTATCTCTGTTCTGATTACCTACTAAACAAGAAAGGTAAGCAAGTCACTTATTCTAGCATTTAATTTTAATTTTGTTGTTGTTAGACAGACAAAGTAGGCAGGCCTACTGTCCCACTAGAATGTATTAGGTACTTTTGATCTTTTGCCGCTATTGCTTTGTTTACGTTTCGTCATGCCGATTTCTCAGTATTGTAGGCAGGTATAGTAACTAAGCACCTACTTACAGTTATAAAATCGTAATTTAAAATAATTGACGAATTGTGAATCAGACAAATAGAGCAAAATTCGAATCGCAACCGTTCATAACAACAGAACAAAAAATGATTATAGTCTAAGAGACAGGCTTTAGTTTCTTTAGTTTAGAATTATGTTTTATATGAGATTTTAGTCACTTTATTCCAATTTTTATGATAGATACCTAATGTATATTAAATGTGCTTTGTATTTCAGATGCCTTCAATGGCTGCGCTTAATTGACCGCGAGGATTCGATAAACAAATCTCAACCCAAGCATGTTGTTTGTGAAGCCCATTTCCATCCAGAAGACATAATCAAAAACTGTGCTAGAAAATTACTAATTCAATAGATGTGTTTGTATTATTTTATGTTTATTTAATAGAAAATATATATTGTCCTTAATGTGTAAGAATAATAAATTATGCCTATTAAAATAATAAAAGCAATTGACTAGTATATGCTAAGAATATTATTTAAACACAAGCTCTTAGTCTATAAACATTTATTAGCGTTTTGGCGACACACGAATCCGATGAAGCACGGAATGTCGCGCCCACACCGCCCCGCCGGTTTATTGTATTTCTAGGCACTGAATTAAAATTTAGCTAAAAGTGTCAACCCTGAGACAGACAAGTACGGTAGGCAATTACATCGCGGATTGGGCCACAGATAGCCTACTGTGTCCTTTTTATACTATGGCAGTACGTCTCAGTTTACAATGAACTGTGTCCCTACACAGATAATAGAGAGCAACCAATTGCGGTTGCAAAGCAAATTATTTTAGTAAGTGTCTCTAAACGCAGACTGTTGTGACAATTTGTAACATTTAGAATGATTAGACTAGATAAGGTTCTTTTTTTAATTGACAGCCTACATACCTACGTAAATACCTACATTCATATTATGTATCAAATGTTTTTTCAAAGCCTTCTCTACTTATTTTTCAAAATCCCGAAATAACTTATTCGTTCTACACACACCGATGATCTCTTTTACATTACCCTTCTCACTGCTATTATGTACATTTTATATTCGCCCACATTATCATTGCTTTCGAAACTCGTTTGCGATGTACGTTTTCCTCCACACAGCTTTGTAGACGCGAGATAGAAATTCATGAAAACGGAACTTCGAAAGGAGTTCTCAACAAAAATGATAACCCTCATATTTTAAAGTTTTAGTTTTAAAATTATATACTTAACTCTATTTTCGCGAACGCAATTTGTGCAAGTAAAAAAAGGACTTAAACTTTAAGGTCATCCCGTAAATGAGAATTGATTGGACGTATATATATATATATATACAGTGTTTCTAGTGATTTCATTCGTGTCCTGAGGTATAGTCTGTACCAAAGGATATTATGAAAGATATAAACAAAGTCATAACCTATTTTATTCTAATTCTCCCTCATAAATAAATAAAATGACATGAAATGATGGATGATGATGTTTAAAGCTTGAAATTGACATAAATGCGCCATCCTTATGCCATTTTGTTAATTTATGTGGCAGAATCAGAACAAATTGGTTTACGACTTTGTTTTTAATTTTCGTAAAATCATTTGGTACAGGCTATAACTACTTCCCCCACTTGAATAAAAACTACCCTATCCTTCCGCAGGATTTTTTTGATGATTCAATTGTTTTAGCCTGCAGTCGTAATCGACAGACAGACTTACTTTCACATTTATGATATTGGTTAGGACAACCTAAGTAATTAAACATCCAAATATGTAGGTATATGAAAGTTTAAATAAGATAAGGATAAATTGACAAAATGCTGAAATTTTACTACGTTTTATAACTGTAAACACGTATAATATATAGAACGAATTTACAATATTATTTATTTATTTATGTACACACTAGGATAAAAGATTATAAAATTAAATAAAACAAAAGTTGAGTACAAAGGTACAGCTTATTTCAATTAGAAATTTCTTCCAGCAGACCAGGGACTGGAAAATTAGATAAAAGAAATGGACGTAGTGTGTATGTGTAGTATATTCCCTTTATTAAAAAATACATTGCTACTGTTCTGGAAATTATCAATGCGTTTTCCAAAATATGAAAATAGAAGATAGTATTTTGTTTCATAAACCTGGTCAAGGTTTTTGTATAACGACCTGTAAGAAAACATGAAAGGAATAAAAAATACCCACTTAAAAGGTACTTTCAGAGTATACCAAAAAGGTAAGTAAGTTTTACCTCGGGGCAAACGCTATTCTCTATTTTTCTTTAAGAAACAATGCGATATCAAATATCTGCCCCTATTAGCTGAATTTTCTTTTATGAGAAAAAACACCGGAATGTTTATAGATAGCAGTCCGTATCAGTATCATGAGTTAATTAACAGTTCAAGGAGAAACTTTCCTTTGAAGACTAATAATAATTATTATATCGTAGCATTGTTTTTACTTTTACAAAGAAATAATAACTACGTATTTTTCATCTGTTTTAGGTATAACAATTTTCCTTTTTTAACAATTACTTTTCCTATACTTTTAGTAGATTTGTGAGTATCTACCTATCTCTTAATTGAAAATTTGAATATAATATAAAAACATAATATATATTTTGATCCCATTTAGAAACTAGTCGCAGCTCGTGGTTTTGCTCGCATGCTGTGATAATAGTATGTAGATCTCTTTTAAACGATACTATGTCATTCCCCAAGTTTCAATCTATCCCCATTCTAAATTTCATCTAAATCGGTTCAGATGTTTCCCATCGAAACGTTACAGATAGACAGACAGAGTTACTGAGTCTATAACGTAAGGTAATGACGGGAGCTATCATGATGGATTAATAAAGAAATGGTCATTAACATTAATAAAAAAATCTATACAATGTTTCTCGTACATAATATCTAGATCAAAATTGTAGGTATATGTAGCTCTAATTTGCTCTAGATCGCTTTTAGCGATAAGACCGCCCATTGTGTCACCCTATGTAGCTAACTTTCCAATGTCATATGTTTTTCTTTTGGTGTACATAATAAAGAATATTCTATTCTATTCTATTTGCAACATATTGCCTCGTAATGGCTCCGACAAGCAATATCCGACCTCTTCCTTTTATCCATTCTTGTTTGCATCATATTAGTGTTGTAGTAAATTTTGTAAAATATTGCGCTTTATAACTAGTGAAGTGAATAGTGTGGCTTGTTGTTTATGTTTTTATTACCCGTGTAGAAAACGTGCCCTACATTGTATAACGGAAACAATTGCCATAGATTCTCAAGACTATGAATGAAAAGACACGCGAGATAGAACGATAAGATAAACTCCGAATACTGACGACGTCGTTCAATATTTATGGCTGAAAGGTAACTTGAGAAAGCCTTCGGATAAGGGTGCTCTTTGAGAATTGAACTGTTTCATACAATAACAATTATGTTTGCCTAATAAATATCCTTTTAGATTTTGCAGATATTTCTATTAGCATTTTACTGTTCAGAGATTTCATGTGATAAGTTTCATCGTAATATGTGAATAAGATTGTTAGTTATTTATTTTACTGCGTTATATTACCGATTCTTCTTCCCATCAATCTAATTTATACCAACATATATAAAAATTAATCCAGTTATTCTTAAATGCAAATGCATGACGTGTTAAAGCATAATATTGTAATAAAATTTCTCCTATTAAGTTATATTATGCGGTGCACCTTTAATGCATACAGGAGGATAGTAAGTCCACCCACCATTTGAATGGAATTTATTAGAAAAATCTTATTGAGGAAAATATTGCGACTCAATTAAATGCGGAACACGTGTCTTCAATACAGGCGCCGGCACTGCCAGTCTGTCGTGCATAATCTTACGCGCTTTGTAACATCATTAATTTTAACTAAGTACTTCCCGCGTAAATTCGCACCCCGATAAAAAATATATTACTTATATAATCTTTCCCAGGGATCAAGTTTCATTTATTCTTCATCTTATGGTGCGGGCTGTAGGTTTTACCAACCTAACAAGCCCTCGTGTCAAAGTTATCTCAACACATTTAATACTTAACACGTTTACATTTGATCTATGTATTTCGGATCAGCCATTTAACCGTGATAGTATAAGAAACAATCAATCTCACTTTCGCATAAAATATATTAGTTACCTCTGGTTTGCTATGTTCTTATCTCTCCCTCTTCCACTTATATGGACTGCTAAGCATGAGATCCAAAACCAATTAGGTTTAACCAATACGACTTTTTCAGACGCTAATATGTTTAATAATTGCTGCCAGTTCTGGATGTATCTGTTGGAGTGGGGTTAGGAGTTTAAAAACAAAGAAAAAGAATATTTGTGTTATTGAATTATTTATTTGGTAAGCATATCAAAACAATTTATATGAACTATTGGTATAAATAAGTTAGTTAGCTAAAGGAACTTTTTTAATTATGTGCTTGTTGGTAAATTTCGTGCCCCGTGCCAATTACGCCGATAGCACTGAGACCATGTTTCTGAAAAAGTAAGAAAAAATAATAAATTAATATCAGCTTTTCTAAGTACTCACAATTTATGTTTTAACTTATTTACTGTCTGTATCTTCTACTGCTATAATACATGATAACCCTTAAAAACATATTTACATAAACATTTGTGTAAAAATCTTTTTCACTGATTATGTGTTTTAATTCCACTATTTCATTGGTCATATTTCATTAATTGGTCGTAGGTAGGTATTACGATTTCATTCACCAAGCCATTTTTTTGAGGAACAGCTTGAAGTAGGGTACGATAATTCATCACGGCATTTAATAAATCATGTAATAAATAACTAATACATCACTTGCAGTTCTTATTACTAAAGTATCCCTATAGACACAATAAGGAAAATTGAATTATTGCAAACATGTGCCCAATTTACTCACAGATCGCAGAAATCTCACACTACCTCTATGAAGGATTTCCTAACTAAAATTTGTCTTATCAAACCGTTTGTCTAATTATGCTTGGAAACAAAAAATACGTCAGAAATTTGCTAACAAATAATCTACTCTATTATAAAATGATTACAGAAAAATAAACATAAAAATATACTCACAATAACTTTCCCACCCTTCTTGATTGCGCCTCCGATGCCCTTAGGGCTGGCGCTGGCTCCCCCGGTCATCAGGGCGAGGACTGCCATCACCAACACGACTAAACCGAACAGTTTCATGATGACGAGAATAACTTGTTGATCCAGGTAATGAGTCTGTACTAGAGGTCTCGAGGACTAGGAACAAGTGATGATCCTTCTGTGACACTCACTACTTATATACGGAATTATATTAACGTGGTAAGGCCGTTCCTCGAACATCTTTATAAGCCTACAGGGTTTTTTTGCACTTCGTCACTATTGTATTATTTTCCAAGTAAGCACAATCTAGCTAGTTTACCCACTGGACGTAGTAAATCAAGACGAAATATAGGAAATATACATTTATTCCATGTGTAAAATATTAACCTTACAGGAAAAAGTTAATATTCCACGTTAAATGGATACAGTTATTTAGATACGCGAGCAATCAAGTGCTACCACTGTTTTCATATTAATTTACTTGTATGTTTTATTAAACAAAAAATGTTTGAGCAAGTAGTAGGACCAAAAATGGCAATAATACCCCTCTTTTTGCGTCGGGGGTTAAAAAGGAACCCTCATGGTTTCACTTCGTCTGACTGTCTGCCAGAGATGATTAGTTCAGAAAAAAGACCACTCCTTAACTCTGTTTGTGAAGTATAAAATCTGAAATAATTGGGGTTAATAGACATTAATCTAAATATTACCTACGGGTAAAATAAAATTATGATTCTAAGCATAACAATTTTGAAGTAATCAGCGATTTTTCTTTACAAACAAAATTAATTATGCAGTCGTAAAAGTCTAGAAGTCAGTGTCTTGTAAGTTCTTAGTTTTCTGCCACCAACTTCTAGATGTATTGGTCCAGTAGCGTTCAAATTATACTTATTGTTCTCCTTTCAATGTTTTAGGCTGTTTTATTTTAAAAGTTTTTTTTTTCACTTTTCGGTATTTCGGTCTAATTATCTTATCAGCATAAATTCGTGTACCTACTTACAAACCACTTTTTATGTTGCAATAAGCTTAAATTAATAGATCATCTAGGTGTACGGGTGTACGGGCAGATAGAGATAAATCGTTATTTTTTATATATTTACAAAACGGCTGAACCTATAATGATAAAATTTATATGGGACCACTTCTGAAAAAAAACGCACTTGAGAACCTACGCTACTTTTTTTGTTGGTTAAGAATGAGTTAAGATACCAACGTGATCGCCCACATAGCTGTCAACGTGAATCGTGCCCTAAAGGCCGCTTTACCACGGAATGTCAATTCAGATTTTTTGGCCGAAAGTTCACCCAAAATACTTATTAATTACTTTGAAAGCAAGAACTTACTAATAACCGGTCTTTGCCGAAAGTCTTAACGACAGTCATACAAACAGACAACATAGTTTTGTTATACTGCATGCCTATTAAAGCATTATTATTGCCTACTATAACTAAAAGATCCTATTATTAAAAATGTTGCTGATCCGGTTTTAAAAAGACTAAAGATATCGATTGCATAAAATAAATTAAGTTTAAAATTTGAGAGATCAAAGAATTTTTCACATGGACACAAATATTGCTGTTAAAATCATTTAATCTTTTTCAGAGGAAATCAATTACAGCAGCTTACTCGTATTAATGTATTATTGTTTCAACTCTTGTCAGGCCTGTCCCACTCACCGTGTAGGTATCAAAAATGTACCTACGCACAGCGGCCTATCCGAGACGGCTAGTCACTGGGGCCTCACGCGCGAGCCGTGAGTGACGTACGCGCAAGATTTGTTCCTTTGATTATAGACGTATCTACTTCATTTGTTCGTTTCAATTATTCGTAAGTTTTTAGGAACGGGCTCCCGGACTAATCTGTTTGCATCGTAAGTCATTCCGGTGACCGTGTGATACGATTTGAAACGTCTTTTGTTGACAAAGGTATTAATAGTAAGGCGGCGTAATTCAACATTATTTGAGTAATATGAGGCCTGTGTCTCTTTTCGTGAAGGTATCGAAAACGTAAGTAGGTATGTATGCACAAATGTATTAGAATTAAAGTACTGTTAACACCTACCTTACGTTTTTATTTTGAAAGTCATTTGTTTTCTAGAGTACTACTAAAATGGTAATTCAGTATTTAGATTAATTTATTTTTTAAAAGGACAACCCTGTTTTCGTTAGAAAAGGTAAGCGTTACGCGCTAGAAAGAGACGCAACTTCTAGGCAACTATAAGCGTAGGTAATTACGCGCTGCGCGATCTGAATTGAACTTAATCGTATCGTCGCTAAAGTATATATTTCTTTAGATGACTTTTCAAAGTGGCTCTTCTGTACTTGTACTATTATGTATTCTGTGCTCTTGTACAGCATGGCGATTTAATCAATGGATCATTTCGATACTCAATATTAATAAAGTAAAATCATTGTATTTTAAATCATCAGCTTAATTGATTTTTGCATTAATTAGATCGTGTTCCAATTTGTATAAAATATGTGACCCGCACTCATTAGTAACCAATCGTGAGTCGCATCTCGATTCAAAGCAAAGCATACAATATTCCAAAATGCAATTCGGTTTTTTCTCTTCGTTCTTTTAACTTGATGCTGTAAGCGAGGAAGCGGAAGCAATTTATCAATCTATTTTTTCTCTCAAATAAATTACCTATTCGATTTCACCACCTATAAATAAAAAAAAAATTCACTGTTTATTACTTTTCTGTTACAAATAGTTCTTGTAGTAACGAAACAGACAAGCCACATATTTTAACTAAGGTGTAGTTTGTGATGTTAGACCTTGTAGAGTAAGGGCGCGTAGAGTCAGAAGATGGACTCTATCTGATAACGCTTCTACTGTCTTGGCAACATTTTACATGAAAATGTTTTTGGTAGGAAAATATATATTTAAAATGTTAGTAATTAAAGTATGTTTTCAAAGATAATATCTGCTCTGCTGCTATAGCATAATAAAGTCTCCGAAAATATTAATTATAAAAATAAACAACCCCTAACATTGGATAAATATTGAGCATAATAAAGGTTCTCTTCTCGTTATGAAAAAGTTTGTAAATTTTAAACACCACAGCTCAATTTATGGGAAAATTTCATGCAGCGTAATTTTGTGAAACTTGTATGCCGGAGACGAGTGTTATTGCAATATAGTAATTATTAGGCGTCAGGCGCTCGTTTAGTAAAAGTAGTAAAATTTATTTATCAATGTGCGCCATTGATAAATAAATTTTACTACTTTTACTTCCGATTGTTACAATTTTATTAATTACCCAATCTGACTGATACCTCTCCAAATTATGTGCTGAAGTGGGTAACTACGCGTGACGTAAAACCTTTAACGAAACATCTTGTACAGTTTTGTTTTGATTATCCCTATTGTCAATGTCGTTCTCCTTTCAAATCTGTGTAAGCTCACTGTAAATGACTAACACGAAAAACCCTCTCACGGCACGACCATAATGTTTTACCTTCGTAAATATATAAAGGGACTACGAATATTGATCAGGCATTCGAAGTTTGCACTTCTTCAAGTAAACAATAGTTAATTGTTTAAATATTAACCTTTCATAATGAAACTGTTCGGGTTTGTCGTGTTGGTGATGGCAGTCCTAGCCCTGATGTTGGGCGGGGCCACCGCGAGTCCTAAGGGCATCGGCGGCGCTCTCAAGAAGGGCGGCAAGGTTATTGTAAGTACAAATATTTATAGTGAAAAACCCTCGTTCTCAAGCATCTTTCCCTCCTTGTGTTCTACAAAAATGAAGTTTAAATGTACTCTAGTCAGTATTTCTTTTGTTCTACTTACGTGGTTTGTTTTATTGTAGCAAATTAGTAAAGAACTTTACATTTTTACATGTTATCCTATACCGTTTAAATCCTAGATTTATTATGTCATTGTTACTAGTTACACATTTTCATTTTTTCACTGATTTTTTATAACTGACGGCTTAATACAACCTACCTGTACAAGTACTGCAGTCTTTTTACAACGAGTTAACGGAATAATTATCTAATGAATGTCTGTTTTCTTTTCAGAAACACGGCCTCGGCGTGATCGGTGTCATTGGAACAGGTCACGAGATCTACCAACAAAACCAACACTAGAGAAAAACTACTATAGGTTCATATTCTACCATGCCACCGTCTAACCATCCCAGTATTACCTTTAATTGTTTTATAAAAACTATAGCGAAAGTTTACAAATAAATAGTTACAATAAACGTATTGTATTTTAACTTTAACCTGCACCCTCGTAATCTCGACTGGTAATCTTGACTTCTAGAATGCAATAACATGGAATAACTATGAAAATCCTATACTGCATGCTGCAATAGCTGAGAATAGTTACACAGATGTATTTGACGTTGATGGAACCAATTTTAATACCTATAGGTATTCGCAATAAAAGATTGTATTGAATTGAATAAATTCCATCATTTGGCAAATGTTAAAACTCATTCATGGGGGTTTAGTGGTTAAGGCGCCTTTATTTCGTTTAGGTACGAAACCTGGCAAGTAGCACTGTGACTTTTCTGAAGTCACATATACCTTCTAAGTGTATCTTAGACACCACAGACTTGGAGAAGGTAAAACATCGTGAAAAAACCTAGACTCAAAAAATCTGAAATTGCCAATCCGCCTTGAACATGCGTGATCGATGCTCATTCCTACTCTGTATGAGAAGAGGCCTATAGCCATATATAGGCCGATGATATATATTCCTGGAAGGGTTGAAAGAAGGGTTACTATAAACTGCCTTTAGTACACCCACATCTAGTTTAATACTCTCGTATTGTCCTTAAAATTATCACAAATCCACAAACCAGCAAGAGTGCTTCTAAAAAGCATCACATCTTAAACTAAATAACACGTTGCCCGACCCTGTCCTGAAATCGAACCCAAGAACTCGTGTCCAACCGCAGCGTTTCATTCAACATTCAGACTAACAAGGAAAAATAACCTTATACAATTAGTTCCTATTATTACAATTTGTACCGATATTATAGGAATTCCTTTATTTATAAATATTACAACTATATTATGTAAATTCACGCCATGACAAATCACCGTCTTGATACATTAGCTGTCTCAATTTAACACTTAACTCGTCAATGTCATGTTTAAATGTCAATGATAGGACTAAGCTGTCTAGTAGCGAAAATTATGGTAACCGTATTCCTTATAAGCTATCGGGTAGCGTTAATGTGTCTTACTGATAGCAAATAAATGCTAACAGCATCCACGGTCCATAAATTATTCAGGTTTTTATGTTACCACTGTTGAGATTCAGTCGTCTCTACCTAGGAGACCCAGCAAACTTCCTATTGTGTTTATTATAGACTAGTTTTCCGCCCACGGTTCGCCCGCGTTGACATTTTTTTACACCTTGGGTTACATTATTCATGTTTTAGTAGGGATCCCTTATTATTTCTGGAAATAAATATAGCCTATGACACTTCGTAAAGATTTAGCTTTGTAACGGTGAAACAATTTTTAAAATCGGTCCTGTAGTTTTTGAGTTAAAACCCTACAAACAAACAAATAAACAAATCTTTCCTCTTTATAATATTAGTATAGACAAACATGATGAGCAATTCCTAACTTAGCATGCCTAGTTCTTGAATACAGATGTGAGTTGCCATGCTCTGTGGGAGTTGGTTGCCAGCGTCCTTGTTATCTTAGTTATCTTTAAAATAATATAATCATTATCATCGGCCCTGGCTGTTTGGTTAAGGCTTCTTCTCATACAGAAAAGGCATTGATCACCAAGGCACTTGCTCAAGGCGGATTGTTGATTTCAGGCTTTTTAGTCCAGCTTTCCTCGCTGTGTTATCCTTTAAAATATAATATCACACCCCTTATTTTCCTAAGCCATTGCCACTGAACGGGTGTACTATATAAGTAAAGCACCCGAACGTTTCGCAAATTGAGCTAACCTAGTGTCATTAACCTTAACTTTTGAATTTTAAAGGCTGTACCTAGAGATGTGAAAAAATTCACAGATATAGCATATATAACCAACTTCAAAGGAAAACTATCACGGCTAAGTTGGCTTAACTGGTTACAGAGTTATAGTCGACCAGCTAAAACCTACTTCGGAACCCTATGCAGGTTTTTTATTGTACCGATATGAGCATCCAAACTAGAATAGGGTGTGGCAATGATTCAAATAACAGGATTAAAAAAAATACATTTTAAAATCACAATCTATTTATTTAGAGAGGTTGTTGATTGAATTAAATCCGGTACCATCATAAGGCATCCGATATAAATATGTAAAATAGACAGAAAGTCAGATAAAGTAACCTATTGTCGTGATTCTTGATATATTTGATGACCGGTTCCCACTACACCGATCGCACTGAGACCGTGTTTCTGAAATACAAAGAAAAACATTAAAATTAAATTAAAATAACAAGATCTCCTAAGATGCGGGTAAAACCGCAGGACACAGCTATTTTATTATCTACAGAAATACAGTGTTTAAAATTATATATTTTCAACGCAGTTGGCCGACTCCACGAAAAATACCCTTAAGATTATTTTATACCCGATCAGATTATTAAAATATACCAGATGAAATATTAAAAGACAAAATGGAAACAGTTTAATAATAGTTGTAGGTTGTAGCATTCTTAGCGGCTTCGAAACCTGACAAGTTCCAATGTGACTTTTCTAAAGTCATGTGTACTTTAAGTGTATCACACCACTGACTGTGAGTAAGCGTGGTGATCAATGGCCTTCTCTGTATGAGAAGAACCCTTTCGGGGATGACGATGATGATTTTGACGAGCTCTCAGATATTTTAAAATGACTACAGAAAAATAAACATAAAAATAAACTCACAATAACTTTCCCACCCTTCTTGATTGCGCCTCCGATACCCTTAGGGCTGGCGCTAGCTCCTCCGGTCATCAGGGCGAGGACTGCCATCACCAACACGACTAAACCGAACAGTTTCATGACGAGAATAAATTGTTGATCCAGGTAATGAGTCTGTACTAGAGGTCTCGAGGACTAGGAACAAGTGATGATCCTTCTGTAACACTCAGTTCTTAAATACGGAATTATTATGTGGGAAAGTTGTTCCTTGGACGTGTTCAAACGCCTACACGGGTTTTTTCGTGCTTCGTCACTATTGTATTACACTATTGTACTATATAGTTTCCAAGTAGCTAATCTCAATGAACTGTGCGTAGTAAAGCACGCTGAACTATAGTGTTATGAGGTACAAATGTAGAATAATAAACATTTTGCATACATAAAACTACTCTATTTTATAGCAAGCAGTTAACATCGCTAATATTGATACAAATCATTAATTTTCATAGTAATCAAAAATATATTTTTAATAAACACCTAAACTACGAGAATAATATCCAATTATACATAAGAATAGTTGGTTCTTTTATTTTTTTTATAATTCTTAACTAATATTATAAAGAGGAAATATTTGTTTGTTTGTAGGGATTTAACTCAAAAACTACTGAACCGATTTTAAAAATTATTTCGCCGTTAGAGAGCTACATCTTTATGAAGTGTCATAGGCTATATTTATTTTCTGAAATAATTAGGGATCTATACTAAAACTTGAATAATGTCACCCAAGGTGTAAAAAATTGTCCACGCGGGCGAAGCCGCGGGCGGAAAGCTAGTAAATTATATATGTACAACCCGTTGCCCTCAGATTTCCCGCGAGTTTGACCCATTATTGTCAGGGTCAAGACTGCGATAAGAAGACTCAACAATTTCATGATAATAAATAATTTTACATTGATCTCCAGCCGCAGAAGTTACGCCTATTTTACAATCTTTTATTTTTCTATCCGCGTCACTGAATGAGCATTATACCTTTTAATATAAGGAAAAAGACATAGACGAAGGGATTAAATCATTTGAGGGGTTTTACGTTGTGGTTGTCTATTATGACTCTTATAAACTACGTACCGGTTTTATGTCGACGAGATATAACTGTCATATACTCATATAACATCTATGATCTGATATGGCTTTTATGATAATGTTAATGGTGTTTTATTTATGTTTATATCTCCTTTAACTTAATATAGTGCATTTCATTAATTTTGATATGATCATCGGCCTATTTACTGTTGGTTAAAAGCCTCTTCTCGTACAGAAAGGGGATGAGCATTGATCACAACGCTTGCTTAAGGTAGATGGGCCATATCAGATTTTTCAATTCAGGTTTCCTATATGATTTTTCTTCCCCGTTAGTCAAAGGTGTCTAAGATTGACTAAGAAAGTACATGTGACTTCAGAAATGTCGAACCCGTACACGAGATAAAGGTGCCTTAACCACTAAGCCTCCATGACTCGATTTTGTTTATAGGCAATCTAATTGCAAAATTGATATTATTTCATACAAATAATTTTAGATGGTAATTGTCCCTCCTAATCAGCAGAGATTTATTCTCAAATACTTAATATAAAATAAATTAGAAAATCATTGGACACCGTTTTTCCTCATTGCGTTTTAGATAATGTGAGTAAGTCTAGGGTATTACAATATTTTCCTGATCACCGTAAATCAATCGTTCCTAAACATGCTTATTATATTTTTCCTTATTTGATGTTCAAGGGGCCATAATTTGCCATTAGGGTTCCGAACCAAAGTTGTTATTGTTGTTGTGTTTTTGAAAAAGTGGGGGTTTCAACATTAAAAACATACACACATGTGTGTGTGTGTCACTAGCTTTCCGCCCAAGGCTTCGCCCACGTGGTCATTTTTTTACACCTTGGGTTACATTATTCAAGTTTTAGTAGGGATCCCTAGCCTATGACACTTCATAAAGATGTAGCTTTCTAACGGTGAAAGAATTTTTAAAATCGGTCCGGTAGTTTTTGAGTTAAAACCATATAAACAAACAAAGTTTTCCTCTTTATAATATTAGTGTAGAAGTGTAGATGAGGGGTATCATATTAAAGGGCTCGATTTGCATATTAAAAAAAAATGATTTCTGTTATTTTCCAAATTATAATGATAATTGCACCAAAAAGATGCTACCCCCTCTTATCTTCGAGTTTTACGCAGCCGAAAATACGAAATAATTACGGTTAAGGTTTAAAACTATGATTCTAAAGTAGGTATTACACTTTTGAAGTAAACAGCATTTTCCTTTACAAACAAACTTAACTATGCGGTCGTAAAAACAGGATAATTTCCCTCGGAGGAACCCTCGGCACGCAAGTTCGATTCGCACTTAGCCGGTTCTTTAAATGTATTAATCCATACAGGCGCTATTTTTATTCTAAAACTGTTCATTAATTACAGATTTTCTTTACGAATCTAATGTAATAAAACGTAATGTTTGCATTACAAAAAGGATAATATGAAAATTCAGAGATGCATTCTCAGACGTTCAAAAATGGAGGCATTCATGTCATAATCTGTACAAAGGACTCGAAAAATATAAAATTGTTTTGTTATTTGCATGGTGCTGGCTTTAGGAATAAAAATCGAATCGTACAAAAGGAACTACAGCTGTGTAAAGGTTTCTTTGGTCGCTGATGCTTGAATAAGAATGAAAGATGTAGGTTGTATTAAGTAGAATGCTTTCTATTATATATTTTTATCCACCTTCACAGCTTTATATGACTCTCTAAAAATAGTAACTCGGTACAGCTATTTTGGATACCTACTTCAACTTAATAAGATGAGTTTTTCAATTTCGATATGGGGTCCGAAACACTTTGCTGTCAGCCAATTACCGGCTTGCTGACAGAGACAAAAATACGTCACCACTCCATACATTTAACCACGCCACCAGCCGTTTGCACCAAAAATATGCGATATATCAACTCAGATAAAAAGAAAATTCATATCATTCTAGATCTGTCAAAATGGAATATACAATTTAATAATTTAGCTATTATTTAATGTTTTTCATCAAAATATTTATGATATACTAAGTATTGATATCATAAGAAATATTAAAAGTATGCTAATTATTCACAATTATCTTGTTTTTTGTGATATCCGTAAAAAGTATAATTGTTAAAAAAGTCTGGTGCAACCGGCTGTTCGAGTTATTCTGTATTGTATTAGGTTGTTCGTGCCATTAAGAAAAGGAGCTTTTGTAAACTATGTTATAGTTGATCCCTTTTTAGGCATGAACATAAAAAAGATTTGGTCACCCACATGCATGGATTCTGTATGTACGTCAGTGATCGGTAGATACATGAAATATGCAGCTTGGCAACCTACCAACAAGTTCTTTCACTCTTAGTAAACATTCACAAGTTGTACTATTGGTTACGAGAGCTTGAGTTTAAGGTAAACATCTTACGGTTTTTACGGTGCGCAAAATGAAAATCGTTCGTTTGTTAGTCATCAAGCGCGCTTTATGGTATATAAGTTAGTTAAACAGACCGTAAACTATCATTCGTTTGGAGAGAAGTACCAACACATCTCCGTCAACATGAAACTGTTCGGTTTGGTAGTTCTCGTCCTGGCGGTGTTCGCTATGCTGATGGGCGGCGCCAGCGCAAGCCCTAAGGGCGGTGGCAATGCAATCAAGAAGGGAGTTAAAGCTGTTGTAAGTATTCATTGTTTTTCTAGATTTTGTATTGTAGCTAAGACCACAAGTCTATAAGGAAATTTCTGAGAAGTAGCCAAATTTGTTTGCCTAAAAATTATAGTGACGAGGACTCTCCTTGTCAGTTGAATGGATTATGCTACTGTAATTTCAAAAATTCCTGTAAAACAAAGATAACCTCGTCTTTCTTGAACTCAAAAAAAGTGTCATAATACCATTAAGCGAGGATTCTCCCAGTGTTTGCAGTATTTAGCGAGATTAAAAGTACCTTCAGGCGGGGTGTAACTTAGACAGATATTTTATACCTTGCTCATCAACAGATTACGCTAAATAGCATTTATGGGTGAGATTATCACTAATCTGTTGCTAAGCAGTGAATTAAACACTTTATAACAAAACTGTATCGGGGTGTCTAATAAAATGTATTTTTGTTGACTGTTATTTCTATAGGTTTTAATTTCTATATTTTAAATTATTTAAATGATATAACATAGTGATGTCTTAGAATTTTGTATTTCGAGAAGAAACGTGATAATATAAAGCCCTTCATTGTATATAGTTAACAATCAACGTATTACGAAATATGATAGATTAAGAAAAAAAACATATTTTTCTATTAGTATCGGTAGATTTGTACAGAAATTTTAATTCTAATTGTTAATTTTATTACAGAAAGCTGGAATTGGAGCGATTGGCGCCATCGGCACCGGCCATGAAATCTACGAGCACGTGAAGAACAGGGGTTAAACCGATAAATAATTTTACATTGATCTCCAGCCGCAGAAGTTACGCCTATTTTACAATCTTTTATTTTTCTATCCGCGTCACTGAATGAGCATTATACCTTTTAATATAAGGAAAAAGACATAGACGAAGGGATTAAATCATTTGAGGGGTTTTACGTTGTGGTTGTCTATTATGACTCTTATAAACTACGTACCGGTTTTATGTCGACGAGATATAACTGTCATATACTCATATAACATCTATGATCTGATATGGCTTTTATGATAATGTTAATGGTGTTTTATTTATGTTTATATCTCCTTTAACTTAATATAGTGCATTTCATTAATTTTGATATGATCATCGGCCTATTTACTGTTGGTTAAAAGCCTCTTCTCGTACAGAAAGGGGATGAGCATTGATCACAACGCTTGCTTAAGGTAGATGGGCCATATCAGATTTTTCAATTCAGGTTTCCTATATGATTTTTCTTCCCCGTTAGTCAAAGGTGTCTAAGATTGACTAAGAAAGTACATGTGACTTCAGAAATGTCGAACCCGTACACGAGATAAAGGTGCCTTAACCACTAAGCCTCCATGACTCGATTTTGTTTATAGGCAATCTAATTGCAAAATTGATATTATTTCATACAAATAATTTTAGATGGTAATTGTCCCTCCTAATCAGCAGAGATTTATTCTCAAATACTTAATATAAAATAAATTAGAAAATCATTGGACACCGTTTTTCCTCATTGCGTTTTAGATAATGTGAGTAAGTCTAGGGTATTACAATATTTTCCTGATCACCGTAAATCAATCGTTCCTAAAAATGCTTATTATATTTTTCCTTATTTGATGTTCAAGGGGCCATAATTTGCCATTAGGGTTCCGAACCAAAGTTGTTATTGTTGTTGTGTTTTTGAAAAAGTGGGGGTTTCAACATTAAAAACATACACACATGTGTGTGTGTGTCACTAGCTTTCCGCCCAAGGCTTCGCCCACGTGGTCATTTTTTTACACCTTGGGTTACATTATTCAAGTTTTAGTAGGGATCCCTAGCCTATGACACTTCATAAAGATGTAGCTTTCTAACGGTGAAAGAATTTTTAAAATCGGTCCGGTAGTTTTTTAGTTAAAACCATATAAACAAACAAAGTTTTCCTCTTTATAATATTAGTGTAGAAGTGTAGATGAGGGGTATCATATTAAAGGGCTCGATTTGCATATTTAAAAAAAATGATTTCTGTTATTTTCCAAATTATATTATTATAAATTACAAATTATATATAATTGCACCAAAAAGATGCTACCCCCTCTTATCTTCGAGTTTTACGCAGCCGAAAATATGAAATAATTACGGTTAAGGTTTAAAACTATGATTCTAAAGTAGGTATTACACTTTTGAAGTAAACAGCATTTTCCTTTACAAACAAACTTAACTATGCGGTCGTAAAAACAGGATAATTTCCCTCGGAGGAACCCTCGGCACGCAAGTTCGATTCGCACTTAGCCGGTTCTTTAAATGTATTAATCCATACAGGCGCTATTTTTATTCTAAAACTGTTCATTAATTACTGATTTTCTTTACGAATCTAATGTAATAAAACGCAATGTTTGCATAACAAAAAGCATAATATGAACATTCAGAGATGCATTCTCAGACGTTCAAAAATGGAGGCATTCATGTCATAATCTGTACAAAGGACTCAAAAATATAAAATTGTTTTGTTATTTGCATGGTGCTGGCTTTAAGAATAAGAATCAAATCGTACAAAAGGAACTACAGCTGTGTAAAGGTTTCTTTGGTCGCTGTTGCTTGAATAAGAATGAAAGATGTAGGTTGTATTAAGTAGAATGCTTTCTATTATATATTTTTATCCACCTTCACAGCTTTATATGACTCTCTAAAAATAGCAACTCGGTACCTATAACATGAGCTTTTCAATTTCGATATGAGGTGCGAAACACTTTGCTGTCAGCCAATAAACAGCTTGCTGACAGTGACAAAAATACGTCACCACTCCATACATTTAACCACGCCACCAGCCGTTTGCACCAAAAATATGCGATATATCAACTCAGATAAAAAGAAAATTCATATCATTCTAGATCTGTCAAAATGGAATATACAATTTATTAATTTTGCTATTATTTAATGTTTTTCATCAAAATATTTATGATATACTAAGTATTGATATCATAAGAAATATTAAAAGTATGCTAATTATTCACAATTATCTTGTTTTTTGTGATATCCATAAAAAGTATAGGGGGAAGTCCCGTAACGCCGGACGGCACCTAGCGCCGGACACTCGTACTATTTAAGCGAGTATAAATCTGTTCGATTCAAAATACAAGTGAAAGAGGCGCGGGGGCACACAGGTACAGGATCAAGCGCCGCGCCTCGCCAGTGACGCACACGGCCACGGCGGGAGCAACCATTTGCTGTTTTAGGCGCGAAATCACGGCGTCACCTAAATATCAATGTAAGTAATTCTAGTATATTTATGCATTTACATTTGAGTGGCATTCAAAGATAAAAGTAGTACTTGATTGTTATCCGTAAAATGGTAGAATATTATTAGATCTTTAAAAAAAAATTAGTAGGTACCACCTAATGAACGAAAATGTCTGTCCCTTAGCACCGGACACTAAGTCGTCCCTTAGTACCGGACAGTAAACATATTGATATTTCTTGTAAGAAATTACGTAATTTATTCTAATTATTTAATTTTGTTTTAGAGTATAGAAGACAGAAGATAATTAAAATGGAAGAGAAGAAAAAGAAAGGATCCTGGGAGCCACAGAGCTTACAAATTGCTATTGATAAGGTTTGCATAGAAGACACTGACGAAGACTGGATCCAGTGCTCATCCTGTCGTGGGTGGGTACATGAAGCATGTGCAGACATTCCAGAGTGTGAAGATGGCTACATATGTGATCGATGCAGGTTTTTTTGAAATGTCCGGTGCCAGGGGTATGGCACAAACATTCGTCCGGTACTAGGTGCCACTTTTTAAAATTATATTTTTTTTTACCAAAGTTTGATTGATGGTATTAATTAATTTTTAGCAGAGGTTGCATTTTTGATTTCTAACTTTGTTATCTAATATAAGTCACAATTTATTAAACATTCGTAAAATATTTTTTGTTTTATTTATAAATAACCTCAGGTGTCCGCCACTAGGGGACTTCCCCCTAATTGTTAAAAAAGTCTGGTGCAACCGGCTGTTCGAGTAATTCTGTATTGTATTAGGTTGTTCGTGCCATTAGGAAAAGGAGCTTTTGTAAATTATGTTATAGTTGATCCCTTTTTAGGCATGAACATAAAAAATATTTGGTCACCCACATGCATGGATTCTGTATGTACGTCAGTGATCGGTAGATACATGAAATATGCAGCTTGGCAACCTACCAACAAGTTCTTTCACTCTTAGTAAACATTCACAAGTTGTACTATTGGTTACGAGAGCTTGAGTTTAAGGTAAACATCTTACGGTTTTTACGGTGCGCAAAATGAAAATCGTTCGTTTGTTAGTCATCAAGCGCGCTTTATGGTATATAAGTTAGTTAAACAGACCGTAAACTATCATTCGTTTGGAGAGAAGTACCAACACATCTCCGTCAACATGAAACTGTTCGGTTTGGTAGTTCTCGTCCTGGCGGTGTTCGCTATGCTGATGGGCGGCGCCAGCGCAAGCCCTAAGGGCGGTGGCAATGCAATCAAGAAGGGAGTTAAAGCTGTTGTAAGTATTCATTGTTTTTCTAGATTTTGTATTGTAGCTAAGACCACAAGTCTATAAGGAAATTTCTGAGAAGTAGCCAAATTAGTTTGCCTAAAAAGTATAGTGACGAGGTCCTTGTCAGTTGAATGGATTATGCTATTGTAATTTTAAAAATTCCTGTAAAACAAAGATTAACCACGTCTTTCTTGAACTCAAAAAAAGTGTCATAATACCATTAAGCGAGGATTCTCCCAGTGTTTGCAGTATTTAGGGAGATAAAAGTACCTTCAGGCGGGGTGTAACTTTAGATATTTTATACCTTGCTCATCAACAGAATACGCTAAATAGCATTTATGGGTAAGATTATCACTAATCTGTTGCTAAGCAGTGAATTAAACACTTTGAAAAAAAAATACATATTTTTCTATTAGTTTTGGTAGATTTTTACAGAAAATTAAATTCTAATTGTTAATTTTATTACAGAAAGCTGGAATTGGAGCGATTGGCGCCATCGGCACTGGCCATGAAATCTACGAGCACGTGAAGAACAGGGGTTAAACCGATATAAAGAAACTTGTATGCATCTGCTGTGATAAAACACCCAAATGTTTTAGTTATTAATAAAAAACATACAAAACCGTTATATATACATACCGTACCGTTTTAATTTCGCAATGCCTGGAAAACTCGCCAGATAGAAATTCGTTAGAAATTTCATCAATAAAGTAGAACTAGTTATTTTAGAGTTAGTTCGATACAGCAATTAAAGTTTGTTATTTTAGGGTCTATTATAAAAACGATTACAGTTTACAAAATAAAAATAAACGTACAAAAAACCTACCTTGTATCCCCAAACATCGTAAAGGTTTTTTTAAGTAAATAGTTTTGGTGTCTACTGGTACCTAAATAATACCACACCGATATTCCTCGAAATGGTGGGTAGAGCTGTAACACTTTGCTCCAATTATGTATCAAAAGTTTCATCTAATTGAGGACCTGCCAATACCAAATGACTGGTACAAATCCAGACTTTGTTACAGAGGAATTCTTGATAAAAAGACCCGACCTGAGTATTGAACTTGTAACTTCATACTCAGCAGTAGTGCTAGCAAATACATGACCTACGAGTCTATTGTCTGTCTGAACTATTTAGGTACTATTATTAGATACTATAGAGGAATAAGTAAGTTTGTTTGCAATATCTAAACTAAGTATTTCTAAGGGCTATAAGGCTATGTTTCATGTGTAATAGCACAAGCAACACCGCAAGCAAAAGCTAGTCAGTAATATTAAAAAATCAATATAATACTTTACATTGAATAGTTGTAGAACTACAATGCTCTCCTTAATAGTAAGAATTATAAATACGAAAGTAATTATGTCTATGACACATTCACGGAAACAACTGGAACGATTTAGATGAAATCTAGGGACCTATCGGGGTGCGTGAAATTGGTCCTTCATGATGCAAGTGGAACAGTGGCATAAAATAACTAAATATTAGACAATAATGATAATTTATACTGTGTGAACTATACAAACACATGGTGTTAGTGATTAATCCTAATATAAAGTAACTGCCTGCCTGTTTGTTACGCTTTAACAGGAAAAGGGATGAGCCGATTTAAAGTTATGGAGATAGCTTGAACCCAGAGGCAGGGCATAGCATAGGACAGTTAGTATCTTCAGGATACGGGTGAATCCGCGGGAAACCGCGGGTAATTAAATTAAATAAGAAAAGTCCACGTTAGCATTCGAAAAAAAACTGGTTTTATATATATATATATATTGAAAACAAAATCTCAAACGAAACAATGGATGTAAAGACGAAGTAAGCAAAGTGCTTGCATCGCCCAAGTCCGTCCGGCTATATGCCCAACACATTCCATTCATGTTCATATTTATGCTGAGACAGAAGCCTTTTCTGGCCTCGTATAATATAATTGGTTTTTCTTTTTTACCTGCGGACTGTTTTTAATTGTTGTCTATTTTCTGTGCGTATCCAGAAATAAATGTATTTTCTTTCTTTTCTTTCAAACTAGAAGTTACTTCTACTAAAGACACTCTACTTATGTATCTTCTTATGTATCAAAATGTCTTTAACACATCTAACCTCTTCGAAACACAAAATTGGAGTATACATTCAGTAATAGGATAGGATAATTTAAAAATATTTCATTTTGTCTCGTAGCAATAAAAACCTTGGAATTACCTATTTTAAGTCTGCTAGTAGAAACTTAGAAAGGCTAGACAGGTACAACATTTGGCACCCAGAAGACGCTTGTCGTATATTCTTGCTGTAACTGTCTTTCAGAGGAAAAAACATTTTGCTCTTTTTGCTGGACCAAGGAATTGAACGTAGGAACTCAAACTCAGTCAGTTAGTACGGTTGAAGCACCCTCAGACTAAATTGCACTAGACTTGACTAGACCATCGATCAATTAACCATAAACTCATAATATCATTGATTGTTTGATCAATACGCGAAGCTATTGTTGGACTATTAGCTCTTGACTATCGATGTGAAACGTTCTATTATCGACACTGATTAATGAGACCAATATCAACAGTGATTAGCGACATCGATAATGCCGACCGTCGGGTTGTAGGGTAAATGAATTGGAGGGATGTCTCGTTCAGGTACAAAACCCTATAAACGGGAATCCTTGCTGAAAACCCCGAATAATTTGTAGTCTATTTGTCTACCAAGAATATTAAACTAAGAAATAGCTAAACAAAAAAATTGTTAACCAACTGTAGGAAAAAAGAAAGTATTATCCTGTGTAATACTAGTACTCAAAAATATTGTAAAGTAAACAATAGTAGATGAAAGTGACATATTTATTATAATTATGTAGGCACGAGATGGTTTGGGGCACGAGCGTAGCGAGGGCGCTAATAGTTCGAGGGCCGACATAGGTCTTTCACCCGAGGTAAACACTCTGCTTTTAACTTCAAATATGAGGAAAGGAAATAAAAACCTGATTACATAAATAAACAATATTTTATCTGTAAACGTAAATAATTAGCACTCGACAAAACAACTGAAGATCGATTTTACGCCTCTTTCTTTTTCTGTGACATTCTACCAGCCAGTATTTTTTTGTCTTAGATGATGGTAATTTTGCTCAAATCTATCTAAATTAATTAATAATTTATTGAATACTAAATTAAAAATATCTGGGTAAGTATAAAGTCATGTTACAAAATTGTTGATAATATTTCTTCATTACAATTTTACGCCGCGATATAGGTAACCCGAAACAGAATGGCTGTATAGAGGGACATGGCTTGCATAGTTTTTTTTTACAGCAGGGAATATCGTTTCCCCGGAACGAAAAGTACTACTTGATCAGGTAACTTCAAGCGTACTTTCCATGTATGAGAAATGAAAATACATTACACCTAGTAGTATTAGATACCTAAGTATCTACAAAAAAGGAATACCACGATGGTCGACGCAAACGCAACTAAAAGCATGAGGTCCAGCGTCCAATTTTCAGTTTGTGTTTATTTTTATTAGGTTTCACCATTTGTATGTTCTCCGTAGCAAAGTCAAGTCTGGTTTTATTGTTCAGTTGATGGAATTTTCGCACCCTACCCTTAATTACGTAAGTAAGGTAAAACCTAACACTATTGATAGGTTTTACCTTACTTAGAATGAGAACATGTTCAAAACTCCGGGATACTCCTGAAAAAATCCAAATGGAAAAACCCAACATCACTTTGCCCAAACCGGGAGTTGAACTCTGAACTCGGGCTCAACAGCCCGTCTTGCGACCACTAGATCAACGAAGTAGTTAATTTTATACTAAAACCTTTTTTTATTATTCATAATGCATAGTTCGGATAGAATCGGTATTGCAAGATAAAAAAAGTTACATCTTTTAATTTCTATTATAAGTTGATCCCGCATAATTAAAGTGTATAGCGATTCAAATAAGAAGTCAGAACTTGCATTTTGGCGACCAACAAACAGATCTAAATATTTGTTTACATCCTCCATATCCAATCGTAAACAAACACAACTTGTGCGGACTATGCAAAACGAGAGCTTAAGGAAAATGTCTAATGGTTTTCCACACTGCGCAGGATTCGTCCCAGAGGTTAGTCATCAAGCGCGCTTTGTGGTATATAAGTCAGTTAAACAGACCGTAAGCTATCATTCGTTCGTAGTGAAGTACCAACGCATCTCCGTCAACATGAAACTGTTCGGTTTATTTGTTCTCGTCCTGGCGGTGTTCGCTATGCTGATGGGCGACGCCAGCGCAAGCCCTAAGGGCACCGGTAGCGCGTTAAAAAAGGGAGCCAAAGCTGTTGTAAGTATTGCTTTTTTGATCGCTCTAATAGAACATAATAAATTTATGTATTATTAAATGTCTGTCCCAACTCAATGAAGTTAAAATTTTCTAAGTAACCGCATTTTTTTTACTCCTCTGTCCATTTATGTTTTGTTATTCACCATCTCTTTCACTTAATCTTTGCGGTCAATCAATTTCACTTAATCTTGATTGACCGCAAAGGTTCATAAAGGACCTTTTGATGGGAAAATTTCTATACAATTCCTTGTTGAAAATCGTATTCTTGCTGTATAAAATACATTAGGTAACCTACATTTTTATTTTTTGCAAATATAAAAAAAATTATATCCACAGAAAGTTCTTTCTTAAAGTCACTCAATCTATCACTTCTCTTCGTGAAAGGTCTCTTTTGTGATAGCCTCAAACATTCCCGGGCCAATTACTTTTACTTTACTTACTTACTTTATACACATCAGACCCATGTTGTTCACCCAAAAAGGGTAGACAGGGGGTTGGAAAATATAGGTGCTTATACACTGACGTTGTTTCCATTATTTATTTTTCCAATATTTTGTTACAGAAAGCCGGAATTGGAGCGATTGGCGCTATTGGTACGGGTCACGAAATTTACGAACAAGTGAAAAACAGAAGAGGTTAACTCCCTGTTAATAAACTTACTCATTCCAGAGAAACTTGTTATATACATCCGTTGTTATAAATACCAAATACTTTCAATTGTTAATAAAAAGCATGTAAAACTATACTTTATTATTTTTATTAATTCTTTAACCTGTAAGTAAGCTAAAGCTGCTTAGCTACTGAAGTTCCTTATCACAAACTGATTTTAAACAAAAACCGGCCAAGAGCGTATCGGGCCACGAGCAGTAGGGTTCCATAATACGTTTTAGTTGGTCTGGCTGGTTAAGCCTACTTAGCCGTGATGGTTTTCCTTTGAAGTTCGTTATATATGTGCTACATCTGAGATTTTTTTCACATATCTAGGTATAGCCATTCAAAAGCTAGAAGGACGCTCGTATCGACCAAAAATTTGCACTTCAAAACTAGATATTTCGCAAATGACTCTATTATACTAATTCGCTGCATGTACAGCAGATTTGTCATGAATACAGGAACTAAGAAGCTTTGTTCTGCGATTTACAACTGGTTGCACCAATTTTTTTACCATTTATACTTACTTTTTCGAATATCACATAACATGACATCAATAAATGAGCATTATTTTAATATTTTAATGATATCAATACATAGATATGATAATTAAGTAAACATACATATATCATAAACATTTAGAACGAAAAACATATTATTAGGTAGTCTACAACCATCTCCAGAATCCCATACCTATATCTATATAAAATTTCATCTAAATCGATAAAAATATTTTCATTTTACCGTAAGTGCGTAATCAGGAAAAATATCACTTTCACGTTTATAATATTCGCAGTTAACTGGTGGACGCGGTTTTACCCAGCCGCGTCTTGAGGGGAAGTTCCCTCTTCATCTATAACCGTCTCTCATCTATTTTTGAAAATCGGTGCATCGTTTCAGGTGTGAAAACGCACCTACCTAACAAGCAAACACGTTTTCTCATATTTAGGTTAACCGTAGTCGACAAGGAACCCTTTTAGTTTCGCCATGTCCGTCTAGCTGTCCGCGGAATAGCTCAGAGGTTCTTGGTACTAGAAAGCTGAAATTTTGTATGGATCTGTATATTGATCACGCAGACGAAGTGGCTGAAAGTGGTAAAATAGATTTATGAAAATATTTTTTTTTAGTTTAGGTCCCATACACGTAAAGTGGGGATGATTTTTTTTTTCTCATGAATTCCGTCATGTGATTTATTATTGGCTAGGTCTTACAAAAAATATTATAGGTGTGTGAAGACCATATTTCGGTTTAGAGTGCCATTTGCAAAATATGTACTTTAAAGTGCAAATTTGTTGTTGGATACAGCTTTCCCCTTTCTAACTTTTGAATGGCTGTACCTAAATATGTAAAAATATCTCAAAATAGGTTCATGCTATCAGAGATGCCTCTGGAATAAGTCGCTATCTCAGGGACAAATACAGTTTAGTGCCGCAAGTTTTTAATAATTACACCAGCTATACATAGGACTTAGAATCGAAACACAGTTGCAACTACGCCAGAAATTAATGGTGTTCTATCCTGCGTGACGTCCTTCTCAAATTCTTAGGAACTCAACAACTACAAAAATTTTGTTATTAAAAATCGTTTTATTTATTATGTAATACATAACAATACATATAAGTTGTCTTAATTGTGTTCTTCGGAATCTCGCATCGATTACCAAGTTATGTTACTTATATCCAATTTCCTCAATAATAATTGTTTACCTGTAAATATAATTACATGCCTTAAGACGTGCTCGCGTTAAAAACCCGGCATTAACATAATAAATACCTGTTTTATTTGTCAATTAAAACAAAGCTGATTGATAGTCATTTTCTGCGTAGCCACTACAATCAGCTTATAGGGAAAAAAGACACAGAAGCGTGAACATGAGTAACCGTACATATTTATGTAACACTAGCTTCTGCCATCGACTTCGTCCGCGTGGAATAGTGGTGCTCCGCTCCTATTGGTCTTAGCGTGATGATATATAGCCTATAGCCTTCCTCGATAAATGGACTATCTAACACTGAAAGAATTATTTAAATCGGACCAGCGGTTCCTGAGATTAGCGCGTTTGAACAAAATTACAACATTTCCCTTCACTGCTCTGCTCCTATTGATTGTAGCGTGATGAAAAGTATACTATAACCATCTCAGGAGTATGACAAATAATTGTACCAAATTTCGTTAAAATCCGTCGAGTAGTTTTTGTTTCTATAGAGTTTATACAGACAGACAGACAGACAGACAAAAATTTTACTGATTGCATTTTTGGCATCAGTATCGATCCCTAATCACCCCCTGATAGTTATTTTGGAAATATATTTCATGTACAGAATTGACCTCTCTACAGATTTATTATAAGTATAGATATAGATTAGTACCGATGTATGAGACAACTTTGTATAGCGCACACGGAGGTGTCACATTTGGCATCCCTAGCTGAAATACGTGTCAGTGCTTTTTCGGACGTGGAGCTGGCGTTTATTGATTTATAAGACGTTATCACGTCGAAAAAAAACCATTTGTGGCATAATATTCCTACCTAATACGTTTTTAGAGTTCTGTGCCATAAATGGTTAAAAGGATAATATTAGTACACAAAGTTTGAATCAAATTGAAATTTAATTGTTTAGCTAGGTACTTTGAAATTCGTTTTCTCATAAGATTTGGTGAAAATCAAGTGCCCATCCGATAGTCACCAGAGCTTAGATCACTTTACAAATTCGGAGTATGTACCGCATGAGATATCTACTTTAGGTACCCACTACAAAGTTCGAGAACCGATAAGATAGTCTCGGTTTAGGTTTGGCAACCTGACGACGAAAGAGAGCTGATACAACCTTGACATATTGCCCGCCCCCACCCACCTTAAATTCAACAAGTTATTCGACGAAATTAGTGCCATTGATAAAATATCACTACTATACTTACCTACGTAAAATAAACTACTTAGTTAGATTTATCCTGCCCTATATCATGTGATTATAAAAACGCACAAAATTTCTGACTAGATAATAATAATACACATCTACTCTCTTTAAAACTCAGATTTAATAAAAACTTTTTGCATTTGATTCCCTATTCTTCATGGAAGATATTATATGCTGGAGGTGGTAAGAATGTGATTTGCTCTTGGTCACGAGCCATGGGCGAGTCAAAAATGCACAGCTGCAATTCGAATTTTATGAAGAAAAAATCTTACATCATGTAGCTACGACTTAATATATATATAACTACGATTAGGTAGGTTTTTGGTAAATTATACAAACTTCTTATGTTGTTACGGTTTATTCAAGTTTTTTTTTATTAGAAAAAACAACAATTTTCTCAGTCATTTTATAAATTTAGCATGTTCGTTATGTTTTCAATCGTTTAGTATATGGAATAAATAACTTTTAGCTAACTTTTCTTAGGTAAATGTACAGTCAATGAGTCAGTGTATTGGCATTAACCACTTCAGGCTACTGACCGCATAAATAAAGGTCAATACTGCGCTATAGATCAATACCTTTGAATAAGATTCAAAGGTGGTCTAATGGAATCAATGAAATCTTCTAAACACACACAATTGTTGGTACCGGGAGGTTTTTTTGTAATTTCCATATGCCCATGATATGTTGAGTCACGAAAAGTCACTTTTTCAGGATGGCAGCGTTTCCGATGGTTGGAACTTAACGATCCAATGTTGCGTACTGTGACGTCACTCCTGTCGTCGGGTGCATAATCACAAAGAGTCGAGTTGGAATGATCTGATAACGGTTTATTTCCCACTGATGTAGTTTTTTCTTGTGACATGATTCCTTTGCCCGATGATTTATCAGAGCTGAACATTGATGCCAGCGTTTCTGATTCTTCGTCTTTTAAAACTCTGACTGTACCTCCACGAAGTATATTCAAGGTCATGCAGCAAGTAGGGCAAAGAGCATTTTTGATATTATTCTCTGTATAATTTGATTTCGAATCAACTGAAATACAGCGTTCAGCTTGTACTTCGATATCCTTAGTACATTTTAGCTTTTCGCACAACGGTTCACATGTGTAATTGCAACTGTTGCACTTACAAGTTACGTGGGCCAATTGCTCCTTCAACAAGCGAAGTTCCATGGGCTCCGAACAATACTGATGAGATAATACGGTCTGCCACATCATTTTTAGAGTGGCTTGTTTGGTGCGTTTTATTATAATTCAGATGGTGACATGCCAGTACACGGATTCATCTTTGTTTGATTTATTGTAGCTAATCAATTATTGCATTATTTGAGCCAAAAGTTGAACTACTGTTGTACCTATTGTGGCTTTTGTGGCAACCACAATATCGCTTATTTAAAGATCACATTTTCATTTTGATAACAGCTGTCTTCTAAAGTCGTCTAGCGCCTGACAGTTTTATGAATTAGAAAGCCATCGACTAGATTACGTGCTAAGAGTATTTAATTAGTTTAGGTTTTATCATGTTGTGTTGATTAATAATTCATAGAAACTAGTTTTTTTTCGTATGGGAAATCATGAAAAGACTACTCCCGCCATGGGTGGGGCGAGAGAGTGTCAGATTCTTAACGGCTAAAACCAATCCATGTTCCTTTCACAGCCCATGAAGTCTGTCGCTCCCTCAGGCCTCACGCGTTCTGCCGCCTCCTTCTCCAACATTGCTGCTTCGCAAAAGTAGGTGACGGCCTCCCATTCCGTCTCGCTCCGAACCAGCGCTGGACGCGAGAGTTCGCTGCCGGATTGCCCTAGTTGAGAGTTAAGAGTACCTACCTGCTAACCCAAGAGCTGCTTTTTTTAGGTAGCTTAGTGACTCCATCATTTTATCAAAGAACATGTAGAGGTAAATTGTAGACACGTCAAACATGAATGCAAGAGTAAATTAAATCGCAGCTTTACATCAAACTTAAAAATACATAGGTATAGGTTACACATTCGTAATTGACATAAATTGTGTAAGTGTGTCGTCAAGTCCTGCATCCAATAATATCAATCCCTTACACTTTCATACATAACAGACACGCCATACATTAGATAAAGGCAATCAAAAGTACCTACATTATTAACTATGTAGATACATCAGATAAGTAGATAGACCCACCTACCTACTTATCTGATGTATCTACTTACTGGTATTTCGGTACCATAATGGTAATTTCGGGCGGCTTATAATCAGGAGAAATAGATCCACGTCTAGTACCTATTTTCCCAATGACTACCTTCCTATTTATGGTCTTAAAATGTTCTATAAATACTCCAAGCAATATGGCTCTTTGTTTTTTATTATTTTGGTGATGATGGTTCTTTACCTGTCACCAAGATTGGTAAAGGCTGCCATTTTATTTAAAATTCAAAAGTATTTTTATTACAATGACATAATATTTGGGCATAATAATTAAAAATATATATTTAAATATGTCGAAATATCACAAAGATTGCACTAACTCCTGCACTCATTCTACATCGCAACAGAGGAATGTTGACCAGATTCTTACAACGAACGTGGGTACCCATATGAAATGTATTTAAACATTCAACTGTCCTGGTAAATAAATAGATACATATTGCATAGATCTCAGAAAATATTAAACTTTTAGCCATTCTGCGATTGCCATAACTGTGCGTGCAGTGAATGTCCAGATATATTGGGAATGCTGGCCATCACTGTGACGGAAACAACATGTTGTTTTGGTTCGACAGTGCCTAAAATTAAAGACGAAGACTCGTGCCGGTGCACCTCCATTCAAAAAACTTCAAGGAAAACCATTCCCAATACAAAACAACAATAATGAAAGTGCTATGTGTTTGTGACAACAATAGCAAAAACAAACCGGCGAGTCAGATCGAATACAGAATTTCAGGAGGCGCAATGATCGCGCGCAGCTATGTTGGAGTTCGCGGAAGATCCAAAGTTCTATGTGAATCTAATATAGACATGTACTTATGTACGTGTATTGTTTGAGATACATGACCAGTGCAACACATATCGGCCAATTCATGAGGAATCATCAAACCAAAGAGCAGGCACACCAGTAGATAAGATAGATTGAGGTCTAAAACTGCTGTCATTGAGAAAACACACTGACGTTTTCTAATTAAACCCGATTTTGCCAGGGTACCACGGTTCGCCTAGGAATAATACATAACGAAAGAAAATGATGATATCCGGCATATACTGAGCCCTAACCCACACTTCAATTCAACATTTGAAAATTACAACCATGTCAAAATTTCATTTAGAATGCACAAAATCTGAGCTGGATGGAAAAACAGACAAGGTTAGTACCTACATATTTATTTCAGGGAGATAAAGCGTAACAAAAAAACGAATAGGAAATATCAAACTAACTCAAGGTTATGTATTTTTTGTAAACAACGCGGAGTCGCATGTTTACTTGTATGGATTCGAAAACACGTAACACTACACTTTTAAAATGACTCATTCTGTTCGTAGCCACCTGAAACTGGGTGTAAGAAACATCCGAAAAAAAATACATCGGATCTGCTGTCATCCCTGAACCCAAACAGACCATGTAGCTGTGAGGTGACAGCTCGAGCGCTGAGCGATGACGTGCCCAAGTTTCTGGGCTTGAAGGAACGCCGCTCTGCGCTGGAGAGAGATCAGAAAAGCGACACTGAACTCGACCCCAACGACTCCAAAGCTCTGAAAGACCCCAGAAACCAACCAGAAAATTCAGGAAATACTAAACCTGCCGACAAGGAAAACAAACAGCCCGATCTAGCACCCTCCAAATAAAAACAATACCAACATCATTTAAGTTCTTTTATTATGGTGAACCACTGTACAAATATTACACAATACCAATGACACATGCGAGAAAAATTTCTAGCTTTTTTTAGAGTTAAAAATCATCAAAACAGTAAAAAATTAGACTGAATTGAAAGTGTGTTCATCTTTTTAAATGTTATACTATTTTTTTCGTCCATTACTTACAGTTTGTACAAATGTAATTCAAACAGTGATCAAGATAATAATGATAATAATACCACAGGTTAAATTCTTTTGTAACATTTAAAATAAAACATCTGCATTATATTTAAATTAGAATCATTCATCAATACTGTTCACCGTATCTTTACTGCTTTCTGCCTGTTGAATCTTTTTGAATTTTTCAGCCATATAATTCCAATATTTGCTACGAATTTTGTCGTATTTCCCCGCCAATGCTTGACAAAGTTCTACGGCTCTAGTTGCATTATGTAAACAGCTGGTTTCCTCTTTTTTAATAGCTTCATTACAAATATCTATGAGGAATGCTAACAAGTAAGGAGAACGACACTTATTCTTGTAAAGTTCTTCACAGAAAGAAGTGACCACGCCATTCCCGCTTACACCTTCACCTCTTTTGTCGTGTATTAACACGCCTCTTAGATAATTCCATGCGCTTTCATTGTTCTTAACAAATTTAATCTTTTCCAACGCATAGCAGATTTCCTTCTGTACATGCAGGTCTGACCAGCCTAAGTAGTTATTCATGACGAAGTACCGTTGGTTCCATGCTGAATTGTTACGCACGTCGTCTGTGATAAGGTTATCAACGTAATCCATTTCTTTTTCGTAGAGTCTGTAAAAAACATAAATGAACTAATGAATAGAATCAGTTTCAAATGTCTTCACACCAATTTATTAAAAGGTACCTATTGTTGTTTTATTAAAGCACATTAAACAGCATTAATGAGTAAATCACAATCCTCCTTACTAATATTATAAATGCGAATGTAACTCCGTCTGTCTATCTGTTTCTTACGTTTTCACAGGAAAACAGCTGAACCAATTGAGATAAAATTGATATGGAGATATACACACACAGTAGGAAATTGCCTATGAACAACCATATTTATTATTAAGATAAAAATAATAAAACATGGGATTCACTTATTTTTTTGTTTTTCACATAGCACTTTTTGCTAGTAACTAAACATGTGTGTAGTTTTTTGTTTAGGACATGTTTATGAAATCAAAATATCGATATATTTTTACTGATGACGTGATTCGGAACCAGTGATGTTAGCACAGTGCTGACTCAAAGACTGCATTCATATTTAAATATTTAACTAGCTACCAAATATTAAAAAATCTATATATATGTAAATGGTGTTGATTAAATTTTGCTATGGCTATGACAGGTGAGGTTGAGATATTTACCCGAATGTTTTGATTGCCCACTGTCTATGCTGCCAGGCGTGATAGTTTTTAGGGTCTTGCATGAGAGCATCTCTTGTCAACTCCAGTTCCTGTGATGGATCTTGCAACCACTCTACAAGTACTCTCCGGTGGTGCCAAACCTATATTAACAATAATGTAGTTTACTTAATACATGGCGTCGCAGCGGTAAAAATTTCTTTGTACAAGGAAAATGTGTAAGGCTGCGAACTATTTCTGGACAGATCAGTTAACTGATAATAATTTAAAATTAATAGGTACATTCATAACATTAATACATTCTTTTTTTTTGTGTGGGCTGTGCAGGTTTTACTAATCTAACAAGCTTAGCGTTAGTTTTCTCACATCCGCCTGACGGCTTATGTCCTGGCAAGCATACTTTGCTATGCTATAGATAGACTGCTAAGAAGGTAGCAGCCAGGAGCAACAACTTAACATGCTCTTCAAGGCGCAGGGCCACAGAAGTGTAACATCGCCAACTCTCTCACTCCATGCTGCTTTATTTGACTTCTTATTTTTTTATACCCACAAAGCAATATTCCAATAGTCCCAACCCGGGTATCCAGAGATCCCATACACAGCAGTCACGCTTTGCGACTAGGTGACTAGGCCAACGAGGCAGAAATGTAATACATAAAGATTGGTGTTTTTATGTATGCAATATAGGTAAGATAAATGTATTAGTATACAAAAATTTACTTTGTTTCTTATGTTGAGAAGTTTATTCAAAGAAAACTACTTTATTATTTTATCAATTGAAATTGCTGTTGCATACCTGATAGTTCTTAGGTGAGTTTTTAATTACTACTTCTACATAATCCAATTCTGATCTCAAATCGGTACCCAAATCTTTTAGCAGATCTCTCCTGTAAAAAAAAATCGAAATTGGTGTTATATTATATCTACAGGCTATGTTCTTATTGACCTTATTTTTAATTTATGAAGGCACAGCTGTTTTCATGAATATTTCATAGAATCATTTCTAAAGTAAACTCTTAGTCATAATTAATAGTTTACTATTTACTTATGAATGGAAAAATATCATACTTGACATTTTAAAAGTATATGCAACACAATGAGTGTGATTTCCTGAGTAATAGTTATATATGCTGACACTGCATGATTATTAAAACAATAATGATAAGGCCTATGTTCAACTGTGTACAGGCGAAATAAAAAAAAATGTCGACTTTAAATAGTTTCTATTTTTAGTTATCCATTATATATATTCTATATTACCTTTACAATGCAAAACAATAGGCATAATATGTTATATCAAGATGTTATTTTGGATCTAATTGGCATCATTGGCAATCATCCAATCATTATAAATTTATCACTCATTATTCTGTTTAGCTGATAAATTTATTTCTGCCACTGTTCATGAAGCTAGGTGAACATTTTAGTGTTATTTTAGACTCACCTGTATTGCCAGACGGTATAGTTAGCTGGATTTAGTTCCACAGCATCTTTTGTCAGGTGTAGCGCTCGCTCAGACTTCTCATTATTTTTGAGCACAGCTCGGAAATAATCATAAACATCCACAACTGAAATTTAATAAAAATGTTTCTTAGTAATTTTAATATTTATTTTCAGGGTAGATATTTTTATTTACATCTATAACAAAATTAGAAAAAAATGTACACAGTTTGGAATCTATTAACTCTCACAGGGTCATTTTAGGGTCATCAGCTTGCTATAACAAAACATAATCAAGTTATGGTAATTAACACATTGAGTTTTTATGACTTATCTGTCCTTTCTAACCTGAAGGTTAAATGATTTGTAATGCAGTATTTACTTCAATGCAGGTTTTCTTTTAAAGTAAATATTATTTAATCATTTCCAGTTGGTATACATACATTTTTCGGAATGAGCAATCACCACGACTAGGTTAGGACCTTCGTCCTCTGGAACGGGAGTGACGTCGCTCCATTCTGGACGATCCTTGTAGTACGTCCACGCAACGTCGCTGTCCCCGCTATCAGACATACTTGCTACGATTCAAAACTACAACTAAACTTGGCAGGCAATTTACACAAGTGTACGATGTGAATGTTTACGACCACTATCACTCACTGGCTGTAAAGATAATACATGTGCACACAGGAGTAACGCGACGTGAACAAACAAGCGCAGGTATCTAGGCCGAAGGTATTACTGACTTAATTAAACGAGTATGTCCCGTATCTTTATTTATACACAGGTAATTTTTGTTTTATTTATTCAGATTAGTTACTTGGCAAGTGGAAAATGGCAACCTACGACAACAAAACTGACAATCCAATCCGCCTGAGAGAACTGCTGTTCTGTCCGACTGACGTGACATTATTATGACATTTACAGTGTTGCCAGTACCTGCGTCGACTTTCGGACGATTCACTACCTGAAATAGGACGATTTTTGGACAAAAAGGACTGCTGGAGAAATACTAATTTGTTACGAATTTACGATTGAATGATACTAAAGTATTGGTGTTGAGGCGGGTTCCGCTTTCCATCTTGATCTTTTTCGGTTTACTGTAAAATCTTTTCACGCTTGCATTTGCAAATAGTAAAACAAACGGCACACGGTGGGCTGAAAATCGGCTTTCATAGACGTAGGGATTTCAATTTGCAAGTGCTAGATTTTTTGCTGGATATCGCTTCTATTAGTTGTTAGAATATAGAAAACCGGCCAAGTGCGTGTCGGGCCACGCGCAGTAGGGTTCCGTAGTAAGTCTTAGTTAGTCGACTATAACTCTGTAACCGGTTAAGCCTACTTAACCGTGATAGTTTTCCTTGTAAGTTCATTACATGTGCTACGTCTGTGTTTTTTCACATGCTCGTATCATACAAAAATTTACACTGAAAAGCTAGATATTTCGCAAATGGCTCGCTTAACCAAAAAATGGTCTTCACATACCCATAATATTTTTGAAAGACCTATCTAACGATACCCCACAGAAAGGGGTATGCGAGAAATAAAATATTCATCCCCACTTTACGTGTTTGGGAGCTACCCTAAAAAAATATATTTAAAAAAAATATATTTTACCACTTTCTTGGCGTGACAAATATACATATCCATACCAAATTTCAGCTTCCTGGTAACAAGAACCTCGTAGCTATGCCACGGACAGACAGACAGACAGACGGACATGGCGAAACTATAAGGGTTCCTTGTCGGACTACGGAACCCTAAAAATGATAACTGAGTTAAATCTGCCCAAAGACGACGGAATTATATTTTTTTTTACGAAAAAATGTATGAAGCAAATATGAAAAATCTAATTATCTCTTAAACGGCAAGAAAAACCGTAATATCCTTACAGGTAGTTATAGTACTAATTATTTATATTTTTTTGGCATACCCTGTTTTATGGTTATCGCTGCCGATATATTTTTTTAAATCCTCGAAGTTGAGGAAAAACTCGTAACATAAAATAGCATCACCCCTATATCCCCGAAGGAGTAGGCAGAGGTTTATAATACACCCATACTTAAACAACTATTAGCTCGATATTTAGGAACACAAAATGAGTTTTAATACTTTTCGTACAACCAAAATACCAAAAAGGGAAAACCGCAATCATTTTTTTCGAGTTTCCCAATAAAACTGCAGCTATTACCGGGCTGGATGAAGAGCTTATCAAAAGATTTGCTGTGATTTTGCAAGCAATAACATCTGGCGAGAGGTTCTGTAGGTTTAGCTAAGCAGCAGTGTTGCCAGTACCTTCGTCGACTTTCGGACGATTCACTACCTGAAATAGGACGATTTTTGGACAAAAAGGACGGCTGGAGAAATACTAATTTGTTACGAATTTACGATTGAATGATACTAAAGTATTGGTGTTGAGGCGGGTTCCGCTTTCCATCTCGATCTTTTTCGGTTTACTGTAAAGTCTTTTCACGCTTGCATTTGCAAATAGTAAAACAAACGGCACACGGTGGGCTGAAAATCGGCTTTCATAGACGTAGGGATTTCAATTTGCAAGTGCTAGATATTTTGCTGGGTATCGCTTCTATTAGTTGTTAGAATATAGAAAACCGGCCAAGTGCGTGTGTTCCGTAGTAAGTCTTAGTTAGTCGACTATAACTCTGTAACCGGTTAAGCCTACTTAACAGTGATAGTTTTCCTTGTAAGTTCATTACATGTGCTACGTCTGTGAATTTTTTACATTTCTAGGTACAGCCATTCAAAAGTTAGAGGGGGTATGCTCGTATCGAACAAAAATTTGCACTGAAAAGCTAGATATTTCGCAAATGGCTCGCTTAACCAAAAAATGGTCATCACACACCCATAATATTTTTGAAAGACCTATCTAACGATCCCCACAGAAAGGGGTTTGCGAGAAAAAAAATATTCATCCCCACTTAACGTGTTTGGGAGCTACCCTAAAAAAAAATATTTAAAAAAAATATTTTACCACTTTCTCGGCGTGACAAATATACATATCCATATCAAATTTCAGCTTCCTGGTAACAAGAACCTCGGAGCTATGCCGCGGACAGACAGACAGACTGACGGACATGGCGAAACTATAAGGGTTCCTTGTCGGACTACGGAACCCTAAAAATGATAACTGAGTTAATTCTGCCCAAAGACGACGGAATTATATTTTTTTTACGAAAAAAATGTATGAAGCCAATATGAAAAATCTAATTATCTCTTAAACGGCAAGAAAAACCGTAATATCCTTACAGGTAGTTATAGTACTAATTATTTATGTTTTTTTGACATACTCTATTTTATGGTTATCGCTGCCGATTTTTTTTTTTAAATCCTCGAATTTGAGGAAAAACTCGTAACATAAAATAGCATCACCCCTATATCCCCGAAGGAGTAGGCAGAGGTATATAGTACACCCATACTTAAACAACTATTAGCTCGATATTTAGGAACATAAAATAAAACCGACTTCCAAAAAAAAAAACTGAAAAGTAAAAAATAATTTTAATTTAAACGCTTTACGACCAAAACATCGCTCTAGAAGTCGGTGTCTTGTAAGTTACTATTGTTAGTATTTCGCCACCGACTTCTAGAGCGATGTTTTGGTCGTAAAGCGTTTAAATTAAAATTATTTTTTACTTTTCAGTTTTTTTTTTGGAAGTCGGTTTTATTTTTTTTGTAAAAAGCTTTTTTACTTTTTCGCTTTTCAGTGTCTCGGTCTTGCTATCTTAACAAAATAAACACACCACTTTTTTAGGTTGTAATAAGCGTAAATAACCAAATCATCTAAGTATTTGGCATATCAGCAAGTAGAGATAAATCGTTATTTTTGATATATTTATAAAACGGCTGAACCGGTAGTGATAAAATTTAAATGGGACCACACGGGAAGCACCAGCTTTCAAATAAAAAAAGAATCATGAAAATCGGTTCACCCAGTCGCAAGTTATGAGGTAACAAACATAAAAAAAAAAAAAAAAAAATACAGTCGAATTGATAACCTCCTCCTTTTTTTGAAGTCGGTTAAAAATGAGTTTTAATACTTTTCGTACAACCAAAATACCAAAAAGGGAAAACAGCAATATTTTTTTAAAAGTGAAAACTATCACATCTGTAGTGTATGTAATCTGTGGTTGCATTCACACACCGTGCGTTCCATGTTTACAAGTTTTACGCATTTTTGTAATTTTTAAAACAGCGTTTTGTTATTTTTGTAATAAGAAAGTAAATTAATGTAGTTGGCTTTTTGAAAAAGGACGAAAAAAGGACGGAATATATGAACGGACATCGAAGGGACGTAAACATGTCTAAACGGACAAAAATCGTCCCTTTTGGGACGATCTGGCATCTCTGGACATTTAGAAAATATGTCAACCGTAAGGGTGTGACTTAGGCAGAAAATGCGGTACGGGATACTGATATTTTGAGCCATAATATTTGTCTTATTTATTTTTAGTCGTAAAATGATAAGTAACAGAAGGTTTGATCAGTGTTTGACTTACCATTACTGGTCAAAACAAGCAACTAAAATACGTACATAATAACATCGAGATATTATATACATTAGTAACATTATAATTATATCAATTCATAATAATATAACTTGAAACTAAATAGACAATGTTATTTTCATTGAATAAGAAGAAAATAGATACCTAGGTACTTAATATTGTCCTGTGATATAGTCTTTTTGTCAGGCTAGTTCTCTGGTTTTATTTAAAATACTCGTACTATTCTTGTTATTTAAATTTACTTACTTACTTATTTGGAAGTAATTAACTATGGTACAACAAAACAATGGGTTTCCTGCAATGTATTATTAAGTTTAAAACCTTGTTTCGTGAGTACCTACAAAAACTATTTTAATCACGAGTGTATACAAACATTTAGAAAGTGTGTGTCACGAGGGATCTGAATAAAAAACCTTTTTTTTTTAATAATATTATATTTATAAAAATACTACCATGTAGGTAAATAATTTATGTTAACAACTAACAGGTAACAAATTAAGAGGAATCATTCTATGCATTTAAAATAAACGTTCTAACAACTCTTAACATGATGGTTATTACCAGCCATAGGCGAGGCCAAGTCCATTGGTGTAAGTCATGTGGGACACTGTGGGTGCAGCAGAATATGCCACTCCAAGAAGACCAGCCGTAGTAGCCACCTTTTAAGAAAGAGCATAACATAATTATATAAGAGACTAGCTGTTTCCCGCGGTTTCACCCGCATCCCGAGGGAACTACTTAGCGCACCCGGGTAAAAAGTAGCCTATGTTGTTCCTCAGGGTCTATTCTATCTGTGTACCAAATTTCATTTATATCGGTCCAGTAGTTTTATCGTGAAAGCGTAACAGACAGACAGACAGACAGACAGAGTTACTTTCGCATTTATAATATTAGTAAGGATTAATAGGTTGGTGAAAACTTTATTACGTCTCACGCGCGCGCTTACTTAAATCATTATTTCTCATTATGTAATGTAACCGAAATATTAATCTCAGTAGCATTCCATTTAAGCTTACCTTAGCGACGGGAGCCACACCCACATGGGAGACGAGTGGTGATGCGAATCGCGTGTATGCAGGAGAAATGGCGACACCAGGGTTGCTCACGCGGACGTCAGCTTTGCGGACACTTGAGAAGGGGGTGTCAATCGATTTCGTGTATGTGGACACCTGTACATCAAAGAATTTAGTTTTTATTTAAAAGTTTCAGAATTCAAAACGTTTCACATAAAAATTACGAAAGAAAAACACAAAAATACACAGGTAGAAGAAAATTCGAATTAAACTCCCCAGCTTCAAACACTTTCAGGATGGACCATTCAGCGCTTCTGCGCAAATCACTACCCGCTTTAAATAAATTTACCTACTGCTGCTTTCTAGAAAATTTACTTCATAACTAACTCATAAGTTCAAATAGGTACACTGCCGATGAAATACCTGGCCAAGATTGAACGGTGACCTCAGTATATTAGAATGCTGCGAAGCGACAGCTGGTTGAGCAGGGTACGAGCTGTACGGGTTCCAGCCTCCATAGCCTCCATAGGCGTATGGAGAACTGTAGACTGGAGATACAAGTCCAGCGTGGACGGCGGCGGCGAGGCACACCAAAAGTAATAGCTAGAAAGGAAAAAGAAACATGGACACGTATTTAGATAATTTCGAGTTCTTGCTGAATATTATTTTAATTAAATACGAAAGTAACTATGTCCGTCTATCTGTCTGCCTATTACGCTTTCACGGTAAAACGGCTGAACCTATTTAGATGGGAAGGACATAGCATAGTTTTACCCGGGCGTGCGAAGTAATTCCCATAGAATACTTATGAAACCGCGTACAGACAGACATAATTACTTTTGAATTTCTAATATTAGTAAGGATAATTAGGTAGTCAACTTACTTTTAAAAGCATATTTAGTTAGTGTTTAACCCCTCAAAGCTCAGACCAATATGTTTGAATCGGCAAGCGCGTTTGCCTTTTATACTGGCTTAATAGGTATGTCAGCATGTTAGAATGAAGGGACACATGTGTGATAAGGCACTCGCAATATAATGTATGACAGCATTCATTGTATGCGTGCCCGTAGAGCTTTGGAAAAAGCGCGTGCGCAAGGCGTGGCTGAGGTAAGCAAGGACAATACACAGCCGGCCGGGCCGGCCGGCGCACAGTGGGCTGAAACGGGCCGGTAAAGGACTTAGCATTTAAAAAAAAAAGTTTCTTTTTCTGAAATTTTAAATATTGAGTTGGATTTATCTATCGATTATAAGTAATTATTTCTATGAGGGTCATTCAGATAACTTGGTATTTTCGGAGTTATAAATATCCAAAGTAATTTTTGTATGAAGCAAAAGAAAAAAATGTGAAAATCTCGAAATTCTCAAATTTTCTCAAAGAATTGACTCTACGTATGCATAGTACGTATATTTGTCCTATTTTAGCGCCTATTCTCGGGTTGCGATTTTCTGCGATTTGGTCGCAATTTCAAATTTTGTTCTCTATTCCACACCACCATAGAGGTTAAGAACTAGGCGCGTTTTTTTTTTTATGTAGTGGTCTCCCCTTTAGGACTAATAAAATAAATAAGTAAAAATCACAATCACTACTGGCCACTGCACTGTTTTAATTTAATCACTGTCAAGGGTATCCACATTAACGAATGCAAAATTTTCGTATTCGTCATCATCAAATGTTTGTTTCGCATGTTGCACTTGATAATAAGATGGAAATATATTACTGTCTTTTTCGTTAACACTTGTTCTTTAAGTATTGTATTGCCACTTGGTCAGCTTAAGTGATAAAAATAACCCTAAAGCCTCATCCGGAGAAAACACAAGTTTTGTTTCTTTAACAGATATGCACTTTTTTACATCTTGGGGATTCTTTAGTAAATGTTCTAGTATTTTAGCAACCTCCTCCTTCCCATCCGCTTTCAACTGCTCAAAATATGCATATTTTATTTCGTCCGAAGATAAATGAAAGTTTTCTGCACGTCTTTTTTTCTGTTTAGGCGCTAATTCACAAAAAGGTTTTCTTGGGCTTTGTTCGGTGGAGACACTGACAGAAACTTTTGATGGTGACACATACTGAGTTGATGTACTTTGGTGCTGGTTGATGTTCATTACTGCCTATTAAACACTTAATAAAGTCTGGCCATATTATGTTTTCTTGTAACCATTCACTTTTTTTAGTTCTGAATATATTTTCTTTACGATAAGCGTTTTCCCATCTTCTATTTAAATTATAACAAAATTTTGCACATAACAACTTTAAGGTCTTTTCGTGATCATCACTTAATTCGACAAAAAAATTAGACCTTATCTCACTACACAAACTGTCATTATTTTTAATACTGCCACTGTTTTTTAAAATAACGAAAAGATCAAGGTTTGTCACTAAATTTTCAAACATTTTCACAAATACAAAATAACAAATAAGTAAGTAATGAATGTGTGGGGGTAGTGCGTCTATTATGGTGGGTAATAGAACACTGAAGTACGTTTGAATGCAACCGAACATTCCGTAAGTACCCTATCGTTGCACCAATCACGTTACGACACGTCATAACTTGTTGTTGCGCTCGCGCACTCTTATCCCTTGATTCCCGGAAATAAGTCTCAAAACAAATTACGTCATACCTACCTATGGTGGTGGAAAATGTCGAACATTGTTTTTTTTTTAAAGAACTAAGTAGGTATTGAGGTTTTCAGGCCGTTTAGTATACATTATTTTTAATTTCAATTTAATTGGAATAAATTGCTTAACGAAAATAACATGACTCTTCATACAAATTTGATATGGCTATATCTCCGAAAGTACTCGTTAAATTAAAAAAAGTCTCAGAATAAAAACGTTTTAAATTTATGCCTAGATACCAAAAAAATACATTTTATCTCTTAAGACCCAACCTTGTAATCCCAGCCCACTGTGCGGCGAGTTGATCACGTCACGTGCTGAAATATTTACAAATTATAGGTACAGACCTACAACATTTAGTGCACAATAGCATATAAATTACATTAAAGCATTTAAAATAATTTCTTTAATATTCTTTTTACAGTTTTCACCATAAAAATACAGAGGCATTGTGAAGACACAATACACTATCAAGAACCTACTCACCAATATAAAAAGCCATATGATGAGAATCATGGGCCCATTTTGTATGTTACATACATACATTTTGTAAGCAAGCTGTCCCTCGCGGTTTCACCCGCGTCCCAAAGGAACTATTTCACGCACCCGGATCAAAAGTTAGTGTAACCTTCTCCATCTACATGCCAAATTCCATCCAAATGGGGTCAGCTGTTTTACCGTATACACGTAACAAATAAATGAGCATTCAAATTCACTTTCGCATTTATTATATTAGTTAGGGTTAGTTTTTAGTAGATATTAGAAAGTTAAGGTGAAGGCAAAACGAAATCGTCGAAAACGTGGTTGATAAAAAAACCCGGTTGTGTTATATCTCATTCAAACTAAGTTTAACGCTGATAAGCCAACTTCATGGATTGAAAAGTCTTCCTACACCATCGCTTTATCTTGTCTAGACCATGCGGGCATACGTTGTCGTTTAGCTTCTCACATAACTTAATACAAAGATGTGTAAGTAGGTATGCTGCTTGCAGCCAAAAATATAATATAAGTAATATGTTGTGTAGGTACACGTAGGTATGTGTAAGCAGGCACGTTTGTCGTAGTGGCTGAGCAATTTGCTGCTGCGATGCGTGTCGCGGGTTCAATTCCCGCACGGGACAACTAAACTTGTTCCGTGTCAGGGTGTTTGTGCATAATGTGTAAAGTAGGTCTGTAAACGCACACACGATACAGAAATAATTCCTAGTGTGGGACAACTTAAAAAAAAAGAAAATAAATTCTTAAATAATGTAGAGTTGGAGTGTTTAGTACCTAACTGGAAAATGCATTATAGCCTTAATTAGATCCTATTGAATTACTAAATATACGTTGGATTACTGTATAACCTAGCCTAGCATGGCAATACCCAAACATCAAATAATCTCTTATGGCACTAAATGCACAAAACATTTACTGCGTCAGCCCGATACAAATGTAGCGTACATAAAAATATACGTACATATCATGTACTAATTAACGAATGTAACTAATGTTTACCGCGGTGTCACTCGCATTCTGAAGGAATCCGGTACTTACTGCACCCGGATAAAAAGTGTATGTGTTTATCCAGGCTATAAACTATGTGCAGGTAATATTTCTTCCAAAACCTTTCAGCAGTTTTTGTGCGAGGAGTTACAAACATACATACATACATACATCCTCACAAACTTTCGCATTAATAATATTTGTAAGATTATAATGCTTAACAATAATCTCCGTCTATATCTAGACCAAGTTCGTCAAGTTTCATACTTAGGTGACATAGGTGAATTACTTATAATAGGACTGATAGCTGTACTGACCCCGTTTGGTACCTACATTATTATTAGATTTATCTGGAACTCCTTGCCTCAAACACGGCAAGAAAGTATCTTGGTACCTAGCTACTTTAGAAAATTCAAAAGAAGATATCTGTAGAATAGGATATAAGGTAGGCAGGGTATCTTCCTACTTATAAGACGAAGGCGGATAGATATACATTGAACAGTGTGCTTAGGGAAATCTTGCAATTTTGTATCATGCTTTGTGTTCGATATAGGTTGTCTGTCTATTCTAGGTCTATCACAGGAGTAAACTTCTATGTGAACGTTTTATAAAGAGAGATAAAAGAAGCTAGGGAGGTATTCGACTAGGAACAACGGACTCGATATAACATTTGGCTAATATTTCATGCAATTATCAGCACGTGTTAGAATGTTAGACAGGGTGCGGTTCGCCTTGTCTTTTATTCATGACAAACTGATCTGTATGACCTAAACCTGTCAGCCCAGACTATTATGTACCTACATACGTTAAATTGGTTAGCTTGATATGCTCCAAGTATATACGATGTCGTCAGAGATAGCTAGCAGTACAAACTAATACAAATATTAGTAACCATGGTAGGTAGGTAGGTAAGTACATCATTCCGCTATACAGCATATGGGACAAATAAGCAAACCAGAACGATTTCTAGGCAATAATTACATTCGTCACGCTGTCCCCACGGGGCGAACCAAGTGCATTGTCACACTAACTGCAATTCGTGTCTGCTTGCATTAGCGATTGGTCTTCGCATTCATTTGTGCGCAAAAATGTATTTCTTTGATAAACAAGTCACTTTTCTTCTCTGTGCTATGGTAGTAACTAGGGCAGAGCGATGGTATTCCGCGACTATCATTGAAAGAAGAGACTCGCACCACAATTCGTCAAATCAGGATTTTAGAACCAATTATATCCAAAATAATGAACATCAATTCATGCCTTTAATGTTAATTGATCCTAAACAACCGGAAATTAAACGCCACAATAATTATATTACGGCATCAAGTACTTTTAGTGACGGTATAAGGAGTGATACCAATGCCTCTTATTTAAATCCTTCTGATTTGGTTTTAAATTATAACAACACAATTGGCAACATAAATGTATTGAATAGAATACGACCCAAAAGGAAACTTATTCGTAAAAAGTGTCCTGCAGTGAAGCCTAGACGGTCAAAGCAGTTGAATTCGAAACAGAAATCTAAGGCAAAATTCCTAGAAGTGTTCCAGGTGGTGGAATTCGATCATGTGTCGTGTACATCTAGCAGTGGTCTAGAAGGAACGTGTCTGCCTGAATCTGAGTGTACCGAGTCTGGTGGATCTACGATGGGGACTTGTGCTGACGGATACGGCACATGTTGCGTTAGTAAGTGGTTGTAGCTACAAATACTGCAGCAACAGTGAGGCACCTTAGTACAAACCGTTTTCAGTTAAGAACTGATGATATCAATATTCCAGCTCAATTCGTATGTGACGACCGGTCCGCGGCGGAGTCTGGCTGGTTTACTAACCCAGGCTTCCCTTTACCAAGTACTGAAAGATTGTCTTGTGCTTTCGCATTAGACAAAGCTTCTGAAGACATAAAACAGATACGTTTAGACTTTACCAATTTCGAGGTAGGTAATAGATAAAAAAATATTTTCATGACTTAACATAGCGGTACACCCATGTTACGACAGTAGGCACCGACTTTGTAATGAGGTGGACCCTATTGCCATCAATCACCCTGGCACGAATCCATTCAGATTGAGAAAAATGAACATGCAGAAAATCTAATAAAATTATTTTTTTCACGAGAGTCGAACTCCGGACCTCACTGTCTCTCTAGCAACCATCAGATATTACCTAAGATACTTAATGATTTTCGTATTTTTTTCAGCTGCTTCCGCCTACAGATGGTTCATGCCAATATGACCAATTCATTATTTCAGGACAAAATGTTAATAATATAATACCGATCCTTTGCGGAATCAATACTGGTCAACACGGTAACGACAATGCTCAGACATTTTTATTAATCCTATCATATTGCAATTTAATTTTTAGGTCTTTTTTTTTCAGTGTATATCGAAGTCAGTGATGTCGAAGGACCAATTTATCTAACATTCCAAACTATTTCTTCAGATAGCAGACTTTTTTCAATACAGGTAAAGTTTTTTATTTTCCATATTTTTTTCACTTAGTAAAACACGTCTTTCGAACATGAGACTGCCCCAAAATTACAGATACACTTCTAAATACTATGTCTCCATAATGTCTGACAAGCTACTTCACACTAAATTTGTACAAATTAAAATTTGGTCATTTAATTTAGGTACCTAATGATGAAAATAGTAAACATTACTTATTTGATTTGGCTGTTTTAAGGTAACGCAATTGACGTCGTCCGATGAGCTAGCTGCACCTTCAGGCTGCTTACAATATTTCACAGAGGCCCAGGGCTACTTGGAATCTTTCAACTATCGAGATAAATCGGAAATAGTTATTGCAAGAACGCCAAGTTACTTTGTAAGAATGTATTTGTACCTAATATTAATTTGTGTTATGATGTGCTGTTTAACTTTCATTAAAACTATAACTGTTTCTGAAACGAAATGTAGGTCCTAACCCCTACCTTACCTATTGTGTGTACCAACCGATCTACAAGTAGTAGGTACCAGCCGACGTACGCTCTCTATAATGACATAATTATCACTACCTATGTTCTTACATAAAAGTAAGGACTCTCCTAGATACCTATGTTAATTGGGACTTTCTCAATTTTATCAATTTAGCGACCTGGGAATTGAACCCTCACGCTTAGCAGTCCTACCTTTACCTATCTAAAATAACAAACCTCATAATATTTGTACATTTCAGAACAATCTCAATTACGCTATGTGCATTGAGCGTAAGACAGAAACTTGCAGCGTCACATACACCAACACGGGTAACATGCAGATAGTCAATTACGACACGTGTAAGTTCACATTATACACCCATATTAGAGTCATTAGAGATGGTGCAATTCAGGTATCTACCTGTAAAAATCTCGGCAAAGTGCGAGTCGGACTCGCACACCGAGGGTTTCGAATATTGGAAGGAATAATCTACGCTGTATAGTCGCAATTGATTTATTTATTACGATCGCATAGGTCAATAAGTTGATTACCTCAAAACTTAACTTAAGAAACAGTTTTGTATACTTATAAGTAGATACTTCATATAAGTATCTACTTGTATTCACATATTCATCCCCGATTGCCAGTGGAGTATCCAGGATTTTGTTTTGGGGCTTGATTCTGGTGAGGGTAGGTTTTATCAAACGAAACACTAAAAAAACACAGAATATTTTTTTTCTTAACGCATATAAGTCTCCTCGCTTAGCTTTTGGGGGGCTTGAGCCCCTTAGCCCCCCACTCCGATTGCTGCTGATAGTCTTTATCTACAATTGGTTTTGGTAGGTGCAAACGCTGTTCATAGGTACAATTTCTCGTCCCTAGTGCCATATACAATGTACCGTGTATACCTAATTGAGTTCAAATTATGTAGATTACAATAATTAGGTAACTTCAGTTAATGGTTAGCGAACCGCTGGATTAGGAACGTAAATAATTTAAACGTTTAATCCATTTGCTGATAGCTGGACAGCCAGTGATTCCGCCTGGGCAGGCTGGTGTGGAAATCCTGAACTGTCCTAGCGATTGGTTGCTGATAACTGCGACCAGGCTTTGCGGCGACCGTCTGAACGACGGGTCCGTGTTTCAGGATTTCACAGTAGATGCACCTATCACAGGTAACATACATATCTGATCCACTATTTTACGTATGCATGTTGTAATAGATTGTCTGCAGTGTCCTCATTAAAGATTGCAGAGGATGGTAGGACTTAGCACTAGATATTATTTGGGTTCACATTTAATCTGACAATCAGATCATCATAGGCATACCAATCATAACCTACTTCGAGTCAAGTCAACTTTATTCCACATAAAAAAATTATTAACCAGAGTGTTTTTTCTGCTGATTTTTCAGATAACAATGCAGGACCAATTGTAGTATGGTTTCGCTCTGATGAATCTTACGTTGGCGATGGCTTCAAGCTGATGTATCAACAGAATCCATGCAATACTTAACATATAATAATGAAACACAATAATTATAATATCAAAAATGCATTTACTATTATCTTATGAAATTATTTGTGTACTTAATACTGTTTTTATTAATCCTTATTTGTAAAAAAAAATATCAAAGCGCAAACAAAACATTTTCAAAAAATATATTTTAACAGTAGTTTTAATCATAGATGTATTATTCACTTTTTTAATCATAGACTCTATTAAAAGCTAGTTTACACTATCTTCAAAAAAAACTAAACTAAAAACATACACAAACAATTACACTCATGTACAATGTTGTTTTTCGTTTTTTTTTCTAACAAAATATTGATATAGAACTGCATCTCTGACAGACTGGTGGATTTAATTTATGGCATTACAATAGTTTATAAATTGAAAACATTAAATTATAATAATAGAATCACATTGGTTATTTAGACTATACTAGATGACCCAATTAAATATTATCTTTTGCGATAGCATTGGTAATATTCCAAAATGAAAACAATTATTATACTTACATACATACACTGGCAAAAAATAGGTTAGCAAATAATGTTTGATAACTAAGATAAAATTAACTATAATGTACTTTTAAGTAAATGCATATTTTAAATGAATGCAATATTGTATTATAAGTAGTTATACAAAAAAATGTTGGTTACATATTAAAATACATATATTATATAAAAAACAGTTGTGACATTTTGACACACTCATTTCATAAACCCTTTATTTACTTTTAACATCCATCTTCTTTTTGAGTCCATCTCTTACTATTTTATTAAAAGACAGTAGGATTCCAACCATGATGATTCTTAAAAATCCCATTGAAAACACCTGTAGAACTACTTGAAGACCACTTTCTATGGATCCACCAAATAAAGTTGTTAGTAATGTACCAGAAAGGCTGTACACGGAATATATCTTGCCCACCTGAAACAAATAATGAATATGATTAATTTATTTTTTTCATGGAAACATTACATGCAATGGCCCTAATACATAACAGTTCTCACTGATTAGGGAAAACATATTTTTTTTACATGTTACACCTATTGTGCCATAATAACCCTATTTTCTGTTGATAAAAAATAATATTAGCTTTTGGCCTTACGAGAGCATCATGAATCATTTGTTTGCCAACATCCTCTGCAGAGTGCAAGCCAGCTGTTCCCGATATAAGTTTGGTCTCTTCAGGTTTAGTGAGCTCCTCATTCTTCAGGCCAGGGGTGTCAGTGTCAGGGGGGAAAGCTACTGTCAACCTTACTCCAGTGCCCACAAGCTCCATGATTACAGATTCTGCTAGGCCACGGACAGCCCATTTGCCTGCACTATAAGCACTGTACCCGTATATACCTGGAAAGAATCAATTGTAACCCTCAGTAAATGAAAACTATATTAATGATAAGCATGCATAATTTTAGCTATTTTGCAATGATATCAGCAGTTAATTTGAGATAGAATAGGATTTTTGGGTACAATCTGAAATTAAGAAAAGTATTGGTTGGTGGGTCATCTTAGGGGCGGTACATGTGTTGTAGTCTATGTTCAATCCAGTGTTCTGTAATTTTATTGTACTTACCAACTAATGCTGCTTCTGAGCTCACAAATACAATCAGACCTTCATTTCTTTCCTTCATTCCTGACAAAACATACCGTGTGGGGTATGCTGTGCCAAAATAGTTCAGATCTATCATTTGTTTTATAGCATCAACATCCATTTTCTCAAACTGGCCACAAATGCACATACCAGCACAGTTAACTAACATGAATATAGGTCCCTGCTTCTTCTCTATTGATGAGAAGCATTGTTCTATGGCTTTATAATTAGAGGTTACATCTAAAGCAGCATACTGTATTTTTTGGTTACTTTTATCGGAGCAGTTGGCGGTTATCTCAGCAACGGCTGCAGTAAGTTTAGCTACGTCACGTCCGATAACCGTTACATGAGCTCCAAGCCTGGATGCTTCCACTGCAGCGGCTTTTCCTATACCACTTGATCCACCAGTTATGACTACATGTTTACCTCTCAAATCCTTGTAAACTATTTTTTTATCTAAAGACAGATGTATAACAATTCCTAAGGCACATAGCACTAACAGGAACAACACTATGTATAATAGCATTGTAAATGTTTGATCGAAAAACACTATAAAAACGATTAATGGGACACCAAATAGATTTATTTAATAGTTATTTGATTCCAAGAGGAGCAGGCGGCGCCGGATCCTTAAAAAATTGACATATTGACATGTGATTGCCATCCATCCAGCGTTGCCAGACTGTGTTGTCAGAATTACCGTATAATGTAACCCTAAATTAAAATAATATTAGCTTTTGGTATTTAATTTTTCAACAAATTTTCTATTAAACAATTCTGTTTAATAGAAAATTTGTTCTCTGTTTAATAGAAAATTTTCTATTAAACAATTCTGTTTAATAGAAAATTTGTAGTCGTGAATTACTTAAAAAGTTTTATTTTTTAAATGAAGAAGTCATCTTTCTCGCCTCGGCCGCTTGTTCATTCATCCGTCAAACAAAAGGGAAAAAAAGAAATAGCAAATATATATCATCAGAAGTGCGATAGAGACACATTACGGTCCAACTTATCTATACGTCAGTTTTGATTAGGCGCCAATTTCAAATTACCGTACGATTTGTCTAATTTTGGCACCGTTTTTAGAATTACCGTATGGTTTTGGTACCACGATAGATTACCGTACAAGGCTTGAAAATACCGTACAAATACGGTAATTACCGCATGTCTGGCATCGCTGCATCCATCATCCAGTATTGGCCATGGCCTGGCAATTGGTGACTTGGTGACAGTCAGTCGTCAGTCGACGACAGATTCGAGTTTTTGAGTGTTTGACACATGAACCACGTTCCGAGACAAGTATTCACAAAACCGTATTTAAAACTAACAGAATGAAGTATGTAACTTTTGAAACGAAAGAGGGCACATAATTACAGCTTGGCAAAAAAGTCTAGAAACGGAACTAATTTTTTTTATTGCTGGCAGCCGCTGTCAATTAATGTCGTTCTGTGTCGTTCGATGTAAACAAAGTTCGCGAGTTACTTATTTTTTTATTTCGACCATCAAAACGTTAATAAAACCACGTTATAATAAATAAAACCATTCGGAGTACTAGCAAGGAAACAATTTATAATGTTTATAGGCGATATCTGGTCGAACATGAGGCTTAAACTCTTCTTTCCGATCTCGACGATATTTACCAAAGTACCGCCATTATGACAGGTATGTAAGAGTTTGTTTTGATGTATTTAGTTGTATCAAGTGTTAATTTATGATCTCTAATTGGTTTTGAATTGCTTGAATACGAAATAAGTGAAATTTTGAACAATAAACATCGAGCATATAGGTTATGTTTACGTTTTGTCTTTGACACTTTGGTATAGCGCGACTAGATTATTTTGATACTTGAGTGGCTTGAGCCTTGATACTCTGCAATATGTAAATTCGATTTCTACATAACCTTATCTATGAGTGTGATCACAAGATAATATAATACTTGTTATAACTAGCATTTAAAAACCACAAAAAAAAACATGATAGGTACCGTAAACTTTTTACATTAATTATTGATAGAGGTTTAATCATTTTTTTTATCTTTATAGGAAGCACCGAACGTGCATTTCAATCTATAACCGAGTATGAGTTCAAAAGAATTCATGCCAGCATGTTGACAAAATAGAAAAGGAGTATTATGAATTTATGAAAGGGCTCGTACTCGGACATAAAACGTTTAGAAATCAATCTCCAACATGATAGCGCAGTACCTTTGAATCTGAGTGTGACTCAGATGAGTTTATGGCTAGCTCTAGCCAAGACATGGATGTGGCGGGCGTGGAATATTTAGAGGAAGATTTATTGAAATCAAATATAATAACGCTATATTCATACGCCTTTTTTTTATACCCAAAAAAAATTGTAAACACAGGAGTGCTTACATTATTAGTGCTAATAAGTAATTTGTATTCAGACGACGTGAATACTTGTTATTACATTTTATAATACTTACTGATTTTAATTAATTATAAAAATACAGCTTAGTATCAAGACGATAGCATGGTACGCTATACGGTCGCAGCGGGTTGCCACACGAACGGTAAAGTGGCGCCCCTATTAATTTCTACTCTTTTGTGCCAAGCTGTATGTCATAGTGTATCATTATTGTAAAAATCGGAACTTTCAGTGCACGAGACTGACTTACATACTACGAAATCATACTTGAAAAAAAAAATGTACAGTAAAACATAAAAATTATCATCTAAAAAACGCATAGGTCTGTTATTTTTTAAATATTATTTGAAAAAAATTATGGCAACAAAATCAAGACTTGTCTATTTCTATTCCCGTCACCAGCCTCCGTCTCTCTTCCTACTTTTTTATTCTGTGTTCCGTATTGATTTGATTGATTTTGATTCGTGTGTTTATTCGTCATTAGTGAGAATATTTATTTTTATGGTGTATCTAATGTTATAATCAACCATCAGGCATTTTTAATTGTGCATTTCTTTCACTAAACCTATAACACCCAGTAAGAGTAAGAATCAAGTTTGCATAAGTACCTGTAGCTTTATAGTTTATCATTTCTATCCGTGCAGTTGTGTTCACATTGATATTAAAATGAATTATGAGACGAATAGACTTAATACATTTACCGATTGGCCTTCATCGGCACCCGTAGATCCTATAAGGATTGCAAAAGCAGGGTTTTTCTATACGGGCGAAGGTACAGAAGTGAAGTGCTTTTGTTGTGGTAGTAAAATATCGCAGTGGAATTATGGAGACCAGGTGATGTGGAGGCATCGGCAATTGCAGCCAAACTGCCCATTTGTTGTGCATCCTGAATTCTCGGGCAATGTGCCTTTAGTTCTGGGTCCAGACTGCCCACCATCCATATACACTCGTAGACCGTCTGTGCCTCCTGACGATGTGCAGAATGACCATACATACACTGCACCTGATTACGGCCTAACAGAAGAAGATGAAACATATAAGAATGATGCTTTAAGACTTCTGTCTTTTATTAATTGGGATGTAAGAACATGATTTGTACTCAATTTTAGTAATATTTTTATAAAATGTTGGTTTTCCCGAAAATACTGAGGTGGTTTTATGCAAAGACTTAGTTCTTATGATTGAGAACTGTCCTGCATTATATTATAAGATTCATAGGAGTATCAAACTATATTGACAAGTGTCAATAGCTGAGAAAATCAAGGTCATAAAGTATAATCTATACATTACAATTTTGTTAGAAGTTGTAGTTTTCTGAATTACACCTAGGGGAATAACCAACTCGAGGATAGATAACAACTAGTTTAAGAACACAAATGTGATTTACAATTAATATTTAATTGTGCCAATATTACTCATTAGTATTAGCGGAACATAATTTTTCAATAATCAATGACATAGTAATGACTCCCTTCAGTGGTGTATCATTGTAATAAATGTATAGATAGATCACTTATTCTGATGGCATGACTGTGATATTTAAAATGTGCAAATAAAAACTATGTGAAGAAAGATTAACTTCTATTTTAAACTCTGTATCTTGTTCATTTTATGTTGAAAAGTATTAAAGTACACTATCTGCTTCCCAAGGTTTCACCTACATACTGAAGAAACTACTTCATGCCCTGGATAACAACCATCTCCAGAGTACAAATACCTCCACACCAAACTTCATCTTTACTGGTTCATCCGTTTGACTGAAATTTGAAAAAAATAAACTCAGATTCATATACCTATATAATGATAGTTAGGATTTAAGCATATGCAATAACTGAGTAATCTGTCTTTACAATATCATAACATTGTCATGAATGTATCTCCATAAACACATTGAATGAAATTTGATGTATTAAAACTTCATAGTTTGCTTGGCAATGCTTTTAAAATATGAGAATAATTATGCTGTCACCTAATGTATACTAGGTACTAGGAAATGGGATCTTTATGTTAATATATGTAGAGTATTGTTGGCTTATAAACTAGGTTTGAGAATAAATATCTATTCAATGTTAAAACCTAATTAGAAACCTAATACTTACATACATTTACCATGGAAAATATATTATGCTTTTAATTTTAGGAATAAGTCAAGATCCCATTTCATAAGACATTATCTCAAACTGTTTATACATATAGAATTTTAGATTTCTAGATTGATGTGTGAAATGTTTTTTTTTATAGGACACATCAGTTTCCCGTCAAGCACTAGTAAATGCTGGTTTCTACCACGCTGGTGAAGGTCGACTGCGTTGCGCCTGGTGCGGTGGAGAATTGGCTCCATTCAATCACTTCAGCTCAGTTTCACCACTTGAAGTGCACCGAATGTAAGTGACAAATATAAAATTCTATATTTCAACACATTTTCACATGTTGCATAATAATTTGATTAAATTAATTCTCAAAAGTATCTATTGGAAAACATCATAGTCACAAGTTTGCAATCAAAACTAAAGCAATGTACCTTACCTATGTTAATATTAAATACTAGGAATTGACCTTTTAACTGCAACAGACATCGGAATCTCGCAAGTCTTAAGTAACGGTAGAGTTCAAATAGCTTAAATTCATTCGATCTCCGAGCTTCGCCATACCAAGTTTATAAGTAATACTACGTCGCGAGAAAACTAACGCCATCATCAAATCCTAGCATATAATATGCAGGTTATTCCCACCACAGCTAGAGCAATGACGTGTTTAAGGGATACGTCATAATCATGCTCGCACTTGATTTCATTTATTTTTTCAGCAGCTATAAGTTGGCCAAACTTGTCAGGATTTACTCTCGGCTTTTAAAAACATTCGACATTTATGAATGTATGATAAAAACTTAATGGTCTACTCGTAATTAAACTAGATAAACAGTTTGTCATGCACGTGCCAGTCACAATATTTATATTTAGAAATATCTATTTATATTGAAGGTAGGCAAACATCACACATGATAATTGTGATCTTATGTCTCAGGTATTTCTCTCGGTGCCAGCACGCAGCAGGTCTGGAGGCAGCTCAACAGGCCCAGGCTGGTAACATCTCCACATCGTCGTCACCGTCGCTTTCGCCGTCCCCCCCGAACGATACCCCACGTGCGCAGACGCCGCCTGCGAATTTGAACAACCTGCCACAGTCGTATGTTATTTTGTTCACATATAATTAGGTAGCTGCTTAAAAATATGTTATTAATCATTGAAGCGCAACATCGCATAGTACGGTTGCCACTACTAGGCGATTTGATATGCAGATTCAAAGTTTACATCAAACAAACACTGAATCAGAATAAATAGTTAATCTTGACATATACGTAGTTGGTTTGTGTTATGTTGGTAGAGTACGCAGGTTATCTTATAATATACATATATAGCCTACTTAAATATTACAGTACACTAACACGCTTTTAGATACAAGTCGAGAGGTTTAATACAATGGTAATAATAGCTGCATTCATATTATACAAGGAAGTAGGTATGATTCGTTCAGTAATGTACAGTACACTTCCCCATTTAAGATTAATTAATAAATAAACCAAGGTTTTGGCTACGAATAGTAAAATAAACACAGGTTTTAACAATTGTCATTGAAACTAAACTACATGTTAGAAGGTAAACTAATCGAAGGGCAAACGTTTAGCTGTTACACGTAAATATTAATTCTGAGTTCCAACAAAAGAACAATTTACATTGAAACCTCGGTCATAAGTCGTTTCCGAATAATAGGAAAATATTTGCATTATTCGGAAGCAACCTACATTGCCACTTAGTCATTTCGCAGTCAAATAACACAATAGGTAGTTCCCGATATCACAATTAGTAGTCGGTAAGACACGGAAGCGGTCGCTAGCGTTTGCGTTAAAATAAACAAGTTTTCTAAGTGAATAATATTTTCCAATTTTAATACAAGTTAAGAAAAAATATCTTGTAGCTAGGATTTCAGATTTCAGTGACAAATAAATGGCTATAAAATTGACACTTCAAGAATTTTCGTTGTTGATGGACTGTAAACCAATTTGGACCAAAATACTGTTAAGCTCCTTACCGGTATAATACATTTCGGAGTTTCTGAAGCGACATAAATCTGATTGAAGAAAGTTAGTTGTGTCAGTCTTATCACGACATAATCAATGATTCGAATTAGGTGAGCACTTTTATCATATTATGATTTACTTTTTGCTTATCAATGTATTGATTGATATAGGTACTTTAGAAAACAAGTGAATAGAACTCACTGTTCGCGTTAGAAGTTGTAGAATTTGATCTGCAGAAATTTCAGAATATTCGCCGAAGGAAAAAATCTTCGTATGACAGGGTAATTATTATTTATCTTAGTCTATTTTGATTTATTTATATATAAATAAAAAAAACTAAACAGTCGGCAATTTGGTGACATCACAAATATTATATGCATATTATTATGTTTACCTAATAAGTTGATCAAGGCGGTTCTGTTTTTAGTTGCATTAGTACATAAGCCTTAAGCCTATTTTATATAATTATAGTTTAAGTTCAGTCGTAGTCGTACAATATACTTTTAACACTTTCATTAAACTGACAAATGATCGCGCGAACTACTTACAAGATATTCATTGTTGTCGCGGTCAAAGACCTCTCTGCTTCGGAGAGTGCACAGCCGCACAGGTACTTACGGGTTAGTTGCTCTTTAGCTGTACGGTTTTTATGTTAATTGAGTACAATTGAAACATAGAACAGTTACTACTCAGACCTAATCTTAAAAATATACATAGCTTCTTACCACACAATGTCAGTTCAGCAGATTATAAATTAAAATTGCCTTAACTCTAGTCCTGATCGAACGTTGATTCCAAAGATAAAGCTAAATTACCTTTATGCCTATATTTCCGCGTTCACCTATGGGTGTCACATACGCGTATTGCGTCATAAACATACGATACGTAATAATATTGTTACCTACGTTAATAAGATTGCAGTACTTCCCCCGATGAACTACCTTTACAAATACCTCTATCACAAGTAATCACAACATTAAGGGCTTAAACGATAGTATCAAAAGGTTTTTGTTTAACTTATTTCACCTTCTTCTATTCGAATTCGAATGATCGTCGTACTTTACGTTTTCCGGAGGTAACATGACAAAGTAGACGTATTTCGTAAAACAAAAATAAAACAGTTTGCTTTTCAAGCACTAATGTGACTTTTACAAAGTTATACATATGTACTTGTCTTGTATACTTATTTCTTGTACATCATTGTAAGTGTATATTGCTCATTACTGACTGAAATGAAGGCAAACACCTTTACTTAAAAGTCTGAAATCGCCAATCTTGTGCCTTTTCTATGTGGGAAGAAGGCTTTTCCCAGCTGTAGGATAATAAACCGAGCGATGATGAAAACAGTCAGTGCTGTTATCCATTTTAACAGAAACAGAATACGTTTTACGAATTTGTAACATCATATTTTTTGTGGCAATCGAGTGCTAGGTTAGGTTAGATAGGCTGGTTTCCGCAACTCCATGGCAAAGCGCGTATTTTGCGTGAAAGGGTGATTAGATTATTTTATTTGATCCACGCCAACTCCTCGAGAAAAGCCAGCAGATGTTTAATTCTGCTGAATATCTCTTGGATTGTACCTGGGTTACCAAAGTACTAAGCGCTGTACGTGGCGGTTCCAGGGCATTCTAGTAGGACATGTGCCGAGTCACACTCTGCATAAAGCGCTGTCTGAAACTCCTATAGCAAAGAGGTGTTTGTTGAATGAGCCATGTCCAGTTAGGGTTGCCGTAAACTTACGTAAATTCTGCTTCGATAGGCTCATCAGTTGTCTGGTGAGGCGGTCGTTGATGGTTGGGTTAGTGTGAAGTAGTACCTATGTGGTGGGCCAGGTCGGGCGCCGCTCACAACGAGCGCGTGCTGAGCCAGGGCGGCACGTGGCGTGCGCTGGGCGTGGTGGGCGGCGGCGCGCGGCACCCGCAGTACGCGTCGCTGGCCGCGCGCCTCGCCAGCTTCGAGCGCTGGCCCGCCGACCGACACCAGGCGCCGCGCGCCCTCGCCGAGGCTGGCTTCTTCCACACCGGCACTGATGACCAGGTACCCGTTCGGACAAGGCACTAAAGTTCGCACCCGAAGTGCGATCTAAAAAGAACACATCAAAATAAAGTGATAGTTAATTCTATAATTTTTTTGCTAATAGAGTAATTTGCCTTTTTTGCTGGATTACGTCACTCAGACTTAGGTGTTCAGATTATACCGGATCAAGTCCTCATCAATTGAGGTCAGATAACGCCAAAATGTTGGGAAAAAGAGCGAGCATCAAAAATTGTAAGGTCACAGAAAATAAAAGTTAAATGTGAACAGTTTCATATAATTTGTACACCTTCAGTTTACCCAGCTCGGCAAGGCCGCCGGTCCGTGTGTCTTAGTGGAAACCCGTCTTATGTTATTGTACCTATGTTTACTCGTATTTTTGATAAGTGTTACCTGTCATGTTAACACTATACTATTATGGATGTTGGCTAAGTAAGGCAAAAGACACCAAGAGATAAAAAGAAGTATAGATTTATTAGACATTCCAGGCTCTGGCTCCTTCTGGAGTTAAAGACAAACGAGATTTTATTTGATAAATACTTCTACATTGCAACAAAAATCATATTAAAAATATTTTTGCATTCTATTTAATAAAGTACGGGCGGGCGATGGTGGGTCAAGTTTTTTTTTTTTTTTTTTTTTTTTTTTTTTTTGTGTATGGCATCTCGCAGGTCAACCTAGAAGGTTGTCGACTGCTTAACCGGGCTTGCCTGTGAAGTGCCTTAAATAAATTTAGGGCCTCCAGCCAGGGCTTAACTTACAAAACTAAGCGACTACACGCTAAGGGCACCCCCTAGTGGGGTACGGGCCTCGGCTTAGGGCGTCGCTGGGGGAGGACAGCAAGGGACAGGCTGGATCAGAATAAATTTTGATTATTATAATCGGGAATTTTAAAGCTATTAGCTCAGCTCGCGGGCTGGCTCGTCGAGCTAGGGTCGGGAGGGCATGGACAAGGTCGTCGCGATGGACCTCGGCGGCGAGGTCGATACGAACGCGGTCTGTGTTTGTGTAGAGTGCTAGTGGACCTACTGCTCTCTTGGTAGAGGGTTATAGCGTCATCGGGTATGGTGAGAGTATGCCTCGGGCGGCGAATTTTACTGATCTGGGAGGGTGCGTATCCGGCGGCCGAGACGACCAGAGGGTTTGGATGCTTTTCGGCAGCATCAAAGTAATGCTTGGCGGCACGTTTCATGAACTGCTGGATGGTGGGCAGTTTGAGATCGAGATGGAGATTTTCGTTTCGTACGTAGAAAGGGGCCCCTGTGATTTTTCGTAAGAAACGGTTTTGGAGGGTCTGCATTCTATGGAGACGGTATGGCTTTGAGTGTGCGAACACAACGGAAGCATATGTCATAATGGGGCGGATGCACGTGGTGTAGATGCGCAATTTGCACTTGAGTGACAATTTGCTACGTGCATTTAACATACAGTGGAGGCGACTGAGAGCGAAGGCCGCTCGAGAGCGGGCAGACTTTATGTGCTCTCCGAAGTTGAGGTGACGATCAAGTATCACACCTAGGTATTTGGCTTGCTCTTTCCAAGGAATCGGCTTGTCAAACATGGTGATGGGACTGGGTAGGGGTGGATTTCGGCGCGGTCTCGAGAAGAGAACTGCCTGACTCTTGTCGGGATTTACCTCGATTCTCCATTTCTTAAACCACTTGCCTAGGGCGTTGGCGGCGATTTGGAGATTACGAGCTATGGCCACTGGGCTGGTGCCAGTGTAGTATATGGCCGTGTCGTCGGCAAATAGTGCTAATTGAGCCTTTTTGCTCTTTGGGATATCGCTAGTGAATAGCGTGAAGATGAGGGGGGATAGGACAGAGCCTTGAGGGACTCCTGCTTGTATGGGGTGGGGCGAGGATAGTGCTCCTTCGATGCGGTAGCGAAATGAGCGGTTCGACAAGAAGTCTCGAACGATGAGCACGAGACGGTCTGGCACGCCGAGTTGATATAGCTTGTATATTAAGCCATTGTGCCAGACTTTGTCGAAAGCTTTCGCTATGTCGAAGAATAGTATTCCCGTCATCATGTCCCGTCGTCGTTGGAAGCCAACACTTATATGTTCCACGATGCGGTGGACTTGTTGGATACAGGAATGTTGGGTTCGAAAACCGAATTGTTCATCGGGAATGAGACTCTTTGCTTCAGCGTAGTCTTTGAGACGCTTATAAATAAGCCTCTCGTAGATTTTACCGAATACATTGAGGAGACTGATGGGTCGGTAACTCGAGGGTTGCGACTTCGGTTTACCGGGTTTAGGGATACCGATAACGGTTGCCTCTTTCCATTCTTGTGGAAATAGGTTATGGCTCATGGCGCAATTGAAGATTGCGGTCATGAGCATTATGAGGGAGGCGGGCAGGATTTTAAAAACCCTATTTGTGATGCCGTCTGGGCCTGGGGCTTTACGGGGTTTGAGATTTCTGATGATTTCGAGTACTTCGTCCGAGGTGATGGGAGGAAGGGGATCATCAGGATCTTCAACGGGCGGTAAGGAGGACCTACGTTCGACTTCGGCGTCAACCTTGGAGAGATGAGCTTGGTCTGCTGGTTGGGAGCTTGGTGAGCATTGGGCCTCTAAACTGTCGGCTAGGCATTCAGCTTTATCCTCGTCGTCGAAGGCGACAGATTTATCAGGGCGGGTGAGAGGGGGTGTGAGAGCTACTTCATCGGATTTTAGTTTCCTCTGCAGCTGCCAGAAGGCCAGGTGGGTGGGCTCGAGTTCACTCAGCGTCTTGTCCCAGCGAGAGTTACGCATCTCCTCTATACGTTTCTTTACAGCACGCTGTAATCTACGCATATGAGATTTGTTCGCATCGCAGGGAAAAGCGCTGTAGGCACGTACAGCTGCGTTCTTTTCGGTCACTAGGGCACGCACATCGTCCGGTAGTTTCCAGCGGTGGGCTCCCATCGCTGTAACTCTGCGTGAACATTTGTCCACGGAGGAGTGTACGTGCTCAGTGAACGAACCGATCGCGTCCGTCATGTCAGCGACTGAGACTATTTGGTCGGGGACGGAGTTTAGTCGAGGAGATGGGGAGTTTAGGCTTTCACTAAGTCTCCTCCAGTCTGTTACCACTCGGGTAGGAGTGGGTTGGTCTGGGTCAAGTGGTCCTGAGCGGGAAGCTAGTTCCATAATGACCGGACGATGGTGGGTCAAGCTAATGAGAATACCGTACTGGTGAAACCGTAGAGAACAGCAAGTATGAAATAAACATAAATAATTTCAAGTGAAGGGTGCTAGTCGTGGTGGCCTAGTGGTTAAGGCACAGTGCGGGTTCGAATCCTGGCAAGTACCAATGTGACTTTTCTAAAGTCATAATGTACTTTCTAAGTATAATCTTAGATACCACTGACTAACGGTGAACGAAAACATCGTGAGGAAACCTGGACTTGAAAAGTCTGAAATCGCCAATCCGCTTTGAGCAAGCGTGGTGATCAATGCTCATGCCTTGTCTGTATGAGAAGAGGCCTGTGCCCAGCAGTGGGACAATAGGCTGATGATGATGAAAGGTGCTAATATAATCTTGAAATCTAGATTAATGAGTTCTAAATTCTTAGGTCCGTTGCTTTTACTGCGACGGCGGGCTAGGCAAGTGGGAGGCGGGCGACACGCCGTGGTCGGAGCACGCGCACTGGTTCCCTCACTGCGGCTACGTGCTGCTCGTCAAGGGGCAGGAGTACGTCGACACGTGCCGCAACCGCGTCTCCGTACAACGGACCGTCAGCGTAAGTGTTGATGGAAACTATTTATTTATTTTATTATAATTTATGTACACATAACAACACGAAAGGACAGCTAATTAATGAATATAGATGTACATAGGTACTTCTTACTTAATATATGTATCTTTTCATTCATTCTTCTCATCTCATTTGAGTAATATTTTTGTGCTGTCTTAAGCGTGACAGTATTTATGGGATAATTATTAGGATTTCCCTTCCCGGTGTAGAAGATTGCTTTGGGATTTAATTCAGTTGTTACACTACAATCAGAGATATCACCAAATTCTTCATTGTTTTCAGTTCTCTGAAGGTGGTCGTAATGCGAGAAGAAGAAATGGTGATAACTTTCCTATCACAGAAAGTCAGGTACGTAAATTACAGTTTATAAGACTCTCATGATTTGGTAGCTAGCTCTTGATCACCATTGATGGCTTATTCTATTGTGACGATAATATCCTCATCGTAACTTAAACTACGCGGTTTTTCTCTGGCCACCTAGATTGTCTACAAATAGACGAAATTTTCTTACACATTCAAGGCTATAGTACAGGTTTTAACCTGGCCTAGACTTTCTTTGATATTTCTTTTCAACGGAAAGACCCTCAAGTTAAAAAAGCAGTCAGTTATAGTGTATACTGATCATTTATTATCATTTTTTCTTCACATATTTGACATTATATTTTACCATTATATGATTGCTTACGCTTCAACATATCTGATGACAAGGACTTACACCGGTTCCTCATCAGCACCGGCTTACGTAGTAGCTACGAACCTCCCTCATCATGCATAAATACCTGAAATAAACATGTATGTTATATATTTTCAGGTAGAGGAATGCATGGAAAGTACGATGGCAGCCGCGGCATTAGGCGCCGGGTTAGACGCAGCTCGCGTACGACGAGCGATAGCGAATAGGTTACGATCCGTTGGTATGTCTGTTTTTTTAAGTAAAAAAAAAATAGTGCATAATAACAGCAGTATATTTACATCGAAACCTAGATCCTTAAAGGTTTAAAAGAAGTAAATAAACTCTATTAACGTAGCAAAAAACACAGTTTCGTTTAAATACATTGGATATCTGTTTATTTTAAAGAATAAAGATATGTCTTATTTTAATTATCCTTAAAATAAGTCGCTCTCCATATTACCTTCGCTTGTACTGATCACATTTGACCTTCTTCCATATAGGTTATTAAATGTATACATTTTTAGGCTAATTCAGTACTGTGCCGGTGACCATGGATTCTAAGGCCGGTATTAGAACGATTCGATATTTTGAACGTTCGACTATTTGGGCATTCGATTTATCGTTTTCGATCATTTGGTATTCGATGTTTTGGCATTAGATTTGGTGTAGTACACCCTTCAATTCTATCTTCAATGATAGACCTTGCCTTGAGACTATCGACTTTTGGAGTATGGTTGAGAGTAATGTACAGTTTATTAAAACTTTGCTGTTTAAAATTGTTTCCAGGAACTCCATTCACATCGTCAGAGGCGCTGATCGACGCAGTGCTAGATGACCAGTTAAACGAGGAGCCGTGGTCTATGACGCCTCAAAGTCGACTGGCCCGGGACATACTATCAGAAACCTTCAGAGAATTTGCTCCTAGAGCTGGGTAACTATTACAACATATTTTTTTTACCCAAACTGTATCGCTGCGCTTAACGAACCCGTCTGCGATCGATATTCGGCGCACCTAGATAAACAGTAGTCTATAACTGTCTGCAGGGTCCAATCTATCTTCTAGTACCTTTTTTTTTCATTCAGCCTTTTTGCCGTGAATGCGTAGCAAACAAACAAACTAGCATACGCATTTACAATATTACTTAGAATAGGCAGGATTATCAGGCCCTGTTCTTGTGTAATTACAGGGACTTGCCTGACCGTTCATGAAAGAATCGTAACTAATATTATGACTGCGACAGTGAGTTTGTTTGTGACACTGTTACGGTAAAACGACTGAACCGATTTGGATGAAATTTGGTTTGGAGATGGATTGTACTTTGGAGACGGTTATAGACTACTTTTTATCCGGGTGCGTTTAGTAGTTTGCTTGGGACGCGGGTAAAACTGCGGTGAAACAGCTATATTATCTATTTTCCTGTATTACCATTTCAGAATCCCTCCACAACAAGTCGCGCTACTAACGCGACCATATGGAAGTGATCAAGGCAGCATGACACCCGACGATGATGAAGAAAATGATGACGAAGATGGCGATGGTGATGATGAGGACGAACGTGATGACGCTTACACTATAGACGTACAAGCCCGTAGACAATCGCCCACCAGAGAGACTGATACCAGTACCACAGCTAGTAAAGTACAAGCTGAAGTTAAGAGCGAAACTGATAAACAGGAGACTCCAGAGCCGGAGGGGAAGAAGTTATCGTTAGAGGAAGAAAACAGACAGTTGAAAGAAGCTAGGTTATGTAAAGTGTGCATGGACTGTGAGGTTAGTGATTTGTTTTGTTATTTTATTGTTCTAACTAGGTCCTACTTGTTTCACCCGCTTCCCGAGGGAACTACCTATCGCATTCGCATAAAATGTAAGCTATAACCATCTTCAAGGTCTCCTCCATCTGCATACGAAATTTCATCCAAATCGGTTCAGTTGTTTTACCGTGAAAGCATACAAACTAACTCACTTTCGCATTTATAATACACACACCGGCACAATTAGCGGAACAGAAAAAAAAAGCTGGTTATAAAATAATAATGTGTATATCTTGATAAAAATAATAATTAGGCATATCGTAACAAACCAATTGACATTTTTATCATCGACTTTTCAATTTTATTACAAATAATCAAAATTCAAACAAAGCGCATATTTTGTGATATCACAAACATTGTTGAAAATGAAAGAATAGTGAGATTTTACATTGAATAACGAGTGTTTCCCCCGCGTGCTCTGACCAAAATTTCCATCCGTCTATGCATGCTGAGAATTATGTTATCAATTGTATTATTATTTTTTTTAATTGTATTCTTATTTGGGACAAGCTCGCCACTCTTCGAGTAATGTTTTTTGTAGTTCTCCCAGATTATTGGGGGCGGCATTCTGGATTTAAGCTTCTCTTCAACAAGTCCCATACACGCTCTATAGGATTAATATCCGGGGATCTTGCTGGCCACTGCATTACTGTTATACCGACATGGTTTAGATATGCTCGGACTGAGCGAGCTGTGAGCCCGAGCATTATCCTGCATCAGAATAAAGCCGTCATCATTAGATGCGGCAAATGTGACGTGTTCTTCTAAGATAACCCTGATATACCGATCAGCAGTTATATTCCCTCTATCGACCACCACTTACTCCGTACGAGCTCCCAAACATATCCCTCCCCACACCATAACTGAACCACCAATATGCCACCGTTTTTTAAAAATTAGACTGAATGTAACATTCTCATACGTGTCTCCATATTCGCTGTCTTCCATCGATCTGGTTTAAAAGCACCCTACTACACTCATCAGTGAAAAGTACTAGTCCCCATTGGTGGATGATTTTTTTATTCCGTTCCGCTACTTGTGCCGGTGTGTGTATTATAGTTAGGATACCTATATTATAATGCGAAGGTAACAGTAAAAGTGGAGATATAAATATCTCTAACTTCTCATCGACGAGACGAAATTCATCACTGGCTGCCGAAACGAGATTTTTCAAAATGGCTCACGGCATAGGTACGCCAATAATGTTCAATGCACTTCATGTTGTCGAGCCAGACAGGAAATGAATACGTAGTTGGGAAGTAGTGTGACTCATTGCAGTAGGTGAGTCATCTACAGCTAATGTTGGCACACGCTTAGCAATGAATAAGTCGTTATAATGCAATAAATCAATCAAAGGGCTTTACTTAAGGATTTCTACGCCTATTCTAGACAATATGTTAACATCGCGCCTATATCCTCAGAAGCACCTCCTCCTGTGAATGCTGGGTTAGAACCCAGCAACATCATCAGCGCTTTTGGTCTGTTAAATTTAAGTGTCTTCAAACGGACACATATTCTAATTTCGGAATGCAAACTATAAAATTGCATAAGTGTCCCAACTTTATGTTCTTATAACAGATCATCTTAAAGTTCTCTTACGAAACTTTAAAAGATCCATGATCGTGGATGGGATGGATTATTTTGCTCGATCTGTTTTAGGAAGATCGTTTTACTCAGGTGTACGTAAGTCGACGTCGTCACAATAAAGTACCATTATTTGAAGTGGCTTGAAGGCAATTTTATTGTGGTACCACTTTTTTTTCGGATGGGAAATCTGCAAATGTCCGCTGTGGGAGGGGCGGGGAGTGTCAGACTCTTACTGACTAAAAACCCATCCATGTTCCTTCCTCAGTCCTTTGTATTTAGGGGGCGCGGTATCTCTTTCGAATGTCCCGCAGCCCTGGCAGGCTATGGCCTCTTTAAGGCGGGTTTTAGTGTCACGCGGGCCGTCAGTACGGATCGCTCCGCACAGGCCAAGCTTAAGGAGCGTTTTAGAGTAATGCGGAAGGGTCCGTACGGACGACCGTCCACGCGGACACAGATCGGTCTGTGCGGAGCGGTTCGTACTGAGGGTCCGTGTGACACTAAAACCCGCCTGAGGTGCGCGTGGAACACGAACGCGCCGTCGACGCGGGTCTGGTCCTTGCCGGACGGCGAGCCACCCATAGCTCACCGCCCGCGCCTACGGTGGCCGGGATACATATCGCGACCTCCGACGCCCGTGGCGTCTCCCGCGGTGGCTGGGGCGTGAGGTCTGTCGCTTCCTCACGCGTCCCGCCGCCTCCTTCTCCAACATTACTGCTTCGTAGAAGGAGCGACGGCTTCCCATTGCGTCTCGCTCCGGACCATGGCCTGAACCAGGGCCGGACGCGAGACGGCGCCGCCGCCGATCGCCCCTTTGAGGACACGGTGGTGCTCCGCCCAGTTGTGGTGCCACTTGAGTTGTTGACTAAAATTTTAGACATATATGCTTGTTCTATATTGTCTTTTCTGAAGTTGCGAATCTGGTGTATTTTGGTGGCTTATGTGACGTGTGTTTATACTTAGGTGAGCGTGGTGTTCCTGCCGTGCGGGCACCTGGTGTCGTGCGCGCGGTGCGGGGCCGCGCTGGGCGCCTGTCCGCTGTGCCGCGCCAGCGTGCGAGCGCTCGTGCGCGCCTACCTCGCCTGACCCGCTACACCGCGCTACCAGCAGGTAACTCATGTCTCACTGAGCTGCAGAGCCACGAGCCTGCACCTGGTGTCGTGCGGCGCTGTGCCGCGCCAGCGTGCGAGCGCTCGTGCGCGCCTACCTCGCCTGACCCGCTACACCGCGCTACCAGCAGGTAACTCATGTCTCACTGAGCTGCAGAGCCACGAGCCTGCACCTGGTGTCGTGCGGCGCTGTGCCGCGCCAGCGTGCGAGCGCTCGTGCGCGCCTACCTCGCCTGACCCGCTACACCGCGCTACCAGCAGGTAACTCATGTCTCACTGAGCTGCAGAGCCACGAGCCTGCACCTGGTGTCGTGCGGCGCTGTGCCGCGCCAGCGTGCGAGCGCTCGTGCGCGCCTACCTCGCCTGACCCGCTACACCGCGCTACCAGCAGGTAACTCATGTCTCACTGAGCTGCAGAGCCACGAGCCTGCACCTGGTGTCGTGCGGCGCTGTGCCGCGCCAGCGTGCGAGCGCTCGTGCGCGCCTACCTCGCCTGACCCGCTACACCGCGCTACCAGCAGGTAACTCATGTCTCACTGAGCTGCAGAGCCACGAGCCTGCACCTGGTGTCGTGCGGCGCTGTGCCGCGCCAGCGTGCGAGCGCTCGTGCGCGCCTACCTCGCCTGACCCGCTACACCGCGCTACCAGCAGGTAACTCATGTCTCACTGAGCTGCAGAGCCACGAGCCTGCACCTGGTGTCGTGCGGCGCTGTGCCGCGCCAGCGTGCGAGCGCTCGTGCGTGCCTACCTCGCCTGACCCGCTACACCGCGCTACCAGCAGGTAACTCATGTCTCACTGAGCTGCAGAGCCACGAGCCTGCACCTGGTGTCGTGCGGCGCTGTGCCGCGCCAGCGTGCGAGCGCTCGTGCGCGCCTACCTCGCCTGACCCGCTACACCGCGCTACCAGCAGGTAACTCATGTCTCACTGAGCTGCAGAGCCACGAGCCTGCACCTGGTGTCGTGCGGCGCTGTGCCGCGCCAGCGTGCGAGCGCTCGTGCGTGCCTACCTCGCCTGACCCGCTACACCGCGCTACCAGCAGGTAACTCATGTCTCACTGAGCTGCAGAGCCACGAGCCTGCACCTGGTGTCGTGCGGCGCTGTGCCGCGCCAGCGTGCGAGCGCTCGTGCGTGCCTACCTCGCCTGACCCGCTACACCGCGCTACCAGCAGGTAACTCATGTCTCACTGAGCTGCAGAGCCACGAGCCTGCACCTGGTGTCGTGCGGCGCTGTGCCGCGCCAGCGTGCGAGCGCTCGTGCGTGCCTACCTCGCCTGACCCGCTACACCGCGCTACCAGCAGGTAACTCATGTCTCACTGAGCTGCAGAGCCACGAGCCTGCACCTGGTGTCGTGCGGCTGGGAGCCCATACAAAAAAATATTTTATTATCCAAGTATTCGACTTTCGTAAAGCTTGCCGCCTTATTATTCGGCTTACGAAAATGGATCAAGTCGTCATAAGTATTTCTTCATTCGAACATATCGCACTGAAACTGCTTTTTTACACACATGCACAACTGCCCAACTATTATAATGGCTGGCAGGACAAAACAGGGAACTATGTTTTAACGATTTTCGACTGTAATGATGATTTAAATCAGACTTAAAACTTTTACTGTCATGAAATAACATTTAAGCAGGCAAAGTCATATCAATACGGACCAATATATTATTAGATTTTTATAAAAAAAATACAAAAATAAATTAAAGTTTTCTTTTCAGATCAAACGTCGTGCTATCGAAAACAAGGTACTACATACATGTACTCTATCGACCATTATTACATTTTAATACATTAAATGTGGGTGATTAGCTCATTAGTGATATCGAATAAGTTTGATAAGCATGCTGTAAATATCCGTAACTTATAATATTGGGCCTACATTAGATGTATCCACTAAAAAGAATAAAAATAAAAAAATAACACGAAATGGAAAAAATGAGAAAAAAATACATGCATACTTTGAATAATACAATAGAAAAAAAGAAAATAACATAGTTAAGATACTTAAGTTGCATGTTATACCTACATTTGATAGCATTTTTTTAGATAATTCATAGTCAAATATTTGCAAAGAAATAATCCGAATTTTGAAAGCTATTACGATTTTTTGTATCTTTCAACTTACCATAAATAACATACAAGCTAATCGTACAATTAGCCTATTACAGTAACACTTTCAACTTAGACGAAAGGTAAAAAAAATATAAAGTTCATTATAAACTTATTTTTTTTAAATGTCCAAAGAATAATGTTTATTGAATGTCAGGAAATAAATATTTAATTGTTATATATCATCGATGTTTACAAAACAATTTATTATCAAAATCGTAGTGTAACTACTTTTACTTTTGTTAATTGTTATTACTAATGCTACTGAAAATGCATAAAAATCTTAAATATCGGTATACTATTTATTTCAATAACATTATGGAAATAAGTACTGTAATTGCAGTCAAGGATAAATTAAGATTTTATCCTAACAATAATTCCAGAACGCAGCTGCTATTCAGCCCCAATCAATATTCAAAATCAGTTTAGGAATATTAAGTTATAGCTTAAATTATGAATTTGTATATAACATTTTTTTGTGAGGCCAAAAGGCCACAACGGTTTATAATATATCTATGCCCCAATTTCTCTGTGATTATATTTTATATCTATACATACATACCTAGAAAAAGGAACGAATTTGCATTTGTTCAAATAAAATACCAATACAAATGAATTGTTTTGACGTATCCTTAATATTAAAATAAATGTAAAAGTAACTGTCCGTCTGTGACGCTTTCACTGGAAACGGTTGAACCGATTATTTAATATAAATATAAATATCCGGGTGCGTGTAATACTTCCCTCGGAATGCAGGTGGAACCGGAAACAACTAGGATATAAATTGTAAAAATCATTGCTAGTGATGTTAAATGAAACAATAAAAGAAAATGAAGTGTTAACAATTTTCTCAAATTTTAGACAAAAAAATAATTAAAAATAAACTGAACAATGTTATTTAAAAAGAACAAAATTTTCATTATTTTTTGGCTTAAAAACATTTTGTGTGTAATTCCAAGGTTTTTTCACTTCGAGGCAAGCATGTAAACACGTACACTACGTTGCGTTGAGGTCTCTTTTTGCCCGACTTCTGCCAAAAAGGTGGTTAATGTGTTTATTGATAAGCATCAGCATCACTCATTTCCTTAGTACTTTATTGAGAACAGTAACGACTTACCGCAATCCCTAATCGTGGGCGGATATTTATTATAGGAAAGTTGCGCCGAATCCTTAAGGTTCTCCAAAACCTCATGGACATCAGTGTTTTCTATAGTAAGAATATAATATTATGTAATTTGCGTATAGTTATATTTAATTTATTCTTGATGTGTATAGTTTTATTGTAGGCTGTGGTAAAAAAAGAGAAGGCTGAAGTAATAATTGTCATACTATAATTTACGTTTTGCCTTCTCGACGTAAATATTATGTCGTATGGAAGTTTCTAGTGATATATGATGATCTGATATTACAACAACAATGACTTGCTTTATACCAACTGAGAAAGAGGGTTTTTTCGAGAAGAAATGACTGTTTATGTTCCTGATGTCGTTCCTTTTATTTTTTTAATATTAGCATCTTGTAGTATATTGAAGGAACTTTGGAAATAGTATTAGTAATATTGTTATCAGTCCAAAAATACTCTTTAAAATATGGGCAACTTTGCCAGTTTTTTTAAACCCTCTTTTGGCCTTAATTAAAGTGCAATTTGACCGTACTACATGTAAGTAAGTGTACTTGGTGTGAAGCAAGCCACTAAAATGGTGCCTATTGAACGCGGGATCTGTCTTGTTAAGGTGATATCAATCTAGCATAATTATGCCAAGTAAAAACTCGACGCAAATGCGTATTTAGTTTGATATCACCCTAACGATAAAAGTAAGAACTATAGCCTTGGTATACACTGCCTGTCTTGAGAATAACGTGTAAGCGCCATTCATGATATATACTATTGTACGGCTAATAATTAATATTGTTATGTTAGGTACGTAGGATAGTTTGTAAAGCAGTGTCATTTTTTAATATCATGGTACTCAAATACACTGGTTTGAAACCTCACCAATGAAATACTTTGCGTTTTTTTTTTGCTCTATGATCAGATATTGGCGTACAATGACTTCAAGCTGCGACGTTACGAAACTGCTATTATCGCGGTAGCAATATACTAAGGTGTTGTTGCAAGAAGTAGGTACCTAAATTAATATCCGAACCTAATTATGAACCCTTGTGATATGCCTTTAAATTAAGCAAATGCTGATCTTGTATCTCTACGGGACAGCGCTGTAAGCATGAAGCGTGTTCAAATATTCGCCTAATGTTATAAACCAACATTCTCAAGCTGCACGCAGCAGATGCTCGCACAATTAGAGCGGATACGCTACAGGCCGGTTAAGTCTTTGTTTTGTTAGATCAAAGGCGAGTTTTTTTGGAGTAAAGGTGAAGTGCGTGTTAAGAAGTTCGCTATGCATGATCCGGCGCCGCGGCAGGCGTCTGGCCGGGAATAGCGCGCCCGCCGCGCACACAAATAGCGCAGACGACGCCAACCGACGACACGACGCATTTGGAACAATATTAATATGCGAAAGTCGCGCACCTTCACACCACACGCTGGACTCTGATTCACGGGAGAGCTATGCCAGATCCCGAAGGCGAAGTGGCCTTTTCTTATCTATGTTGTTTAGGTAGGTATGACTATTACTACAAAAAGTGAGATAGTGCAATCATTATAAAAAAAACCGTCATGGGTATTTGCAGATTTGCTATTTTTGGCAACATAATATTTTTTCGATTAGAGCTTGGTTTTCGGTTCGATCACCGACATTTTAAAGTTATCCAGATCCCAGCGCGGGAGAGAGATGGGGCTATACAGTTCGAAATGCGCAGTCTCTTTTCCGGTCTGGAATCTGGATGGTGTTAATGTGTAATACGGAACATGACTACATAACGCAACGACTTTACAGTTCCACATTTATTTTTCGACAGTCCCACATTTCTTATTGCAATTCGTGTAAATTCAACCCACGGCCCCGCCGCGTGAAAATAGCATGGCTAATCAGGGCGCTTATATTATAAAGATAATGGTTGGGACTCGCACTTAATGAATGATTGGTTTTTACCATTATAATCGGATTATCTTTTCACTATTATATCACACAAAATGACTGTAATCAATGACTAACGATTTATTTTAAGGCCTTTCGCGATAACTAACCGCGTCATTTATTATTGTTTATGAATCTACTAGAATATTAACCGGGACTTGGATTATGTGGTGGCCGGGATGAGCTGAAAAAAATAGATACCAAGAAATGGTCCACATTAGCCTTAAACTATGTTTTTGTTCTGAGAATATCTTCATATTTTTTTCAAAACTTGAGTATAACCGAAATAGTTCCTTTACAGTTATCTCAGGGCTTGCGCAAACTAGCAAACGATAAAGTACAAGTACTGAAAACGTTTTCAACTATCTACCGATAAAAAAAACCTACTTACGTAACACAATTTTTAATAAGTTTCTTAGAAAACTTACCATAAAATAATATATTGAATACCAAAACGGTTGAGCAACTAGACTTGCATAGCAATCGGTGCCTACGTAGTTGAGTCAACATTTCGCAGAAGCACCGTATGTGAACGACTCCTTTTGAGCTTTGACCAGGAAAACGTTATCGTCGTATGGCCCCGTTATATTGTAAGCATTTATTAGGTTTAAAAATACACTGCATTTCTCTTTGAAGTATTAAATCTTTTAAAAAATATTCTTTTAATTCGCGCCGATGAAGTCTAGTTCATATTTAAACCTCTAATTAAATCTTTTCTTAGTTTTTACGGACATTATTTTGCGAAATAATTTTTGTTTTTATTTCAACACAGATGTCGCTGTACTACGTGATTATTTCATCTGCAAAGATATTTAACCTATAGGTAATATAAGTAGTGATGTTTGCGAGTGAGTCAGCGTGAAGGTAGAATTAATTAACGATAGTTGCCGGTGCATAGACGCAACGTCCTTGCAAGGCTGCTGCGCTGGCGATCACGTGCCGTGCGCCTGCGCACCGAGCCGCTGCGCCGTCCCGCCCTCTCGCGCGTATAACCTGAATTAGTACTTTAACAAGGCCATTTTTGGACCCTTGTTTCGATAAATGTGGTCCTGTTTTCCTGTATACTTAAACTCGAATCTTGTATTTATTGATTATATTATATCATGGATCTTTTCTAATGAACTCTTTATATTTGTGCCTTCACGATTTGCTCGTATGCTGCACATAGTTGCAGCGGTTAGCTGTGACGCTATTTTCCTGTTTTTGACTTTAAATATTAATCACTCATTTATGACCTGATTGTTTTCTAAATAAATTATTTATTCTTTTTGTCTTTATTAATAATTAACCAGTGTCAACTGTTTGTTGCATTAATATTTTCTATGACAAAGTCAGCTAAACCTTACCTATGTGTTCATTTAAAATCGAGATCTTCAGTATTTTGGTTACAGACAGTCGCCGGGCAAGGTTTCCGTTCGTTCACTTGGTCTTGGCTTACAATTATAGAGGTGATGTGGGCGCGTAGCGAATCGCCGGCGCCGGCGCAACCATAACCGTCTTTGAATTAAGAAAGGAAACTAATACACTCGGTTTATGAGTATGACTTGTAGGGGAGAGTATGAATTAGCGTGACATAGCCACAATTCGCAATCATAACGGGCCTTTCAAGTTATATGAAAATCCTAGTTCTGCACATTTTTGCAGAATGATAGTGGTCGTTATGTTGGTTTTCGCGTATGTAGGCAGATACGACTTGTAAGGATAAATGTCATATCTGCATAAACCCCACCTACACAACTAGAAACGGTAACGCCCACACATGATATTGGAAAATCTATAGGTAAAACTAACGATTAAAGTAGAGCTACGACATCAACTGCATCTAATCGCCTATATTACGTTCATAAAATTTAAAATTGATCTAAACAATCAATTGCAATAATGTAGCCATACACAGGAGTAATATGGCTCCATCTGTCTTGTAGAATTTAAGTTTTAAAGGCGTGGGCGCCACCGGCGTGAGTCATAGGCACTCCTTCCTTGGCCTACCCGCCTTATGTCGCGACTCAAGTAGCGACCCACTCACATTGTATACTTTGCCTTTCGTTACTCCAAACTTAAAATATTTACACAAACATTTTCTCATGTAAGGCGTGCTGAAATATAAACCAAGCACACGCTTTTTCCACACGTCCCAGTATTCGATATTTTATCTGCTGTTTCCAATTTATTATTTATTATCTCAATAATATTAATGCGCACTTGTGTTGTTTTTGTGATATAAAACAAATTAACCTTGTTTAATCGAATTAACATCAATTTCATTTTAGATTCATTTGCTGTGAGCGAAGGCGGCAATAAAATAGAACAAAAGAACTTTTGCTATTTAGGACAGAGCAATTGACCTGGTGTACCCTGACCTAGATGAGGACATTAGTTACATTACCGAGAATGACGTGAACTAAGAGTATAGCCGGCTACTCCAGTTTGATCTCCACTTTATGCAAAATGTGTCCCACAGTCCCACGACATGAATGACCCGTGTAGGTGTCACTGATACTATCATTAATTGCAATCAAGGCGCAACAACGTACATGTTATAAGTATTCACTGAGTACCTGTGAAGCGAACTGGCCAATTAGCATAAATACTCTTTGTTTTTATTAATTTAGTAAAAGAATATAGATTGTATATCTACGATATTTATCTACAGCGATTTGTTTATTAAATATTACAAATGTTTAAATAATCTGGAATCATGGTCAATCAAGTCTACTGAAGTGTGTAAATAGAAATTTAATAGTCGTATGAAAATTGGATCGTGCGTTACATCTTACATTCTTTATTTCTAGTAAAGCCACCTCAACCAAGAGTAAGTTTTGAAATATTTATTTAAATGCTTGATAAATAAATAATAAAACCTAACAAAGCATTCATTTCTTTATCAAGGTACATTAGTAATTTTAGGTAGTTCACTAAAGGTACGTCAAGTGTGTATAACAATACACTGCTTCTTTGAAAAAGTTGTACCTAATATAATTTGAGTACTGGAATAATACAAGAGGGCAAGTGTTGAGACTTATATAAAGGAGTGAGTGATCCTCGCCAACGTTGACAATCTAATCAACGTTGTTGAGATGATGCCATCAACACAACCACTTACAGTGAAGTGCTTGTTTATGTGATATCGTATGAAAGGAAAATAAGTAGACGCAGCAGGACACTTCTGTTATTATAACATTAATACAATTAGGTATTACAGTACATGAAAACTAAAAATGTCACTCCAAAATAAAATACCACTAATTTGAGGAATATTTCCACCTATTAATTTACCTATTATTCCCGGAGTACCTGCTATGAATCAAGGTTAAGATATTTTTATACCTACCTATGACCTATCAGATCAGTGTATTTATTTAATCAGAAAGCTTATTATGTTCGTTATGTATCTACAAACCTTCCCTGCAGTCTATGCGAGTTGGGCTGCCATGCCCGCATCAACAGGACAACCTAAGCCACAGCTTGTTCATAAAAGAACCAGCTTAATGCTAACTTTAATGACATATGCACATGATGCAAAAGAAGTACCTACCGCATTTTTTCTTTTAGGTATGTAAGTAGGTACACGTTGCTTGTTTATCACGTTGGGTTTCTAGCCTTTCTTATAAAACTATGTAGATACTCCTTGTTTACATAATACGTATGTAGGTACGGGCTCCGAGATAAAGGGCCATTAAGGTCCAAGCGATAGCACCTGGGTAATCCACTGAAACTAAACCACAGTCCGTCTGCAGGGAAAAGTAAAGAAAGATATCTAAATTTTGTTCTGCGGAATACGTTAGATGTCGCTACATACCATGAGTGCATAGAATACAAAACTGAAAATAACCAAAAACATGAAGCCTTACGTATTATTGCAGTTTCTGTTTTAGAGAATCAAATTCTATATTTTGTATTTTGTACTGGTTATTAAATTTATACATCAGTGCTTCTATCTTAGGTAAACCACACAGATAGGTAACTTCCACCGAGCTGATACCAGTTGCTAACTGTAAAAGTTTACAAATACCTAAAATGAATTTGTACATTTTGATTAGGTCTAAGTAATTCTGGACTTTTTGAAAATAGTTCAATGATTACGTCGATCGTTCTAGACTAGATCCATATAAGTAAACCATTATCCGGACCTGAGCATGTAACTGAAAACTACTGTGGGTGACCTTAATCAATTTGACTTTAAAAAGTTACATTTGACAGAATGCCCAGTATAGATAGGTAATTTAGGGCGAGCGCTTTTTGCAAAGTGTTGTTAGTTCCCTATCTCGCCACCGACCAAGTTATAATGGACGTTCTATCTATGTCATGTTATACGAGACTATTGTTGTGAGGGTCTGTTTGCATTCTGCAGCTATCGCCGAGTCACAGTGGGTCACTCGATAACCGCGCGCCACCGCGCTATCGAATGAATACATGCAAGTTCCATTGGCTACATGTCATAACTTACTTCTAGGTATGGTTAAACAGTGGTAAAGTCCATTGTGGTCATACTGCTGTGGTATTAGATCATATATTATTGTTCTACAAACGACCGTTTATTAGTGGTTTAACAACTTTTCCATGAGGTTTGGCTAGTCACACTAACCTACCTACATACTACATTTATATAAATAGGTAAGCAATTAAAATTTTAAAGTTTTCCTTGTCATTTATTAAATATTTATTTTGTTGGTACACAACTGCTTAAGTTTTGCTAAGCTTGCTTTTTAATAAAAAGTTTCATGCTTTTTTTTTGCTAACTCAACTCAAAATTTCTTGGAGCGCAGTGGAAGTACCCCTATATTTACCAACACGAGTAGATAATATGGTTTAGCCACTCGTAGAACCTATCTAACTACAATGAAATAGCGCGCTATTCACACTTTCTGTGCCCAATTAATGATCACTTACAGCTTATTAGTTCTAAAGCTTACTATGCTATTTTGTTGCTTGTGTTTTTTTTTCTTCCAATTTTCTAGATTTCAGCAGCATGCTTAGGCAGATCTACCCGACGCTGGGTCACCTTTGGTTTATTTAGAGTTTCATAATGTCGTAGAAGTTTGACTTTCCGTGGAAAGCATCCTGACGCCTAAAAGATTCAAGACTAGGCAGGACTCCTTCTTATAACGACATTTTTTTCAGATCGGAAACCGTCAAATGACTCCTTCGGCCGTGGGTGACGCGGGAGGGAGTGTCACTAGTGTCAGACTGACTAAAACCCATCCATGTTCCTTCCTTTGCGTTCCGGGGCCGCGGTAACTCTAGAACATTCCGCAGTACTTATTTAACGACTTATTTTGTAGATATAACCACGACACAGTTACAAGATTTCTTTAAGAAAATAATAAAAGATCTTTAAAGATGTCTGTGTGCCCTTAAAACGCATCACGTTATTGTATGACATCAGCCATTGTATTTTAGTTAGAACAATGTGTAGTGTTCTGCGCACACGCAGCGCCAGGGCAGTCACGCGCTGATTCACAGACACGTACCAACAAGGGATGTACCAAGTCCAGCCACTTATGGTCTCGACCCGACATATTACTAGTCACGATCCGCTTCACTTCATTAATTCCAAACGTTTCTGTGAGGGGGGGACACAAAATGTTATTTTTCTACAAATCCAGAATTTCTTGACAGCCGAAATATCGATTGCATATTATCCTCAGTATGAAAGTATCCGTATTACGAAAGTATCTGTCTGTGTATTACGTTTTTACTGTCTGAATGGTTTGTTTCGAGATGGATTAGAACCAGGGAAAGAAGGCAGTTTTTTTTGGGATCCATGAAATAGTTGCCTCACGAAGCAAGTAGAAAGTTCTTCGAAATAACTAGTTATTTTGAGAAATTAATATGTAGGTATATATCATAACATAATATTACATACATATTATGGTAAGTACATTCACGCTATCTTCCACAAACGGACCAAACGCGGATGTAGGTAACTGATATCAAACTTGGTTAACCAGCTGTGTTGGTAATCGTTGTTTCATTCATATACTAATTATGATACCAGCTATCCATTAATTATTAAAAATAGAATATAATTATATTTGCTACGCATTGTCATGCGTCAGAGCAATTATATGTTATGGAATTAATTTAAAGTAAGGTAAATAAGTAGGTAGGTACATCGAAAAAGTAGAGTACAATTTGCAATATGTGTAATCCTAATATTATTAACTAGCTGTTTCCCGCGGTTTCACCCGCATCCCGAGGGGACTACTTAGCGCACCCGGGTAAAAAGTAGCCTATGTTGTTCCTCAGGGTCTATTCTATCTCTGTACCAAATTTAATTTATATCGGTCCAGTAGTTTTGGCGTGAAAGCGTAACAGACAGACAGACAGAGTTACTTTCGCATTTATAATATTAGTAAGGATAATTAAATAAACTAATTTGACCGTAATAATAAAATTATTTTAGGATACAAGTCCCTACCAAGATAAATTGAAGAAGATACTGCATTATAGGACAACATACCTATACATACAACCTATACATATAGTCTAAGCGGCGACTGTCAGCGGGAATTTCCCAATACAAATGGTTAACTCATTTCACAAACAAAAGCTGAGAACGTTTAGAAACGTTTTGGTCGTTGCAATACAAATCCAGATTTGTGAAATGCTTTCACGTAGGTCTATTGATAGAAAGACATCCAGACGAAATCGTTGATATTTTGATTAGATTTCTAAATTGAGAGTCATTGCCCGCTGGATCAAAATAAGAAGCATTTCATGAGCAAGCACTCAGATACTTCATACTAAATTGGAACGAATGGCGCCATCCAGCCAACGGTGACGTAATCAGGGTACGTTCCTACTGGGTACATTTAATCGAAGTGAGCATTTGGCAAGCAATGAACAAGTCGGTCGGTTTTGCTTCCGCGCTAACACTGGTGTTGCAAGCGCACGCCACAATATGCGGCTTTCACTGCGAATAAGAACAAACAACGGCAACGCATAACCTCATGTACCTTCGGTTGGTATAACTACCTACCAAGCTGCTACTACTACTACTAGCCCAACATAATGTGCACTGAATATTGAAATTCAGTCGTAGTCATCCCAAATATCTTAGGTAACGATGAAGCTATTTCAATAATTGACATAATATTTTTAAATCCAATGTTGCTTGTGTAGTGTAGGTAAGTCAAGGGGCCATGTGTGTATGGGCTGTTGATGTCATGTACTTTATTGTTATTGCTTGTAAGTACGTTATGAATATAAATTATCCTTATCCTAAGGGTTAAAACTAAGGGCTTTTAAATTAAAATAGAAGGTCTGCGCAAAGTGCTTTTGGACCACGCGTCCTCTACTATTTTAGTTAGGCACTACCAGAAGGAATCTACGTGCTTAAGTACAAAAGTGATTACAAATAATCGTGTGCCCACAAACATCGCAATATCCTCTTTTGTACTTAAATAAAAAATACACAGCTGAGTACTCAGTACATTAATGTATGTCCATAATAACTTGCTTTATACTCACGTTCGTTGAGTAACTCCAATGGAATTTTAAAGCTATATAATATTGTCTATGACGTTGAATGTTAGTACTGGCGCCAATGACATGGCTTAAAGGGTTATCAAGACCATATTTTTTATAAACATGTTGTCTTCCAAGAATAAGAAGAATATGGCGATGTGTTAAACACATAATATTGGACACAAAGTATGAAAATGAGAAGTACTGAGTACTAGCGGGGAGCAATTAATTATAGTTTAATTAAAGTCGCCGCATATAATGAAATGCGTTTCCTGAGGCAGTACCTAGTAGTCTACTAAGGAAATGAGCTCACAGGCGATGGTTAATATCCTGTCGATATTTCTGCAGCAATGCGACCTTTCGGTAGGCACTTGTACTTATTAATTAAAGTAATTTATTTTAATAAAGTGCATACTTATACCTACATAAGATTTATTTACACTATTATAAGATTACCTCTAATCCCAATGAATTTCCTCATTATTAAAAATGATCTTTTTTTTACTTTTACGTTAGAGTCATAGTGTCGACGACAAAAAATATTTAACTCGACACTTAATCGATTTCAGCAACTGTGCCCAGTCATCCTACATTGCATATAAGTTTGTGTTGTCTGTGTATTCTCAGGAAGCTTTAATTAAATGTGACATATCTGAGTCTTAATAAACTGGTTGCAGTTGAATCAGCAGATCAATTTAGCTACAGCTGTTACTTTGTAAATGTAAGTACTTGATAGAAGGCATGCTTTGATCACGTTGTTTACACGAGTTAATATTCAAACAAGATTTTTATGGTATGTGTATGGTACGTTACCGCTCACCTATGACTACAGATACCTATGATTTTTTCCGTCGTTGCATGTATGGGATGTTTAACAAAAAACTGCAGAGCTAGGACAATGACCATAGGTACTTGTATCGCATTTCAAACGTGACCAATTCCTGCAGATTGCTGCAAACTAATCACATGATGTTATAATCATATTTTAGATTTTTTAATTATTTTTATCAGAATAATTTCAATGACGAGGCAGGCATAGATAGGTGTTGGAGATAGGTTTCGCAAAGTAGGTACTGCAAACATAATTTCCAAATTACTATTAGTGACTAATGAGGTAAAACTTTCGTAGCTCAAAGAAATGCAATGCATAGGCCCTATCTATAAAAATAGTGTTCTAAAACAGCTTTTCCATTGTTAGACAAATCCGTATTTTTCTTTTTCTTCATTTGAGATTTTATGAATGCTTTGTACTTACATATTTCTGACCTTCTGTTGGCCCTTCGCTTCAGAACAAGAGCGCCTTGAGACGGACCACGCGGAAATGCGACTTGACGATAAAGACTTGCAATTACAATTCACTTTTGTCTTTGTATGAATGGTACTCTCGCGAGCAGAATGTTAGCATTATCTTGAAGAGCATGCTCAAGAGAAATATCTGACGCAGATATGAAAAAACTTTTTTTTTTTTTTACTTACAATGCTCTATCATTGTATGGTAGGATGGAATAGGTGAATACTGGAGTTTTAATGCAAGGATGGGTTCTTCAGGAAAATCTGTATAAAAAGCAAGTCCTAAAGGTTATTTAGCTCAAGGAGTTGTCTTACGTTCACAATTCCTTGAGACATGTTTTAATAATTATTTTCTATCCCTTGACGCAGTACTAGTAAGTATACAGTATACACAAAGATTAGATAGACTGTAGACGAGTCTCATGACAGGGATGAATGATTCCCGCGAGAGCTATGAATGGCCCGGCACACAGTCAATGGCGGCAGGAGCGGCTAATTGGTACCGCCCTGTGTCGTGGACTCGTGGCGGCGTAATTATCACCGGCCTGCGCTCAACTAAATGCCATCTCACGTGATACACGACCAAGTAGCATTAGCATACACCATCATTTATTTTATCAGTGTAAAATAGTGCATAGGTATTATTGCTTCAGTGAGAATGTCTTAATGTTCCTAAACAAACATTTGGTATGGAAAATCAATTTAGATTTGCTTTTTAATTTTCAAGGACTTCATCCTAGTTCACCCATACCACTTCACCACCCGCTTACTTCCATCCACGATAGCAAAGCCGCCATCTTTTTGACTGACGTCATAGAGCGGTAGTCAACGATTAACTGAAGGGATGGAGAACGAAGTAGAATAATTATGACGCACATCTTATGTACCATTCGGGGAATATGCTCGTCATACGCATCATGTGGGTACCTCTACTATGAAGCACTCCCAATGCACCGTTCGTGGATTTTGACGATTAGGTAGGGTGCCGGAATTCGTAGTAAGGCTTGTAAAGCTATTAAGCGTACTACCTTATTAATGATATTACCTTTACCTACTTATCTACCTAGTATAAAGGCTTTCATTTCGGAAAACTCACCTTGGAATTTAAAGTGGGTCTACCATATAAATATGAATACGATGTCGCAAGATGTAATTTCTTCTTTCGAATTCCTTTTAAATGGGATTCTTCCCCATTTACATTTCTGTTCTTATGTATATCGTCAGTTTAAAGTTTCAGCCCGCCAACCACATGAAGGTACGTCAATAAGCAAAGTCAGACATGTATCCATGTAACGATATTTGAAAAGTAAATAAAGCAGTTGAGTACAAATATACAGTACGTAATTTATTGTTTAGAACTTTAGAGTATATTTGCACTTGTACTTAGTTGTGGGCGGTTAATCCCGCTGATGGCCTCACGTGTTCGGTTGATATCCTGGAAATTCACTGCAATGTCCCATTATTGCATAAGCTGTCAGTTACGAAACTACCCATTTCATAGAAATGGGATATTCATTATTTATATCCTTATTTTTTACAGACTTGACATTGAATACACAGACATTTCTGAGATTGGATACCAGCATATAATTATCTAGGATCCTCACGTTTATGCTATTTTTAAGGCTTTCTGCTTAATTAAATTTGCTTTTAGCTTTAATGTTAAGCTACTTTCGGCTTATGTCACAATTAATCCCATACTATAGATAATTGTCCCAGAACGTTAAAAATCTATCGCTGTATGTATTTGCCACACATAAGTAAGAATAAAAGTCCATAATATCGAATAACTGACCATAAATAAATACTTACTACTACTAATCAAACTTGTACGGCTGCCCGCAAAAAGTAGTGCGTAAACAAACAGTGACCGGATTTGATTGGTTGCTTATGAGCTAATAAGCACGTTAATACGCGTTCGCTAGGGAAAGTTAGAAACCTTAATTTGTCATCCGACGCCTAGTAAAACCCCCACTTTGTTGTTAGAGGAAATGACAAACTATTTTGAAGTAAGTACCTATTTAATGAATAACCTCCTGCACTTTAAAGCATGATTAGGTAAATACCTACCTACTTAATTTCCGAAAAGGCCCATGACAGCGGCAGTCGCTCTGCACGATTACGCGATTTTTTTGTTACTACTATTGGTTACGAATACGATGAATATCATCAGATCAAAATGGAATCAGAAATTCCATTTCTGAGCTGAAATAATAGATCATACCCCTTTTTCGCAACAAAATAAATGCGACAAAAGTTTATTCATATCATGCTTCTCAAAACCTAATGGATTTAAACAATTACCGTGACTAAGAACCTACCTATTGTAATTCTTCACTTATGTTACAATGGGTATGATATAGGTAATACCTACATAGAATTTAAATTACCAATACACCTATTTTCAAAACAAATGAGTTATCGTGAGATCTAGAGGGACAGAAATTGAATCAAGTCGATGTAAAAGTCCTCACTACACATTACTTCAACTTAATTCTCCAGCAGTTGGCGAAACAAATTAGAGCTACAAAGCATCAAAAGTCATTCCTACCAGTAAAGTTACGGTTTAAAATACGTGTTAGATATAGCCGTTAGTGCAGTCGAGAAGTGCACAGTTAGCGTTGCGTTAGAATCGCTCGATATTTGGGTCGTGACGAACTGCGCGTTGACAATAACACAATGTGTTTGCCTAGGGCTGTCTTTCTATTAACTCACACCTCGCAGCAACGCTAGCTCCGTGGGTCTAACCACCTCAGTAAATAGGAATAGTCAAGAATCATAACCAAGCGCAGTAAAATAATAACGGGATAATTTAGCAGTAAATCGTTCATAGGAGAAGACATTTTAAAAATTATACGGCTTGTATTTTCGCAATAAAAGTCGATAAGTGTTTTTTATCATACTAATCTACACCTACTTATTGTTGTTTCATCGAACTAATTATCCTTGATTATTTTTATTTCCAACAGTCATAGCTTTATTCACATTTGCATACAATTTGAAATTAATCTAGATCCTTCTTTGCAATAAGACTTTGTATCCCGAAACGTTAAAGAAATCAGTTCAAAAATAATTAGGAACTAAAGTGGTTTGAAGTGTTGCCCTCACGAATTGAATTAATAACGGGTTATCAATGCTCTAGTGTTTTAACCCCTTAGTGACGACATGACCTAACGTTTCGTCGTTTTAACTTCTACAATTATTTGCGACGTAGCAGCCCTACATCAGGCCTGCAAGTGCAACTATTGATGCACGCTGACGACGCATTTCCGTCAGCAACACTGCATATCCGGCTTGGGTGCGCCTGCGCCGCCGCGCCGCTCCGTTGCTGATAAACAAAGGGTCAAAGGAGCTTCCGCTCCAAGCAATAAACACTGGTCGTTGGCTCTGTGTATGCCGTTTTATATTTAGTACTTATTATACTGTGGTACTTTATAAGTAGATTGTTTATTGGGTGCAAGCGTCTTGATTTTAGTGCTTTTATTATAAGAAGTAATGTAATATTTATGTGATTCTGTAGGTACCTCACTAAAATAAAGAAATATAAAATGTTTTCCTATGATGTTATCGGGTCACGTCAAGGACTCCCAGGCTATTTGGCTGCTAACTTTAAATTAAAGTCCAAATGTGGGAATTATTGCTGCCAAAATCTGGCTACTTCAAATATTGTGTGATATTAAGTTAAACAAGAAAATATTGAACTGAGCACTAGCTCAATGCACCTTTTTATTATAATAAGGTTTAAGAAATAAAAACGCACACGCTATTTATTTTATACAGTCAGCCACATACATATTTACATGACACAACCCATCACTTGTTTTTAAAGTTATGTTCTCAGAAAGTTGCATTTTCATGCAGCCTAGTGTATAAATTAATACGTTAAATTAGCAACATTTATTGGTAAACAGCGACTGGATACGATTCCATGCTTTTGTTTTGACGTCATTCAGTGGCCGACATTGCGTCACGCAAACTCTTAACAATTAATGTTGCAGGAACGTTAGGTCGGTGAACTGAAACAATGCCACTGCATCAAAGTATTCTAATGCCTTTGTGGAAGACCTAATTCTTCCTCTTCATAATGTATTATGAAATAACATCTAGTCAAAGCGGGGAATACTCCGTTCATGTGGAAAAAAATACGTAACGAACTAGAGCGAATGACTATTTAATAGTCATTCATTAATAAAATAAAAAGTCTTTCTTTAACCGTCTTACTTATAAAAAACATGTAATCTGAAGTTTAACCATTTCTTACCTAATCCTTACTTAACGTCGTAATCCAGAATTAAGCTAGCAACGTAAGTTCCATTAATGCTAAACAACATTTGTGAGTGAGATTTTTGCTACCTAATTGGTTGCTACGCAGCAGATTAAAAAATAATCGTACTTTATAGGTAAGTAGTAAGGTTGATACTTTTTAGAATGAACAACAAAATAAATAAAAATCCGTGCCAATGGATCTGAATTTATTCTAGGTACCTTTTAAGTAATAACTAGTTTTAAGGCAAAAAGATGCTTTATAGGTCTTACCTTACTTATTCATAATGACACCTTTTGTCGTAAAAGCCTCTTTTAGCTATAAAACTGTTTTGTCTTTATGTGTCAAGTTAAAATTAAGTTTTACAGAAAGGGACAAAACAGTTCGATAGCTAAAAGAGGCTTTTAAGACAAAAGGTGTAATAATGAATAGGAGGGTTAGTTCTTAAAAATCCTTACTTTACTTTTTTAATAGATAGTCTAAAATAAAACGAAGTAAAACGCCTAACTAAATATAAAGAAGCGGATCACAAACCAAATGTTTTACGAGCAATTTTACCTTAGTAACACTTTGATCAGCCGCCTCATTGTTACACTCGTGAACTGAACCTTTTGACTGACAAAGGGATCGGCCGATAATCGTTCAAATGTCCATCAGGTCATCAGTCAGAGGCGAGATGAAAGCTGCTTGGTCCGGCGGAGAATGGATAATGAAAGACGAACCATGTGACAAATGAGCCTCTTCACATTGTTGTATCAGTTTTGTTAATGGAGATCATGAACAAGCCGGCTATGCACAATAGAGAACTGACCAGTTACAAATTAGTAGAAGTACCAACTGAAGTAATTAAAATAAGTGCATTAGATTAGGTACATGGCGATAGCGAGTTCCTAATCCGCTCACGTATCTGCATGACGAAAGAAAAAAAAATGGCGATAATCGTACTAATATTATAAATGCGACAGTGTGTGAGGACTTATGTGTATTTGTTACTCTTTCAAGCAAAAACTACTAAATGGTTTTGGATGACATTTAGTACATACATAGTTTATATCCTAGATAAAGACATAGGATACTATTCATCCGGGTCCACGAATAAGTTCTCTCAGGGCGCGGGTGAAACCGCGGGTAACAATGGTAGGGTCTGTTATCAAACTTCAGTCCAAAAGATTTTGCACAATCATGAGACCAATCCGTCCGATTGTTTCTGGTGACAGGCGCATGTGTAAGTCCCATGGGTGTATTTGTACATTATGTCAAACGCATGCGTTGCAAATATTGTCAAGAGACGATAGTTAATAAACGCATTTTTTTATGAAAATTTCAGACAATTTCATAAAAAATTAGCGTGACGCTACGAGACGAACAACTTCGCTATGGAAATGTCGTTCTGATAAGGCGCATCGTATACCTAAGTCCTATTCTTGTAATGTTATCAACGCGTTATGTAGTGTCGTAGTTGGAAACGGATATTTTTAGCTGTTGTGTGCGAAAATCGTCTCGATAGGACGGCACGCACAACAAACAAAAATGTAAAACAATGTATTTAGGTTATACAGGGCAGAGTTCAAATGCAATGTATAAGTAATTTATTTCATAAATCCCTCACTATATATATTCATGTTTTCAGTATATCAATAAGGGACAGTGGCAAATACCCTATCATTGAAATACAACTCGCTCGCTGTAATGTATTTTTTCATGATAGGTATGTTAATATTGTTTTGTATTTTAAATCAACGTCTGCGTGTTGTTGTTTGAGGAAAGACTAAATAAATAGTCATATAGTTCGAATTGTCCGTAAGTTAAAAAAGTCTGGTTTGTCAAGAGCATAATTATATTGGCTATACCAGTCTGTAGGTATGCTGCTTAGGCTCTTGGTTAGAGATTTGGAGTGCATTAACTAGACTGAAGCATGGGCAGACTGTGAGGCCCAAAAGTTCTGAAACGACGACCACGTACCGTAAAGTGCAATACATACTTTGGCTTCCAAGACCCAAACATGGCTTACAGTAGAGTTTCTCGACTGATATTTAATGATGATGAGTTAAACATTGGGAATGTTCTTACTTTTAGAGGTATACAAATAGCTTGTGTAGGTAGGTTAAGAACACTTCATGCACATTCCTTTCTGTGCAAACAAATCAAATGTTCCTTTTAGGCTGACTGTTCATTATTTTTGTGGATCAGCAAATAGTTTTAAAAAATGCTCAGAAAGTATTTAATTAAATTACCTATTCTGAGTCGGGTTACCATGACACAGAATATGAACGAGTTTGTATACGGGTACTAATTTACATTACATATCGTTACGTTTACCTTACATTATCTGGGACACATGTGGCTTATTATAACTTACTTTGAATATGTACTTTTCTTGATAACACCGCAGGTAACTAATAGTAACGTACTAGCTAACATTTAATCATTCTACGAATATACACAATTTACAAACTCCGTGCAGTAGCGCAAACACAATTACCGTGAACCAGGTAAATAAGAATAGGTAGCTCATTCTGTGCTCAAAACATTAGCCATAGAGAAATTAGGAACATACTATTTTAATCACGCTTGAAGGCTTTTTGTTCGAAAGAGTTTCCGCGGCCCTGGAACGCGAAGGGTGATGGATCAATTTAAGGAAGGTATATTTTAGACGTCTAATGCCTGATTTCTGAGGTACTTTTGTCGGTGGTCTATCTATTAAATAACGTCAATTTTCATGAATTTTTGGCGATAATGAATATATATAAAGTAGGTTCCAACAATATACCTACCTCAGAAACCGGGCATGCATGAGTCTAGAAATGTCATGCAAGTCAAGTAATAGAACTAACAAGGATTTGCGGTTTAGAGCCTTCCTTGCCCTCGAGATGTAGAACCAACCGGACCTTGTATACTATATAGTTCTCAAGTGGATTAGGTAAACCTACATCAATGGCTGACTTCATTGAATTGGTATCCTATCAAAAACTATTAGTTAAGTTCTTATTTTGAATTTAAAATGAGCTCATGAGTTAACATTTAGTCTCATTTGTTGAATATTTAGTAAGTATGGTATCTACGTACTGTAATTGCAATACTTTATATTTTATTATGGATGTAACTACTTAAATTCATCAGCTGCCTAGTTTTTTCCCAACTAGTACGTTGGGGTGAACTTCCAGTCTAAACCGGATGTAGCTGAATATCAGGGTTTTTTACATGGAGCGACTGCTTATCTGACTTCGACAACCCAGTTCCCGGGTAATACGATCAGATCAGACTTTCTGGCCTCTGACTACCCGTACCTAAAATCTGTCAAAGATCTACAAATGACAACCGGGACCAACTCGGAGGCGCAGAGGAGTCTCGTTATGACATAGATGGTCACCCATCCACGGACCAACCGCATCAAGTGCACCGTTCCACCGTGCGGCTGTTACGTAGCCACGAGCTCCTCAAGTAACAAATATTTATTATTAATTAATGAATTAGCAATTTACGTCCGGGGGAATTCACACAAGCTGTCATTTTAGACTGAATCGTAAGGGAATAAAATATTTCCCGGAAAAAAATACGTATTTATTAACATTAGTAGAAATATAAGCAATAATAATTTGTATTAGGCAACACTTAAGAAACTACGTCGTTTTCCTATCGAACAAACTCGGGTATCTTGTTTATTACAATTACAACCGTAGTGGACGTATCTTACATATTAAAACAATGGATTTCACATACTTACAGCTACTAGAATCGTTATTACGCAGTATTCTTACTACTTGTCACTTAGATAATTAGCTTATATGTATATTTTTCTTATATACGAGTATATATCTTCTCATGTATTTTTTTCTACTAAAGAGGAATCAAACACCCGCTGAACAGCAATAGCTGTTTAAAAAGGAGGAATAATTACAGTACGAGAGTAGCCTCAGTAAGTAGGTGATACCAGCATCAAATTTATAAAAGGAACTCGCTCTGCCTAATTTCCTTCCACCTGTAAAAGGGCTCCCACTAGGATATGGCCTAGCGGGGCCTATATGGAAGTTTCTTAACAGAGTTTCTTAACTTTTCTTACGTACAGAGGTCGGCAAATGAAAGGAGAATCTGTCAAAGTGGGGCTTCACGGACGTCAAAATATGAGTTATTTTAAGAATAAGAAGTCATCAAATGACTTTTCCCGCTTTGGGTGGGGCGGAAGAAAGTGTCAGCACTTCCTCGCTGACTCTTACTAAAAAACCCATCCATGTTCCTTCCTTCACACTTTACGTTTGGAGCCGCGCTTACTCTAACGAACAATCCTGCAGCTCCAAAAGGCATTAACCCTAGGGGACACTGACAACTATAGCGACGTCTCTCTAAGCTGGCTTTCAAACGGGCTATCGACATGGGCCTGGTCCATACCGGACGGCGAGTCACCCATAGCTCGCCGTCCACAGGCCCGCACCTACGGTGGCCGGAAGTCTTCTCGCTGCTCCCGACTCCCGCAGCGGCTCCAGCCGCCCACGCTCCAGCATGAGGTTTGCCTCTCCCTCACGCGTCACGCCACCTCCTTCTGCAGGCTATTCGCAGAAGGCGATGACTGTTTTCCATTCCCTCTCGCTCCAGACCATGGCTTAAACCAAGGCCGAACGCGAGAGGTCACGCCGCCGATCGCTAAGAAGAAGTAAAGCGAGAGGTTTCTTCCTCAGTTTAAATGAGCATTGGTTTTTAATGCAAATTCACAAACTGAGTGGTTCTAGGAGCTAGAGCCTTGGAATTGTAAATCAGGGCCGTTATTCGATGAGCCAGCAATTTATCTGTCAACCCCTTTTTACTAACCCCCAACGAGGTGTTATAAGGTCTGAAGCTACGAATTTTAAGTACACTGAAATATTTTGTTCTAATTACAACACTTTATGTAACCAATTATTGCAAAATTGACTCATGCCTACTATTTCATAGCGAGATTGATGAGTACCCATCATGTTTTTCCCAGTACACATAGTGTTTATATAGGCATAGTTGACTAGTTGAGCGGGGACTTGTAAAGTTTCCTAATGAATATACTAGAAAACTGAAGGAAAATGGAAATAAATTAGTCAGCTACCTACATTAATATTTATTTATTATATTAAGTTTGTTATTGAATTTCAGTGGTGTAATAAAAAACCGGCCAACTGCGAGTCGGACTCGCGCATGAAGCGTTCCGTACCATTACACTTTCGCGAAAACTTGTAAGTAGGTATCAAAATTTACCTTATTTTTTTTTTTGAAAGGTGATTTGTGCTGTAAAACCTTGCTTTTTGCCAAATGTTTATCATGATTCTAAGTCAACGGGAACTACCATATAGGTTTTCGACCCACAACCTATAGGGTACTTCCGGTTGACTTAGAATTGTCAATTTTGGTTAAAAGCAAGGTCTTACAGCACAAGTAAAGGAAAAATTCCGGAAAAAGAAAGTTGAAAATTAAGGTTAGTTTCGGTACCTACACAAGTTTTCGCGAAAATCAGAATTTGCCCATTTCTTTTTATCCTGCTGACTCAGGACCTTGATCTTTATACACCTAATAGGGCGTATAGACCTCAGTATCTGGCATAAATTTCTACTTGCTAGGTCCTCCCGTTCCTGAGAAAATCGTTGGTGACACGAACAGACAGACGGACAAGAGAGTGATCTTATAAAGGTTGCTTTTTAGGGTTCCGTAGTCCGACAAGGAACCCTTATAGTTTCGCTCTGTCCGTCTGTCTGTCTGTCTGTCTGTCCGCGGCATAGCTCCGTGGTTTTTGTTATTAGAAAGCTGAAAATTGGTATGAATATGTATATTGATCACGCCGAGAAAGTGGTAAAATAAAATTTTGAAAAATATTTTTTTTTAGGGTAGCTCCCAAACATGTAAAGTAGGGATGAATATTTTTTTTCTCGCGTACCCCTTCGTGTGGGGTATCGTTAGATAGGTCTTTCAAAAATATTATGGGTGTGTGAAGATCATTTTTCGGTTAAGCGAGCCATTTGCGAAATATCTAGATTTTAAGTGAATTTTTTTGTTCGATACGAGTTACCCCCCCCTCTAACTTTTGAATGGCTGTACCTAGAAATGTGAAAAAAATCACAGACGTAGCACATGTAATGAACTTACAAGGAAAACTATCACGGCTAAGTAGGCTTAACCGGTTACAGAGTTATAGTCGACTAACTGAGACCTACTACGGAATCCTACTGCGCGTGGCCCGACACGCACTTGGCCGGTTTTTTATCTTTTGACGTCACTGTGTTTTCAATGACGTAGGGGGTTTTAATTTGTCGGTGTACGTCAATCAAGGAAGTTATGTTTTTTTTTCCAATCCAAATTAAGTAGGATTCTGCAAATAATCCACGCCCACTTTCCTTATAAGGTTAATGCGTATTAAAACAAAAATCGATGAACTGATTCACAGGAATAACCGGGTATTTGTTTAGTAAGATATTTTTTCCTTAATTTGTTTTCTAGATTGTACCACTCTGGCAAAAATCATTTTAAATTTGTTAAAATTTTGTACAGCAGCGGCTAGCAATGGAATGAACACTAACAATCTAATTAGATTAATTTTGTCAAATTACAAGACCGCATATTTTCAGCCATTCAATAGCAAACGAACACAATTCACGATTGTTTTTTTCATTTGTATATATATTATACTACTACTACGTATCGGACTTACTGGTACCAAGGACAGTGGGTGGGGTGTGACATTGACAGTCACTAACACACCTGGTAATCTTTTACCAGGTGTGTTAGTGACTGTCAATTAAACTATAAGGATCTTTCCTTATAGTTTATTTTACCCCATTTAGCGAAACTATAAAGAAGTGAGAAGTGAAGAACAAAAATGATTACTAGTATTTGAAGGTAAAACGCTTTCAAGGTAAAACGGCTGAATCTATTGCGATGACATTTGGTATGTGGACCTGGAGAAGAACACAGGATTAGTTTTTATCCGGGTGTGTGAAGTAATGGAACCGGGAACAGCAACCAGTAAACATAAACACAAAATTCGGCTGAATAACATTCACGATACTATGGTCTATCCACTTCCATTCTATTAATAAAATACACCTGTTTAATACTTTATCGAAAGTGATGTTACCCAAAAACGAAGCACATGGCGTCCTAAATTTAGTTAATCGTTTCCTGTTTAATCCAGACGTAAACTGAGAAGTATGCTGAACAAAACAACATTTAGCGAGCGGCTTTTAAATGCTTTCAGACTTAAGACACTATAATTAGCATCAATAAGTAAGTGCCTATAACTGAGTATCTACCTATAGAAGAAACTGTAAAGTGAAGAGAGAAACTCGAGATGTGAAATGTTCTTCGGCTGGTAAACTGTTATTGAAAAAAAAATATCAAAAGCATCGAAGAAGATCTTATGATACCTGATTGCAACACATTTTATATATGTGATTTATACATAAAAATCCGTGTCCATGTGAATGCCATGGTGGCCTAGTGGTTAATGCAACTGCCTCTCGTGTACGAAACCAATGTGACTTTTCTAGTCATATGTAGGACTTTCTATCTATATCTTAGACGTCGCTGACTTAAAGTCTTAAATCACCAACCCGCCTTGAGCAAGCATGGTGATCAATGCTCATGCTCATTGCACAGCAGTGGGACAATATATGCTGATGATGATGATGATGACATATGAAATATGATTATGTTCGTATTATATGCGTTTGCGGATAGTTCGTTAGTTGAATAAAAATATAGTAGCAATTTTTAGCACTTGCATAAGAGATTCTAATGTACCAAGCAAGACCAGTAAATTGCAGTAGTTCATACATGAGTCAGTCTTTCACCATAATCAAAAGACAAACCTAATGATAGTCAGAATCTACAGGCCCACATATTACTAATGAATTTCAAACTAAGCTTGCGGTTATGGTATTCGTATATCACTCACGTCAAAAACCCGCGGAAAACTGAATTTATAACTAAATAGATTCTAATAATTCCTACAAACATAAGCTAAATAATTATATAAACAGCTTGGCCTTAAAATATAGATATTTTTTTCAGCTCATGACGTAAAATCCCGAGATACTTTCGCCGCATATATGTATGTATGTATAAGCAGATATATGATATTTATTAGCAACAACAGAGGCGCTTGTAGCCGTCATGCATACCTACAGTTTAACGCGGTGCGGCAACCACTGTTACCTTATCTAGATAATCCTTGATATCACTAAACACACGTCAACTACTCACAGATAGGCAAATGTTAATGTGTTCAAGAGCACTCGATATACTTAAGTGCCATTTGCAGCCTTTGTTCTAGTTTCTAGACCCTGTTATGACCTACTTTGGATATGGCAGGGAGTAATACACAAGTCGATAATTCTGCCGCCCAACGTGGGCCAACATTTTCTATTAAAATCTTCACAGCTTTTACATAGGTTATCTGACAATCAACACCAGTAAGCACTTGTGAAAAAATCATTCCTAAAGCCATCTCAATAAACATGAGAATAGTTCATTCTAATTTTCACAATCATCATCTGCCTAGTTTTACGTAGAGCAACTGCCTACCTAACCTCCACAATCCAGTTACTGGGTAACACGATATCCCTTGGTAAGACTTTCTGACTACCCATAACTTCTGTCAAAGATCTACAAATGACAGCTGGGACCAATAGCTTAACGTGCATTGCGAAGTACGAAGGAGTCTCGGTATGACAAAAATGGTATCAAGTCCGGTTAAGCAGTCGACAACCTTCTAGGTTGACCTGCGAAATGCCATACAAAAAAAATGACAAAAATGGTCAGCCATCCTTCCACATCCACCTTTGATTGATCGACCCATGCAGCTGTTACTTAACCACGAGCAAATCACAATTGAGTATGGTATATGTTATCGCACAGGAGGCTGTTTTTATTCGCAACTATTCCGGGAAGTTTTACTCATTCATGAGCACACATGGTTATCTCGACACACAATTGCTCTTATGCAAATAATATTGTGAAATAGCTAGGACATAATAGGTACTGACATTTTCATGTGGTTCGGCAAGGCATGCTATCTTAGTCAAGGGAAGCGCATAAATACAAAGGATGATCTGCTTCAGTTAAGAACCAATTCAAATGATGGTATTGGTAATTTTTTGCGATCTACTTTATAGTCCACACAGCCTTCATAAAATGATGTAATATGTCTAGGCATAATGGCTAGAGTTCGTCACGTTGTTTAACGAGTATGAACAACGTGATATCATTGAATAGCACTCATAAAGTCAGCACTTATGTACAGGAATGTAAGAGATAATTAATCAATCAGGGGTTTAAAAATAAAACAGAAATTGGTCACTCATGATATCTGTTGAATTAAACTAACGTCGTATTATTTTCGAATTAGCAGAAAATCGTCTCATTACGGATAAAACTGATAAACTCAACCCTGGCACGCCACAATCATGGTGTGACGTCACGACGTCGGCGTCCGCCCCGCGGCGCCAGGCGTTGGTATTCGATACGATACTAGAGCTTATCTTCATGCATTCTGAGCGTGATAAACACGATAACAATATTACCATTTCAATAAAGCATATCCTTTCTCCTTTCCATATTTTGTTTAAAATGTCTTTTTTCTCAATTAACGTAATTTAAGTAGATAATAATCAGTTAACGACTGTTTATAAGCTCATTAATAACAATTATTTCTAATTCTGTATATACTCAGAAGTGTACAAATGTCTAGCTATTAAACACTGTTATTGATGTCGGCATTCATATAAAACGTTGGAAAACTTGTCTGAGTATAAATAGCCGGTGACAACGACTGCTGATGGCGGGTTAGCTGCCATCGATAATGCAATCTTCAAGGTGTGTCACAGATTAGGTATCATCATATTCTTCCATCCATCTTAAACGGTGTTATCTTGACGCATCTTCATGACAATTCTGAAGGGTATTTCTCAGAATTGTTTGTGTAAAGTGAGTGTGGGTGAAATATGCCAAGGGCTCTCTTATTATGAATGCGTATAGCAATAACTACAATTTATTAAGATTAAAGGAATTACGTAATTTCACGTAGTCTAGACATGATTTCCTTGGATGCTGAGCATGAGATCTTGGGATCGATTACTCTTCAGGACAAATTGCTCTAGGGTTTTTCCAAAAGCAAATTTTAAGTATCAATGCAGAAGGTCGATTTGTACTTGCCATATATCCTTCGATATAGGTATTAGGTTGCGTTCTCTATCACATGGTAGTTATACATTATATTATTCGATATGTGGGTGTAGGTGTAGATAGTAAGGCTAGATATAAATAATCTAATCATTTAGAAAAAACAGGCCTAATTGTAATACCATATAATATTGCCCCAAAAAATGAACAAAAATGACAGCATACAAGTTTCCTCGTAATCTTAGGAATTGGCTACACAATCATTTCAAACAGTGATTTATTTGTATTTATATGTGATTCTGTAACGAAATTCAACATGACGTTATGCACCTAACTACGTAACAGTCGAGCTCGTCAGTTCAGGTACCAACCGTGACAGAGGAAACATATAGCAAATACCTAAGTAAGTAGTGGCGTTTCAGATTTGCATCAAGTCATCTAAAATTTTCTTATTAATAAATGTTTTCGTCCAATAAAATGGAGACTCAATAAATGAGAAGCATTCCGGGACCACGCCGCCGGGGAGAACGTTTGTGCCAAAAATGATCCTGGTTGGTTGTTTCAGTTGGTGTAATTGGTCTAGAGTCTAGGCCGTTCCAATTTGAAAAATTAATAAATAAATGTTACTATTCCTACTTCAATATTGTACTAGAAGACTACCAGCCTAGATTATATTTTCCTTGGACCTTCGCACTGCCAACTTTTGGGAATATGCAATGATCCCTTTTTATTTGGGTGAGAAATCATCAAATGACCGTCCCCGCTGTGAGCGGAGCGGGAGGGCGTGTCTGTTTCTTACTGACTAATACCCATCCGAGTTCCTTCACTTGCTCTTTGGGTTCCAAGGCCGCGGTTATTATAACAATCCCCCATTCACTATGTTATTACAAGTTCGGAATAACTCTAGAATGAAACCGAAGAGAGAGACAGACTAGATAGATTTAATTCATTCAATCGTTAAATGATGTTTGGATCGCAATTGTAAAGCGTAACGTAGGCACATAATAATAAAATAATTATATTCGGATCCAATACTTGATAATGTAGCTACTGTTATGTATGATGCATAAACTAATTATTTACTCGAGTAGGAATTATACGAGCCATTGCAGTCCTATACTTCACCAGTGATATGAATAGGGAATATCGTCACGCACTTTCAAATATTTTAAGTATGAAATGTCTCTGCCTACCCTACCAAGGAATAAAATCAAGACATGACTGAATCTGAATGTGTGTCATGTGAAAAAGGAAAACAAACACATTCGTTCCTTTTTTGTACGTAAATATAAATAAATTCCATCAAGTATTGTATGTATAACGGCATCACAAAAGCAAACATTTATCAACAATTCACATTGCCAGTTCGCTTCAATTAAGATTCATGTTCATTGAGCATGAGTCAAATAGCTCTTGGGCCAGTCATTGAGAGCAGTCATGGAATAAGGCCGCGGGTGCACTGACGCGGCGCAAGTTATTCCATGCAAATTGTCGTTATTTCATTAAACTAATGCCTCACGTCCGGCGGGACCCGTGTCGCCTTCGCGTGCCGACGCCGCTCATTGTAAATAATATCAATTGATACTACTGTTTGCTTATAAATACTTATGCCAGTTTTGATTGTATTTTTCCTCTAGTTTAAGCGCAAAATTTGTAAATGCTTCATTACGAACGCTCAATTTTCTTTTTGCTTTCAGACGTCTATGTTTAAATTAGAAGTTAACAAATATGAAGCACTTGGCAGCCAAAGTATTTTGAATAGGTACGTCCATTACATTACAATGGTATGCAATATGCAGAAAATACCTACCTACCTCAAGAGCGAATTTGTAATGTAGGTTTTGTGTCCTTATGTCCAATTTGGGTAAAACGCAGAGGATTATAATCAAGCCCTTGTTGTTTTTGTGATTTGACATTAATTTATTTTCTTGCAAAAAGGTTATTCCTCCGTACAAACAAAGCGGCGCTTGAGTCAGCAGTGGCTGCGTAAATATTTTTATTTCGGCCGCGTTCTGCCGTCTTTGTTTTGCAAATGACTTGCTGTACATCCAGTGTTTACAGTGGTGGAGTGTCTTGAGCCGATCCACATGCTGCTCTTTGACACATTGTATGTCATAAGCGACCGAGTCACGACTACCGCACCAGCCATTGTCTTAAACTCAAACGAAAGATGCATATGGATATCCTTGCTAATGAGATGCGTCCTGCCAATACAAACCTGACAATCACGTTTAACATTGCCGATTTACATAATTCTTGAATAAGAGAAGAGAACCCTTTCATTGCTGATAAACGGTTACTCATAAAAATAAAACCTTTATCGACACCATAGATTTTCACATTACTGTTAGACTAGAGCTACGGGATTTTATCGATTAAAATGATTATAAGTATGCATAAACTAAAAAGCACGAATAATATGGATAAGACTGTAATGTCTGGTTCGAATGTAAAACGAAGCTGGAAGAGACCACATGTTTATTTATTTGTAGATCAGAGACCACTGGGGATGACGCACGGATGTTTACCACCAGGGAGAGCAGAAATAAAGCAACACGGACAAAGCAGGGTTATCGCAACAAGTGTTACTCAGCGGTCAACGCTCGCATCGACATTTCACTTTGCAATAGTATGTTGATAACATCCCTATTGTTCTAGCATTGTTATCGTTTATACTAAAACGCTCGTATTGTTTGTTACTAACAATGAGCAATCATTATCAGAAATAATATTGGAACTTGATAAGGTTTATGTGCACCAATTCACAGGAATTACGGAAGAATAATAAGGAAAACTTAATAGAAAATAGTTGTTGCAAGGAAATGGAAACACTGGCATGGCGTAACGTAAACAATCACGGCGCACGTTGATGTGCATGTGAAGTATTGTGAAGGAACTGCGTACTAGTTCATTTTTAATGTGTTTTACACAATACAAGAAAAATCGAAAAGCTAAATGGTGTATTTAGTTTTATATTACATAGAATGATGCTAGACTGATGGTACTTTGGTATAGTAAGCGTTACCCACTTTTGGATAGGAGATCTTTCATAGATTAGTCTGAAACTATTTTTAGAACTTGTTGCTTTGTGTTAATGAGGTAGTAGAAATTGATTATACATATAAGTATTGACCTACTCAGTAAATTCATAAGGCAGTTCACACAACAGAAATATTTAAATATTCAGAATACAGCTCTGAAAGTGGTGCGACATAAACTAAATATTTAGCAAAAAGCAAAACATATTGAGCATGATGCATGAGAGTACAATGAATGTGTCGCAGACCTCCGGAGCGGCGCTCTCGAGCTGACTGGACGCTTGAGACGACGGAAAATAAATTGCTGTCATTTACACACAACAAGTGCAGTCTATTCAATAAAAGATTGATACCACAGCGCAGGCTGCAACGTGACCGATGGCGTTTCTTATAACTCATCTCGTTGGTTTAAGATCAAAGTACATTGTGTCTTCGTCTATTCTATTACAAGAATATTTTTCCTTTATTAATAGTAAACTAAATAAATAAAAAATAGGAGATTGCTTCATCTGCAGCTTCAACTTATTTTTTTTCAATACCTATGTTTTGCACATACATAGGTAATTGGATTTTGATAGGTACCTAGATATTAATTCTAATTATAATAATACTTAATTACATGCATGCAAGTTTCTGCACCACTGCCCCAGGAGGCGAGTAATTGTCAAACAACTGCAAGTCTTGAAATTTTTCCAATAAAAACTATATTGTCTAATTACACATATGCGTTGGCCGTGCGTTGGTATGACTTTGTTCGCTGTTCAAACAGTGACAAATTAACACGTATGACGTTATTATGAAATCATCATATTCTATTCATCTATGCGCACCCATGTTAAGGAAGTGACTATCCGGTTAAATAATAAGTAATATGGATAAGATTAGCTTTTAATTCTCAAAAAAGGATGAATAGGTGCAATGGAATCACTCAAAATACAATGGATGACTGAGTGCTTATCAACGGCCAGGTTTTTGTAATGCCTGCTAACATTTGGTGAAGTGATTTTGAACTGGTTTACTAATAGACTGGAAGCTCTTTAAAATGGATAGATGATTCAACGGATCTCAACGTCACCGGGTTTAGAGCAGTAATTATTTCTATTTGAGATTGCGTAGGATACCCAGCTCGCTACTAATATCCTAGCTACTCATACGTTTGTTCTTGCTAAATACGTTCCCAATCGATTGGCCGCATTTCAGCACGCGCCGTTCAATCTGAAACCGTTACTATTTAACACAATACGTAAACAACCACGTAACAGTGTTTATGAGGTAGGAAAGTTATTACTTGCGAAGTTTGTTTGATGAATACATGGACTTGCAAACCACAAGATTGTGGAGAGCAAGTTTATGATCAACGGGGAAATTTATTGAAGTGGATCCACATATCGTATCGACATTTCAATCTACAGGATTCGACGTTACCCGCATCAGTTGTCCACATTGTACGTACAGGCTCGCGAAGGCAAGGAGTTCGCATGCACTTACTTCTTTGAGCGTGTCCGGAACGCCGCAACCGGCCCTCCGCCGTCACTTAGCAACCTAAATATGTATATCTTCAGAGAATATCACGTCTGTACATAACATTTACATGTTTTTAAGTTGATAGGTACTACGGCGGGTACTTGTATTTATTCACAGTTAGCTGACTAGGCTCATGCTCAGTGTAATGGTAAAATATTTGAGCGTGGCACCGTTAGCCGGCGGCGGGCACTGTGTGGGCCTGATACACTCTTAGATGGTCGTTCGTCGGCACCTTTGTGCATTGACCCGTACAAGGCTTGTACACCACACAACTTCCTAGTTCCATGCACTTGTTAATAATGCAATTTATTACTTCTTTATATGATTTGTTGGTAGCACAAGACAAATTAAAATTATTCGCTGCGTTACGCACGCCTGCATTGTAACATTTAGTTATTTAGCAATCAAAATAAATACCTCAGTATTTGGAGTGTCATTTAAGCATGTAGTTGGCAAGCATGCATTCTCGCGGTTGTCGAGTCATTTTGTAATTTGGCGTAAGTGAAAAGAGGCAGCTGTTGCACTCAAAATGTTAGATTAAATATTTCTCTAAATAACAACAGGTGTACATTTTACCTCAAAAAATACAGAACCTCCTTTTTTGAGGTTGGTTAAAAACAAAAGGAAGGAAGATTTTTAGAAAGGTTTTTACAATGGGTAGTTCTCGTTGCGGCTACATTCTGTGCATTCGCAAACCTGCATAGGGTAAATAAATATTATTTCCTTAAAGGTTTTGGAACATGGGTGTGTACAAGTAGTTTTGGCTTTAGCATTTTTATGTTGACTTCTTCTTTGCAGTGTTAATTCTTTCGCATAGGTACTTTACCCGCGTGTTTTCCTTACTAAAACTTCAAGATGGTGGCATTTTTTTCTTAATTTGAGCATGAATTCGTCTTCAGAGATCATACACACCCCTGATATTAGTTTGGAAAGCAATAGGTTTAAAAACCAAAAAGTTCAAGGTGGCCATTTCCCCTTATTTTGATTCAGATAATTACACAGAGCGTCAAAAATCCCCTCTTGACTCCTCAGTCAAATTCCTTCTTGTCATTTCTTGCAGGTTACTCTGCACTCTCTCCACTCCTCGCATGTGTCACAGCCCGTGGAAGAGCAGACCACATTCCTCCGCGATCGTCCTCGCCATAAACGGTCGTCTGTCGCCGATCGCCACAAGTGGCATCGTTTGAGGCACTGGGAATGTTGCGGTCGCACGTTTCGCACACACCGATTATGGATGTGCCAGCTTTTTTAACTAAATTCTACTAACTTCAGCTGTTAGAGATCACAATTATCTGCAAGATGACAGCAAAGGCATATTAATTCAGGACCCGACGAATGGATATAACGGATAGTACCATAAACTTCTGAAAGTAACTATTCTTTTAAGGCGTGAGAACACAAATCAACAGACTTAAATGGGCCTCGCTCTCAACGCCAATTGCTATAAATCTATTATTGGATTTATGAATATTGAACTCTATTCCAATCACCAGAGAGCTTATGATGTTATAGTTTCAAATAAAGTGCAGTTTAAATTGCCACGAGAGTAGCAATCTAAAGCTCTTACTGGCAACCATTTACGTGAACCTACAAATATTACCATTTCACAAGATCTACTAACTAATAATCATCTCCATTTTATCGAGATTCTTAATTGAGAATTCAGAAGTGTGTCCGTGCCTAATAGAATTGAATAGATAAATTTTTAAAATGTCAAAAAGTAAACAAACTCTGCTTATCAAAGCTCAGATGACGCTATTCTTTTGGTATCCATTCATAGTATTATAAATGGAACACGTAATTATCAATATAACATAACATACATTTGATCGCCGGAACTTAGTGGTAGATGCACAGTTTGCAAGCGCGGCGGTTGGTACCGTTATCGCAATGGAATGGGACCATCCGCTCTATCGGTACACCACTACGGTTGCCGTAATGCGTTTCCTATCATTTCGGACATACATCATGCAAAATGACATTCACCAGTTTTGCAATTCGCTATACGTTAAATAACTTTGCGAACATATTGCAAAAGACGTAAATCACCGTGTGTTGTGACTGTACCTACGTTTTTGCTACTCACAATGTTTGTTTGGAAATAAGAAGAACCACGTTTCACCGGTTTTCCAAACTGTAAGGATTTTAATAGATCCAATAGAAATAATAATGATAATTAATGATAGGACAGAATCACAGAAACGCATGAAACAATGTTATTGTTGTTAACTGATTTTGTATTTACAAACAATGGATACCTATGAGTTGAAAATTTAAATTATTAATAAATATTAAACAAAAGGACAGAAAGTTGCGCATAAAAAAAAGTCTGAAATCCCACATCGCAATTTACATAACATGCTCAAACTTCTGACTATGTTACATACACCTAGAAACGATTTCTCAAACTGGATATATGCTGCTTCAATCAAAATCCAATCATATTATATTTCTTTTGTAAAATGATGATGTAAAATGTAGTTTAAACGTCACAGAATCAAAAATTGATCTTTGATAACGTCAATACAAGAAAATATATTCTTTATTACATCAGAAACTTGCAAAAAGCGACAAAAACAGTTTAGTAATGACTCTGATAAGTACATGTCTATCTACTTTTGTAACTACTTAATTAGTATTTTACTAAGCTATTTGAAGTCACGGAACAGGGAACAATAGTCAATGATGTAAATGACAATAGTTAGGTCGTGCGCACGCGCGCATAACCAGCCAGCATTATGTCCGAGCAAAAGTCATTAAATCGAAGGATTTATTTCACACCATGTCACGTGTAGTACCCAAAATAAAATGGACATAGCTCAAAGAATAGATCATAGGAAGCCATAAAGCGACAAAGATTTTATTGATGGACTGTCTAGTGAAATCTTATAATAGTCTATAATATCTCTAAAGATATTAGAATGATGTCGGATTTTTGGACATCGTCGACATGAACTTAGCTAAGTCATGCTTGGTTCATCTTTAAAACTGTTGTATGCTTTATACTTTTAAAAGCACTGAACCAAGCGGATACATTGTTATTACTTATTCATGAATGTTATTATTTGTAAAGATCGCACCAAGTTTTTATTTAAATTTCTCAATCCAGCGCCCATCTGCGACCCAGTTCTTGCTCTAAAAAGCTTACAAAAACATTGAATTACATATGAATAGAAACTGGATTGAATACATTAATACGTAATTTGGTATGGGCCCAGTATTAGGGAGAGAATAATGGATGGCGAAAATTTTAAATAATATCTGATTTTATTTGTGTGACCCCCTCTAATTGCACGTGTGTTGAACAAGTTTCGACATGATTGTAGCCAGACGAGATGCTGGCCCCAAGGATATATTTTTATATAAATAGTGAATTTCATCTGAGTAAATCCGTGACGTGAATTGGCGACCGAAAAGGATCTAGTTTTCAAGCTGCAATGATAATAGCAAAATGAAATGTAAATGCAAATTTAAATGTAAACCGGTATATAGAATATCGATTTTGGATCAGGAAATACAATATCAAAATTAATTTTGCCTTTTTCAATAGTTAAGATAATGAGACAAAGATTAAACTTAAATTCATCGTCACAAAATATGGATCGGTGGACCGATGCCCCTGGATTTGCTTTTATATATGGGCTTTCTGGGCTGCAGCCCAGGGTCCCATGGATAACTTTTGGTTTTTTCGAATGGGAAATCATCAATGACCCCTCCCGCCGTGGGTGAGGCGGGTGGGAGTGTCAGACTCTTACTGACTAAAACCCATCCTTCCTCAGCCCTCTGCATTCCGGGGGCGCGGTATCTCTTATGAATGTCCCGTCCCGTATAGAAGTTTCTAGCCGGTTCTTCTCTGAACCCGTACTTCTTGAAACCGTGCAACTATTTTGACTTTTTATAAGTGCCTATGTGAAATAAATAAAAAATATTTTTGACTATCGATATCGTTCATCCAATTCTATTACTTAGGTTTTCTAATTAAAATATAACTTTTAATAAATTGGACAATAAACTTAATATAAATTAACTAATTTTATTTAGGGCTCAATCACTGATCTTATTATTAAAACCAATGATACATATATATTAAAATATGATTCTAGTTCGTTACTGTTTTAAAAGTAGTGCTATGTTCGCGGTGGTCTGTTTTTATAATCTGTGGGGGAATACACTCTTAACTTAGAAAATATGGTTACTAATTATCTTTAAACACGTTTTTATGAACCACGAGGGCACAATATTTATAAATACAAATTCTATTTCGAAGATCGTTTCTAATGTTAGAATTAGATCGTAGATGAATAAAAAACGTTAAGTGATTTGACGGTTCGATTTTTTAGAAATGCCAGCTTCTCAATTGGTCGAAAATGAGAACTGGTGATCTCATTCTGGTGCTCCGTCATGTTTCGAGTCATGTGACCAAAATAAACAGCCACTGCCCTGATGCAACTCCCGAAATGGATCTGTCGATCCCATGTGGGTGTAATGTAGGCCATTATTTCATTTGCCGCTGCTAATATGCATTACCATAAATCGTTTGGTTAAAAATCTTGGCTGTTCCATGTCTCACTAGATACTGTAGCACTCTTTGTTAGGTCCATTATCCTAAAATTCGTTAGTTGAGAAGCATCATTATTACATACACTTCTGTCAATCTGGTTAATGTAAAACATGTTACTACACTAAAATATGGCGAAACCTGACAATTATTTTTATATAATAACATCCATGAGTAGATGTGAATCGAAAAATCTCCAAAAACTAAGTACCTAATTAAATGAAGGTATTTTTAATATTATATGAGACCAACTTTGTGTTTTGTTTCGCATTAATTTCAAGAAACAGAGTTGAAATCGGTCAGGTTGTGGTCAAAAAATCCGGAGGCTTATAAGGAAAATAATTTGTGTTGAGGTCATTTTACTCATAATATTTAATAATGTGGCCAAGACTTGACTACCCATGAGTGTGATTCACTGATTCCTAGATAAAGTAACTGTTTGAAGGTCATCGACCGTATTGTTTAGTTTTGGCCAGCTTTTAGCAGTAGCAATCGAACCGCAACGAGGCCATCCGTTAGTTTCTAAACTCTATGGGCCGAATTGAAGTAAGTTTGTTTTTCTAAAAAAAAAGGATGTTGGAATCAAAGTTCAATTTATGACTTCAGAACAGATTGTAAGCAGGTAGGTACTTCATGAATCGTTCGTTTCGTCATGGAGTGGTTTTCGCAAATCCGTTCTGTCCAAATAACTTGTCTTAAAGTCGATCTAAAAAGGCTCACAATAGATATTATTTAGCTGGAACAGAACATATCTACGAATGCCTAATAAAAATATTCGTCGGCAAGCAACAGTTACCGACTGCACACTTGATCTAGGTCGTGAACATAATTGTGCTTGATACCGCAGCGGTGACCGTTGGCTGGCCACGATAACCTGATAACAACATTGTGTTAATAAATTAAAATAACCCATATTTTATGTAAAAATAACATATCATCTAAGGACGTTTTATCGACAATATGAGAAAACCTTTAACTACGCTAAGTGTTAGTGTGCTGTGTTTCGTAGTTAGTAATTGCCATAAAAAGGACGACTTAGAACCTAGCTTTAAGCTAGCTCTTAGAAAAAACGATTCATATTATGCTCAAAATTTTAATAAATATAAAGAAAGCATACGAATAAAATGTACAGGAAATAAGGAAAATGTCTGTGCCAAACGTTATGGTGAAGTTATTATATTTTATTATTATTTAAATAGTAAACTTTTCCAAAAAGTACATAAAGTTAGATGGAAAATGTTTGTAAAAGTGATAATCCTCAAATACTAGGTTGGGTACTCAATAAAGTAGGCTGCAGGAGTGGCGCTGATTGTCATCTTCATCTATAGTGGTTTTGTATTCCAAGCTGAACAACAACCGAACCGGGTAAATAAGATAATCATAACTGATTATCTCATCTCTCTTCCAGAATTAGAGCGAAACGTCAGCTCTCACCATATCAACCGAATAACATGATAAATAATTTTCCAAATTATCTTATCGTTGCTATAACGTTAACAATATATTTAGATTTTAAAAGCAAATGTCAACGCGTAGGCGCATCAGCTCTGACTCATAAGACCAATAACATTATTCTAATGCACCAAGCCACCGAAGGACCAGCCTTCAATTAGCTTATTGCGTATCACAAAGTTATGGCATGCCATTGCTCAATGTTTTATTAATTACCATGTTTCAAATAGTGTAAAGTTGCAGTAAATATTTGACAATGAACTAAGTAGAATAGCAAAGAACGGTTCTTTACTTGTTTCAGTAGTTTGTACGTATTTAACCATTGTTTCGTCTTTATCTTTATATATAATTCTTCTGTACGTGTTTTTGTCACTTAACTCCTCCTACACGGCTTGACCGATTTGGATGAAATTTTGTTTGTATATTTGAGTGGGACCCTAGACGCTTTGAAAATACATTGGGCCTGGTAGATGTCGTCGTTTTCATAAAAAGCCTAAGTTAGGACAGTACAACGTCTGTCGGGTCCGCTAGTATTCATATATTTTTTCGGACGTAAATAAAATTAGTAGATTGTCATGAATTAATGTCATTTTAAAGATCCAATTGAATAAAGTATAACTGCCGAACATTATAAATGATAATACTAAGCATAAGGTTATACAAAGGAAAATCATAACATGTATAGATCATCATCAAAATCAGCTTGATTATTATTGGTCCACTGTTGGACATAGGCCTCACATGTAACTAACACGTACCTACCATATCCCCCAGTCCTCAGCTTGATATATCGCATGTCTTGTCAAAAATATTAGTCAACCAGCAAGGTGGTGATGAAGGTGACAAGTTGACTTGCAGGATTTGAAGGACATTTAAGTTTCGCTACTTCTGAAACTATTTCAATGCAATGAGTGACTATTATTTAAGCTAGATTTACATTACGACACCGTAGTTACACAGAGTGTATTATGGTGACCTACGGAAAAGTCGGCGACTGTGTGTTTGTCGGGTCTGAGACAAATTGTGAAAGAAGAAAAGTATCGTATCAGCGCCATCACAAAGAAATTAATGAAGTGTGAACAGAATAATAATGACTTTTTTATTATTCTAACATTTCTGTCGTATGGTAAACTTAGCCGTAGGGTCAGATGCATAATTATGTTGTCTGTAATTTTGCCAAATACTTATGCTAACTCATTAAATTTTCATAGTGACCACGCTGACTTGAGACAACCCCTAAAGTTACATTATTACAAAATAAAAAAAATCAATACATTCAAGTCAATGACGTAAGTGCTTGTGTCATGCATGAAACCTCGATGACTTCAACAGGCAAATATTACTGTTTACTGAATATACTTTCCTTTTATTTAATATTTCGCAAAATAAATGAGTCCTTACACTAAAATTGCATTGATTTTTCAGAAAATTGTTCCACATTAAAACTTTACCCACTTTATGTTCCGAGTATGGTGAGACTTCGTAGTGCTCTCTCCTTTTCCTTTTCGAGCAAAACTATAAAAGCAAATGGATGAAGAACAAGACGAAGACGTAGAAGACAAATACTTTAGATTTAAATATACTGTACCGTTTAACGTTAACAACTACGGTAATAACCCAGGCAACCGAGCGGTACAAGCATACCTCGCGTATAACCACAGCGTTCTTTCGACGATGAGATATTTTGCTAAGAAGCTATAAGAATAATAATTTACAAGTATTAAACCACTTCTCTGAGTCTGTACACTCGTCAAATACCAAAAGCTACTTAGAAATAACAGTTAAGGTAATCTAAGGTCCTTGTTTCCAATTGAGTTAACACGGGCTGGATAAAAACTTGATCTTCCCGTGCGCGAGAGCAGTTGCGCGGGCGCAGACCAAAAAGTCGACGCATTCCATTGTTGATTGGAAACAAGTCGCGGTCGCGCGCTCCAATGGGAAAAGTCGCACAGCTCTGAATTTATGAAGCGATGAACGTACTTCAAGTGGAGTTGGTATCTCGGATTCTATCACAATCAAGGAGCGATACAGTACATGGTCATTAATTAATAATAACGCATGAGGTGTTATGTGTTTTTTAAATTATCTTATTACTTAAATTATGAGAATACTTACTAAATTCGTACAGGTAGATAGTAGCTAGTTACATTGTATTTTTACAAAAGGTAAAAGACCTAAGAACACTCATACAACCGATATTAAGGTTAGGTAATCGAATTATTTTATATAATGCGTCAGATTCTCATTTCTACACTTATCGATAATAAAACCGATAACGAGGGGATTCCCCTTTTTATCGGTTAAATACTGGCCGAAGCGCCATCCGTCTACGATGTCTCCACACGATACTACTACGCAGATACTACTGATTCTACGCAATTACTACGAATGTCGTAGTACTACATATCCTCGTAGTGTAGCAGGATTTGGTGATGACGTAATTTTCGTAGGCATTAGGTACTATAGGTAGATGCATTTGCTGGAAGCGTCTATTTAGACCTTTTGCTCTTGCGTGATGACTTTTTATTATTAATGACTCAAATGTCTGGTAAAATTGTGAGTTACGTTGAGTAAACAAATATAAAATGATATTTGTTATTGAATCACAAAACTCATTAATTAATTCAGTTTGAAAACAATAATAAGCTGTTTTGTAAGCTACATAGCAGTTTGTGTTATTGAATACTGTTCTTGGATAGTCCTGTAAAACTTCGGTATCGTATAAGAAGTGTGTTGTAGTTTACTTAGTGGTGCCTTAAGATATAATTAATACTAAAATAAAGGCTTGTCCGCCATCGGGTGGCTGTATGTGTCGGCGGTCGTAGCGACCCAGTGCAGGGCGTAATGCGGTGCAATCACCGCGCGTTCCCGTGAGAACGCGACCGAGCCTGCGCCCGCGCCGCGCCTTGCATGCCGCGCCGACCGAAAGGTCAAATGGAATTCGCGAAAACCCACTTTTCACAGTTACTACATATTTTCCTTTATTATAAAATGAGATGTTTTTAAGCAACTATGGAGATTTTTATTAAGACTGTTATAATATCTACCTACTTGGTTTTTGGGACGATGTCTGATTTATCCTTTTGGCATTTTACTATCATTAACAAGTGGAAATCATAATATGAGCATTATTCGCATTAGAGTTAGCAATAAACGATTAGGAAAATAAAAAAATAGTAGGTAAGTGTTTACCTAATTAAGTACCTACTTAAAATATTTGTCAACAAATTTTATTATGAAAAAAAATAAATTTAAACGACTTATCTAATTACTCTTCTAGAATTGACCGATCTAATTAATGAATTGAAACATTTCTTGACGTATACCTAACTAATGAGTGTACAAAATGCAGTTTTCTATATCTGTCAATCAACCTGGTTTTTCTAAACAATTAACTAATTCTATTTTAATGACTTTGAACGTGTTATGGTAATTTGGGCCGAGTCGACGTCCCATAATCGCTTGAAGGACGGACGGACCGACATTCCATAGCAAAGGGAAAGGGTTCGCTTCGTTACGGACTCTTTTATTTTGTAACTTTTATATAACATAAAGCCTTGATACACTACTTTGTTGTAAGTACTTGAACAAAATTGGAATTAATTTCAGAAAGTGTATGTGTTTATATTCTTATATTTAGAAAATGTGTTATTGTAAATGTTTTAGATTACCGCAATTTCCATGATCCTACGTCACCAAGAAGTTATTCTGGGAAAATATACAACTTCCTGCTACTTGCACAATTCTTCGTAACAAGTCTATGTGAAAATATCAAACAATGCAAAGAAAGAGAGACGTTTCTCAAAGAAACAGCTCATTGAAGACGCTTAACATTACACCAACGAAGTAAGATCTCCTTCGCCCCTCTCCGAAGGCGTAAAGCCTCGTTGAATGAGGGTAGTATACGTATTATCATAGATCTTTTGTAAATGGGCGACCCGTTCACATGCATCCATTGAGGCCCCTTCACACGGTCAAAGGCGACAAAAAATAATACAAAAACCGTTACGCTCCCGAAAAAAAGTTCCCATAACTTGTGAATGTCTGTCATTGAGAAATCTGTATAAAGAGACCATGTGTGGCGGGAATCGCTTTAAACTGGAACAGTATGTTACTAAATAATAAAAAATACTGATAATTTCACAGATTGAACACCATTTGGTTACAATAGGTACAGATATACATTGATATCAAGATTAATGAACTATGAGTGTGACTGGTTGGACTGCCTGATAAACTAATTCAATAGTAAAATATCATAAAAATAAAATCATAACACTATTTAGGTACCGGTAGGTATTTCCATTATTTAGGTACCTATCACGTTTAATTAGATTAATTATGAAATGTTTAATTTTACAGAGTAATTAAATTCAACGTGGCAAAATATTTGTGTTATAAAAGACGATGCCGCTAAAGCTATAAATGCAAGGAGCATTTTGTAGTCACACATGGATCACAAATGTGCGTGGGACCGAGTATTAAGCGCACCATGAATGGACCAAAGACATGGGACCGCAGCCCATAATCATTCTCACGGTTTAAACATACAGAAAAACATTATGCCATGACCCGACAGATAAAACTGATGATTTGTTAGATAAATTAATACATGTACATAGTTACTAATAAGGACAGACAGGCGAAAGTCCAAAATTTCAGATAACGCTGAAACAACTGATGTTTTCTGGGAATAAGAATGTTCACGAATAACAGTGGTACGGTTTTGTTTGTTGAGCATGGAATGCCAACCAGGGCCGTCGTTCGAGGGAGCATTAAGCTATCATGCCATCAGCGCGTCCCCGTCTGGTCAGCATTCTTAAGCGGGGTCCGGTGTCCGCCTCAGGAATGTCTGCAACCAGCAACCCGAGACGGAAGGAGCAGCGGCGGAAGCGGTTCATAGAACTGAACTACAACGTTCCAGAACGACTCTCGAACCTTCACGTCGTGCAACAAATATAAACCGTGAGGTTGTACAGTAGAGTCCAATTTTACGGTTTGAACATTCTCGAAGTTGGCGGCTACGAAATGTTATCTCTGTTTGTGGAGGTAACGCGTCAAGTACCGAAGAATTTACAGTCAATTTTAGATCTTTTGAATTAAAATATAAAGTTTAAAATGAGCTTGTATAAACTTGTTACATAATTTAACGGTTCACGAACATTCTGCGCTGCAGCGCGCAACCGTTTCGCTCCACTGTACCGTGCATCCTGCCTCATACAAGTTGTAATTTTCCAAGTACTTTACTTTACCAAAGCCTTTTTGCACAATATTATCAATTTCTATATAATTAAGCAATCAAATATATCTTTGTCTACAGATATTATTGTTGGAATTGGTCAGCGAACGTGCTGCAGACCATGTTGAAACCGTACAAATCTTATTAGTTACGGTTATAGCAAGCAAATATTTAACGTCGAAATTCAAAGAGTTTGTGTTTTGACTGGCACGTCAAGAGCTGTAAATTTTCTTAGAGTGCGAATGGTCATGAGGTGTGTTGATTCATGCGAAGTTTTCCTGTTCGCCTGTTAAGTTTGGGACCTCCCGCCGCGTTACTGCGTCCCTGGAAGTTTACGTTTCTCATGGCATTTTATTTTATAAACCTATAATGGCGTCACAAATTGCTGCAGTCGATTGTTGATTAAACAATTGAGCGGGTCCCGCATGCATCGTCTGTCTCAATTGTAAACTGTTATTGGAAATCAATTGACACGAAGTATATTGACTCAATGAGTTGGATGAGTGACATCCTCTCTGATCGTCACGTTCATTTATGTCGTGTTTTATGATTTCTCGGTAATTATAAAAGTTTACAATATGTTGACACGTCAAGGCAAGTTGGCTTATCTTTACTGTACTTAGTGTTTAAGCAAAATGTTTTTCAACAACTTTTACAGCTAATTAAGTTAAATGTCCCCTCAAGACTCCCTCGCTCCCAAATTAAACCCCTTGTGCCTCCTCATTGGCGAACAGTCTGTGGGAGCAACTCCACCATACCACGCCTAAGCAGGCTCCTAAACGCACACAGCCAGTCCATTGACATTAATAAATCATTCCCAAGCACAATACAAGAAACTAATACTATCCATTCTCATTAACAAAGATTCACAAAAATCACACTAAAATTAACCCTACGAATAACTCAAGCACTCGAACTCCTAAAATAGAACTAAGTTAGTTAAGTTAGATATAGAAAAATAATACCTATGTAATTTACTTCTTTAAATTTTGAGAAATTAGCTAACACGCTACTATTGCGCAGGCCATGCTTGCCTGTAATTGGTTGTGCATTTAACTATAAGCCCCTCTGTACTTTTTTATAAGATAATGAATTTATGTAACAACTGTTGGCAAGCTAAATAAATAAACAACCACTTCGCAATTGGTGTACATGGGACATGAAAGATAGATCAACTGTACCACCAGTACCACTGTGCCTATATTAATCAGAAAGGACTCAAAGAATAGTATATGTGTTGTGCTGTATATTGCTTAGGTATACTTATCAATAGCAATAAATACGGCAAGTATTAATTGGTCAGTTCATCACTTTATTTAACCTGACACAAAAATCGTTAAGATGCTTTAAAAGTTCTACTTAGTCGAGCAATTTATTTACTTTATTTATTCGGTACTAATTGAAAAGTTGAATGAACTCAAACTCAATTCAGGGAGGTGTTCCATGTAGAGTGACGTTATTCATTCTCTGGTTTTGCTAGTACAGTGAAAGTGAGGTCGCGACGCTTTCTATCCGCAAACGCGGCGCGGTCGGCGCGTCGACGCACCGACTTGCGAAAGCCACCACCGAACGCCCAGCCAACTAGTCGGCTCCTTTCGAATAGAAAGCTGGCGTGAGCAATCTACAGATCTTAGAAATATTACCTACACAGATGCTGGTTGTTAGCTTTGCTACGGATTAGATTGATTTCACGACAAGTATTTTTTTCTTTCATAAACATTTTCTACATTTAAACATTTTCTGCCAAATTATACATATTTGTCTGGAATCTATATTTATAACTATTGTTTGTCAGATAAATCTATGCACCCACGAGTTTGAAAATGACTTTTTCTCGTTCATATTTTCGTTACAGGAGTAATATATTATATCTTTTATTTTTCGTGTTATTAAGTTTTTCAGCGCTGATTCCACCAATTTATGTAACTTTCTACTCTAATGTAGCATGTACTGAGAATACGCTATCACATTTTTATTCTTTAACAGGAAATTACTCTTATTTCACTAAAAAACATCTTCTTAGACCTCCTCTTAATTAAGTTGCTTTAACTATACGTGAGTATTAACTTTCTGAAACTGATCCTAGACTAATATTTTCAATGCGCAAGTTATCTGTCTGCTACGCTTTCAAGGAAAAACAGCTGAATCGATCTAGATTGAATCCTGGGGAAGGGCATAAGATAGTTTTCATCTGGATGCACATCTTAGTATGTAGGAAACCCAAGAAAAACGCGTTCTCCAACCAAGTTTCACCAGACACACTTTAAAAATCAGCTAGCTTTCGTTTCTCAGTACATTGATGGCATAACCCGCTTTGATGAGCTGCTGACGTGGTGTTGTGTAAATATCCCTCTGTTCTCTGAACATGTGCATTTCGCGTGCACAATGCGATGTATCATAATATGCGCGTGAAGGCATTCTTCTTTGAATACGGTGAACAATGTTCATTGTGCTAGACCTAAAGCAACGTGAAATGGGATCCTGCGCCGCAAGCCTCAGAGTGCGTTGTCTGGCCTCGTTCTAAAATTATACACGAGCTATGTTTATCATTGTTATTAATTAATTTGATATCATCATAAAGCATCTCCGAAATTAGTAGTGTTTTAGTTAAGTTTAAAAACCGGAAAGGTCATCGCATCGTTGAATAAACACATGCTAAAGGCACGGATATAAAGTCGTTCAAATAAAATAAAATACCCCAATGCTATTAATTTATTAAGCCAAACTTTGGAGGGATTCAAAACTTGTAAACGGTTTATTTAGAAAAATCATTCACTGGCATGGCATAATACAAAACTGTATTTTTTTTTATAAAAAATTGGTTACTCTAGATTCCGCTGAGTATCTGTACATACAGTTATCGACATCTTAGGAACTGTTTCCAGTGCAGTGTAAATTCTAATGTTCCTAATTTTCAGGTCACGAAGATACAAGCAACATGAACAAGGAGGCGTGATAGGAGAAACTCAACAAGGCATCGCGTCAATAGAAACAACACGAAACAGAATTGAAGTGTAGCCACGTGTTAATGCCTTCATTTGTATAAATAAGATATGCAAATATACAGTAACAATATACCTACTTTGTCTGTGGCGAGTGTGTGGTGGAATCAGATATCTACTAATTGCCTACCTACTTAAAGAAGCTGGGTAACTTGAGCACCTCTTTATTTTTCCCAAGGAGACATCGACCGTTGAGTGGCAAAAGACGTGACTGTTTTTCCATCGTCTTACAATCTAATATTTATTGTTTATGTTTTAAACTGTCCTCTACTTTATAAATACATTGCTTGTCTAAGGTGAATAGAGATATACGTCGCTCTTATTCAAGCAGCGTGAGTGAACTTGCTTAGCGATAAACTTGTTGTGTTAAAAGTAATCCGATGGTGATGTCATCTGTTCAAATTTGGCAATGCCAGGCGGTCGACCTCCAGCGTGTAGTAATGTTGGCTTCGTGGCTTCTCGCTAAACTGCGCAGTAAACTCTACATATTATATGTACCAACATATTGAAATAAAGGTACATAACATCATCAAAAAAAATTGTTTTATGCTCTTTTATTCATTACATCATACAACTTGCCGCTTCTACTGCGAATAGGTACTTGTAGTAGGCACAAAGCATATTTTCATCTTACTGTGCATGACAAAGGAAATTTGAAAATTGCGTTTTGCCTAAGTACTACCTACCTAACGTATTATATTGAATTGATGAACAATTATTTTTTTATCTATAACTACCTATATCAAAAAGAGTACAGGCTCTTACGTAGTATACTTTTTAGACGTGGTATATTAGGAATATTTTCGAGACAATTTAGAATTTATTTTATTTATATATTTGGGCCTTTGCCCACTGCAGGGCAAAGATCTCCTTTCCCTCCTTCCATACATAATTTAGAATATTAAGTAAATTATGTGGGTACATAAACTAGTCCGTCAACACAGGCTAGACCCACAGTAACTATTAACTAGAAATAAATCTGGTATAACAGGATTTAAAAATAACCAGACATGTCAGTTATTTCAATTAGGTAGGTACCTTGTGTTATGTAGAAACAAGACAATGACAACAAGCATTTTCAATTCCGGCATTGTCTCAGGTCAGGTTTGGGTCATGTTCATGATTACTAGACCGATGTGATAGGTTAATTAAAACCTACTAGGTGCATACTGTACAAGTACATTGTATCTATTATTTGGAGCCTGCTTCACAAAGTGCTAAGTAGGTACTACCTACCTACCCTAAATAAATTTTACAATGGAACAAAAGAATGAAATTATTTGATTAATTATTTTTTTTGTCATGTAAACACTTAAGTGGTTTAAACAGGACAAATATTAATATTGAACAATGATCTTTTCGCTAACGTGTCTATTTTAATTATTTTTTCTAAAGGTTTTCAATAGAAACATCCGTGTATGATAAATTAATGATAAACAGCCGACATGACGCGTCATGGGAAATCTATTCTCATAGAGGCTGAACAACAAGGTCACCAAATAATTACAGATAAAACATGACGCCATATTAAAACACAATGATACAATTGTTCATTCATATAAAAAATAATAATTGTACAGCGTCCATTGTTTACTTCCGTACTTTTATTTTTTGTCGGTGGATGCTTCAAAGTCCAAATATCAAATACACATCAAATAAACATTAGTTGGATCTTCGTTATCAAATATACTATTATTTATTTTCTAATTAAATGTTGATAGCTTAAAGATGTACTTGAGAGTGTGAACAGTCATAAGTAGATAAGTTACTTGTGTGTGTAATAAACAAAAGAAAGCAACATTACTCGTACAGACAATAACAAAAGAAATGAGACCAGTCCATCGAGTCCATGCGGGCTTTGTGGTAAGAAACTACTAAAGTAGGTAGGTAGGTACTACCACACTAAAACGGCATTGATGAAAACTTGAATTTATTGCCATATAAAAAACTATAGGTAGTAAATAGGTACATTTCCATTTATGATCATATTTATTTCGAACCTGTAGGTAGATAAGTATTTTTCTTAGAAAATAATTATCTTGGAAATTCTGAGTAAGTACTAAAAAGTCATTAATTACGTAATCTCATCAAAACATAGGTACCTACGCAACGGTGACGCAATCGCATTAAATAGTAACCCTTTTAAGACGAATATGACTAATTATGTTTGGCCCTAGACCCTCGATAAGCTTTATTTATATGAGTCATCACGTCATAATATACTTTGAAGACCATCCCGATCATGACATAAGAGGTTTACCGAATTATGGAAATTTACTTAATGCTTTCAGCGTAAAAAACATATTCTAATACTTATATAAATTTAAAAATCTTGTCTTGTAAGCAAAGCATATCGATACGTACCTATATCTAGGATCATGGTACCTACAATGATACAAAGTACATAGGTGTTATCTAAGATAGCTAGCAAGATAGGTACCTAATACAAAATAAGGAAATATTAATAGTCATCTCAAACGAGAATAGGTAGGTAGTTTTTTCTACGGCTAACTTATAAAAAACCGGCTAAGTGCTTGTCGGGCCACGCGCAATAGGTTTTGGTTGGTCGACTATAGCTCTGTAACCAACCGGTAAAGCCTACTTAGCCGTGATAGTTTTTCTTTTATGCTCGTTATATTATACGTTAAGTCTGTGATTTTATCACAAATCTAGGAACAGCCATTCAGTTTTAGACGACATCCACATTCATCATCGACGTCATATCACTAGTAATATCCTTTCTAGCCATATCATCTTTCACTCAATCCATCCGTTGTAGTTTGGTCTTCTTCTACATCTATAGCCATCTACATTCATGCTCAGAACTTTCCTCACAACATGTTCCTCATTCCTCCGCATAACATGCTCATACCATGACGAACGGTCCTACTTTCAGAGATCCTCTTGTATACTCATTTCTTATTCTATCCATTCGCGTAACACCACTTCAGTTTATATCAGGATTAAATGAAATACAGAAACAGTGGGCTAAGCAGTGGGTGTTATACCCACGTTTTCTTATAATTTGATTCTTTGGATAATAATTCTATACAATTTGGATAGCAAGAAATTATAAAGCAGTTAAGTATTGAGTAAATTTTATTTAATTCCTTTCAAAGAAATGGACAAACATTAACAGTTTTCCTGGACAAATAAAGGTTTTCTATCTCATTTTATAAGAAATTCAGCCCTGGAATGAGTTGAAGTCTATTTTCAGAAGCATCATAATAACGGGCGGTTAATAATGTGATACTATATATATGTTAAGATATAAATGGCCTTATGCTATTTATATCCTTGCGTCAAGAAATTAACTACACGTGGCTTTTTCTGGCATCAACGTTCAGATCTAGATTCAAGGTGGCCTAAATTATTTAGCAGCTGGTGATTCAGACAGGCAAACAGTATTATAGTCCAGACTTAGAGCTGCCGAATTAGACTCAATGCCCCAGAGTTGTATTGAGGCGTAATTAACTAGGACCTACTCGTACAATGTTGTCAGTACCTATCACTTATCTTTAACGTAGATACTCTTTATTTTCGTCACGTTTATGGTCTAAACAATGTTTATCAGGAATGTCAGTCACTGTTGAATACTTGGCACTGGTTTGAAACATCTATCCATGCCTCGACTTTGTTATCATCAACGAATAAGTTTTCTCACGACTTTATCCTTTACAGATCCTGGGTAATCTAAGATAATAGGTAGGGTAACCGTGTTTTTTATTTCTGGATTTTTAGTAGAGATATACTTAGAAAGTACATATGACTTTAGAAAAGTCATATTGGCCAGGTTTCAAACCTGCACTCGGTCACGAGAGGCCTTTAATTAACCACTAGGCCACCATAACACAAAATTACATAAATCAATATGAAAACTAATGGGCCAAACTATGTTAATTTTTTATGGGACAAAATGGCAACTATTCATAAATGTCAGCGTAATCGGTGTACATAATAAAAAAAATACCAATCGAATTGAGAACCTCTTCCTTTTTGAAGTCGGAAAAAAATGAAAACTATACAATGAGATCAGGCGTCAAAGTACTCATCCTCATCTCTGTTATTCGGAAACGTGCCCAGAAGACTGGCAGCATTACCACGAATGGCAATGCTATTTCGTTGCCCAAAAAATAAGCCAGCCCTCTGGTTTCGCAGAGTGTCAATCAGTTTATTCGCGATTTCCTTGAACAGGAGACGCGAACTCGGACCTCATGGCCCGAGCGTTTTAACCCAAAACGGCTTAAAATTATAGTTACCCACAAGGTTACTATATTTGCGCCGTTTGACGGTCTCACAGCTAACCGTGCTCTAGAGATGAGAAGAAGCCAGGGTTTCGACCTTAGTTGCGTCTTTGGGGCGACCACAAAGGGCCTACCAATAACGTCATACCATCTGGTCTATTCCCCTCGTCACGTACTTGTCCATTATGCTGTAATACGGCTGGTACGGAAGCCATAGTTCAAGAATTACCTGTTACCATAAGCCCGATTCCCATTCTCCCACAGCCAATATAATTTTGCTCGAAAGCACTATTTGACGTATTAATAAGAGTATTCCGCATATTGCTGCAGAACGGTCCATTCTACTGATTCTGAGAGGAGGGATTGCCGGTTAAAACTGTGTTGGGACTAGCCATTTTCCAGGCATTCACCCCATCGGTCAAACACGATAACTGAAAATCAACCTGTGAGGATGACAATATTTTCCTGGTAACAAAATTTTACTTAAGTAATGTACTTACATTAAGTATGATTCATAAGGTAGGCAAGTACCTAAAAATTTTGTCGCATCATGTTATCTCGTTCCTAGTTATAAGATAACCGATGATTTCTTTCTAACAAATGAATATTTTTTTTTTAATAAAGTTGGCGGGAAAACTTGGTTGAAGGGTTAATTAAGATTACTGTGTGACTTTTGTGTGGTAACGATAGTTGTGAATCTAATACGTTCCAGTAATATAAATACACATTTTAAGTAATTACACTATTTACCTTCGAGTTAAACCTTAAACTGAAGTAAACACTAACTGCCAGCTTCACATGAAAAAATATAAGGAGTTGTGACATAATTAATGATGAGCTTCCTTTCCCAGATAAGTTAATTAAACTTAAGTTAAATTTTACTAGAATCGGAAAGCAGCTAACTGTTAACATCCGTGCCGTTTTACTTCACTGAGATTACCTTCGCGATAGGGAAGGGACTAGATCGTTGAGTCAGCTCTGTGCCCCAAATTCCACAGCACACCATCCGTAATGCTGCCTCGATGGAATAGCAACCTAACCATTATGTCGGTAAAAACTACTTTACATTGCAGCAATGCCTCAGAGAGACCATTGTTTCGTTGATCTAGCGACTCGCGACTCTAGCATTAATGTCTCGCAGATGCTTTATGGTTGCAACGACGTCGCATTGCAAGTTATTTTCTAAGCACGACTTAAAAAACCGCCCTCTTAAAATACGAATTGGTGGATTTATTACCAAAATCCTTTCAAACAAATGTTTTTTATAAATACTTTCATGAGATTCAGTAACATCAGATAAATTTAATAAGGCATTCAATTGATTATAATTTCAATCGGAGCTTGTTAAAGAGAACCGGTTGCGAGTCGAAAAAGAACGTTCGTGTTACCATGCAAAACGGGATCGATAAAATTTATTTTCCGAATGAGGCGGGCAGAGACTGTATTGTGTATAGGATCAAGGATGAACAAAGTTTATGATGGGCGCCATGTGACAATAGCTGTTATTATGAGTGAAGCCGACCTTCGGGGCTGCCTGGTGTCGAGACTGCCTTGGGTTGTTCCAACAGTGCTATCTTCTTAGAAACGTGCTGCACGCGTGTACCACGCACATTTTTTACACGGTATTATTTAGTACTTTACAAAACGATGGGAAAGATCTTGATACTCTTCATGTCCACGACAGTAGTTTTTTCTACTGTATTTCTTCCCACAGCTTTTAAACTACATATTTTAAAGTTACAATTCGTTAGCTTACTTATTATCTATCATAGTGAAAATTTCATGCGTTGTATATAGCGTATAATTAAACTAATTCCTTCTGTGAAAATTATTTTCATGCTTTTTTATCGAAAATTATTTAATAGTTGAATTGATCTGTTTTACCATTAGTGGAAATTTAAAATGGCTAATATTTTTACTGTATGAACTGTTGATCGCGCACAGTAGTCACTTTTGTGACAACCTGGTAACAAGGTGCGTTCCTACATTACACTTTACAGTTAACTGAAATATTTACCCATGAGCCGCGACACCTGTCACTAGAATCATGGGTGTTGACCGGCTAAGCGTTTCCAACATTAAAAAAAATAAGAATGTGAAAAGCCATGTTTCTAGAATCAATGTGTGTCAGAAGACTTTAGATTCACAATAACGACGACGTTAAAATCAACAAAAATATGAAAAAATGAGTTCAAGTATCAACTTTGTAAGTACACACTATAAATTCCTTCGCCTTCTTAGCGCCAGCCTACCTGTGGTGTAAAAAAAGCATTCTGGCTACAGGGCCGCGTCGGCGCTTTTGAGATAATTTATAAGGCTCTGCCTTTCTTGGAATTTCGAAATCTCGACGAGATAGCTCCGTGCCCAACCCGCGGCTGCGGGGAATGGAATGTAACGGATTTGGATAGGAAAAAATAGTGCATTGTAAAGACATCTATTGTGATACGTTTTCGTAACGTTTTCTCATTTAAAATTGACTGTTGTATGCTGGCTTCACAAGGTTGACTTACTTCGACTTCTATAAAGTATACATATCGAATAACAAAACCATTACGATACTTTAATATACTTATCTCCCTGGACTTTCCTGTAGTCATGATGGTAAATTGTAATTTATCATCATGCAGAATAATATATTTTCTTAGCTTGCTTTTAATACCTAGATACATAACTAATAAAACTGTGTTAATAAAAAATATATAATGTTAAAACCCTTATCAGCAGAGTAAATTTATATAAAGTGCAGAAAAGAAACTGCCAAAGAATTTTTGATATTGGGTTCAATTGCGTATTTGTGACCAACCAGAGACTTCTCAAACCCAGAACCTACCTTGTTCTGGGTTCTAACGAGTTATGAAAAAAAGAAGAATCTTATTGATAACAAGTGGTTTTATCAGAATAATACCTACTCGTGTTCGGCGGACTGGCTGGTTACTTCGTGCAACTGATCCCGTCCCGCGGGCTGCGGCACGGAGCGAAGAGTTCTGGGAAAAGCAGGCCGCATACCACGCCGCGAGTTGCTATTGGACCGCCTTGCCTTGTGCCCGCCCGCACTCAAAGACAACATTTCAGAAGCGGCACATTTTGTCTATAGCAATCAAGTACATTTCTTTTTAACTATAATAATTGGAGAATTATATAATAAATTTGAATATGATTCTATTAGTTCCAAACAGTAGTGCTCGATAGTTAAATGCCAAAAATATCAACCTAAGGATAGCAAACTAAGAATTTATTAAAATTGGTGCACTCGCCATAAACAATGCGAATAACTCCGATGAAATAACGACTAATAAAGAATTGATTAACGAATTACACAAACACTCGATTGTCTAAACTTTTTCTTTTAATGCTTGCACATTTTGGCTCTCACGTTCAATTGTGAACTCTTGCCTCCGACACCTTCGAGTCGAGCATCGACCAACTAAATTAACAATGTGCACATAACATCTGTGAGCCTCTACTCTATGGTCATTGTTAAGTCACGAAGTAAATGCTGTAGGCACCACTCTCGTCGGGCCGGGTTCATTCATTAAAATATGCATTTATTATTACTAACATGCGTCTGTGGTGCATTGCCGCTGCCAGACAGACCTTAGTGAGTTTTATCCTATCCTATTACGAGCATGAGTTATTCTAAGTTATTTTTGACTAGGTAGGTAATCGAATGGACGGTACAAGCTTAAGGCAGAAAAAGTACCTACGCATGTCCAAATTACATGATTAGTTAGCCATTACATTTTAGTATCACATAGACATGCTTCACGACAGCAGTCAAATGGGTATTTTTTGGCTAATTTCAGGAATGAATTAAGGAGGTGCGGTGGGGGTGGGGCGAAAGGGATGAGGGCGACAGCTGCGAAGCACGTGGAGCGGCAGCTGTGGCGAGCTGATGCCGCGCGCCGCCCGCGCTGGTGCAAGCTGCGCGCGCACCTGCCAACGTTCAATATTACATTTTTGTGTATGTAGGTAGGTTATACCTACCTACCTTCACAATGCAATAATTTGGTGGTGGGTGGATTAACATCTGTCCTGATTAAGCTACCAGCTGTTTATTAGGTACATAATGTCTGTGCTCATCACAAAATAGAGACAGTGGCACAATGCATCCTACAAACTGAAAAACTACACATTCTATCTGATATTTAAGTGTCTACCTACGATTACCTAATATTGAGTTTTGCCTGAATCCTACTAGTGGGTACATGGGTAATTTCAAAAACCTATCTACTAAGCAACATCATAATTTATGATTAGATAAAGCAATAGCGATCGAATTGCAGAGTGCACCAGAGCACCCAGGGTCCGATTGAACAATGCCGTGCAATACGTATGAGTTAATCATTGGACACGTTTTGTTACGTTTTATTTACGTAGGTAACGACGTTTATCGACATATCTCGGCTTAGTTTACCCGTAGCATTGAAGCGACAGCTGCAGTGCTCGCTAGTTCACAAGTTATCGTTTACAGGTAAAATACCTCCTTGAATAACAAATTATACTTGTTTTTGTTTTTTTTAATCTTTGGTGTTAATTTAATTGTCATATCAACGAGTGTGATAAACGTCAAATTCCTTTTATAAAATTTTGTCTGTATCAATATTTATTTTAGGTGAATGGAACTAAAATGGTTGTCAAATAGTGAAAAGTGAATTTAACAAAAAATATTTCCACCTGTAGACATGGAAGAAAACATATCGAAGGAAGTTGTGGGAAATATAGCTCCGAATGCTTCAGTTTCAGGTACCTTTTGCTGATTTATTTTTCATACTTACATACCTAATAAATATTATGCGCCGTCGTCCTTTGGGTTATTTTTTAACACGTTTTTAACCGTTATTGTGAGGAGGATTTTCTAAATATAAGACCTTTTTCTGCGACACTATCAACTTTATTTAAGTAGTTCTCTTTTTATTAATTAATTGTTATGGGTAGGTTCTCCTAGGTAGGTCTCCTACCTTTTGAAAGACCTACCCAATCATACCTCACACGGCAGGATACATGATAAAAAAATATTCCTCCCCACTTCACGTGTGTGATAGATAGGTACCCTATAAAAAATATTTTTCATAATTTTATTTTACCACTTTGTCGGCGTAATCAATATACATATCCGTATCAAATTTCAGCTTTCTAGTAATAAGAACATCAGCTATGCCGCAGACAGACAGACGGACACGGCGAAACTCTATGGGTTTCTTTTCGACTACGAAACCTTAAAAATCGGCCATTAGTTGACCAACTACATACAATGTACTAGAACACTTTGCGTGACCCGACAGGCACTTGGACCCGACAGGAACTGAGATTCCTTCTACGTGTATATCCCCTAGGTGTCCTATTTATCTAAGTGGTTAATTACGTAATGCAGAATAATTTAACTAATCCGATACAAAGCATGTAGACTGACAACTAAAATATATTGCCATACTTATAAAAAATGTAGTTGATTTAAAAGTACTAATTTTGAGCAGAGTGGGTAGCTACTTATAACTAACTAGACCAGATCAACGACAGAGCAACCCTGTACAAATACCTACATACATCCATTTAACATACTTATTCTTACTAACCAACGAGACCCCACACGGTGGGATACGTGAGAAAAAATACTTATCCCCACTTTACGTGTGAGCTACCCTAAAAAATTTTTTTTCTTAATTTTATTTTACCACTTTGTCCGCGTGATCAATATACATACATAGCTATAACAAACTTCAGCTATGTAATAATAAGAACCTCTGAGCTATACCGCGGACAGACAGACGGACATGGCGAAACTATGTATAAGGGTTCCTTGTCGACTACGGAACCCTAAAAAGGTGGCGCTTGGTGCTACAACCCCAATTTCAGACTTTTATGATACATTGAAGCTAGACTTGACTAGCCGGTGATTCTGGCAGAACACAGGAGGTTTCTAGTTTGACTACGAAACCGTAAAAAAGTTCAGCTTCTGCAAAGCAAAGTAAGCGCGCAGAGTAATGTTGCCATGCTTTTAAACCGATTGATATTAAATTGGCACTACACTGAATCAGGGCCCTGCCCTAAATTAAAGGTCTTCCTTATTCCACTTTACTACACTACAATAAAAGTGTAATATGAGTGGAGAGATATGACACTGGGTTTCGGGACCTGATTTAGTGTAGTATAACAGGTACCCGTTTTTTGTATGACGGTGTTAATTTAAACAACGTACGGATCATGTATAGCTTCAACGTTTTATTATTATGAAGAAATAACACAAAATTTAAATTGATCTTACAATAGAAAAAATAAAACTTAGGTATGCCATTGTTTTTTTTATTATTTTCAATAAATACATTTTTCTTTTGCTAATTACGTTTAAAAAATATTTTCAGATTCTAGATTTACGTACAGATACGATTTTATCTCATAACTGGCAACACTGATCTCTTAGGTTCGTTTTCATCGCAGCGTTGCGAGTACTTGCGTGCGAGCGACAGAGAGCCGAAACAAGCACTCAAGCAGTGCACGGCGTGTGCGATGAATAGTTTTAGTCCGAACGTCGACGAGTGACGCATGTTTCGGTACCTACTGGCCGAGCCGCGATCGATCGTGAACTGCTGTAAACGTCACTTCGTTCGTTCATTTAGTTAGTCGCGAGTTTCGCACTCATGTAGGAGAGTTGTGTTGTTTGTTTGTCAATCCGAATTACGTTTGACAAGTGAGAGTGAGAACTGCTTGTAGGAACCTAGTCAAAAACAATCAATTTGATGTGGTCGTGTTCCTTACCTTGTGTAAATACTAAAAAAACTGGATTACAAATGGATATAACCAAAGGTAAAAGCGATTTCCTTACATAACCTTTTCATGACCATATGTTATTAGATTTGGAACGAGGGCGACGTCATTTATCCTCGTTACTGGTTTTATAGGTTTAATTCGAGACTTAAAAGTTATCAGTGAATATTATGTAGTACCTACATACAATTCTTTGATTTGAAATCGACAGGTTTGGAAAAATAATTTATTAGGCATTAGATTAGATTATGGGTTTCCGACATAAGTTCGATAGCTTTAAATCAGGAATTGCCTGCTTCAATTGATTACTATTCCTGAAACTAATAAACATTTGTTTTTCTTGTGATTGTTATTGAAGCACAAACTAAACTATATTGTCTTATTATAACCAAAGGGTCAATATTTACATTCATAGTTTGACACTATTATTTATTTAAATATTGTTAATCATAAACACTTTATTATCATTGAGACTATTCATTGTCAGTGATATTATTACTCTTTGTTGCGAGCAAATTAAAAATGTGGCTTAGCCCATTAAAATGATAGAAGATAATACATCAATGGGTGTTATATTATATGAGTCTTACATTATACTATGCAATTAATTAGTATTTGGTTAAACAAGGCAAACTTAAATAAATATTAAACATTTAAGCTCTACACCAACGCCATCTATGCCATGCAAGTGTAATATAAAATTAAATGCTGATGTCATAAAGAAAAAAAAATATTGGAGTGGAAGACAATCATTAAGTGGCTCTTTAGAAGTTTATACTTAGTATATGGAATATTTCCAAGAACTTGTTAAACAACAAGATTATAATCATCATTATGACTTAGTATACTTTCGGAGAATCATTTAACACTGATAAGATACACATATCACAAAGAAGATAATATTATTTTATTTGATCTTTTCCTCAAAATAAAGTACCTTGTTGTTATAGAAGTAAATTTAACTGATGCTAGCATTAATTTTTTTGTTACTTGATAGTTTTGTTGGTATGGCCTTGCCATTTGATTAAACATACTCCCTTTGGGGCCTCTGCTGCTTTTGGTAGGTGTTGCCAAATTAGTGAGTTCCTTATAGTTGCAATTGGTATTAGGAAAACAAACTCAATCCTATTTCAGTAATGAAGTATAATATTTTTATATTGATTTGAGTAAGTACAATTTATTTACTCAAATCAATTTTCACCTACTTTAACATGGTATGTATAATACATACCAAGATAAAGAAAAATATGTAAAAACCATCAAGCTATAAATGTTCTTATATGATTATTAGGGAAAACCATAATATCCCTGTTAATTTCCTTTACAGTTGTGCTAGTTTTAATGTTATAACAGCTCTTTTCCTCTTGTTTTGCGATATTGAAGTGTGTTGCTACTAACATTCCTACTAGCGCCATCTGTTAGCAGTATTGGTGATTTTTGTTAAATTTATTGGATTGGTAATATTCATTAATTTTATTGTAAATACTATCATCAATTATAAATTAATAATACAAAAAAACTAGTCTATATGATGTGTCGGATTTAATAAAACAAATAATCTGAGACTAACCATACCTTAATATAAAAATAATAGTAAAGAAATACTTACTTAAGACAGTGTAATATACATAGTACAAATAAATAAAATTTAAGTATAAAGTTGCTCCTATAATAAGAATGTTTAGTCATGCAGATTAATGACATGATGTTTATAGTAAAACCACAAATTTCAATTTTTGTCCGTCTGTTCCGCAAGCTAATCTTGGAAACAGCTAGATTGATTTTGACGAGACCCACTGGCAGATAGCTGATGTTGTAACTATGATACTTTTGTTTTAGAAAATAAATTGTGGACAAAAAACTAATTAACTTAAACTAAAATTATACTTCTTAAATTAGAATTATAATAGAAGATTGGACGCGGGCGACACCGCGGTTAGCAATACATAGGTATAGTAGGTAGCTAGGATTACTACTAATGTGATAGATAATAGCTAAGTTATAATATAATGTTCTGTTACAATGTTACCATACGAAATTACAATTTTAAATCTAATATTTATATGTAGATAAGTATATTAAAAAAAAATGGAAACTTTAAAATGATTGACGTGTACAGCAAATCATTTTAAAGCTTCAAGGATTAAGAATATTAATCCTTGAAATATTTCATTTACTTTTATGAAAGACTACTTGGTCTTGCCAACATAAATATATTGTTGTAGCAATTAACCATCTACATTAGCAAGCGCATTTCTATTAATTCGAGTAAAAAATAATAATTAACTAACTGTATGTGTAATGCCATTTCAACAGGTTCCAAAAATATTAATCAAATATTTTTATTACGAATATAACATCTAGCACCCGAAATAAGAATCGTTCCTACCATCCAATATCAGGGAATGGCGGTTAGGTCACAGATTAAATGGAATAGGCAGTAAGATAACGTAAATGATAAAGGATCATTATTGATCCTATATCAAACCAAAAGCAATTTCGGTTTATCTTATCGCTTCGATAGAACTTTTGGTACCTATTACGTAGTTATTTTTAGCAGGATATTTTTTCCTCGGTACATTTTATATTCAATGCCGTACTCTTTGATATGTATGTGCCCCATCTGGCGGATGTTCTCTTCCGCTGACACCAATTCCGGGCTATCCTTTAGTTTATTTTTCCTACTTTTATGATGAGAGAAGCCACAGTTTGTTTAAATTACGTTAAGGCAACAAGCATAAATTTCATTCATACTATCTCGTTCTAAAGGGGTACCTACCTATTCATAAAAGATTATATTCGCCTAGCTAGAACATATGCGTACCTGTGAACTGTTAGAAATATAAGGAGAAATTGCTTAGACACAACTGTACTGAAATAACATAGACGTATGTAGCTAAATAGATAGCAGTCTAGCGCGTAGGCGCTACAGGCGAGGCATTGGAATTCGAAAGCCGAGCGCCGACCACCCATAGGCATGAGAACATGGCCCCGTCCCCTTCCCCACGCTTGCTCTCCCGGCCGGCGCCGCCTCTCGCCGCTCTCTTAAGGCACAATGCTGAATTTCATTTGCTTTTTGCAGCGAGTGACGTGAACTTTGCACATGATATCAGTCTGCTGGTTAACAACCAACAAGTTTGCTGATGTTTAATGTTAACCAGACATTAATATATATCTATAGACTACATTCAGCATATAGAAACTATGTACATGTACAGCAAAACATGCTTAAATCAATGCCACACTTTATATAACAACAAAGTATGTACTATGCATTTTACACTATATCAGAGGTATTCAAGTGCAAAATAGTGCTCAAAGCTTCTATAACTGAAAAGTTAAATTATCATCCTACGGTTTACATTAGTCCCCAAGTACTTAGTGCCGCATTCCAAACTTCCACTTTTGTCTACTTTTTATTTGGTGTTGTATTAGACCCGCCCATCAGTAAACTACTGCCACATTCCACAGGCCCTTTTTTACGCTGTGTGGTCGCGGTTTCCGCTGAAGACGGCAACGTCGCGTCTCAAATATGAATGAAATCCGGTCGGCTGTGAACGGCACGGCAACGTCGCACCAGACGCTAGCCTGATTGAGAACTTACTATCAGTGTTGCCAGATGGAATTTGTGGGATTAAGTAGAATATTCGTAATTTCCCTCTCAGTGAAAAGTAGGTGTAATAAACAAGTAACATTGTAGTGACACATTCGCTGATTGCACTATAAAGAAGAGTAGGTGCTTTACCTGTAGATACTTCACAGTAACAATCCGTGTCAAAAGTTATGTTAGCAAGTAAAAAATATTGAGTGGTTTTCTCTTACATTTGCCAGTATTAGTCGAGACAACTAGCATAGACCTTAACGTTATAGGATTATTTATCATTGATCAATTTATATACTTCTGATCATAAAATAATTTTGAAAACTATGGAAATACCTAAATAGCAGAATTCGCATGCACAGCTGAAACCGCTGGTTCTAGAAGTATTAAATTTTACACTAAGAGAGGTTTTTTCTAAATTCATCCCCTAAGTGGTTAAAATAGGGGATGAAAGTTTGTATGGAACCAGACGCGGGTGTACAGCGGGAAACAGCTAGTCACTGAATATATTTTTCTGTTCGTCAGCTGTGTTTGAACATTTAATTCGTAAGATTCCCGTAACATCTACTGACGGAACAGTCTACAGAATGTAACAGCTGTGCTCGATATATACTTACAATGGCGAATTGTCGAAATGCACCGCGCACCCCATGTGCACTATAATACTCATGGGCGCGGAGGGTTGCAGTCCGACTATTTAAACCCTCCTTTCAAGTGCGTACGCTTGCGCAGTGGGGTGGTCGTTGTAGCACAATATCACCACCAGGCGGCACAGTATACGTACAGCCAACGATGTCCGTACTCACACGTACGATATCGCGCTATCATTTTATTTCTGCAGTTATTAAAAGCAAAAGTTCTAGTTTTATTGCAATGTGTGTTTGCAGTGTTACGTGAAAGGTTCTCTGTGTATCAAAACCCGCCAAAATGCCTCTTTTGATCGACACTACAAATGGTAAATATCGATCCGTGTACTGTCGGCCATTAGCTATTTTAGAGGCCTATTGTTTTGGTAACGTTAGGATTTTTCCTTCGATATCATTTAAACCGATTAAATCCTAAAATATTCAGACGATGATATTATAAAAAAAAACATAATGATGACACAATTTTTTTTTTATTTTTACGTTACGTAAAAATAAAACGTTTAGGAAGATACAATATGTATCGGAGCCAGGTCAATGCGGTCGATGAAAGTTAGAAAAGGCTGTTGTTCATAGTTTTTGACTGAAATACATGTAGCTGGTTTGTAAACCTGCCAGTGTTAGTCTTTTTTTGACCTACTATCATAGTAAATTTTAGAACCTCATAACCTGTCATCTGTTTTGGGTCTTTGTATACTAGGGTTAGAAAACCAATTGTGGTCATTCGGTACATGCGCACTGAGTGCACTTAGGAGGAGTGAGGGCGAGTTGCGGGGCGGCGGCAGGGATTGGAATGTCGATGACGCAGCCAGCCGGGCCGGCCCCGGCGGCCGCGAACTTGTTGTTATGTGAAACTGTTTTTAAACGCACACTAGCACACGACATCTTCTACATATGACTATACATCTTGTGTATTTAAGTGATATTAAATTAGCTCTGAAGTCATGTCATCTTGTCTCTTTTATGGGACCTCTACCAGTATTTAACCAGCTTTGTAAATTAATAAGCACCCCTAAGCTACCACATACAGTTTTCATTTCTTTATTAATATAACTTTATTTTGTCTCATAATTTATAGTATCATGTGATTTTACTAATATTTTTATTTTCTTTTTTTCCAGTGGCATCCAATGGCCCCGCCTCACCATTAACGCTATTCAAGAGCGCGCCGCGCGAGGCTAAGATTCGACCTCTGGTCGGGCCGCTAGTGCTGCCGACGCCGAGCTACGACTCAAACGCCGGCTCTCCGGCCTCGTCACCCTCTACCCCTACTTCTTCCTCTTCGTTCTCCACCGATAAGACCGACAACCACGATACCTTTGGCTTCAACACTGATACAATTGATATGCGCCGAGAAGATGAAAGAATGAAAACGTTCGAAAAATGGCCCGTCACTTTTCTACCCGGAGAACAGCTCGCTCGGAATGGATTTTACTATCTCGGTCGTGGAGATGAAGTACGCTGCGCTTTCTGTAAGGTCGAGATTATGAGATGGGTCGAAGGCGACGATCCTGCCAAGGACCATCAGCGCTGGGCGCCACAGTGCCCGTTCGTCCGTAAGTTGGGTGGCGGCGTTAGTACCGACTCGGGAAGCACGGGGCGCGACGAGTGCGGCGCCCGCGCGGCCGCCACCAGCTCTACGCCCCCGCGCATGCCAGGCCCCGTGCACCCTCGCTACGCTTCCGAAGCCGCACGTCTGCGCAGTTTCAAAGACTGGCCGCGATGCATGCGACAGAAACCGGAGGAACTCGCAGAGGCAGGCTTCTTCTATACCGGTCAGGGGGATAAAACCAAGTGCTTCTACTGCGACGGAGGTTTGAAAGACTGGGAAAATGATGACGTGCCCTGGGAACAACACGCACGCTGGTTCGATCGCTGCGCCTACGTGCAGCTGGTGAAGGGGAGGGAGTACGTGCAGAAGGTGATGACGGAGGCATGCGTGGTGCCAGCAGCGGAGGCGGAGCGCGACGTGGCCCCGGCGCGGACGGCCAGCGAGCCCGCCGCGCCGGAGGAGACCCCGGAGAACTCCGTGGACGACTCCAAGTTGTGTAAAATCTGTTACGCGGAGGAGCGCAACGTGTGCTTCGTGCCGTGCGGACACGTGGTGGCGTGCGCCAAGTGCGCGCTGGCGGCGGACAAGTGCCCGATGTGCCGCAGGACGTTTCAGAATGCAGTGCGATTGTATTTCTCGTGAGAAGAGCCACCGAATCGAAGGCTCGATTCTAGTCTTAAGGGACGGTCCGACAGAGCTATGTGCTGAAACCACGAGCTCCTATGTCACGTTTCCACAGGCGGAGAAACCTATTTAAACTAATTGTCTGATAGTTGGATAGGAACTCGCTAGTGTTACAAGACGAATACGCTTAACAGTTGATAGAGATTGAGTCCTTAGGAGCGAGAAATGTACCTAATAGTAAAATATAATATAATACATATTTAAAAATATTGACATGAGAAGAAGGATAGATACGCTTATTACTTTATACACGAGTCAGGTTTATTCGTGATTATTGCAAGTATTTATTTTATAATAAGCAGCTTTCAATAAAATGGTTTACTTTGGCTTATTTGCGCTTCAATTTTAGTACGCATTTGTAATCCTAGCCTACTATTCAACATTAATGTTAAATAATTATTATCGCAAATGAGCCAGCGTTTTTTGTTATCATAATACGCATTCAATTAAGACTACTATGAAAAAAAATACTAAATTTCTGACTGTGGAAGCGTGGCTATACCTACAGGGGCCGCTCCTGTGATGTAATAAATTAAAACCGGTGGGGCAATTTTAAAACTCCGCGTTAAATAATAATTTATAAGGCAATATAATTTTTGATGTTAAAATTATTTTAAATTATTTAAAAAGATATACAGGACGTCCACATTTTGGAAAGATATGAATGTCAAATGGGTAAACACAATATTAATCTAAATCAGGTATGTTCTTGAGATTTACTCAATTTATATATTACTAGACTTGATTTCACGTAAAAGACTAGTCTGTAAAACGTATTAGATACAAATGCAAAGGTGTTAATATTGTTTTTTTTTCTAATCTTCCGAAAATGTGTGTACTTCTGATGTGACATATTATGATGTAAATAATGTAATGTAAATATCCTAGTTTATCGTTTTGTCCCACCGACAAAAGTGTACATAATGTTAAAACATTTGGCAGCGCAAATAACGAGAAATTAACAAAACCGGCCAAGTGCGAGACTGCCTCCGAGGGTTCGAGAAAAAAAAATCGCAATATATCCGTGATTATATTTGTTTATACAGGAAAATTGCTGATTACTTCTAAGCAAGGACATAGTCATAGTTGTATTTTTCCTGTAGTGGGGTTATTATTGTGCATTATTCATTATAATTCGAAATTCAAAAACTAAGAACTAAATTTAGAAGACAATATAATTAGTCAAATTTCAAGTCCATAGCTTTATTTTCACCTGATTAGCTCTAACAGACTGACAGACACAGAATCGCACCCTGAGGATGCCTTTTTGGTTCGGAATCATGAAGACCATGTCATAAAAACTTTCTTGTGCTGACTAAATGTAAAACGGGAGTAAATTTTCTTAATAATGCAAATTCAAGCCCTACTGACAGTCTCGGAATTTGTAAAATTTAATGATAATTTCTAAGACTAATTAAACTTGCTTGCGATGCTAAGAGAAATTAAACAGGTTGCATATAAATTGTTAGTTACTATGCAAACTTCCGAACTTTATTTAGTGACATTCTTATACTGAAAAGTGTAATTAACAAATCGCATCAACTTAATTTGTTATAGGAGTATCATTGAAATTAGTGGATTCTAACAAAGGTCATTTGATATTAGTAAATACAACACCACTGAATTACTAGGTAGTTTTTTTGACATTAGATTTAAAATGATAAATAAGAGAATTCAATTAAAAGCCGCATTAAATTGTTTTTCATGTGATTACTATTTCATTATTAATAAAAAATTGTTAAATCATACACACTGTTATTTTATTATGCTGCTCAAGGTACATTAAAATTATCCAGTGCAAGGGAAACATGAAGTTATATAGTGTGAATAACAATCTTTCTTTGCGCTAAAAATTTGGATGACCATAACGTGTCTTTACAGTCTTCCTTCCATACCCATATCCGCTGGCAAGGACTACACTTGGCAATGAGTTTTCCCGCTCCAATTAACCTAGACATCATCTAAGTGAACAATATCGTCTGTTGTAGTGATGGTCTAGTGATAGATCCATATATTATAAATGCGAAAATGTGTCTGTTCCCTCTTCGCGCTTTACCTTAACAGAACCTTTAACCCTGAACCCGGGGATGGACATAGGGTAGATATCCCTTGGGACGCCACCGAAACCGCGAGAAACAGCTAGTACGAATATAAAGGCACTGGTGGAAGAAGCCCTGATGGAGGATTCAGCTGACGCATCGGTCAGCGCAGACTGATGTGGTGCGATGCCATCGAAGCTGCGGAATCCTCTATCGCGTTCTTCGATATTGCAGAGAGAAATCCCCTTTGATACATATGGTTACCATTAGAACTAGACAAGCCGAACGAATTTAAGTTTGAATATATTCGAAATACCCGCCTCGCCGCCTGCCGGTGTGCGCTGTTAATGTGACAAGGATACCGCTATATTGCTATCTGCCTACAGCATAATACATCACATATGCTATCTGCAATTTATCAAAACCATAGATATATTATCAAGCGGTATTGAAATAATGCATCTATGATCAAAACACAAATTAAAAAAGTGAAAATTTTATTTGATACGATATTTAAATCAGGCCATAAGAGATTCAACATACTTATTATTAGATCGCAACAGTTCTTGTTTTAGTTTCATTATTTCCTCCATCATAGAATTATCAGATGCTGTCTCTTCTTGTATTTGTTTACACTTGCGTAAGAATTCGACAATTAGTTTATGACCCTCCGTCGTTTCTTTGGATTCAACAGCCGTCTCCACGTCGAATAAGTTAATTTCCAATTGCGCTTGCTTAGCCTCGGCATACTGGAAATATTCAAATATTCTACTAGTATTATAAATGGCAAAGTTTGTGAAGATGTATGTGCGTTGGTTACTCTCACGCAAAAACTTCTGGATGGATTTTGATGAAATTTGTTACTAGATTATCACATAGGATACTTTTTATTTGGGTGCAAGAAATATTCCTCTAATATTTATAATAACTGTCATTTAGTATAAATATTCATGAAAGCAAAAAAACAAGCAGACAGGCGAGAACAAAAGTAAACAAGCAAGAAAGCAAGCAAACAAATTTTATTTGGATGGTGGGTCTTAAATCCTCACCTCAATAATAGATTCAGGTAGATCGGCGAGCTTAGCAACGTGCAGTCCGAGCGAGTGCAGTGCAGGCCCGGGTGCGATGCGGTGCAGCAACAACAGCTGCCCGTTGACGACTGACGCCTCTGCGTGGGAGTTCACGATGACGCCGGGGTGAGCGCTGGCCAGCCGCGTCAGCTCCTGGTAGTGCGTCGCGAACAGGCAGAAGCATTGACTCTTAGTCGCCAGTTCCCTGCAGAAAAAATATTTTGTCTTAGTAAAAGCTATTAAATAAAATATTTGGAAAATAAAAAAGGAAATCTTGTGATAAACCAGAACATGGTCTAATTGTGCGCCACCAGTAACTCCAAATAATTTCAGTAGTTTGTGTGTGAACAAATATTCATCCATCCGTTCTCACAAAGTTGCGCGTTTATAATATTTATTTTTTGGTACGACTTTTTAATGGCTGTGATTATTTGTTTCCTTATTTTTCACCACAGGAAATCACACTTTAGAATACGAAACTAAGTGAGTAACTGAAGATCTCAATCAAATTACTGCTCTCAACTTACTCAGCAATAGCCCAAGCTATTCCGCAGCCTTCGTATGTTGAAGTTCCTCGTCCTAACTCATCGATCAACACCAGCGAGTCGCGTGTGGCTGTCTGAAAATAACGATAATAGTTACAGATTTGCGAATAATTAAATCAGTTGTTTTATTAGGAGCGTCTTACAGAAATAATAAGACATCGCTTTATCGGGTGCAAAAATGTTTGTATAGTAGAAAAAAAATCAATCAAATTCAATTAGACCATTTACAGGCAGTTTTGAGTTGTCAAAAGATGATGAGTCTGTCAGTTAGTCATAAAGAAATAGTTGGAGCTATTTAGCGATATCCCAAAGAGCACCCCCCTTATCTTCACGCTATTCACTAGCGATATCCCAATGAGCAAAAAGGCTCAATTAGCACTATTCGCCGACGACACGGCCATATATTACACTGGCACCAGCCCAGTGGCCATAGCTCGTAATCTCCAAATCGCCGCTAATGCCCTAGGCAAGTGGTTTAAGAATCGAGGTAAATCCCGACAAGAGTCAAGCAGTTCTCTTCTCGAGACCGCGCCCAAATCCACCCATACCCAGTCCCATCACCATGTTTGACAAGCCGATTCTCTCAACTTCGAAGAGCACATAAAGTCTGCCCGCTCTCGAGCGGCTTTCGCTCTAAGTCGCTTCCACTGTATGTTAAATGCACGTAGCAAATTGTAACTCAAGTGCAAATTGCGCATCTACACCACGTGCATTCGCCCCATCATGACATTGCTTCCGTTGTATTCGCACACTCAAAGCCGTCTCCATAAAATGCAGACCCTCCAAAACCGTTTCTTACGAAAGATCACAGGGGCCCCTTTCTACGTACGAAACGAGAACCTCCATCTCGATCTCAAATTGCCCACCATCCAACAGTTCATGAAACGTGCCGCCAAGCATTATTTTGATGCTGCCGAAAAGCATCCAAACCCTCTGGTCGTATCGGCCGCCGGATACGCACCCTCCCTGATCAGTAAAATTAGCCGCCCAAGGCATACTCTCGCCATACCCGATGACGCTATAACCCTCTTCCAAGAGAGCAGTAGGTCCACTAGCACTCTATACAAACACAGACCACGTTCGTATCGACCTCGCCGCCAAGGTCCATCGCGACGACCTTGTCCATGCCCTCCCGACCCTAGCTCGACGAGCCGGCCCGCGAGCTGAGCTAATAGCTTTAAAATTCCCGATTATAATAATCATATATATTCTGATCCAGCCTGTCCCTTGCTGTCCTCCCCCAGCGACGCCTTAAGCCGAGGCCCGTACCCCACTAGGGGGTGCCCTTAGCGTGTAGTCGCTTAGTTTTGGAAGTTAAGCCCTGGCTGGAGGCCCTAAATTCATTTAAGGCACTTCACAGGCAAGGCCGGTTAAGCAGTCGACAACATTCTAGGTTGACCTGCGAGATGCTATACACAAAAAAAAAAGTTGGAGCTATTTGCCCATTCCAAAAGGGGCAGGAAAATTCCATGTACCTACTCTATTCAAACTAGTTTTATAATTGGTAAGTTTTTCTTACATTAGGTTAATAAGATGATTTCAAATATTATATGAGAAGGAGTCTAGAGTATTTGATTTAAATCAAACAACGATTCCTGCCCTTACGGTGCGTACGTTAGCGGTAAGCGTGCGCTACGCACTCGCTACAGTACGCACCCGCAGTATGGCGGCGGTGTCGAGCATCTCCCGCATGAAGGTGCTGTGTCCGCGCGCCTCCAGGTCGGCGGCGCCGAGGCGGGCGGCGAGGGCGCGCAGGCGCGGCAGGCGCGCGGCGCGGGCGGGCAGGGCGGCGCCGGCGTGCGCTACGCACTCGCTACAGTACGCACCCGCAGTATGGCGGCGGTGTCGAGCATCTCCCGCATGAAGGTGCTGTGTCCGCGCGCCTCCAGGTCGGCGGCGCCGAGGCGGGCGGCGAGGGCGCGCAGGCGCGGCAGGCGCGCGGCGCGGGCGGGCAGGGCGGCGCCGGCGTGCGCTACGCACTCGCTACAGTACGCACCCGCAGTATGGCGGCGGTGTCGAGCATCTCCCGCATGAAGGTGCTGTGTCCGCGCGCCTCCAGGTCGGCGGCGCCGAGGCGGGCGGCGAGGGCGCGCAGGCGCGGCAGGCGCGCGGCGCGGGCGGGCAGGGCGGCGCCGGCGTGCGCTACGCACTCGCTACAGTACGCACCCGCAGTATGGCGGCGGTGTCGAGCATCTCCCGCATGAAGGTGCTGTGTCCGCGCGCCTCCAGGTCGGCGGCGCCGAGGCGGGCGGCGAGGGCGCGCAGGCGCGGCAGGCGCGCGGCGCGGGCGGGCAGGGCGGCGCCGGCGTGCGCTACGCACTCGCTACAGTACGCACCCGCAGTATGGCGGCGGTGTCGAGCATCTCCCGCATGAAGGTGCTGTGTCCGCGCGCCTCCAGGTCGGCGGCGCCGAGGCGGGCGGCGAGGGCGCGCAGGCGCGGCAGGCGCGCGGCGCGGGCGGGCAGGGCGGCGCCGGCGTGCGCTACGCACTCGCTACAGTACGCACCCGCAGTATGGCGGCGGTGTCGAGCATCTCCCGCATGAAGGTGCTGTGTCCGCGCGCCTCCAGGTCGGCGGCGCCGAGGCGGGCGGCGAGGGCGCGCAGGCGCGGCAGGCGCGCGGCGCGGGCGGGCAGGGCGGCGCCGGCGTGCGCTACGCACTCGCTACAGTACGCACCCGCAGTATGGCGGCGGTGTCGAGCATCTCCCGCATGAAGGTGCTGTGTCCGCGCGCCTCCAGGTCGGCGGCGCCGAGGCGGGCGGCGAGGGCGCGCAGGCGCGGCAGGCGCGCGGCGCGGGCGGGCAGGGCGGCGCCGGCGTGCGCTACGCACTCGCTACAGTACGCACCCGCAGTATGGCGGCGGTGTCGAGCATCTCCCGCATGAAGGTGCTGTGTCCGCGCGCCTCCAGGTCGGCGGCGCCGAGGCGGGCGGCGAGGGCGCGCAGGCGCGGCAGGCGCGCGGCGCGGGCGGGCAGGGCGGCGCCGGCGTGCGCTACGCACTCGCTACAGTACGCACCCGCAGTATGGCGGCGGTGTCGAGCATCTCCCGCATGAAGGTGCTGTGTCCGCGCGCCTCCAGGTCGGCGGCGCCGAGGCGGGCGGCGAGGGCGCGCAGGCGCGGCAGGCGCGCGGCGCGGGCGGGCAGGGCGGCGCCGGCGTGCGCTACGCACTCGCTACAGTACGCACCCGCAGTATGGCGGCGGTGTCGAGCATCTCCCGCATGAAGGTGCTGTGTCCGCGCGCCTCCAGGTCGGCGGCGCCGAGGCGGGCGGCGAGGGCGCGCAGGCGCGGCAGGCGCGCGGCGCGGGCGGGCAGGGCGGCGCCGGCGTGCGCGAGGAGCGCGGCCGCGCCGCAGGAGCGCATCCACGTGGACTTGCCGCCCATGTTGGCGCCCGTCACCACGTGCAGCACGCCCGACCCTGCAATGTCGTATGCGCACTTAGGTCTAACACCCGTAAACGAGAATACTATGATAATGATAATCTGTAGTCCTTGAACCTTTCCTGTCGTAAATATTTTGTCTTGCCAGGGACCAGAGATCATCATAATGATAATATTAAGTATTCATATAGAAAAACCCAATAAATACCACTTTTCACAACGGACTAAAAAAGACTGAATTCCTTCTCTAGGATTTAAGATATTTTTTGTCCGGTTGCGTGAAGCAGTTCCCTTAAGACGCGGGTAAAATAGCGTGAAACAGCCAATGTTTATAACAACCACTAAGAGCACAGCTATAGCAGATAGTCTCACCTCTTTTAAACACGACGTCATTGGGTATAAAAGACATGCCTTCAGCGACCTCTAGGCAGGGGTGCCGCAACTCTTCAAGCACAAACTCATCAAGGTCCTCGGTAATAACTGGTCGCACGTAGGGAGCCGGGGCACTGGCCGCGGCCACCGCGAACGACACCAATACGTCCAATCGGGAGAGAATGTGCGATAGACAGTAAAGACATTCTGAATAGCCCGCTGGAAAAATATTTAGGTGATCACTGCACAAATTGATATGTAAAGTTATTTGAGGAGGAATGTCAATCAAAGAATAAAAACAAAATAAATAAGTTAACATCTCAATTGAATAAGTAAGTTTGGCAGCCGCCATTTTCGTTCCTCGGCTTAGATTAACCTTTATAAGAATCGTTACTTTTTGAAAATTACGTAAAAACAAGAGACCGAAGAAATAAAGCAATAGCCTAATTTTGTATTGAAAGTAAACCTTTTGTTTTTTTTTCTTAGACATAAACTAATGGCTATTGTAGGGCTCTCCCTTACCTGCTATGCCAACTATCTCAGCGACCACTTTATCTTGCTCCCGCTCATAGTCATTTTTGATTGTAGTATATTCTTCTGTGATATTTTCTAACGCTTTAGTTTTGAATCTAACGCCTCCCTTCACCGCGTCTATTATCGTATATTTTTTGTTACCGCGCAGCGTTTGTTCCTCTTTCAATGTTACTCTGTAAATGGTGTATCGAAGTTATATCTTAGGAACTAGAATGATAAAACAACACATAGGATTTACAAAAAATACTTATTTTAAATAAGTATTTTACCCGGGAGTGGACCGAGTATGACAAAGATCAATGTGTATTTAATTGCACGTTTATTCAGAGTATCTGGGTAAGGTACTGCCAACAATGGATTACATAAAACTTAAATCAATACCTTTTTACCTCAATTACTGACCACCTGCGATCGTGTCTCAGCAACTCAACTATACTGTAGGTCGTCCTATGATAAAAACCTTAAAAAAAAAATAAGTACCTCAAATAGAACCCGTTCTGAGGATTACTTTCCAACTTGATGGTCTTGCCAGCATCGAGGCCTAAATCTTTAGCAGCTTTGTTGAGTTCCTTCTCAGCCGATGACTGCATCTGTTCCAACTGTTCACTTAAGCTCTGAAGTTGTTCGTCGAAAGATGGCTTCACGAGAAAATCACCTGAAGATAATTAATTACTTTTAAATAAAAATATATGTTATATTATACAGGCAGCAAGCCACCTTAGGGCGCAGTCCTGTAGACACCTATTGTCATGCACCTCGGTATGAACGTTCTAGAACTAGGACCTAGAATGATCCAGAAAATGCTACACTGCTGATTTTCGATTTAGCAGAATGTTCTAGAACTATGTAGAATACCTAGAACTTTCTAGAAGCTTGAGCTCGGCAGGGGGTGAGCAGCGCTGTGAGTCAGTTCAGTTTTGAATGCGAAGCGAAGTGTGATCAGTAAATTTCTAGTGAGTGATTTTGATTAATGAGTTACTTAGTTAAATATTGTTTTTAGGTTTGTGAAAATTTTCAAAAAGTGTTGTGTGATTTGTGTAAGTTTGTTGTAAAATTATTTAAGAACGTTATTTTAATAATATTGCTGTCAAATGACACGAGAGTTTCTGGAAGAAAATAACATCGTCATATTAATCAATCTTATAAATGTTTTAAAAAGTTAATATTTGTTAATGTAAATTTATTTTACCCCTTTCAACTGCTTCCATATCGACGGTGGTTTCTATCATCTCAAGGAACTTGCCGAGATCTTCATTCAGCTCCGATATTGGTTCAGTGATCGATGAATGAACGGTTGGGTTCTCTGCTTCAGCCAAACAGCGGAGCAAAGATGGCAGTCTGTTGATCGCCTGTAATATATTAAATCATATTATTATTTTTATGTTTACTTTCTGTTTCCTTAGCCTTCTCAGGTCTTATTAGAAACATATAAATCGGTGTCACATACATACATACTATGTTCAACAAAAAAAATATGTTTTTACAATAATTAGGTTTTAATAAAATTATTCGAATTAACATGATGGGGGGACTTCGAGCATTTATTTATTCTTATCTGAATTCATAGTAATTCTCACATCACAAATAAAAAAATATTTTATTTATGTTTGGAAGTTCGTCCGTTCGTCGTTAATCTAATATATTATTGTTATTAAAAATGAACCGTAACCTTAACACACAGTTGAGTTGAAAATTGCATGTTACTAAAATTACAAGGAAAGAACAAACGGTTCTCTGTATCCAGTACCTGATATATTCTGTAACAATCTTGTAAGTTAGCCTTCTTTCTCGTCAGCCTCCTGGCCAAAGCTTGCAGGTCAGGTATTCGCCTCAGGTGGTCTTCGTGCAGTTGTAGGCGGAGCTGGGAGTTCTTCATCAACAGCTCAACAATGTCCAATCGCTCGTTGATCAGGTTTATGTCGCGGAGAGGTTGCCGTAGCCATTGTGCTAACAGACTGAGTAAACAACAAAATATTATAAGGAATGTTTTATCCATATGGGTGTCGGAAAAGGCAACTCAAATACTACCTTTATTACAGTTACTAGTAGATAATAATGCAATGTAATATTTAAGCTATTTTCAGAATACGTTTCATATTTTAAGGGTCAAAAACGTTTTTAACGTCGCACATACATATTTAATTTAATGTATTTAATACATTGCACATCAATAATAATTAATTGTGCTTAAGAAAACTATAATGTTAATGAGTAAGTATTGGAATATTACGAGTAGATACAGTAAATTTATTGCGACAATGACACTTCAAGTGTCTCATCATGATGTCAGAATGACGGAACTAACTTCTCATTAAAATTAATCATAATATTTTTTTGTGATGAATCATTATAAGACTGCGTTGTAGACTCTATTCCTAGTTCTAAAAATTCTTGTTATTTCTCTCAAGTTACTGGAAATGTCTTGGATTATTTTACCTTACCTTATAAAAAGGTTCCCTAATTATTTGCGATGTAGTCTCATTCTCTTAAATGTCTCAATTAGGTACTTCATACCAATAACAAATAATTTCATGACACAACTTCCCTAAAAGAGTGATTCTTTTGACTAGATAGAGATAGGTACATACTTTTGACCTGAAAACCTGATCAATTTAGAATAAACTATACATTTCAATTTTTTGTTGTTTTGGAATAAATAAATAGTCAGTGAATCGGGTTATAAAATAAATGACGTCACAATTTACAATTAAATGCCATATAAAATCTTTGGAAGAAAGGAGTTTAGAAAAAGAAGTAATAAAAGAGAGTATAGCTAATAAAATGAATGTCTTCGGTGGTCTCAACTACCCAATTGCTAATGAGAACACAAACACATTAATTTGCAAGGAATTGGCTAATCGCGTCTTAATTTAATATCACTTTGTGGACAATCAAATGTGTTGCGAACATACCGCTTGCCCTGTTGTGTGCGACACCTATCAAGCAGGCCGTACAGACTGCGAGAGGGCGCGTGAGACGTGTCTCCCAGTTCAGGGAACACGTTGAGAGCAGACAACGCCGCCGAGTCCAAGTGCAGAAAGCAGTCCGCTTGAATTGTTGCCAGGAGAAACCTTGAACCATATTTTCTTTTATTATCATCATAAAAAAACACCAAATTAAAATATGTATTAAGGACTAGTCAAATTAAATTGGGTTGCACGAGTAGAATTGTTCACCTTTCCAAATAGGTAGGTACTTGTTGTGTTTATGGGTACCTATAAAATACTAATAATGTAACTGGTGGAATGCAAATGATTGCTCATTCAAAGGGATTAGAATTATTTAAGGCAGTAGCAGTGGAGGATAGTTCAGTTAACTACTAGGTTCTGCCTGCGACTTCACCTGCGTGGGTCGAGATACCTGAATAAAAAGTATCCTATGTATTAATCCAGGTTATAAACTATGTATGTACCAATTTTCATCCAAATTAATACATGCATACATAACCTCACAAACTTTTGCATTTATATTATTAGTAGGAAGTACGATTACGAAAATAGTAAAGTTAATAGTCATAATGTTCGCAATGTACCTTCCAAAGTTAGTGCTATCATTTAGCAATGCAGAATATTTGATAGCTGCAGCCAAGCTGGTCATGGCGACATCTTTGCTTGTTTCTGGGAAAGCATTCGCGTCCTGTTGCTGATTCTCTTTGAATTTGAGCAACCGATTCAAATCTTGTATGAGGCCTTCAGTTGAAAACTCAGTTTTCTTCAATTTCGTTACGGTCACGTTTGTTCTTTCCATTACTTTTTTTAAAGCTTTGTACTGAAAGCATAACAAAAGCAAAAAAAAAGGATATGTAATTACATATCATCACTTATTTGTTTTTTTTTTTCTAAAATAATATTTTATATAATCTGTTACAGCTATCAACAAAAATGGGATTTTTTATTTATCATTTTATGTAGAAAAACAAATGAATTATGTACAGTTGACAAAAAAGATAATCATTATGTAGGCTACAACGTTTGCTTAAAAGTACATGAATTATCTACTAGATTAAATAATAAAATCAAAATTGGGGTATCATTGTATGATAATTCATAGCCAATAAGTTTAACTGGTACTTTTCTGAAGATGCTAAAAGAGACCGTTGCGGTAAACTCTTTTGCTGTAGGTATGTACTTACATCATCGTGTTCACTAGCAGGTACAAGACATTCGGAAGGAGCCATCTGTACAGTGATAGTTTCTAACTCCGTTAGCAAGTCATCGTCGGTGAACTCAGTGACTGACATCTGGTAGTCGCCGGCAGTCACGCATGCCACGCCTAGAAGTCGACCCTAAAATATAGTAAAGGCATATTCATACTTTTAAGAGCTTTATACATAGTTACATTAGGGACTTTTTTGTCATCCTTATAAATAATGCTAATGGATGACCTATGATATCATAATATGTGTAATAATGTCAGTGCATTTCCTGTAGTTTGCAAGATCAAAATATAAAACCGGTTTTCTATATAGAGCACAAATATAATTTTAATTCGTCTGTTTTTTACTAAGATATTTCATTGTTCCTTTATCTAGTTCGATGACAAAAAGCAGACAGAAAGTCTGTAATAGAATAGCTACCCCGGACGCGTTGTCATCACAGAATCGGATCAAATATGACACGTGCCTGTAATTACAACGCACCGGAAGCACGCATACCCGTCAACCCGGAATACGGCTACGCCGCTTGGCTACAGAAATAGGTATGGTGATAGGACTTTCCCGGAAGAACTTCTTCTCAAATAGTCAAATAGACTTATAAAACGCGAGCCTATTCCAGTAAAAAGTATGAAGGTAAGTTTACTTTTGTTACTGCATCTGTCTTTATATGTACGGCCATCAAACAAGGTGTCGTTTCGTCAGAGGCTCCTAAACCTTCGCCTAGAATTTCTTCCAGCTGTGACAAGTATCCAGGTGATCCTTTGTATTTCAGCGACCAGTCACTCCCCTTCACCGAACCTTCAGCCACATATATTTCTACTCTATAACGCCTAACCTGTAAAATAATAAAAATATAATCATACCGTGTGTTGAACCATAAAGTTTTTAGTACCTCTGTATAAATAAATCGCAATAAAAATCAAGTAGATTAGTATTACGATTTATTTCTTAATATAAAAGTCACGATTGTATTTTGTCGAATACGCGTCTGAGGTTCTGCATCGGATTCAAAATTGTGAACGAAAATTGTTGAGGTAATGTACCCGGTATATTTATCTTTGATGCTTCTTCTCTCTCGCTTTGTTTGTTGCTCCCTTTGTATGGGGTAATTTGGAGGGACTTTATATATTAAAAACTAGCTAATTATATTCCCACTGTTCCTGAACGACATAGGTCTTATTGAATGTGGATGGTAGGTATCTACCAACCAACCTTCAATACAGGTTCAATCCTTTTAGTGCATCCAGTCGCAGGTAGTCGGAAGACGCAGTATACGCGGTGATGGTGCACGAACGCACGAACGAACCTAAATGACCTACATAGTACCTATGCCAAAACCGCACGAACAAAAACTAAGCAAATAAGCTGTTGTTTTGTAAACGGTCAGTCCGCAATCTATCCAATAGAGTAAAACGGTAGTTTGTTACAATTAAAACGTGTATTAGATGATCCGTGTTTACTTCAACAAGAGACCGACTGATAAACGTGAGATAGCCCTGATAAAGTTTAAGGTCACGTGTCACTACGCGTTATTACGATGCAGCTACAAACTCGTGTTTAAGTCCTTCAGATTTATCTTTATAGGTAACGTAGTAGTACCCGTTACCGATAAGGATAATCCACAAAATCCTAGAAATGTGCCGAATATCTAAACATAGGTATTAATTAATGTATCATCATCCTCCTGACGTTAACTTCAGGCACCTGATTAACCCTTTGACAGCCACATTCATGTATACATGACAAAGGATAATGTGTCCAGCAGGCCACGTTCAGTCGGTCATGACTACATGACAATTAAAGGATGAAATGGTAGCTTGGCACCGTGTGCACGGTTTGCATTTTTGACGCGGCGGCGGCGGTCAAAGGGTTAAACCCAAAAAAACCCGTCAAGTGCGCGCGTACTTAGCCATGATCGGTGATAGTTATCCTTGTACGTTCATTACGTGTGCTAAGTCTGTGATTTTTTTCACATTTCTTGGAACAGCCATTTAAAAGCTAGAGGGGGAAAGAAGCTCATATCTAACAAAAAATTGCGCCTCAAAGCTAGATATTTCGAATAATACTTGCAGCGGCTATGTTATTAATATATAGGTAATCACAGTATGTTTAAAAATAACAATAACATATTTTTAATATAAACAATATTTGACAAAGAATAAACGAATAACAAGTAGCAAATACATAATTAGGTGTTAAAATATCAATACAACACTTGACCTTATCTTCTACATATCGTCAAGTGCGACGGGTGTGCGACACATAGTTCAATGTTCTTTTATATCTATCATACAATTGACACTGAACATTATTTATTATACATAACAAAGAGGATTAATTATTTTTAGGAATCGAGGATGCGGGACTTACCAACAAGAGTTTCTTAATCAGAATTTCAAAATTTCCCTTTGACAGTACGAGGTAGTCGAGCCGGTTTGGTTCAAGGCCCATCTTCTTAATGTTAGCAACAGAGGAAAAAACTTCCCTGGCAGCGGTCGATGCGTCAGTTCCATGAACACTGTAGTAGTCATTGCGGTCAAAAATTCGCACCGTTGTAGCAGGTTTCTGAAAATTTCGTGAATCTTTTAAAACTTGTAAGTATACATTCGAAGTTTATTCGGAATATTCAAAGAAGTCAATGTACACACGGTGAAAGAGAGGTATATTTGATTGACTGACTGGACACAAGAAACCGTTGTCCCGGACTGCTTCCTTGATAGTAGTTATCGTTGTTAAAATTCCATATCAGAGGCCGTTAGGATTTGAGAAAACTCTGGCACTAGGGTTTGTAAGATTAGCAACCCTGCCGCCCTCACGATAAGAACAAGAAACACGATGGGTCAAATCACTCTGATTAACTTCTAAGATTTAAGCATTTAGTCGTATCAGCTCTCTTTTGCAACAGGATTAGGAAACAATTTAACCATCCAGGCCAGCCAAGTCCTGCAAGACAGGTAATTTATTACGGCCTGAGATGGCACTAATAATTTAGTTACTTAAATAATTGCAAATCTCGTCGACCTTCGTACGAGTTTTGACTATATGATAAAATGAGGTACTTATAAACCATTTTATCATAAACGCAAAGAAATAACCTAATAATAAATTACACAGAAAACTGTTGTAAACAAGTCTGGACTGCGTAAAATATTGTTGACAATATAACTTATTAATTGTCAGTGCCCTATTTTTTAATAAGAGCAATGCCATTCTCGAGTGTTGTTATGCCAATTTTTTTCCTCTCTTAGTTCTATACTATACCCACCTATATTTATAACGTACTACATATCAATAGCCTCTACTTCTACAGACAAGCATTAATCACCACCTCACGAGGTGCGGGATTTGTGATATCAGATTTCAATAACTCCAGATTTGTTCACGATGTTATCTATCCGACTTCAGTGATTAACATAGAAATAACTAACTACTTATTACTATTTTATAAGTCACATTGGCCAGGTTACGTTAGTTAAAAGCAGTGCTGCTTAGGACTTGCAGTGCCATGGAACCATGATGGAATTATCTTTTTTTATGGGATCCTAAAAACATTAATATCTAAGAATTAATTATAAACAACAACACGTTCAAACATATTTATATTCCACGAAGTGACGACAAATAAGAGTTATATTAGTTAATTCGGAGAGAAAGATAAGACAATGCAAAAGGTCATCATGAAACTAATCAGAAATATTCACAAATCGCATACATGGTTGTCTTAGGATGTGTCCATGCCACACCACTCCTCCAAAGAGTACTATATAACTATAATCTTTTGCGAGTCGATCGGGTGTACTCGTAGACCCATCGACCACACAGTGTGTGGTTCTACGCGTCTACGCTAAATCGAATGCTAAAGCATCAAATATGAAAGAGTCAGACAAGATTTATTGAATGCCTAAATGGTTTTACGTTCTAAATAAATAAATCGAATAGTCACTATAACGTTCACTAAATACATTTAAAATATTGAATGTTTGTTGTATCAAGCATGCACATTGTACATATGTGCAACATTCCTTTAAAAAAAATACTATGATGGAAGTAAAATCTTGTTTGTGATTTTCAATCAGCTATACCTTCTGGGCCATCATCTAATTTTGTTTATATTCTAGAAAAAACTCCGTGTATTATTTTCGAATAATGACCATAATTGTTGAAAAATCGTCAGTGTTATGCGAGTTGTAATATATACTTTGGTATACCCTATACCCTGGCTGTAATTGTTTACTAATACTTAATATAAATACAATATATTTTATTTTAGATGAAATGAATATATGTCGAAAGCTCGACGAAAACACCGTTCGATAGTTTGAAATCGATGTATTAACCCAACTGAATGTGAGCTGGCTGTACCTGGTACCCTGATACTTCCTAAGAATACTGATCGGCTGCGTACTGTGAAGTGACGTCGCCGTAGGAAAATCGTTCGTCCTCGCCAACGATGCTCGCGTACAACTTTAATGATGCTATGGGTACTTGAACTTGACAGTTTTTGAGCTGAACTACAAAAGTTTACAGCTCAAAAACTTTATCCTTTTTTGACTAGTCGGGTAACAATTTGTAACCGTCCGTTGTCAATTCGCTTGAATCGTGGATACGTCTTTATAAATATCTTATCGTCATTGTATACGTTAATGTAATAACTAACAGATTTCTATACTTACAGAGGACCAAATGAATAGTACAAAATTGCTCTTTTCTTAGGTGAGATAAACACGTTACCTGTTGTTGAGTAATATTATGCTTTGGCTTAAATCAAGTTTTATGAATGAAGTCACTGTTCCACTGATTCATTCATTAGACCAATACTTTGACAATCACCAATATAAATAAATGTGATCGTTGGGCTACTCAAGGTTTTGAAGTTGAGATTTTAGTTTATTTGCAAGCCCGCTTCTGAGAATAAAAGATCACTCATGCTCCGGTCATGAGGTTATCTGACTGGAGATAGAATATTAAAGCTCAATAAATTGGCGCGTCCTGATCAACCAATGTCAGTACGCGACAGGCAGTAGTCGCGGTGTGAAATTGAAAATAATTGTGTTAAGTGCTCTAAATTGTATTTTTAATAGGTAAGTGACGCTTAAATGGTGTTTATTAACTCTTTATTTCCTAATCAAAAGACCACCCCTTAAAAACTCTTTTTATATTTTAATATTTTACATGCATTTCATTAGATACAAAAACAAGAATGTAATCTCATTTGTTAAGTTAATTTAATAAATTAATGTGCTAAACGTAGTGACGTGAAAACTTGTAAGGAAATCGTGATCCCCAGTATAATCGAAAATTGTGTTTCACGGCAAAAGGACTAAACTATTTCTGTTTGAAAGAAAATGCTCAAAACCTCCCTCCTTTTATCTCCTCACCTTTGTAGCACTTTAAATCCTATTGATCGAAGTGCCATAGCCACCTTATCATTTTATTATAATTATTACAGCGAAACTGAAATGTCCAAACCAAAAAAAAATATATATCGTTAAATACTTTCTTATTTACAAAAAAGACTATTATTATTATCATATTATTTGAACAATTATATTGCCGTTTTTAGGGCCCTAATCGACAAGGAACCCCTATAATTTCGCCATGTCCGTCTTTCTGTCTGTCCCCGGCATAGCGCTTTTTGGCACTAGAAAGCTAAAATTTGGTATGGATATGTATTTTGAACACGCCGACAAAGTGGTAAAATAAAATTATAGAAAATAAAATAGGGTAGCTCCCATATTCGTAAAGTGAGTGTGGTGTGAGGTATCGTTGGATAGGTCTTTCAAAAATAATATAAGCATGCAAAGACCTTTTTCAGTTAAGAGAGCCATTTGCGAAATATCTAGCTTTAAAGTAAAAAAAAAATCGATAAGAACGTCCCCATCCCTCTAACTTTTGAATGGTTGTACCTAGATGTGTGAATAAATTCACAGATGTAGCATACATAACGAACTTCAAAGGAGAACTATCACAGCCAAGTAGGCTTAACCCGATCCACAGTTATAGTCGACCAACTAAATCGTATTACAGAACCCTACAGCGCGTGTCCCGACACGCACTTGGCCGGTTTTTTTTCTTACATTATAAAACCTAAAATACCTGATTCCGGTTTCTTTATGTCGATTTGGACATTTCAGTTTCGCCGAAGTACAATAAAATGATTAGGTGGCTATGGTCCTTCGATTAACATAGGACTTAAAGTGCTACAAGGGCACGTCCATACATTTTTGAGCATTGTTCTTTGGCACTGAGATACCTATAGGGAAGAATAGATTTATGGGAGTGCAAGAAGGAACCCTTCGGACGCGGGCAACCACAGGAAAAAGCTAGTCTAGTACATAATAAATACTGTAAAAAGGATTTTAGCTGGTGTTTTGCTAATTATTTATTAATATGAGAACTTCTTTGCACCCTCATCATACAGGTCTTAAGGCTCGAGTTTCAAACTTCTATTAAACTAGTGGTTATCGTCAAATACCAATTAAAATGTTTATGTTCTTAGTTACAGATATAATATTATAATGTGTCTGATAGACATTGGTCATATTCAGTAACTATTACTTGATATCAAAACTAGGCTACAAAACTCTAGATGCGTGAATATCAATAACTTCAGAAACTTTTCTTTGAATCATGTGTTTTCTAAGGATTTTTTTTAACGTATGTTTAAATCTACATATAATTATAGTGACCGATTTTTATTATTCGATAAGATAGTTTATCATCTTGCCTGACGATGCAAAACACTTGTACAATGTATCACGTTAGAATTTTGTTACTAAAATCACAAAAGAGTTATTGGTATAATATAAAATCCAATCATTTCAGCAGAAAGTAATTTTTTTGTGATGTTGAAGTTAGTTGTATTTTTTTTGGAAAAAGAGAGCAGAGCTATCAATATTATAAATACAATAGATTGATTATTCAAAGCGTTGCTTAAAGGTACTGCATATTCTTGCAGCAGCTATTTACTGTACTTTTCTACCTTAAAAATATTCTGTATATTAACTATCCAGCCATGACCATCAGTAGGTAGAGGTACTTGCATTTTAATTTAACAATTTCAGATAAAGTTACATCATTCATGAATAAAGCCAGAGTATAAAAATATTTTCCTTTGATAAAGCTAATCATATTAAGATACCTATTAGTAATTATTAGGTACTTGATCAGCTTTTGGTAGGTGCTGTGGTTTATGAGCGTAGTGTATGAAGGACCTAATGCTGGGCTGCGGGATTGTTCGAAAGAGTTAGCGAAATGCACACACGGTACACATAAGTTTTAGGTAGTAAGAGTCAGATACTCTTCCAGCTCCACAGCTCCCTTCACAGCGGGAGGAGTGGCAGGGTCATTTGATAATTTCCCATCCTATAAACAATAGGCACCTAATTGCTTTGAGCACTAAAATATAAGATTGGTTTAGTTGCTGGGTTTCTCTATCTAGGTATAATATCTGTAAATTTAGAAAGTTAAATCGTGTTACCTAACATTGCATATTTAGTTAGTAAAGAACATAAACTAAAATTGTAAAACAAAAACTGACACACAACACATCGTAAACTAGTAGCTTTAAAAGTATGATCACTGCACAGTTTACAAAATGTAACGAAAACGAAACTACACTTTTTTAATCACTGTAATTTGATATTATATAACTTAGGTTTTAATGTCTATTTTTTATTTATTCCAGAGTGGATCAACAAATCAACATGAAGCGTCTTATGATCTTGGGGGCTGTTTGGGCTCTAGCTGCGGCTAGGCCTGAACAATACAAAGAAAAAGAAGATTTCCAGTATTCCAGGAGCTCTTCCGATGATGGATCCAAGTCAGGGTACTATGGCGCTCAGAGAGGTAACATGGGTGGAAACTACGAGCGTGCTCATAATATGGACTCTTTAGCTCAAAATCAGATGAGTGGCGTCGTGAGACAAGTCGATGGAGAATTAGGTGATGGAGCTAGGACTAGGGCTGGAAGTGTTTACACAGCTGCCAATTCTAGAGGTACTTATGGATCGGGTCATTTTGATTTAAGCAACCTCGCAGGGCGTAACTTTCAAGAAGGAGCATCTTTCGGCGACTCAGCATCACTGTCTTCGTCCTCATCTTCAGCATACGATGCTGCTGGTTACGCCAATAGTCGGTCACAAAGTTCAAGGAGCAGTGGATATCAAGCGGTAGGACACGGCGGTTCAAATCTACAATCTGATAATCTACAATCACTTGATAACACACAAGGAACTATCCTGTATGGCTACGGCAGGCAAACAGGTCACAGTGCAGGATATAATTCGCAATCCGGTTTCCAACAGCATGCTGCGGTTGACACCAGCAATAGTAATTTACATTCAGGCGGATATGGATCGAATATTCACACTAGATTGATAAGTGCAACGCCAGTGCGAATTATCGGAAGGCCAGGCACGAGAGTAGCTATACCAATAGCTGCCCAAACATACGATATTACACATGGATCTTCTCTAATGGATCAAAATTCTCTCAACAGTGATGCTGAAGTTTTAAATACTGATACCCAACGTACTGTACTCAAACCTGTGGCGAAACACTATGAGTCCTCTTACAATTACCGTAAAGAATGGGAAAAACATGATACAATTCCCTCAACTGTGTTTTCACCTGCTACTTCTACAGATAACCCTTTCCCTAAAAATAGTGAACTGTACGAGGACAGTCAAGCACACACAGCTAGTCACCAATATGACGCACGCAGAGTGGATTCTCAAAGAGCACATTCAAGTAATGTTTATAGCGGATATAATGCCAATGTTAAATCAACATTGGGTCAATCACGTTTAAATTACGACACACAACACAATGGAGCTTCAACACACGATATTGCAAACGCCTATACTCTGGCGGGTTACAATGGAGGATCTAGCCATCACGACACTTCATCAGGCTCTAGTTCAAACGGTTATAATATTCAATCACAATACAATGCAGGCAGAATTCATGGAGCTGTAGCGGATTCCAACTCGCTGATACAAGCAGCACAGAATACTGGATTCAACACTGATCTAAACAGTCAAGTTGAGAGTTTAAATACAAAACCTAAAAGCTATCAATCTTCGTATTCGTACCATAAATCATGGGAGCGTCAAGGGGATCCCTATATCATCAAGCCGGCATCAGCTGGATATTACGATGGCCAAACCGCTCAAACATTAACGACGGGAACCACTAAGAATTTGGCGACTGGGTCACATTACCAACATTCACATCAAAGTGGAGCTGATTGTGATGAAAATGGCCATATACGCGTGGCTCGTTCTTATAACCCAGATCAATTTCAAGATATGCAGCAACAAAGCCAAAATTTGGAAGATTTAGGCCAACAAGTAGAAGATCTAGGGCAACAAACACAAAATGTTTGGGGTCAACAAGAAGATGGACAGCAGGTTCAAAATACGTGGGATAACTTAGAAGATTTAAGTCAACAGTCACATAATAAGTGGGAAGAGATACAACATACTTGGGATAAATTCGAAGATTTAGGACAAAAACCTCAAGAAATTGATAAGCAGCTTACTAATATTGAAAAAAATAATCAAAGTAAGTGGTAAAGTTAAATGCAAGCTTAATAATCACGCAGTATAGTGAATTCATTGAGCTTCGTTCATAACTAAATTAACAAACTACAGCAATATTTTCTTTATTGTTGTTTATTTCACTTGTTTCTTTAATAATGTAAATATCAATGTTTCCACGTATTAACAAACGAATATATTAATCAACGGAGATATTCTGTATTTAACCCACTTCTTTATTGTCTTTCCTTGTAGCTCTTCAAATATTAGTTTTTGTGTTCTATTTTATAACATATTAATCTGGTGGTTGGCTTAACCCAGACGGTAATAGGTTTTGTTCTTCATTTGCTACATATGTGTGTAATTTTTATGATGTAATTCGTTATTTCTTTATGTGCTTGCTTTATATTTTTGATTATCATGTAGGTATATATATTATTTTATTTACCATGACATTAATTATTATGACTGTTGTTTGTATCATTGAATTGGAATACATTGGTGGTAGCGAATTATAGCAGATAAAACATTCGAAAACAAAGAAAAGAAATGGCCTAGTTACAATAAAGGAACAATGTATTTTGTAGGTAAATAGAATGATCTGGCAGCATAAAAATCATGAACCATTTGCTAAATAGTAGATTTCAATATATCTTTGATATAATTTATTGCAATACTAGAAGACTGGCGTGATTATAAGAAAAGTAAATTCGTCTACATAGAACGTATTTTTTGTGAGTCTATAAATGTTGCATAAAACCATTTGCTTATTGTTTTTGATAATATAAAAAACAAGCATTTACTTTTTCGATAAGCTAGTAGTACATAATTACAAATTAAAAATAATAATATTTTAACTGTCTAACCTAAAAACGACTAAAATAAACTTATCAACCAACTAAAACAAATTACACTATGCAGTAAAATTAATAAGAACTTCTTAATTTAGATGATCTGGGACAACGACGTCAAGAAACCGCAACTGAATTAAAAAAACATCCACAAGATCAACAAGGACAGAATGATGGGGACTTTACCAACCAGAGGCAGCAAGATAAAGAACATGTTTATATACACAATCTATATCATGAGCAATCCAGTAAGTTGGATGAGCAAGTAAACCAACCTAAAATAACTGAGGATGATGTTTACAGTTCACAAACATCACAAAAACTAAATAATAACGAAAACAATCAAATGAATGTATGGGATAAACTAGACTTTGGATCATTTCAAAATGTCGATCAAAACAAAAATAAAGATGTAAATTTGAGTGGTCATCAAATAAATTCCAGTACTGTTTCTCAAAATAAAGACTTAGATCAGGTGCCTGTTAACATTGGGACTATTACAGATTTGAATAAATCAGAAGATCACAGTGTGAACAATAATTCTGGTGCTGAGCATTTTTGGCAACAGATAGCAGGTAACACCCAACATTCTCATATAGTCCCAGACATTAATGTACCAAGTAACGGTGGACTTTTTAATCTAAACAATGAACAATTTCACTCACAGTATAATGTTAATCAACAAGAAATACAAAAAGAAGAAAACTCTTTACAACAAACTCATAAATTGCATGAAAGCCACAACTGGAATACCTTTTCAAGTAGCCACAAACATGAACACACAACAAACACCGAGAGCTTCGCACATGTTAATTCTTTTGAAGCGAATTCACCAGACTCAGTGCCTCTTTCCAGCATTTGGGGAAAATTAGGTAATATTGAACCATTCGATAAATTAGGTAAGGTCGATGAAGGGGAAGTCTATGATTTTAATCACGCATCCTCCAACTCGCAGAACGCCTATGAAAATTCAAGGCGAGTAGAAACTCATAATACGGTAAGCACTTCACAGGAACATATTAACGATCAAATGAAACATTACCACCATCTAATCAACAACATAACTGAAAAGGAAATTACTCAAAATAACGCAAATAGCACCACGGCAGAAAAGGAAAGTTCATTAGACGTAGGTCGAGGAGATATAGGCCCTGAAGTTGTATCTGATTCAAAGCCATACCAACACTCATTTGATACACCAATAAATGTAGAAACGATACAAAATAGCAACCAAAAAGAAATTGATACAGATTTGCCTGCCAATGAATTCAGTGTTATCGGTTTGAATCACCAGAACCCGTTGGGTCAAAATAAACAGAATGAACACAGTGCGACAAACACGAACAACACACATGCACAGAATAATTACCAAGAAATTCAGCATCACGAGAACCAAGACTTGATCAATTTACCGACATCAAACAAAAACTTGCAGCAACAAAATTCTAACATTTTTGGACATCACATTTCCAAAGAACAAAAAGACTTCCAAACTGTCGGGCATCACGATTACTTAGTGCCACTTGATAAGTCAAGTTCAGAGCAAGAAAGTCTGACGCATTTACATGATTTTCGAAATAATGAAAACCCAAAGCAACAAACCCAACATGAAAATGAAGAGCAACAAAATGTACAAGATTTTAGCCAACAAGAGAACTTAGAGCAACAAAATTTGCAAGATTTTGGGCAACAGGTTAACTTTGAGCATCAAGATTTACAAAATTTTGGACAGCATGTTAACCTAGAGCAACAAAACTTACAAGATTTTGGACAGCAAGTTAATTTAGAGCAACAAAACTTACAAGATTTTGGACAGCAAGTTAACTTAGAGCAACAAAACTTACAATATTTTGGACAGCATCATAACATAGAGCAACACAACTTACAAGATTTTGGACAGCAAGTTAACGTAGAGCAACAAAACTTACAAGATTTTGGGCAGCAAGTTAACTTAGAGCAACAAAATTTACAAGATTTTGGACAGCAAGTTAACTTAGAGCAACAAAACTTACAAGATTTTGGACAGCAAGTTAACTTAGAGCAACAAAACTTACAAGATTTTGGACAGCAAGCAATCTCAGAGCAACAAAACTTACAAGATTTTGGACAGCAAGCAATCTCAGAGCAACAAAATTTACAAGATTTTGGACAGCATGTAAACTCGGATCAACAAAATTTAGAAGATTTTGGTCAACATGTAAACTCAGAACATAAAAAATTGCACGTTTTTTCAGAGCAACTAAACTCAGAGCAACAAAATCTACAAGATTTTAGCCAACAAGAAAACTTGGAGCAGCATAATTTACAGGATACTAACCCAAAGCAACAGAATTCGCAAAATCTAAGGCGGCAATACACCCACCCAGAGTTAACAAATCAAGCTAATATTGAAAATAGTCCACTTTTAAATCAGCAAAACATTCAAGATTTCAATCAAAATCTAGAGCCATTTAGTCAAGATTTAGAACAAAATTTCAAATACTCAGGAAAACATGAACAACAACAGACATTCCCAAAAAATAATCTGCAATCACAAACCTATTTCCCCCCTCCGGAGGAAAGTGAAGAACTACAAAAAACATTACCAAAAAATAATAATATTCAATCACAACAAACCTATTTTCCCCCTCCAGACGAAAGTGTAGAAACCATATTAGTAAAAAAACAGAAAAACGATTTACAGGCTACATCTGCACAAAGTCCAAGTACTGAAGCAGCTCCACAAATGGAGCCTGTTACTGAAAAGACTGGGTTCTGGAAATCTATTGGAAGTAAACTTTCCAGTGCAAAAAGCAAAATAGCATCATGGTTCTAAAGCATAAAAAATGCAAGTAATAGATTATTACTTTCATCATATTTATTAAATTACCTAGTCATAATGATATTGTATAAAATAATTTTAAAATCATTTTTACTTTGAACATGTTATATGGATTTAATGTGTATGTTTGTAAAAACCAGTTATGAATAGTGTTAGATCTAGTTAGCTATAGTTTTGAAAAAAAATACTCACCTCTGATAAAGAGTGGAAATATTTGACGAAAGCCTGCTGCTGAACAGAATCTGTAATAAATGATTTTTTGTAACTATTGTGATGTAATCTTACATGAAACTATAAGTTAATAAAATTATTTTACAGTGATTTTGGGTATATTTTTATCTTGAATTTAGTGATAAATAAGACTGGTTATTGGTTTAAGTGAATTATAATAATTTGTAATGTATCTAGATATGAGTTACCATGATACGGTTTAGATCGTTACTTGTTACTGTAAATCTGTAACCAGTAAAGCCTACTTTACCATGATAGTTTTCCAATGGAGTTTTATAAACTACATCTGTGATTTTTTCACATCTCTAGGTACAGCTATTCAAAAGTTAGTTAGTAGAAAGTCAGACAGACGGACATGGTGAAATTATATACCTTGTGGACTATGAAACCCTAAAAAATAGTACCTCCAGCCAGAGCCCCCTTAGTTACCAGTCAGGTTTGTATTGAGTAGATACATAAAATATGTATGAGTCAAAAGCAACAGAAAAATACAGACTTCTTTTAAGTTTAGGGATAATGCTTATGCCTATTGTAATGAATAATCCCCAAACTTAGATTGTATGTAACATACATAATGTACCAAATCAATGAGCAATGAAATGAGTAAGTATCAGCAGCATACATTGGCACATTGGAACTTCCACTGAATTAAATAAAATGTGTTGTATGTTGCTTTCATAGTCCATTTAAAGGAACATAATTTCTAAAAATAATTGTTGCCCTGACGTAAGCCCTGCCTTCCAACTTCATTAATTAAACTTCTAAATGATCTTATTTTCACTTGAGAAGTTTAGGGCAGTATTAAAGTAGGAACACTAATGTTATACCTAGGTTCACACAATTTATACTTACTAAAAAGTTATTTTTTTCTTTTTATCATATTTATTGAAGTATTGCAAAGTGTGTTGGTTCTGTATTAGTAGTCATAGTAGCTTCTGTAGTTAAAAAGGTTGTTAGCCTGGATTTTAATTAAAACTAACCACAAGTAATACATCCGATACCCATCTTTGAACTATCTTGGCAGGTGGCATCTATTTACTAGAGACTGGGTGTAGGGTATGGATTGTGTCTAACTAGTATTTGTAGACCTAAGCATAGAGTTCTTCTCTAATAATTTGAGACATACATAAAGAGCAATAACAATCATCCATCATATTTTTATCTTAATTACTGGAAAGAACCAGGCAAGGCGGTTATTGCACTAGATAGAACGATAGAAAGATAGACTTAATAGAAGTCACTCACCTAAACTCAATGCGTGAATAGGTTGTAACGAAGACATAGCTTATTTTACTATGGTTAAACTATTTATGCATAAACCTTTTTAGAAAAATGAAAAATATGTGGAAACAAATAAAATATCAAATCAAATCCCGCCAAACCGCCAAGGATTTGGTTTGGTTTGGTTTGGTTCAGTCAGGGATCTGTCATCTGTCAATGCCAATGTCAATGTCAAATAATTGTGAAAATTCGAGTCTTGAAAGTAAAGATGTTATAGTCCGACATGGCTATTTATGAACGTGGCTTAAAGATGAACTAACGCAAGCCACCATCTTCAAATGTCATTTTTAGTGATAATGATGCCAATTAATGGAAATATCCATTTTTTTAAGTAAATCATGACATGATAAATAGCAATTTATTAATTCATCATTTACATTTTAATAATAATCTTAAATTGGAAATAATAAAATGCAACATTTAACACACATTTGGATGTTAGTAGGTGGCTCACAAGCCGAAACCCTCCTGATTATTAAGCAGTAGCCGCGGCCGATGGATATCTATAACACCAGATGCATCACGGATCATCATTGCCCTTTCTAAACTATTTAAAGGAAAAAATCTAGTCTTATTGAATAGCGCTATATTTTTACTTATAGTTGGGTAAGAATTTTCCCTTGGCCGGTTTATTATTACCAAAATGAAATTTCAAGATGGTGGCTAGCGTTAGTTCACCTTTCAGCCACGTTCATAAATAGCCATGTCGGACTATAAACATCTTTGCTTGAAAGTGTCAACTTCGGACACTCAATGGCCAAGGAATTTTTAAAAGTACTGGAATGCTAACACGCCATAACACCTAGGTTACTTTGTTTTGATCTGTAGAGTAGACAAAAGGCACTAGAAAGATAAATTTGCATGACGAATAATGCAAACTAAAGCTAGTTGTTTACGATGGTTTCACCCGCATCCTGAGGAAACTCCTTATGCTATGGGATGCCACTTTTTATCCGGGTACCCACCCGGATATACTTTGTATTCGGCATCCCAGCCATCTCCAAGGTCCCCTCTATCTCTATACCAAATTTAATCGATATCGGTTCAGCCGTTTTACCGTGACAGCGTAACAAACAAACTAAATTTCGCATTTACAATGTTAGTTAGGATTTATGATATCTGTGAACTGCTTTTATAGTTATTTTTTATATTGCTAGACCTAGACCATCCTTATAAAGTAGATTTTCCTTCGTATTATAGGTACTGACTTTTCCTTTCATTTATAGCAAATGCATTGTAATGTTTTATTTAACAAGCAACCACACATAATAATTATTATCAGCTATATTAAGAAAAAACTAATCAATGGAATGTACCTGGGGCCTTACCATGACGTGCCAAAACAATATCATTTTCGTTATGAAAAAGAGACGGAGCTATACGACGTTAGTAGCTGTGTCTCGCTCTCAAACTTGAAATGTGATTGCAAAAACACGTGGTGGTACAGCCCCTGGAAATAGTAGTTTTATGTTTCCAATTTATGGTCCTTTCTTTTAATAAAAACTAAAATTGTTTATGAAACAGGTTTGAAGCCCGAAAGACGAGCATATCAGTTTATCGTTATTCCCAATAAAAATTGAATTCTGAATAATTGAGTTTTACATTTGTGTGATGAAAACTATAGTAATTTTAAGTAAATTTTTTGACTTCTATCAAATAATTATATTATAACAGACGTCTTTTATTTATTTCCTCCACTCATTGTCACACTTTTCAAATACTTAACAGTTAACAAAATTAATCTAAGTATGTAACTTGATATTTCTGAGAGAGATAAAGGCTATTTTGGAGTCGTCAGCGGAATTCTGGATTCGTATTTAGATATCCATATTATACATTCCTTTCATACCTACTGGCATGAGTGTTATATCTACCATGCGCGAGACTACAGAGTTCTGAACCTTTGGGACGCGAACGTGGCGCCGAAGTCAACACGCAGAAGCCCTTTGAGATAACTATACCTAATTAAATGTGATGCTGACACATGACCGGCGATTATTCCTATATGTATACACTAAAAATGCACCCAGGAATAAGCCCCTGTTTGTGTGAAAACATAGAAAGATACTACTTGGGCTATTGTGATGGGATAATAGAGGAGGAGAGAGAGAAAGAGAGAGGATATGGGGAAGTTTGGGAAGTATGGAAAACGTATGGCATCTGTCGAAACAATGTAATTTATACATGTAAAAATGGCAGTCGAAGACTCGCTAGCTTACTTACCGGGTCCCATAGAAATAGTCGCTCAAATTGCAACGAGGCCATGGAGACGTCAGCGGCTGAATTGTGAAGATGATACGGGCATTAAGCTCAGTTTATTTGCTCCCTGAAGGTCCAACATCACTGGCCCACTCATCTCTTACCATGAAGATGAAGGGAGATTATACTTCCAAAAGGCACATATAACTAATATGTATAGCTAATATATGTAACCTTCAGCCATTTAAAATGTAACCCACAACTTTTATATCACACTTGTCAATCAGAATTACATAATCTCTTTTTTTTCGGATGGATATTCATCAAATGACTCCTCCCGCCATAGTGTCAGACTCTTACTGACTAAAAGCCATCCATGTCCTATCCTCATCACTTTATTCCGGGGCCACGGTAACTCTTTCGAACATTCCGCCGCAGCATTACATAATCTCTTACGATGTGGTTTTTGATCACGTCTTTTATTTCAAGTGTTGTTCAATTTAAACATGTAAAGATTATACTTATCCTATTGTGGTGTAATTAATACTCGTTTGTGATTAATGTTTATGTCACAACTTATAACGATAAGAGCCTGACAATGTCTGTCATTCACTACAATAATTTTTAATACAATAAAACCATTATTCTCATGGTTTTCTCGTTTCTCTCGTATCAATTTATTGTATTAAGTAAAAACGTAGGAATCAACAATGTCTTCGATTGCGCGACTGCTTCGACCAGAAAAATTCGATATCGATCCGGGAACTCCAACCGCGGATTTGAAATATCGTCATTGGAAGCAGACGTTCGAGAATTTTCTTCTTTCCGAAGAATCTGAGACGGTGAAAATTTGTAAGGACCTCAAACTGAAAATACTATTCAATAATGTGTCTCCTAACGTATACTCTTTTATAAGAGAAGCAAAAGATTATACAAACGCTATAAACCTGCTAGATAAGATTTATCATAAATCTAAAAATGAGATTCATGCTAGATACATGCTAACGTCAACGAAACAAAAACCTGACGAAAATGTTTCAGCATATTTACGCACATTACAAGATTTAGCTTTTGACTGCACTTTCAAATCGGTCACTGCTGAAGAATATAGAAACGAATATGTGCGTGATGCTTTCATTGGCGGAATACGTTCTCAAAAAATTCGACAAAGATTATTAGAAAATTTGGAAATGAGTTTAGAGGAGGCGTGTAATCAAGCTACGTCACTTGAAATGGCCGAGAAGAATGCAATCGATTTTCAAACTGAAAACCATTCAGCGATGGAACTGAATCAAATTGAAGAAGTCGATCGAGCAGGAAACAGCTCGAGTCTGGCTGCTGCATCTTTACGAAGACGCTGCTACTTCTGTGGAGGCAATGTGCACCAAAGGATCAAATGCCCGGCTTTCCATGCGATCTGCCAAAACTGTGAGAAGAAAGGGCATTTCGCGAAAGTTTGCAGAAGCAGAGACGTCAAACCAACTAACAACGCTATAGTACAACCAGGGGAGCTGGCGTCGACAGCAGTATTGGCGGCGTCTCCAGCTAGTTTACATAAAACTACCGTATCCATAACCGTCAACAACCACAGAGCTGATGCCCTAATCGACAGTGGAAGCTCCACGAGCTTCATTAATAAACATTAATCACAAACGAGTATTAATTACACCACATTCACCCGCACGTCAGAGAATGTAGTCCTGTAGACGCGCTGGAACTCTCCTTGCTCTGGTGGAGCGTCGAGGTGGAGTATCTTGCCGTTCAGGGTCCTCAGCTGTATCTTGTTCATGAACACCTGATTCACTCCATCCGCTCATTGCTGTGCACGGCCACTAACGCTACTCCCCACGAGAGATTCTTCAAACATACTCGTCGTTCAGCAAATGGGGAATCATTGCCAACATGGCTATTAGAGCCAGGACCCATTTTGATGAGACAACATCATAATCAATCAAAATACGATTCCGAGGTGGAGGAAGTGGAGCTTCTAGAAGCTAATCCCTCATATTCACACGTACGATTGCCAGATGGCCGGGAAACTACTGTTTCAAATAGACAACTGGCCCCACTGCCTCAACAACAACCAGACAGTGATCAATCCGGAGCTGAGGATCACTTTGAAGATGCCCAGAGTGAATCAGGTGTTCATGAACAAGATACAGCTGAGGACCCTGAACGGCAAGATACTCCACCTCGACGCTCCACCAGAGCAAGGAGAGTTCCAGCGCGTCTACAGGACTACATTCTCTGACGTGCGGGTGAATGTGGTGTAATTAATACTCGTTTGTGATTAATGTTTATGTCACAACTTATAACGATAAGAGCCTGACAATGTCTGTCATTCACTACAATAATTTTTAATACAATAAAACCATTATTCTCATGGTTTTCTCGTTTCTCTCGTATCACCTATATAAATGCGAAAGTTAGATTATTAGTTTGTTTGTTATGCTTTCATGGATATTGATGGATGTTTTTTTATAGATGGTCCATGGACCACGATTCATAATGGTCTTGAGGTCCCCTCGAGACGGTTATAGATATATATTCATTATATTTTCTACTTTTTATCTAGATGCGTTAGTCTCCTCACGACGCGGTTGACACCGCGGGAAACAGATATTTTTTCTATGACAGACTGTCAGTCACAAATCGTTTAGTAGTTTTAAACTGAAGATTCTTTAAGATTCAGCCTCAATCTTTGTTTTACTTTTTCTTCAAAAAAGTAATTTATTTACACTCTCACCAAAGTTAATAAGGGGCAGTGCCTATCTTCTAATTTTAAAAGCCTCAGACCCAATTCAATTAAAATATTTAAAAGTTTGAGCAGTCAGTCAGCAGCCAGTAAATCAACGTCAATGTCAAATTCGAAATGTCAGGCGCGCAGGTTCTTTAGATTGCCTTCAGAAGACAGTTGCCTTTGTATATTTTAGAAACGGATTTCTTGGAGTAACTATTGGCTCGCTCTAATTTATTTTGTTAGCGTAATATGTTGATATTTAAGTGTGGCTTGATCATTCTTACAGCGACATATATCGTATCGTAAGTACCATTACCTTAAAATCAAAAAGAATGTTGTTTATAAAACAGTTTTTTTTTGTTTTGAATTGTAATTATTCACTCATAAAAATGCAGAATCTAATATGCATTTGTTCTATAAATTGTGCCACCTGGGTAGAACGTCCATGCCACAAGTTTTATTAACAATATTGTATATAATAGTGTTTCTATTTGAGAAATTAACAACACATTCTTATCTACTTTCACTTTTAAAAGGAATGTGTCAGTTATTTATTTTTTATGTTTCAGTCTGTGTTTCCAAGTTTCGCAAGACACAAATTCTTTGGATACTGGCCTTGCTTTTTTGTTTGTAGCCAGCGGAGCTATTGGTGAGAGGGATTTATGTTTACTGTTATATAAAGTCTGTTGAAATTGTGTTCACTGTTGATGTTGGTGCAGCAATGTGAATGTATCTTAATGCTATATCTGACTTTGTGTTCACAATACACTGCAAGTAAAGCATTTCTATATTCGAAACAACTGTACTAAAATACCTATAGATTTTTATGAAAGTTTTTTCCAATTGTTTGAAATAGTTATGTGGTGTTTCAAAATTCTAACACAAAACTTAAGATATGATAAGTATTTCATATATAGCATGCTATATTATAAGGAAGTGTTAAAGTTTCAGTTAAATATTAATTAACACATATGTATTATACTAAATTATCATGAAGTTGACATTTTCATAATAATGATTTGTCCCTTGTTATTAAGCAAATATGATAATTATGTATATTCATTGTTCTTTAAAGAGTATAATAAAAGTTAAATAAAATAAAGAATTCTTTTATGTTTGTGGTAATGCTGTCAAGGGACAAATTGTTGAGATGTAATAACAAACATCATTGTCAATCAATATGTTTTAATAATGCTAATATGAATCTATAGAAGTTGTATGTCAAAGGGAGCTTATTTATAGATTTCTTGATTTTAAGAATTTTTAAAGTTTTTTTTAGTAGATTTTGCAATTTTGAAAATACTAGTTTTAATGTTTTATTTCATCACACATTCTTGCAATACCTGTATTGTGAATAGTTTTGAAGAAGTTTGTTCATAACTTATTACATTGTTTTACATCTTTGACCCATCATTTTATAGTATCATAATAGCAATATTTTTCATATCATAATTATGGTTTCCATTTTTATATCATTACTAATAATTGTGTGCTAACAAAGTGTCTTTTTACAGCTGGCAAAATATTATATGACAGATACCAGCAAATACATATACTCGGCTCATTAACACCAAATCCAAATGTTACTTCATTTGCGAATAGGATAGCTTCCTTTTCAGCCTCATTCCTCTCACTGGGCTTCCTGGTATATTTCTTCCTTTTCCTGTTTAAGGTAAGTTATCATTAAAAATCAAATATTAACCAAGCCATGTAGGAAGAGGCAGTAAACAGTTTTTTTCTGTATTTTTCTACAGTATGTATATGTAACCATAAGACTGAATACCGTTAGTTTGTAGTCTGACTCATGAAGATACTTATTCTTACTATAAAAGAGTGTCATTAAAATACATTATGTGTATAATCATCCAACTAACAAGAACTAACATAAAAATTAACTGTTTGAATAAAAAATATTAACTAAAATATCTATAACATTCATCTTAGTTGTGATGTTGTGACGGTTGGGAATTTCATAATAAACACCTTACTAATGCGAGTTTGTAATGTTCATAACCATGAAGTAAATCTCATAAACAGTTACACATAAATTATGTAATTGCTTGCAGGTGGATAATCATTGCCTCACGGCATTGAATATTTTTATATGTGGATTTGGCACTTTATACATTTGGATGCAGGTATGTTGTAGGCCCAAAATTGAGATGAAGAGATTTGTAATCACAAAATTGCTAATTCAATAACTTCATACACTTGCTGCTTTGTCGAATGTCTTTTAAAGAAAAAAACTTTTTCTTTTCAGTGCATCCTCACGACTTATATCTCGACTCTGTTTTATGACAAAAGATTAACAGTGTTTCGGCAATGCCTTGCCAATTTGAGCTTCCTGGTTTTGGTTTTAATGGCAATATTTGGAATCGTGGCATCATTTTTGCCATTAAGTATGTATCACAAAGTTTTATATTTTATTAGCGTACTCTGCATGAAAAGTTTGTAACAATAGCGGGAGCGTCTGCAACAACCACAACAATATAAATAGGTGATTCTGTAGTGATCAATAGAACACAGTAGGCAGTTTGACAATAATAGTTCTTCCTTACTGTATTTGTCGCTGTGCGTGTGATTGCCGACCATGACGTCTTGGCCGTTCAGGCTCAGAATATCCCTTTCCCAAAATGTCCCTTGGTTTCAAATAGTCCCTCCCCCGAAATGTCCATTTACGAACATGCTCCCTTCCCAAAATGATCCTTTCTCAAAATGTCCCTTCCCGAAAGTCCCGAGGCAGCTAGTAGTAGCCAGGATTCGGAATTATATATTTGGAGTGTAAAGTGTGAACGGTAATAGGTAAGCCGTTCACACTTTAGCTTTCAGCCCTTATTATAATAATAATAATAATATAACTGCCGAAATATTGGTGCATCTATGTAGGCACGCCTAATGTCTAACCCTTTTGTTAAATTAAGCGTGAATTCATAAATTTTGTTTCACATTTCAGATGGTTCCAGCGCAATCTACATCTGTTTCATCGTGACTTCCCTATGTAGCAACATATTAGCAGCAATATTTTGCGTCTTTATATTGTCTTTTGAAAAAGAATATGAATATTTTTCTGAGGTAAGAGGATACGATATGATCCATGTAAAGTAACAGCGTTTTGAAAGATTGTAGCTAAATGCGTAATTTTAATGTATTTTTAGGGTTTACGATCAGAGCTTCTGCTTGACGATGGCAGTTCTTTGGACAATGCATCGTTATCGGATGTGGATAGCATATTTGGGGCCCAAGAATCAACTTCTAGTACAATCGTCATAAAGGGTAATATAAGCTGCGCCAAGGTCTCCTGACCCGAGGCCGTGCCCGACGCGGGCACGGTACTTCATCAATCGACTGCCGGGACTCCCATGCCGCCTTCCTACGGCAGCTTCGGTAATACTAAAATAAGCGTCGTTACTGTTAAGCAAAATAATAATAACGAAGATCGAGAAGACATAAACGCTCTTGAGGACAATGACAGCGGTATGTCATCCGAGGAAACTGATGATTCTCTCAAACTTAACATAAGCCCTAACAATAATGATAACGTAAGTAAAAACGTAAGTTCAATTGTAGACGATAAACAAGAAGTAATAACAAAGTGCCTAACTATAGAACCTCATTGTGCTGAGCACGGGAATGAGATTCCGAGTTGTTCGACCGCTGTTAATCATGTAAGTGTTTTTATTGGAAACGATGTGGCCAGGTCTCACCAGGCGGAGCCTAAAGATCTGAATGTTGATAAAAAAGTTTCGGATTATATTGTGATAGATCTGACATGTGATGTCGACAATGTTCGTGCATTGTCTAAAGGTAAAAAAAAGGTTGTCGGTACAAAAAAACGTAACGTTGATTGTGATTATTCAAGTATACCTAGTGTAGAATCGAGCCAAAGTTTAGTTCCTGTTGCGAACAACGAAATTGTTAATACCGAGAATCAGAAGTTGCTCAGCTTGTCTCTCTCAATACTTCTCGCTGCCTTGCTGCAAGCGATGCGCTGTTTCGCCCAGTTCTTAGAAGATATTGTGGTTCCTCAACGGTAATAAATAATTATATTTTGTTCCTTTGTATTTTTGGTGCAGTATTCATTATTATGTATAAGATTACGAAATATCAGTGACATTATATTTAACTACATTTTAACTACTGGTTTTATTTCAAAACTCCTAGATTGCTTTTCCTGATTAAGTGTTTTACTTGAATTACGTACATAACGATTAGTAACATTCAGTTCTGGAATAGCTATTTCAGGGTATGGAAATCTATATCAATAATAAAAACTCAATTTTCGTAATTCATGGCATGTCATTGTCATACTTTTGGCCCTTTCTACCCTGTGACTTTTTGCAGCGAACGATTCAAGCTGCTTTCAGACTACGCTATAATATAATAGCATATAGCTCATGGCACAACAATATATTGTTATGGACCCGTTCACACTGTACTATATATTATTGGATATGACTGAATTCAGTCTCTAATCGTCCTCCTTTCAATTGAAATCGAGTCTCTAGCTCGCTGGTGTCGCGCAGTTGTCACGCGCGTTTATATGGTTGTATGTAAAAGGCTCTTTAGATGTAAACACATGTTTAATTGCATACATCGTAGGTGTAAAGTGGGGGCTAAAATACGAGATAACTGAGGAAAGTTACTAACGAATAGCGAAAACAATAACACAATGTTGTAATAATAATTTAATAAATTATTTTGAACAATACACAAACGCTACTATTCACACACATCCAATAAATTAATGAGGTTATAGGTCGTACACTAACCGATTATTTCTATTTATTGTCTGAATATTAATTTCACTAGCATTTCAGAGTGACGCCTCGTTGATCACTGTAATCAGTCTGTTGTTAGTGTTATGGCACTTTTTCTTCCATTTGATAGAGTTTTTGTCTTGAACCTCAGGAGAGTTTGGGCGTTCAGGGATGGTGGAGGCTTGTGGCGACGAGTTGGCCACGACGATGGACCAGCGCCGCCCACGCCGCTCGTTCAGGTTCGGCAGCTCGGCTATTAGATTGTTTTCGTATTCACTTAACATTAAATAGTTTTCGACCTGTAAACAAAATATCAACGTTTAATTACAAAGAAATAAATATAATTTTTTTTTTGGGGAAACTGACTACTTATATATTTTCCTCTATATTCACTTAGTTTAAACAAGTCTTTGTGAGGATAAGTCTTGAGGGTCGTAATAGGACCATCTTGCCTTCCGCAATAAGAGTTGCCGCAGCAATAGTAAAAGAATCTAGTAGATAGGTATATTTATATAACGTATATTTAGTACCAGCTGCATTATGTACTAGGACTTTTATGGCAATTAGTTATGATGGCGATGACTAAATTAGGAGTAGACACTCATACTTGGCATAAAAATATTTGCCCCCACAACTGGGTAGCAGTTGAATCAAATACATTTTAAGAGTGACCGAAGATCGGTATAAAAGGTTTTGACTTAGCAGCTAAATCTTCAGCAACAATTACTCAGTACGAAATCAAATTCGGAGTAGGTAGGAACTGAACTCATTACCTTATTACAACTAGTGATACAATCACCCCCGCAGTCTAAATCCTCGAGTAGGTGTTCTGGTATATCTAAATCGAGGTCGAGATCTAGGCCGCCTTCCTCGCTGATGCAAGTCAGCTCCGGCGGCACGTTTGGCGGCGGAGAGCCGAGCGTGCCGGGCCGAATGCTGTCCAACAGGAGGTCGCGACCGGTGCGGCCTGGTGCTACAAATTCTGCTCCTAGAACTGTAAAGACGAGTATTAAGACTAGGAAGTAGAGTGGGTTTTGGTGACAAATATCAATTTTGCTGTGATAAGGCGATTATTAGGTATATGCATAGTTTTAAAATATTAATGTTGCAATCTGGGGCTGTACCACCACGTGTTTTTGCAATCACTATTCAAGTTTGAGAGCGTGACACAGCTACTAACGTCGTATAGCTCCGTCTCTTTTCATAACGAAAATAATCTTGTTTTGGCACGTCATGGTAAAGCCCCTGAAGTGAAGGCATAGGAACGCTTCAAAATGTTTGAACACTCCACATCGTAACACGCGATTAATGCAACTTGTTTGCGGCTTTTGGTCTTTGGGGTCTTTGCGGTTGTTTTGTTATTGGCCATTTCCGCTCTTAGATTATTTGCACTATTTTCACACGTTATTTGTGGGTTCTGATGATGCATGTCTACATAATTATTATTATTAAAGACATTACCTAAGGCGGTGGCTGCACCTGCGGCTGTGCGTGGTTCGCGTTCACGACTTCGGCTTCGTCGCGAAGGCTCGCACGTGGACTCACAATTTGCAGTTCCACCGTTTTCTCTGTAATCAACAAAAGATAATTTAAGAGAAACTGAATTAACTAGTTAATCAGTACTTATCACGAATGTGAGAGTGATCTTGTCAAAGATTTGAAGATTAGGTGGATAAAAGGTTGTTCTTTCATATCGTTCCGTTAGGTACTAGGCACTAGATGCAATTAGAAGTTGAGAAGAGAGAAACGTTATTTTACTTTCAAATAAACAGGTAGTTATTATATTAATTAAACATAAGTACTTGGTGTGTTTGTGCGCTACACTGCGCCTATGAAGATCAATACAGAAGAGAGACAGAGATCCGATGAGGGAACAAGTCGAGCTAAAGTAGTAGCCTGCCTTGCCGCCGCAACCCACGTTTATGTACCCTGAAAATAGAAGACATTTATTTATTTTCTTAATTAATTGAGATTTCCTTCCACATGTTTTTTCATTAAATTATGTTGCCACAGAATTGTATTCCCTAGCCTAGGACTGTATTATGACGCGTCATTGTGATCTAAATCAATGCGAGAGGGTAAAGGAGGCAACAAAAACACAAAAGCCCTTTATCCTTACTTTAATCTGGATATTTGTTAACATGTCACGATATCGCTGTTGTTTTTTTAAGTTACGGAACGAGCCTAGCCTGCCTTGCTTAACTTAATTAATCACATGTGGTCTATGTGGCATCATACCTGATAGCGGCACCCCTATGGCGATGGGCACGGCCTGTGAGCACTGCACGAAGCCCCACGTCCGCGCAAAGTTCCGCGATCGCACTCGCTCATACGTGTACATCTTTAGCGAATAGTGGTAGCCTCCGCAAAATATACCTGGAAGAAATAAACTACTGTACAACTGAGATGACGTACTTTACATACTACTAGGAAAACAGATTACATATAATTCTAAAACCCCCCCACAAAAAGGAAGTAACAACAACGTATGAAGTAACCATCGACAATCGGGAGGCTGTCGGAGTTGCCATTCCCTGCCCTGAAATATACTAACATATTGCAGTTAGATACTATTTAAGTCATCATCATCTGCCTAGCCTTTTCCCAACTATGTTGGGGTCGACTTCCAGTCTAAACCGGATACAGCTGAGTACCAGTGTTTTACATGAAGCGACTGCCTATCGGGCCTCCACAACCCAGTTACCGGGTAACACGATACCCCTTGGTAAGACGGGTTGTCAGACTTTCTGGTTTCTGACTACCCATTACGATTGTCAAAGATCTACAAATGACAGCCGGGACCAACTGCTTTACGTGCTTTCCGAGGCACGGAGGAGCCTCGCTATGACATAGATGGTCACCCATCCACGGACCGACCGCGCCAAGCGCAGCTTAACCTTTGATCGGTCGAACCGTGCGGCTATTACTTAGCCACGAGCTCCTCAGTTAGATACTATTTAAGTAATGGTATTTTATTAATTACCGTAGACCCAAGCAAACAAGACGTATCCTCGGTAGGATCCTTCGACGGCAGTGAGCGCCATGGTAGCTAATCCGCACACAAATACAGCCGCTTGAGTGAGGTACTGGCGCGCTATTCTGCATTCAGCCGAATTCTGCCGCACCAGCAGCCCGAAGGCTGCGCATCCCACAGCCCAGGCCAAGCCGAGGTACGCTTGCAGGAGTTCCACTGTATCGCCCAGACCTAGCAAAAATAGTTTAAATGTGTAGAAATAATTTAGTGCCTGCCTTCCTTTTTCATTATGGCTAATAAAGCACCTAGTTAGCTGCATCGGTATGATAGGAAGAAGCACTGTAGGTACCAGATTATTATAGCCCGTGGTATGCCAATGGCACTACAAATCTGATTTTAGGAATTTGGGGTACAGGCCCTTCTAATTAGGTAATTAGAAGGGCCTGTACCCCAAATTCCTCACCTTTATTGCTTACAGGTTTTTAAGGATGGTAAATCATCAAATGATTCCACCCCCTGTCGGTGGAGTGGGAGAAAGTTTCAGACTGTTACTGACTAAAACCCATCCATGGTCGAAGGAAGGAATCCTTCGACCTGTGCGTTCCGGGGCTTCTCTTTCTCTGACTTTCGAACAATCCCGCAGCACTGGTACCTACAGCTCTGCTAACTGCTAAATGTTAATGGGCAACTTATTTATATGAATGAGCTAATTAGGTTTTCAAAAGTGTATGAAAAAATACCTTCTTCTTCAGCATGATAAGCCAAATAGAATATAGGCGTGTTGATACCAAACGCCGATATTCCAGTCGACATTAGCAAGATCCGAACTGTTTTTGACTTCAGCGTGGAGAAATCGAAGAATGGTTGGCGGTCATCGCTTTTATTCCTGTCTTTCATCTTCCGTTTAATCTTGTTCTGATTTTTAAGGTGCAATATCGCTCTTCTCTGTGGGTGATATAGAGACGCCGATCGATAAAAAGTGCCCAATATGAACGTTGCGAATACTACTCCCGTCACAGCCTGCAGTCCTAATCGCCAGCCGATCGCTCTGAAACATTATAACAATACCGTTAAATTGTTATCTGAAGAATCTTTAACGACTCAACATTAGATATAATACCTATGACCTACATCGCTGTAATCATGCGCATTGGTGACTGAGTTATTTGGGTAGTTTATAATCTGTAAGCTCCATATTTGGGTACATAGGTAGCTGGGCCGAAATCGCTTTGGATTTTGGAAAAATGACACAAAACAGCTTGAGCATTCTGCGGCTTCCACGAACTACTGATGTTTACCTTATGGCACCTTTGATGAACGTGGACATGACGGCTATGCCCAATCCGCTTCCGCTGACGATAAATATCTCGACGAGCTCTCGTCTCCGTTTGAAGTATTGCGCCACCATCAGCGTTGAACAGTCTCTTGTCAGGCCCACGCCCACACCTACCACCGTCCCTGTAGAGTACAGGAAACTTCACATGAATATTTAATTTCTTCAATTTATGACCACTTTATTTATGTTGGTTTTATTGGTAGTTACCTACCTAGCTGCTTATTTAGTTCACACTATTTAGATAAGTATGTTGAGATTCCCATCCATTATTATCTAAATTTATTTGTATTTTCCTGAACTATCAAATTAACAATACGTGTATAATAATCAGTACCGTGTGCGGGTTTTTTTCTATACCCAAATAGTGTGTAGGTTCGTAGCAGGCGTAAAGTATAGATAGAAAAATGCGGATCTAAAATTAGGCTTATTAAAATTAAGTATGTAGTAAGACATCACAAAAAAATTTTAGAAATTATTATCTAAGTTCGTCATTGTTATCTGTTCAATCATTCTTATAACTGTGTAAGCTGCGTAGCCGCACACTGATTAGAGATACATAGTTTGTTTTCCTTGCTACGCGCCTACGAGAGCCTACGAAATTATTTCTTGTAGTCTGCATATTTTATTTTATGATGTTATTGCGTATTGCACTAGGGATGTCCACAAGCCACTCCGTCCAGGATATCACCGTTTATTAGGATTCACAAGGGGAGCAGTAATACATGACATGTTATAAATCACCTTTTTATTATCATATTATTACCTACGTGAACGTGACCATCTGCGGCTTCAATCAATTTCAATTTGAAACATTTATGAAGGTAGGTATTATTTTAAACTTACAGGTTCATTACCTAATTGATATAAATGTACTTAGTTAAGTAAATTATAAATTTATAATCATTATTAGATCAGCTAATTTGATAGTAATAAATTGAGGAACACATTTCTGTTTAAAGAATATACAACTGTAAAATACATCTTTGAGTACGTTGTATTTTATTCATGCATACGAGACAAATTCTGTGTTTAGCAGCGTCCAGGCATCACTGTAACTAATGTGAGTCAGACAGATGTATCTAACATACACAGAATTAATGTCTACTAATAAGTTAAACTGTGCGGAAAAACAAACCAAATTAAATCGCCTGAAATACGAGTGCAGAAGTCGTGAGAAATACCTACGATACACGACTTTTAGTACAGTGTTCAAACTGTTCAATAGCATTAGACATTGCAATCATGTATATTCAGCAAGCGGTCTGTGTTGAGATAAAGCTGCATCAGATTGCGGTATCGAGATGTTGTCGTCTATTTTCTTTTCATGAAACGCTTTTGCTAAATCCCTTGTAGGTATTGAATATAGACCGATAAATCTCATTTATTTGTGCCACAGCTATTTCTAATAAATAATAATGATAGCCTTTTGAAATATCGGCACTTTAATGTATTAATTTATGATCGTGGTTCATAGCAAAAAAATCGGATTTTAATGCTTGGTTCAAATATTTTACTAACCGTACACACTCATACACGCATTACAGGGTAAAACAGTCTGATGGGATTGCTATTCGTACGACCAAAGAGAGAACAGATACAGACTTTACATTGTCTTTGAAATACGGAATTGCTTGTTAAGGTAAGAAATCGATTCATCATCCGTCGCTGGATGTTCCTTAACGACGACTACCTAGTATACACTTGCACTAAATAATTATTATACTTAAGAACCTATTAAATTAGTAATTACATCGCGTACTATCTACTAATAACGCATTCATCAATACTTTTAAATGTATGTGCAGATCTTTCGATATCCAATAATTTTGTGAGAAAACAATTCGAATAAAACGTCAGATTTACCCTGTTTCTAGTCACGTCCATACCCGCAATATCAGTTGTTGCGTTTTAATGTTATTGTGTGTGTTACACTTGGTGTGGAGTGCAATCGTTATTCGCTCATCGTTACTCGCACATTCATTGCTCGTTGCATTTGCAGTGGCCTTTCCGATACCAATCGAAAGTCGGTTTATATTGTGGAGCCCGACAATATCAGTATTTTAACCATGTAACATTGTGATATCATTACTGTAATAGGGTCCTTTTGCGGTCGTTAGCTATGTAATACCCAGTTGGGAAAGTTTCCTCATATTTATGCGGTAAAGTCAGTGCCAATATATGCAATAAGTATTCCCTATGAAATTGAGAATTTCCCTGCAGAATGTAAGTGTATCCATCGGGATTAAGTTTTCTTAGCGCTAATATCCCAAGCAAAAATATGAGCTTGCTATTTTATTTCACATTTTTAATAGTTTAGGCTGTGTCCCTACTTATAGGTTACTAGTGGCCCGCCCCGGCTTCGCACGGGTAGGTAGTCTTTGTTTTTTAACCGATTTCAAAAAAGGTGGTTCTGTATTTAACCGATATGCATGTGTTTGTATGTCACCGATTTTCTCAAAAACTACTGATCTGAATTGGATGAGAGTTGTCGTTCTTCAAATGCATAGTTTTCAAGAAAGATTTTAGTACAATATATATTATTGGGATCTGTTGAATTTCTTCGTAAATAACCAAGGAACTCTTCAATTATCTACTAATAGCAAAGGAACCACGATTGCTGCGATCGTATGCCTGTGATTGTTTTCACTGTTCTATCACATAACAACACACCTCTATGCTTTAAAGGAGAAAACAGTCATATAGAGTTCACCCTTATTAAAGGTGATGAACATTTGTCTAGACATTAGGATATTATAATTTAGATAAATTACAAACTGAGCCACTAAAAAGAGAACTGAAAACTTTTTTTCAAAAAACAACTGGCTTGGAACATAATACAAATTTAAAAATAACTAATAGACTTCATTCTAGAAGTCGGTGTCTCCAATTAGGTATTATGTATTTGCATTCTATTTTTGCAAAAAAAAATGTTTTCTTTTAGGAATGAAAAATCATGTCCCGAGTCTTCCCGCTGATTAGGCCCGACCTAATCCTTACCGGACGGTTAGCCACTTATTGCTCAAAGTCTGCAGGCCGGACCTACAGTGGCCTGGAGTCGATTCCTGGCTCCAAATGTTGATGACGTGGCTGGGGCGTGAGATTTGTCTCTCCCGCACGCAACCCGCTATCTCCTTTTCCAGCATGATTGGTTAGCATTAGAAGGTGACTGCTTCCTATTCCCACTCTCTTTGGACCATGGTTTGAACCAGGGCCGAAAGTGAGAGATCGCCGCCGCCCAAGTGGGGCAGACCTCCACCGTATGTTCCACCGTGACCTCCAGGTGATCCTCACAGTGTCGACACTCTGACATTTCCACTCGCTTGATTCGATCCAGGAACCTCCCAAAATAACCGTGTCCAGTGAGAACCTGCGTCAGGCGTAGGCATTGGATCTGCGGTAGGTCAAGATGCCGTGGTGCCTCCTTAGCCACTCCGCGAAGAGAGGATTTAACGCCACAACAATCCCCACGCAGGTTCATCCGTGGCCTTATGATTTGTTTATTAGCAAAGGGAATTCTAGATTCTTAATTTCTGAAGTGTGGAATAGAATGAATTCAATGGAAAGCGCAATTTTTTTTTAGTTTATAATTATCCCGCTCTTATGTATGAAAAGAGGCCCTTTTCATACATGGAACGCATGGGCATTAATCACCATGGAATAACATCTACACATTATGACTTGAAAGCGCTTACTTTTAACAAATTCGTAACTTAATTCTTGAAGCCGTTAAGGTGAAAGATATTATAATATGATATCAACCAAAAAAAAAATTAAAAAATAAGTAAATACCAATCTCAAAAAAAGAACAAAAATATGTGGGATTTGAACTCGATGTAACCGATTCGCATGATCATGAATACAGCCCCTCCACTACAGCGCTCCTTGATATTTTAGGTAAAATTGACATTCTAACACAACGTGTTTTCAATTTGAATTACTGCTTATCTTCTTTACAAACGGGCGTGATGATTTTCATGTCAAAGATAATAGCGAAAATGCATATAGGTAATTATAAAAACTTGATAGGTCATCCCATTACAAACTTATCTCAATACCTCACTGCTCATTCCCCATAATATTTAGTGTGATGATTTGTAGCCTAAAACTTGAACCGATTCATAACAAACATCTTTGGTGAATTTCAAGTAAAACTGTTCAGACCTTTTGGCGTAAAGCTAAAACAGATTTTTTTTCTTACAAACTTAAAATCATAATTTTTCACCCTAGGGCTAAAATCTTGAAAAACTGTGAAACACGTGTTTAATTATTTTCATTTTAGAGTGTCCCTACAAAATTCGAGTTTAATCGAATAAGAAATAAAACTTACTCCATACAAACTTGCAAGCCTATTTTAATATACTTAGGGTCGGAATTTCCAAAAATCCTTTCTTATTACTTGTCTAGGACATAAAAGGTACCTCCTGTCCAAATTTCATTACTCTAGGTCCAGCCATTTCGGCTCCGCGTTGATGAGTCAGTCATTCAGTGTATGAGGTTGCCATTTTATATAATAGTATAGATACACCGCGAAAAAATTTTATAATGAACAGGTATTTAATACTTAATTGTTATTTTTAAAGGGGTTGCATTAGTTCAGCATCCTCTGAAGCACTTCACTGTAACGGGGCGGTAGCGTCCCAATTTAAATGCTAATATCGCGTTCTGCCGGGCGCCAACGCGTTATCCTTGAAGATAGAACTAGCTTCGTGTGTGCAATGTGAGCACGCAGTGCAGTTTACTTAAACATTATAATATTTTCTATGAAACTCTTAGTTTGAGAAGATGCGACGCCTTTAGCAAAATTTTTACAAGTAATACCTACCTATTCCGTATATACCTTATGCATTACTATAAAGTACGTCACGCCGATCCGATTCGATTTGTGGCTTATTCGGTAATAGCCCGCCAGCCAATCCGTAAAAGCAGAATTGGTTTCGTTGAATTATTTCTAAGAATTATTTACTACACTGAAAATTCAACTTCAAATTCTGAGAATTGAGATATAAATATTCAGTTCTATTCAACCGCTCGATAAAAATAGAGTTGTTATATTTTCAATTCTAGCAACAGAGACATTATTTGATAAATCATGTAATAAATAACTCATTTCAGACAATATTCAGGGTTCTATTTCTGTGGGTACAGGTATGTAGATATCCGTTTTATTTACACAGGGACCCAATTAGCGGATACCTTTGAAGTTCACTTAAACTGGTTTCGGATATGAATCTGATGAAATAAATTGAGTTGTCAGCTGCGCGTTGCGGTTTCAGGTGCATTAACGTTCCAATTATTTATTCTGTGTTAATGCAAGTGTATACGCGCACGTCCTGAGCCGGATTCCTTTCGACATTTTAGTATTACTAGGTTCATCGTTAATATAATTCGCTTGCAGTGTTGACTGGTAAGTAACATACATGAAATTCTTCAATGCAGTTGTATTATGAGTAGTAAATATACGTAGCAATTGAAAATATTAACTTTTGTGAATATCGATTTTTAGTTTATTTTTCTGCTACACATCTCCCTGGACTGGACCCAATTATTAGGAATATTTAGAGTATCAACCGAAATCTGAAATTTATTTTTACTTTTTCGTATGAAGATAGGATAGCAGGTACTCACCATAACTGAAGAAGAGCTGGTGGAACTGCGTGGCGAACGAGGTAAAGAGGCAGCCAAGGGCCGCGACGAGGCCTCCCACGACTGCTGTGACTCGCGTCGACTTGCGCACGCATAATGCTACCGTCACAGGTGATAGCGCGAGCGCCACCCCTGCTGACAGCGCACCTAGGCATCCTGGAACAGACGGCACATAACAATTTTAGTAAGTTTTCTATGGTCAGCTTAATGTGGTAAATTGTTATCAGCTTCTTCAAGACTACGTTCCGAGTAAAACTTTCGTTGTCATATCAGATTTTTGTAACTACCTTCATAAAAGTAACGTTCGAAATTTTCGAAACGAGTTAACCCTAAATGCCATCAACAATATCTCATATTTTCTCAAACAATACCGAATATGCAAATGTCTCAATACAAAGCCCTAAATCAAATTTGTATACGTATCTATCCACGATTTTCTCTAAACACAATAGTCCAACTTCAGTGCTTTAGCCGTCTACGCCACGTTTTTGCTTACCAAGTGGCGGACGGGTACAAAAAGCTCGTGATGTTTATTGTTATCCGACGTCGTAAAGATTCGCGTGCAGGCATTCCGTCTGCCTTGTACGGACGCGTGGCTCCTACAGGGCTGCCTCCAAGAAAACGAGATTTATGTCAAAAATATTTATGAACGCACCTTTATATGTGTTAAGCGGCAGTTTAAATAATTTGACATAATGTTACAGTCGTACATCTGCTTTATATATAAAGTACTCTCCCAACACATGTCTTTGGAGCTCATGAATTATCCATTTTGTGATTCGTTTTGCAGTTAAAAGTATTGTCTCGTAGCGTTCTTTGAAACGTAAGATGTGTTGGTCAATGTTTTTGGCAATACGCCATCCTGTGTCAATCAATTTTGAGTAATTAGTGTCTGATGTAATGCCGAAATTAGCCACTTCGAATAAAAATGCTTACTATGCAGTTAGCATTCTTAATTAACGTCGCTACTCTATCGTTATAAGTAATGTTTTTCGTATAAATGTTCACTTAGTTTTTTAAGTTACTACTGCTATCGCGAATATTGGTATTAATTATGTAGGTATCTTGATTAAGTGTGGGTCATCTACATACACTCTATCGGCTGCCGTGAATCAAGTTCGTTTGTCGCACGGGACATCTAAAATTATGCCAGGTCCATGTTGTGCATGTGTGTGTGTGTTTGTTGCAATTTATATTGATAGACCCATGATATTGGTAAAAGATTTGTTGATCTTAATAATACATAATTATCCATAATACCAAAGGTTTCCTATTAATAAATTTTGTTCTCTTCATAATCATTTATTGATTCAACTACCTATTATTTTAGAATATTTATGTAAAACTATGAAGTCGGGACATCCCTAATTGTGCTTCGACAATGTACACTTTATATGAGAGCTGACACGTTAGTTAAATGGAAATGATCGACATAAAAGGCCTTTTATTATTTAAATAGTCCATTAAGCTAAATGATTATCGCTCCGGAGAGATATTCATTATCAGGCATATCAGCCATCTGTTATATTTTCACGATTCATGGTGTATCAGTAGGTATGGTATGGTATAATATAATATAAAAGATAAAATGTAAGTAGATAGATATAATTCTCCAAGTTTTCAAAGCAATGGTGTAATAAAGTAAAACAATGCGCTCATGTTGTTGTCAGCGCTTTCATCCGAGAAGAGTTAGGGCGTGAATTCGATGAATAAGTAAATTTGATGCAATTCAATTTCTGATGTACTCATAGAAGTCGACATTGCACGGAGAAGTTACTTCGAATAACTTTGTGCTCTGGGGTCTACCATTACCAAGTATCTTCTATCAAGTTTTAACATGCATCGTTTTGCTCTGATTTTATTTCATAACTTGTTATTTGAAATTGTAATTAATTAAAAAAATGCGCTTGTAGTAAATTACATTTGTTGATCCAGCGCATATCCAGCGGTTTGCGAAATTAACAACCCTCGTCGTCTATTATTATGTAGCTTCAAAACTTTTAAGTCTCCCAGTGTCCTGAATTTCAGTTGGGTTGGGTTTGTTTTTCATTTAACTTACTTCGCAGTCAGTTTTATTTGTTTGAAATCTTGTAAGTAAGTAAACTAGATCCTGTTATTCGGGAACGCTGTAATTTTATACCAAAAGTGTGTGTCCAGGGACAGTAACGAAAAATGTTTATATCATCTCTAAAACTCTGCTTTTTCATATAACGTACAAAGATTACTAAAGTTGTCAAGGGACTATATAATATATACCTATATGTAATTATTATCTAAATATATAATGTTTGCTGAGAAATATATTGTTGAAAGGAGATCATCATCTGCCTAGCCTTATGCCTAGCCTTCCAGTCTAATCGGATGCAGCTGAGTATCAGTGTTTTACATAGAGCGACTGCCTATCTGACCTCCACAACCCAGTTTACCGGGTAACACGATACCCCTTGGTAAGACTGGTTGTCAGACTTTCTGGCTTCTGACTACCCGTAACGACTGTTAAAGTCTCGCTATGACATAGATGGTCCCATCCACCCATCTACGGACCGATCGCGCCCAGCGCAGCTTAACCTTTGATCGGTCGAACCATGCGGCTGTTACTTTAGCCACGAGCTCCTCTTGTTTGAAATTGTTTGAATTTAATTGTTGAAAGGAGATATTTCTATAATAATACAGTAAGATTTTCTTTGAAGTCCGTCGCTAATTTACTCTAAGGGATTTCAACAATAAATAAAAGCATTGCGCAGTAGTGCATAGTGAAGACAGATTGTCTCGTAACTTCAAAAGTACTAATCATACAACGCAATGCTATCAAGCATTCTGTGGAGAGAAACCTTTAAGTGCTATTTGTAAAATAATACAAACGTTGAGTGTACACTAGCGATTTTGTGCGGGCTTCGTCTTATGTCTAACAAACAATTCTATTGAAAAACTTTACGGACGACCGGGCGTTTGTGAAGTTCGTCGACATTTCGACAAGGAGCGTCACCCATCGGCCACACATCTGACAAATAAATCTACTAGACGTTGTTTAGTTGAGATTCACAGATTGATGAGTGAATCGTATTATACATCTCTCGCTTTGTTTTCTTGTTTTTTTTGGCTACAATTTTTATGTAAGTATAATGAAGAGGAATAAAATATATATGGCCAAACGAGTGATATATTATTATAAATGTTGATGGATTTAGAGAGGGAAGAAGACCGAAGAAGAAGGGTAAGGTAGTAAATGAATATGTAATGAACGGAAGATAAACTTACAAGAACATATAAATATATCCTAGATATTTATATAATGTACCCTAGCTTTTTGTAAAAGGTTTTGCTAAAAATGAAACTTTATATGAAAAGAGAGCAGTAAAGGGGAAATATACCGCTATAAATAAGAGCTGGGCTTATTCTTTAGACGGCAGCCAATGCAATGGAACATATAAAGCGAGCTTTTGGTCGCTCGTCTCAATCGGATCGAAATGAAGAAATTGCGCTGCCTCATCTTATTGTAAATAACTGGCAAATTGTTCGTTTTTAACTTATTTCGAGTGATATCGGACACTATCGGCTAATATGTGATGGTTCATCCAATAAAATGAAATCGAAAAAGTGTCTCTAAAACTCCAATAACATATTCTGAAGGGTAGTTATTTTAAAGAAGATTCAGGCACGCGTTTAACGTTCGAAATTAGTTTCCATCGAATATATTTTTTATTAGGCAGCTACAAATTTTGTTTTTGTTTCATTTAACTTTTGGATACAACAGTAGAAGTTTGGGATGGAACAGTAGTAGCCGACAGCGATGCGAGAGCCTCCAACTTTATGATATCAAACATATGACGCTGCAGCGCCATCTGCAGTATTTTACGGATAGTTTCATATTATTCGCTATGTCTGTAATGCAAGTTTAACGCTTCAATACACGTTCTGTGCATTGTCATAAGAGGTTATAAACTTAAATTATGATAATCTTTGCCATAATAATTAAGGAACTGTATACAATTATCCTAACTAATATTATAAATGCGAAAGTGACTTTGTTGCTTGGTTCACAGTAAAACGGCTGAAATGATTTGCATGAAATAGGTACGGCTATAGAGGGTACCCAGCTGAAATATAAAAAAACCCGACTGCAAAAGGGACCCATGTGTCGGGACCCATTAACGTATAAATCGGCTTAAATCGTCACAATATTGGGTCCCGACTGATAAGTCGCTATGTCCTATGCTTTTCGGTCTCTCCCAACATAATATAGATAGACTCCTGCACTTGTTTTTTTTTCTTTTCAGTTATTTTGCAGTCGGGGTTTTTTATTAATTTGATCGATCAAAGGTTAAGCTACGCTTGGCGCGGTCGGCCCGTGGATGGGTGGGATAACATAGCGAAACTCCTCCGTGCCTCGGAAAGCACGTTAAGCTGTTGGTCCCGACTGTCATTGGTAGCTCTTTGACAGTCGTTACGGGTAGTCAAAAACCAGAAAGTCTGTCAACCGGTCTTACCAAGGGTTATCGTGTTACCCGGTAAAACTGGGTTGTGGAGGTCAGATAGGCAGTCGCTCTATAGAAAACACAGGTACTCAGCTCCACCTGGTTTGAGTGGAGGCCGACCCCAACATAGTTGGGAAAAGGCTAGGCAGATGATGGTTAATTTTTACATTTATAATACCTATTAGTCAGGATTATTCTCCAAAAACGCCTAGCATGTCCAATTTATCAAGTTACATGTTTTGTAAAAAAATCGATAAAAAAGAACGTATTGCTTAGCTGATTATATATTAGTTTTATTTGACTCTTTTCGGTCGGGGTGAGGTAAATTCGGTCACGCATGTAGTATACAAGATCGAACACAAATAGAAAAACTTTCGCGACGCTACAAACAAGGTAGGATATACATACACACAAACATTATAATAATAGTATTGATGTTTAGACCTTGTGGTTGCCTAAGTATATTTCATTGCAAGAGAGAGGAAAAGGAAAAGAATAGAAATGCAACGATTTATTGGTACTATTTGAGTACGTTATATGATTCATATATAGATAATGTATAAGAATTAACACTTTAATTGTAATTCTGCATTTAGGTTCTACTGCCCTTTTGTTCTTCCAAGTTAGTCAAAACATTTATATAAAATTCATAAAATGTGTTTTTTTTACATTGTCTTCTGTTTCTGGATTGAAAGGTTCGTTTTTCAAAACCATTTAGCTGCCACACCGTTTTTTAACTATTTTTTATGGATATATGAATAGCAGGAGAATGAAGACTCGTAGTTTCTTTAAGATAATATTTTTTAGAAGCGGCGATGAATATTATAAAATTTAAGCTTAAAAAGTTGTTACGAACAAAGGATGACTTTGCGCTACCTTTTGCATTGGTGCTATCGGCCTAATAAATTAAGAACTAATGACTAAGTTTTGGGTTGCAGTGAAAGTTTCAAACACAATTTGGATTATAAGTAGCAAAGGTATCTAAAGAAATAACTTTGGTGAATATTTTTTTGCTCCCCATTGTGAATAAAAGACTAAGTTTTTTCAAGTAATATTTCTGAAAGTCAAGAAAATATGTACTTTGGTACATTATTTAAGTATTTATAAATTTACCTTATATTATAAAATGCTTAGTCCTTTAAACAGTGTAAACGTATCTTTATTTTTATAGGGTTCCACACCAAAATGCTAAAAAGGAACTCTTTAAAATAAGTATCTGGATATCATTTAAAATGTTATGTTTCAAAATCTCTTTTATTAGTAAGCTGTATGCGTCATGAATGAATAAAAATAAAATTAATGATGTCATGATTGGAAAAAAAACCTATGCGAATTATAATCTTTCGTCGTCAACACGTTATCATGGCGGCTGTCACCTAACTGAAACATATTAAACGTGCTATGACATGATAAATGTGCCATGAGGTCGGTACACACGCATCGGGCTGTCTCTCGCCTCGCCTCGATCCTAATAAACGATTCCCGATGATTGACATGTGGGGCGCCCACCCTACTGTATCATCTAAGATATGCTGGGAAAACATTTAGGTATTTGTAGCAAGTTTTGCACTATATAAGATAAGAAAGAAACAGGTACATAATGTAAGGACTACATGTTGACTACGGAACCCTAAAAAGAACAAAGACTGGGGGGTTAATATAATAAAGACGTTTGATTAGACTGATTATTATCTATTTACGACATCGAGAACCATGGTATCCGGTTTTTCGATTGTTGTACACCTTATTATTATCTTATACGATTGTATATCTTATCTATCATTAATGAGTGCGATTAGAATGTGGGGTCTGTCCAAATATTTTGCGCTTGTAGGTTCATTATTTTCATAGTTCCAAAATGCTAAGACTGACTAGTTAAAAATATACCATAGAAGATATACGAGTTATGTTATGTTCCGATTCCCGTCTATAAAGACAAAAAGTCGGTATTTAAAGATCCCATTTCAGGAAGTGATCGATTTTTGACGATCTCTTACGCACATTATCTATCTTTATTTATCGACTATTATTTTTACGACACACTTATGGTACCAAGAATAGAACTTTATACGGGAAACGGTAATGGAACCTATCCAGCCTTTTGCGCGATAGCATTTGTTTGAGCCAACTTTAGTTTGTAAGAGACAAATGGAATTGCTAATAACTATCGTATTACGGTTTTACCACTGTCATCCGTTTAGTCTAAGTCCTTTATACAAAATATTTAGGGATCATCGTCCCATAATCAAAATAATGGAACTCTTATAAAAATCGATTGGGGTCTTCTGACCATTGATGAAACACGTTTTTTTTTATTAATTATAAAGCAGTAGCATTTGAGAGAGGAAGACGCAAGTACCCAATCATCTACCTACTGCTTTCAGGACAAACACCTTATTTAATTTTATTTAAAGAAACAAAAGTATTTTAAGTGCGTCAAAGAAGCTCTACGTTATGTAGATAAGTAAAGCTCAATGTATCTACTAGACAGTATATGATGCATTCATTCTGCGACGATCACAAATTTTCTGCCCGACTGAAAGTCACCCAAAGACTACTCGTATTTGTGCTTTTACTTTAAGATTTTATATAAATCCACTCCTTACACAAGTTAGTAAGTGAATTCTCTTATATTATAAATAGAATTAGAAAAGGCGAAGCATCTGCATTTTCATATTCAGTTTACGAGATACATTTCAATCTCTTTGTGACTTTTATTGGTTACCTTGCAGATAACAAATAACGATAACAAAGCCAATGCTTATGAAAAATGTAGTAATTTTTCTCCCAAGTAAAATGATCTGCGTGTTGTCAAAGTTTGAGGGGCCGTGATTCACTCGAGTGTATTTACATGCGTAGAGAAAAACATATTTGAACGCGGGAAATCGTAAAAGCGTCTACGGGCGAAGGAGCATTGAACTACGGAGGGCGCATAACTACTGAACTATAGAGCGTAAGCAAATTACTAGTAATAATCACTGCTTGTACGTGATGAAGCAGAATATAATGGGCACAGACAGCTATTCTAACTTTTCTACCACTGTTCCTAAAGTTTTTTTAATACGTTCGGTGCACCCAGCGCGATGGAAATATCGGGAATGCAAAGTATTCCGCAGCGGATAACGAGCTTACTGTCCTAACATGTAAACTAGGGAATATTGGATGTCCTCCAAATTGATACAGTACACCCTTTTAAAATTTATTAAAAAAAACTGTTATTTTGGAAACTAAAAACAGCAGGTACCTACGTAGTCTACTTTTATTAGATACTAGTGGCCCGCCCCGGCTTCGCACGGGTAGGCAGTCTTTGTTTTTAAACAGACTTCAAAAAAGTGGTTCTGTATTTTTTTTTATATATGTACCCGTATGTATGTGTTTTTATGTCCGCGATTATCTCAAAAACTACTGAACCGAATTTGATAGGAGTTTTCGTTCTTCAAAAGCATAGTCAAGTCAGTTTCAAGGAAGGTTTTTAGTATAATACTTTATAGTATATTGGGATCTGATGAAGTTCTTCGGAGATAGCCAATGGAACTCTTCAATTACTAATAGTAAAGGAACAGCGATTACTGCAATCGTATGCAAGTGATTCACTATTCTATAACATAACATCACACCTCTAAGCTTTAAAGGAGAAAACAGAGGTATAGAGTTCACCCTTATTCAAGGTGATGAACATTTGTCTGGACTGTCATTTTACTGTTAGGATATTGTTATTTATTTAAATTACAAACTACTACACTCAAAAGCGAACTGAAAAACTTTTGCAAAAATAGAACTGGCATGGAAAATAAAATTGAAAAATAACTAATACATCGTTCCAGAAGTCGGTGTATCCAATTAGGTATTGTGTTGTGTATTTTTGATCTATTTTTGCAAAAAGTTTTTTTTTTAGGAATAGAAAATCATCTCCCGACGCTTCCCGCTGTGGGCGGAGCGGGGGTAAGTGTCAGACTGACTTAAATCGATCCATTATGTTCTCTTCTTCGCTCTTTATTTTCTTAGGTCGCGGTAGCTCTTTCGAACAGCGCCCTCAGGCACTTTTCCTGGGGGTGGGCCCCTTCAACTATGCTACATCTCATTGAGGCATGCGTGGAACTCAAACGCGCCGTCTACGCGGGCCTAATTCTTACCGGATGGCCACTTATTGCTTAAAGTCTGCAGGCCCGGGCCTGCAGTGGCCTGGAGTCGATTCCTGGCTCCAAATGCTGATGGCTAGGCTGGGGCGTGAGGTTTGTCTCTCCCTCACGCATCCTGCTATCTCCTTCTCTAGCATGACTGTTTCGCATAAGGAGGCCACTGCTTCCTATTCCCACTCGCTTTGGACCATGGTTTGATCCAGGGCCGAACGTTAGAGGTCACCGCCACCCAAGCGGGGCAAATCACCTCTGTATGCTCTCCACTGTATGATCCTCACAGTGTCAACACCCCGACGTTAAGGAACAGGACACGAACCTCCCAAAATATCCGTGTCCGGTGAGAACCTGCGTCAGGCGTAGGCATAGGAACTGCGGTAGGGTAAGATGCCGAGGCGCCTTCCTAGCCACTCCTCAAAGAGGAGATTTATCGCCACAATTGTGGGGTGCATGCACTGGGCGCACGGGTAATCTTGATGATTAGGAAAAGCTGGAGAACGGTAAATTATATCCGAATGTATGTTTTATTGTTATATCTATAAGACATCGCGTGCCAACATATTCGCTAACAGTTAGGTGTAATACAAACGATCCTTACTCAGGTTCATCAGAATACATTCAAATGTTTGGCCTTATGATCTGTTAATTAGCAAAGGGAATTCTAGATTCTTAAGTTCTGAAGTGTAGAATAGAATTAATTCAATGCAAAGCGCAATTTTTTTTGGCTTTTAATTATTCCACTGTTATGTTTGAAAAGAGGTCATTTTTATACATAGAATGCATGAGCATTAATCACCATGCTTTATAAAGTGGAATAACATCTACATAATATGATGACTTGAAAGCGCTTACTTTTAACAAATTCGTAACCTAATTCTTGAAGCCGCTAAAGGTGAAAAATATTATGTGAAATTAACTAAAAGAAAAAGAAAATTGTGTATGCACCAAACTCAAAAAAAAAAAACTAAAAATATGTGGGATTCGAACTTGATGTAACCGATTCGCATGATCATTAATACAGCCCCTCCGCTACAGTGCTCGTTGACGTTGAAGGTAAAATTGATGTTCTAATACAACGTCTTTTCAATTTTAATTACTGCTTATCTGCTTTAGAAACGGGCGTGATGATTTTCATGTCAAAGATTGTAATGATAGCAAAAATGCATAATTATAAAAACTTGTTAGGTCATCCCATTACAAACTTATTTCAATGCCTCACTGCTCATTCCCCATAATAATCAGCGTGATGATTTGTTGCCTAAAACTTGACCCGATTCATAAGAAACATTTTTGGTGAATTTCAAGTAAAACTGTTCAGACGTTTTCGCGTAAAGTTAAAACATATTTTTAATCTTACAAACTCAAAATTTGAATTTTTCACCCTAGGGCTAAAATATTGATAAACTGTGAAACACGTGTTTAATTATTTTCATTTTACAGTGTTTCTACAAAATTTGAGTTTAATTGAATCAAAAATAAAACTTACTCCATACAAACTTTCAACCCTATTTTAGTACACTTAGGGTTGGAATTTTCAAAAATCCTTCCTTATTACTTGTCTAGGCAATAAAAGGCACCTCCTGTCCAAATTTCATTGCTCAAGGTCCAGCCGTTTCGGCTCTGCGTTGATGAGTCAGTCATTCAGTGTATGAGGTTGTCATCTATACTATTATATAAAATGTTTCAATATTTTAGCCCTAGGGTGAAAAATTCAAATTTTGAGTTTGTAAGATTAAAAATATGTTTTAACTTTACGCGAAAACGTCTGAACAGTTTTACTTGAAATTCACCAAAAATGTTTCTTATGAATCGGGTCAAGTTTTAGGCAACAAATCATCACGCTGATTATTATGGGGAATGAGCAGTGAGGCATTGAAATAAGTTTGTAATGGGATGACCTAACAAGTTTTTATAATTATGCATTTTTGCTATCATTACAATCTTTGACATGAAAATCATCACGCCCGTTTCTAAAGCAGATAAGCAGTAATTAAAATTGAAAAGACGTTGTATTAGAACATCAATTTTACCTTCAACGTCAACGAGCACTGTAGCGGAGGGGCTGTATTAATGATCATGCGAATCGGTTACATCAAGTTCGAATCCCACATATTTTTAGTTTCTTTTTTTGAGTTTGGTGCATACACAATTTTCTTTTTCTTTTAGTTAATTTCACATAATATTTTTCACCTTTAGCTGCTTCAAGAATTAGGTTACGAATTTGTTAAAAGTAAGCGCTTTCAAGTCATCATATTATGTAGATGTTATTCCACTTTATAAAGCATGGTGATTAATGCTCATGCATTCTATGTATAAAAATGACCTCTTTTCAAACATAACAGTGGAATAATTAAAAGCCAAAAAAAATTGCGCTTTGCATTGAATTAATTCTATTCTACACTTCAGAACTTAAGAATCTAGAATTCCCTTTGCTAATTAACAGATCATAAGGCCAAACATTTGAATGTATTCTGATGAACCTGAGTAAGGATCGTTTGTATTACACCTAACTGTTAGCGAATATGTTGGCACGCGATGTCTTATAGATATAACAATAAAACATACATTCGGATATAATTTACCGTTCTCCAGCTTTTCCTAATCATCAAGATTACCCGTGCGCCCAGTGCATGCACCCCACAATTGTGGCGATAAATCTCCTCTTTGCGGAGTGGCTAGGAAGGCGCCTCGGCATCTTACCCTACCGCAGTTCCTATGCCTACGCCTGACGCAGGTTCTCACCGGACACGGATATTTTGGGAGGTTCGTGTCCTGTTCCTTAACGTCGGGGTGTTGACACTGTGAGGACCATACAGTGGAGAGCATACAGAGGTGATTTGCCCCGCTTGGGTGGCGGTGACCTCTAACGTTCGGCCCTGGATCAAACCATGGTCCAAAGCGAGTGGGAATAGGAAGCAGTGGCCTCCTTATGCGAAACAGTCATGCTAGAGAAGGAGATAGCAGGATGCGTGAGGGAGAGACAAACCTCACGCCCCAGCCTAGCCATCAGCATTTGGAGCCAGGAATCGACTCCAGGCCACTGCAGGCCCGGGCCTGCAGACTTTAAGCAATAAGTGGCCATCCGGTAAGAATTAGGCCCGCGTAGACGGCGCGTTTGAGTTCCACGCATGCCTCAATGAGATGTAGCATAGTTGAAGGGGCCCACCCCCAGGAAAAGTGCCTGAGGGCGCTGTTCGAAAGAGCTACCGCGACCTAAGAAAATAAAGAGCGAAGAAGAGAACATAATGGATCGATTTAAGTCAGTCTGACACTTACCCCCGCTCCGCCCACAGCGGGAAGCGTCGGGAGATGATTTTCTATTCCTAAAAAAAAAACTTTTTGCAAAAATAGATCAAAAATACACAACACAATACCTAATTGGATACACCGACTTCTGGAACGATGTATTAGTTATTTTTCAATTTTATTTTCCATGCCAGTTCTATTTTTGCAAAAGTTTTTCAGTTCGCTTTTGAGTGTAGTAGTTTGTAATTTAAATAAATAACAATATCCTAACAGTAAAATGACAGTCCAGACAAATGTTCATCACCTTGAATAAGGGTGAACTCTATACTTCTGTTTTCTCCTTTAAAGCTTAGAGGTGTGATGTTATGTTATAGAATAGTGAAAACAATCACTTGCATACGATTGCAGTAATCGCTGTTCCTTTACTATTAGTAATTGAAGAGTTCCATTGGCTATCTCCGAAGAACTTCATCAGATCCCAATATACTATAAAGTATTATACTAAAAACCTTCCTTGAAACTGACTTGACTATGCTTTTGAAGAACGAAAACTCCTATCAAATTCGGTTCAGTAGTTTTTGAGATAATCGCGGACATAAAAACACATACATACGGGTACATATATAAAAAAAAATACAGAACCACTTTTTTGAAGTCTGTTTAAAAACAAAGACTGCCTACCCGTGCGAAGCCGGGGCGGGCCACTAGTTTTATATAATAGTATAGATTGTTAACTGTAGTATTAAATTTTAAGAAAAGAAAAACTAATTATAAATTAAAAAATAATCACAGTATCCATCTTTATGGATAACTTTATTTATATTAATATATATATAATATTTAAAGATGTATATTTGTGAGTTGGCCAATTGTGTGTAGTTAATTTTCTTTGGAACTACTTAACTGATTTTTCATGAGCACAAACCGCGATGGGGATGGGGACCAGGAGGTTGTGGACATGAGGTATTAATTTATATTAAAAAAAACCCTACAATGCGTTCTGTAACAGGTAGCTAATTGAATAACGAAATAAACCATCGTCTGAACATTGTACAATTTTCATGGTAAGATAAGCCACATTATTCAGATAATATTGCTCGGATAACCAAATGTAATGTAATGAGATATGTCTATAATCGAGTGGACAATGTGTCTCGCCGGGGGGTGTCGTCGGACGGTTGACGTTGGCGCAATAGTGAGAAATAAATATGTTAAATAAATACTGCTACTTTGGGTACCAATTATATAAGCAGTATTTTTTATTATATTTTAAATGATATTTTGACTTTATTTTAATAAATGTCGAATTTATTAAAAACAGCCAATTAAAAAAATTGAAGCTACCATTTGAAGTTTTTTTGAATAGTTGAAAAAGTCGATTTGAATATTTATATGTATTACCAGAGTGCGGTGAATTCAAAAAGATACAGTCATAATTAATAAGATCCAGAATCCACAAAAAGGGACGCGCTACTCCAAAAAATTTTCGAACGTTACAAATCTATGAAAAGGTTAAGCCTATTATTCTCTCACATGGACATCGTTAACATCCTGACCTTTTCGATATTTCATTGGACCAGAAATATGTCACACAAAGATTTATTTTATTTGTGATAGACACGAAGTAAAAGGCTCAGTTGTTACGTCTTTATTTGGGATATTTTATGGGTTTGCACCTTTTCAAGGGTCAAGGGATAAACTTTTTACGAAGGGATCGTTGGCTCTGTGAGGGTATAGTTCACTAATGTTAAACAAAGATCACATATTGGTATATTTATGGAGAACTACCTGTTTTTCGCGGTTTTTCTGCATCCTGAGGAACTATTTCGCGCTCCCGGATCAAGGTTTCTATTTAGTTACGGACTAAACTAACAGTTAAACAGACAGAGTTGCTTTCATATTCATATAAGTAAGGATTTTTCAATAAATATTTTAACACATTTAAATATTCTATTTTGCCATTGATGGTTTTCTACCTGCTTGCATGCGAGTCTCTGGACCAAACCGTTTGACGGTTTCCACGGCGAGGACAGCGGAGGCCTGATGCAGGCCGTGCGCGAGGATCTGCGCGAGAGTGGCAGCGGCCGCCACGCCCCAGCCCCACCCCCCCTCCGGGTAGTAGTGGCGGGTGAGAGTCAGCAGCTGGCGCGGGTCGAGCTTGGCCTGTCGCGTGGGCGCAGCGCCGCTCGCCGCCTCCAGCACCAGCGGCAGCGACCTCGTGCGCAGCAGCGGCGCGCCGCCCGACGACCATGACTCTTCCATCAATGCGCGCGCGCATCATGCGCCGCACGCATCACCGCCGCTCCGCACTCACACCTTCGCGCTCTCTCATGTCCGGACACACATCACTTTGTAACCACTTTTGTATGCAAAACGGATTGATCTAAGCTTGAATTAAAATTTGGCACCTACCCTAGTTCAAAGATGAAAGACAACATGAATCAGGCGCCTTTCTAATTACGTCTGGAGGCGACGAATTACGAGGTATCAGAAAAAACATGATTCGTTGAAGCCTTAACAAAATAAAACTTCGCTGATTAGTTTTTACGATTGCGATAGAAACTATAACCGACCGAATTAATGAAACAAATGAAGCGGTAACGTATTGTGTAAGGTTAAGATAGGATAGTTGGGAGAGCCGTCTGTCTGGCTAGACCAACATTAATCTTGCCAGATCGAGCATCAGTGTTCAGTACTCACTAATCTTCAATAACTATCAACGCATTAGTCAGATTTGTTCCACAGTTATCATTGTTGAAAGTTTTGAATAATGTACCTTGAGTAGTTTTGAATGAGTCATGATATTTTTTTCTCTAAAATAATGAAATAGACCAACGTTTTGCTAATAAATAATAGAAAAACTTTTTATTCATAAAATTTATGAGTTTATTGCATAAAAACTAATTCATAATAAAAGTTTTAAGAGAAGATATGCAAGATTTAAGCGCTTTTATGAGTGTGTATAACTGTGAATACTTACATGTCTTTGAGCATTAGATTTTAGGGAATCTATCGTACATAGCTTTAAGATAGTTTTTTTAATAGATGTTCAGAGCAGTTCCGGTATTAGAAAAAAAACCGGCCAACTGCGTGTCGGGCCACGCGCGGTAGGGTTCCGTAGTAGGTCTCAGTTAGTCGACTATAACTCTGTAACCGGTTAAGCCTACTTAGCCGTGATAGTTTTCCTTGTAAGTTCATTACATGTGCTACGTCTTAAATTTTTTTCACATTTCTAGGTACAGCCATTCAAAAGTTAGAGGGGGGGGTAACTCGTATCGAACAAAAAATTTCACTTAAAATCTAGATATTTCGCAAATGGCTCGCTTAACCGAAAAATAGTCTTCACACACCCATAACATTTTTGAAAGACCTATCTAACGATACCCCACACGAAGGGGTACGCGAGAAAAAAAAAATTCATCCCTACTTTACATGTTTGGGAGCTACCCTAAAAAAAAATATTTTTCAAAATTTTATTTTACCACTTTCTCGGCGTGATCAATATACATATTCATACTAAATTTCAGCTTTCTAATAACAAAAACCACGGAGCTATGCCGCGGACAGACAGACAGACAGACATACAGACAGACAGACGGACAGAGCGAAACTATAAGGGTTCCTTGTCGGACTACGGAACCCTAAAAAGCTTTTAGAAAAATGAATAAAAACTCGTAAACACTGTACTGATTAGAAAAAAAAATCGTTTCGTGTTCAACACACAACCACTATCAATGTTAAGGAACTTAAAAAACCGGCCAAGTGCGTGTCGGGCCACGCGCAGTAGGGTTCCGTAGTAGATCTCAGTTAGTCGACTATAACTCTGTAACTGGTTAAGCCTAGTTAGCCGTGATAGTTTTCCTTGTAAGTTCATTACATGTGCTACGTCTGTGATTTTTTTCACATTTTTAAGTACAGCCATTCAAAAGTTAGAGGGGGGGGTAACTCGTATCGAACAAAAAATTTCACTTAAAATCTAGATATTTCGCAAATGGCTCGCTTAACCGAAAAATGGTCTTCACACACCCATAATATTTTTGAAAGACCTATCTAACGATACCCCACACGAAGGGGTACGCGAGAAAAATATTTTTCATCCCTACTTTACATGTTTGGGAGCTACCCTAAAAAAAAATATTTTTCAAAATGTTATTTTACCACTTTCTCGGCGTGATCAATATACATATTCATACCAAATTTCAGCTTTCTAATAACAAAAACCACGGAGCTATGCCGCGGACAGACAGACAGACAGACAGACAGACAGACAGACAGACAGACAGACGGACAGAGCGAAACTATAAGGGTTCCTTGTCGGACTACGGAACCCTAAAAACGTAAAATTAATAAGCAGTTGATCGTTAATTGTGCAATGACCTTTATTCCACAGGCAATTAATACATTTATAAAGATGATGATTATTAAGTTGCCAAAAGTTATTTTGATTTATGTCTTCGCACGAATAAGAAAAGAAACGTTACCTAAGTATCCAACTTACTGGTCACTTGATGAACTTTATTTATAACCCCTTTAATACCTACAGAACATAGGTGCATATATGAAATTAATTTGCGATACTGAAAAAAATAAAGGTTACCTCCAATTTAAATAAGAAAAAAGTCATTGTTTATTGCGCTCTATAAATGTGTCGGAGTCGGAGATAATGTTCTGTGTAATAACATAACATGTTACTCTATTTGTCGATGAAATGGCGCGGAAACTGTGAAAATATAGTTGATAGGCTTCGACTGTGGCCAAGATTCGCACCGGTTTGGATAAGATAAGGCTTGTTTGTTCTTCTTAATTTATTGCCAAACATTACGGAGACATAGCGAAACTTAAGTATTTGTTCCCACACCGTTGTTTTTGATCATTTGCTTGATGTTTTGGAACACTTATTGTGAGTTACGAGGTCGGTACGTACCTATAATTTTTGCTCACAAAACCTAGCAGCACAATTTTGACTAAGTATACCACAAATTCCCGGAAAATGTATTTCTGTTTTCTGTGTCGTATAATATTTCAGTTTGATACAGCGTATTGATAAATTATGTTTGATACATACTACGAGTGTAAGTACATATAATGTATATAAGAATTCGGATAAACAAGCTCGTAAAACATGATCTCGTTATATTTCCTGACGAGGGTGTGACCGTTTTCACGAAGCTGACCTTCAAATCCTCGATGTTTCCTAGTGCTACTTCACTATCTGATGTTTATCTTTTTCCATAAAAATATTTCATTTATAAATGGATGAAAGTTTTTTAGTAATTTAATAGATAATAAATAGGGAGTGTAGCTGTAAAAGCTATGTGCTATCGATACAAATGAAGATAGTATTAATATCCAAAGCACGTTGTTCGAATTTAATGGAGTGATGGGCCATCTGGGGTCTACATAATTGTATTGTGTAGACCACACTTGCCTCCCTACACGACGCTATTACTGCTTTCGCAAGACAATACTATGCTCCTAATAGCACTATATATCCCAACACACAAAGTTCGAAATATTATCCAAACTTCCTCTTTTTGTTCCAATTAGGGATACCTAATCCTTTTAATTGCGTGATAATTTTCCCAGCTGTCATGAAATTGGTACGTTTTAAAAATAAATTCCTAATGAAATTTCCATTATAAATCTTCAGGGACAACTGGCTTTATCGGAGGGATCTGACTGAGACGCATAATAAATTAGAAAGAATTTTAAATCGCGTTTATGCAGATCGATTTGGGTTTGTCATTCGACAAATAGATTTATTGGAATACGATTGGTTTCGTAATTTGTAAAAAACTTTTCAGTTTAGATGTGTAAGTAAGGAGTTTGATATAATAAACGTTTTTGTAAGATATGAAGTAAATACCACATATTTGTACTCTCCAGGCAAACAAGAGGACTTTTATAACAATACAAAATAATATTTTTGTTTCGCAACAGATGAAATCTGAATAACTGCTTGAAATGGAAGCAATTGTGAAATTTTTGGCCTTTAAGCGGTTGTCAGTTATGAAGCCTGGGACAGTTTAAAAAGCTTTTTATGAGCACTAACAGCACTTCACTTGTTTTTGATTACTCCCTGTTTCGTTACGGGCCCTTATTAAGCGATCTGTCCAGACATTTTCACTGCAGCTTTTTGTTGCGGAATTTTAAATTTAATTTTTGATAACGACTCGTTTTTAATTTAATAAATTTTAGTATGGTGTAGCATCTTTTTATTATAATAATCACATCGTTAATTTACATGCAAGAATAATAGCTGTACTGGATTTAAATATTATCCTACAAACAAAACTTGACATGAAATAATTTACGACGAAATTATTATGCAATATTGGATTTTTTTGCTGTAATTCTGGGATATTTTATCGGCCCTGTAATCTGCGTTTCGATGTAAATTATGAAGATGTTGCGTTTATAAATAATTAATAGGCCATTAACGTCCCATGGTGTGATTGTTACAGATTTGTACCTCGCCGTAGCGAACGGTGACGTATAAATGAACTATTTAGTTAATTAACGCGACTATTCGAACGGGCATTAATGTCACTTTTACATCCTCATAATTCTTTCCAAACCATTTCAGCCTTGTAAATTATATTTGGAACAAAAGGAGAGGAAGTTTGGTTTCACTCATACAAAGTATATGAATTATGTCATGCTCATTTGTATGATGTTAATGTGTGTAGAAACATGAAAATATCTGACGCTTCGATTAAAAGAACTGTGACCAAGCATTTTAAAAATGGGCTTAATTTATGAGTCTGATTTCCTTTTTAAAATGATTCATACTCGTGTTTCCCATTTAATTTCTTGTGTAATTTCTTTGTTAAAAATAAAAGGTAATTAAATTATAAGGTATTTTAATTACCTATGTAACCTACATACATATGTTTATAAGTGGCATTTAAAAGTATAAGTACTACCTAACTTCAATAATAGATTGTTGCTTGAAAGCATTAAGCCTGATGCAGTATCGTAATAGTGGAATCAAAGCCAAGTCTTGAGCAATAAGTAGATAAACTCATGTGGGCATATCTTTTCGTGGCGCGAAAGGACGATTTATGGCGTCTACCTGATTAAGTACAGCTAACAAAAGAGTTAAAGCAAGGAGACAAGTAATAAACTTAATGACTGCTTCTTTGTGGGTACTGTACTCTAAAGGATATTCGAACAGTTAAGTCTAATGTGTGAGCAACGCTGTTAATCCACAAATGAGAAATGAAAAATCCACATGGGAAAAGCCAATAACACTATGCCTATGAACGGTCGGCGGCGGTTCCTCGTGATACGCTATTTTTGTACAAAAGACACAACCAAACGATGTCTTTATTTTTAAATTAAATTTATTTAGCTGCACTTTTTAAGTATTTTTTTGTCAACTGTACGTTGTACGCTACGTGCATAAGCTTCACAGCTATGATGAAATATTAAACGCTGTTTACATGTAATTTCATTGACCGTCGAGGAAACTATAAATACATGTTTTTAGGACCACTTAATGAACGTATGTGGGTAATTTTGTAAAATTACCTTACATTCAATAACCTGTAAGTGCTTTAGGTTTCTCGGATGTAAGGTATTGAAGTCACTGCTCATATCTTGCGTCTAATAATTAGACGCCCTTTTCAAAAATCTATTTTATATGATAATATCTGTTACAATGCTTTTAAAGAATAACGAACTGGTAGTTTTATTTTTAGACTGGCGTATGGCCGCGAATTAAGAAGTGGGTCTAGTCTAGATATTGGGATAAAAAGTAGCAAACGCAATAATCAAGGTAAAATACTAAGTATGGGTGTTTTTTTTAATCTTAATTCTTTTAGCCATTTTTGTGAGATTGAATAACAAACACGTAAACATTTCCACTTAAACTATTAAAAGGATAGGATATATTTTCCATACTTATAATTAATTTTGCTAAAGTTTCGCGTTCCTTACAAATTTTATGGTATACTTACCATCTCCCCGAGACTAGTTCAACATCGTGAAACAGAGTTTATGTGTTGATGAGGTAGATGCAAGGCGGGTATTATGTTATCCTCTGTTTATTACTGGTCTAAGATACCATCGAGCGCGGTCGTACTGCGGCGGATAGTTGATAAACTTTACTGCCACATAAATGTTACATTATGTATTGCAGTGTTGATGCTGTCACTATTATCTTCTAAGTGATCTTTGAACTGTACCAAGAGGTAGGTTACAGCTTTGATGATATTGTGTTATTCGATGGATTATTCTCCTGTCGTTTTCAACTATTTGGCTCTCTATTCGTAATGACAATGTTTTAATTTTCTGAATTATGCAAAAGCGCGTAGGAAAATGATTGATTATTATAATTTCATTCATAATTCTGAAATTGAAAATTTCGCGTGAAGTCGCGTGTACTTTTAGTGTCGATAAATTGATTACATTATTTTTGAAATAACTTTTGTTTATATTTATATAATTATTTTAAATGATGAAAATTCTCAGATTTATTATTTTGTAACAAACTTGCTGTTTCCCCTTGATATATATAAAAAGCAGTAGCCTATAACTATAGCCAGCTATAAAATTCCACCTAAAATCGGTTTAGCCGTTTTACCGTGAAAAAATAAACAAAGAAACTCACATTTGCATTTAAAATATTAGGATATAATCTATATACGACATACTCCTGAATATTTACTATGATCTGCCTAGCAGAAACAATGCAGTTGATTCAGAATGCTTCTCTTAGCAGATTTCTCGACACAAACAAAAAATAGCACCTACAATTTGATCACTTTAGCTCATTGTGTGTGTGACAACATGAATATGAATGATGGTAGGGTTTGCAGCCATGTGTCATGGGCGTGGGGCGTTGATTGCTGGCGACAGGAATTGAGCAGAGATGCTGGGAGCGTTACGCATGCATCTGGGTCAGCCAGCCCAGCCACGGCTGACGTGACACTTATGTTATTTGATGGTGAGCACTCAATTAATACATGAACATAGAAGCTCATTATATTAATTGGGTAGGCACTTATAACATTTTTGGTTCTAAATCCTGAAATATTATCTTTGTGTGCTAATAAAAATAAGCTATATATTACACACAAAGATAATATTGTTACACTTTAAAAAGTTGTAGGCAAGTTTTGTAACTGTTTTGTCTTAATCTAAATGTACAGTTTTATTCAATATTTGTTTTGTGTTTTATAAATGATTTGATTTTAAATTTTTATACACAACTGGTACCTACGGGTGTCATGTATATAGGTACCTAAAATATTCATCAACATTAGTAAGTATATAAAATATGTAATTAATATTTTTTTACTTCCTCGCTGATATTTTGTGGTACCTACTTCACATCGTGAATCTAAATATAATGAAGATGGCACATTAATATCTAATTAAATTAGCACGTCTTCATTCATGTTCGTATGAGTTGTAAGTACTTGCGAGGCGAGTTTTAAAACAATCCACATCGCTCCATCAATCACAAAGCTCTTAAACGTCTAAAGTTTGACGCTGCGGCATAATTCACCTTCTAGACATACGATTAATGTCGTGTTATTACAACCAGCAGCGCGCCACCAAATTCAGCTATATTTTTGAAACATTACGCGTATTTATTACGACTTTATAATCTGTAAAGTAAAACTGCATATTCGGACAATTTATTTGGTGAACACTAGCCGTTAAAGGAAGGCCGAGACTCGCCCGGCGACGTCCCACGGTGCTGCACAACGAGGGATGATCAAATCATACATATTTTATTATCATGTTTTTGTGTCAATGCGACAATGAATACGATTCGCTGGATACGATTATGAAAATATCGTAAATAATTGCGACATTGTCACCGATACTTTTATAAGATAAGGGAACCTTCGGAAATTGGAGGTTCTCTCTGGGCAGAAATAATAATCGTATACCGCGAAGACATAAAACTGGGGGAAATGGGTGAAACATTATGAAGTGGAAAATTATGACATGGTAGTAAATTTTTACAAGAGAGATTCAAACAACTCCGTCAAATGATTGGTTCAACGACTGTTATACTTTTACATTATTTTATATCAGGCGATCGATCTCTAGTAAAGACAGGTTACGGTACATCACAACGAGAGCAAAAAGCTATAGATTAAACCGTAAACACAATGGAACATTTATTACATACCAATACGATCATCATTATTAGTGTTTCTTTGCTGCGAAGGCTTCCAACGACAGTATATCACGTACTCTGACGGAACTGGATTGTAGACCATCGAACAATGCTCCACACTGGCCGACTTTATTTGTTCGTAAGACTTCGATATGGTTTCGATCTTAATAAAAATAACAGTTACAAGTTGTCAAACATCAGCTACAAAGATTTATAATATGTGTAGTTACTAGCCCATGCTGTTGACTTCGGCAATGCGATAGTTTTTATAGCTATTTCCTTACGAGATGTCTTTAAGATATATGCTGCGAACTTTATTTGGGAACTAGTCTTTTTTCTCACGCTTTTACAGTATTGCTATCTAAGGGATTGGGCATAAATCGTATATTCACTAAGACTTCTTAGCTAAGCAGTCTTAGTCTTACATTATATTTAGGAATAACATCCAGTTGGAAGTCCTATTTAAACAGAAACATGGTACAATTGTTTGATTATATTTTCGGTATAAAGATATATTTTTGGGTCAATTAAATGTCGTTGTTTATATTTTATACATAAGTAGGTATTTAACATCTTTGCGGTGGGTACCTACATAGATAATCCCGTATGAAATTAGTTAAGAGAGAAGTTGTCTCGAAGTTTGCATTGCAATCATCGTAAGCTCCTTTACCTCTTAATTTTCAAGCTTACAGAAAGTTCCTAGTCCGTGGCGAGGCTTAGTATTGAAATAAAAATATTGGTGACGTTTGGCCAGGACCCAAAGTTGGGGTACGTGATCGGAAATATTGCGAATTGCCTATTCATGACCATATGGAAAACTTTTCTTCTGGGTCGCGCTGAAGTTCATGAAAAAGTAATCGGGACTTTCCGAACCTCTATGTTTTGGTAGGACCCACAAATCCCTAAAGTTCCTACTGAAACCAACACTATAGTTTTGTGTTTGTTGAATTGAGTACTTTATACTGGCGAGTACCTACCTACATAATACATGATAATGTTATTTTAGGACCATTTGAATTTTAGATTAATCCAGCTATAACTTTTTTAGGGCGATTGCTAGCCAATACTAGCCGGTTGCTAAGTACAAGACAATTTTATTGACTATAGTTTGTTAGAGATTTTAGGAAAAGTATGTCTGAATGAGAAACTACAACAAAACAATAATTATAATTGATAGACAGAAAATGTGTTTTATCAGACGTGTTAAGGTTGCTATTTAGCCCAAGTTTATAAATTTAATTTAATTACAGCGGCCTTCCTTAGCAACGAGTGAAATAAATCAGTCTTGTGGTCCGACTCTAATTGTAAGTAATAAATGAAGTAAATAACATTAATAACATCTTACATTGACTTCGGATCATTAAGCTGACGGTCAAATATTTCCGTTTTAAGGAAGTTATTTGACGCCCATTTAGAGGTGACTAATTATCTTAAATCTCTTTGTAGTGGGACGGATGAAACCGTAGCTACTAATTATGTCCTACCAAAGATTCTGTCTCTTACGCTTTTTTATATATCTCTCATCATCCTACTGTTTTCTGTTTCCTATATTTGTTTCTTTTGAAAGCAATGATTTGTTTCGTAATATTATGTGTAGCTTCTAAATTGATCCTACGTATTTGTGTATAAAAATATCGACGTAATATACACGTCGTGTGATGAGAACGGAAATTAATTGACCTAGTAATATTTAATCAGTTTAAGTACGTAAACTCTACAGGTTTATGTTACGCTTTTGATTTATGTTTATTCCATAATATTAAAATGAATATAACTATTTTATTATTTTCTATTAATGAGTTCCTGATTACAACTAATTCGGGAACAGAAATTGTGCTTTAATAAATTCTTATCACGTCAAATTGAGAAACAAAAATCTGTAATGGAGAAGCGATAGTAGAATACCATTAAAACTTCTATATTATTCTGCAAAAAATTGGGACGAACTTCACAATAAATTAATGGAAGTGAGTTTATATTTAGGAAAAAAGTTTCCGCATTTCTTTCCCTTCAATTGGCAATAAAGATTTCAGAGTTAAGTTAGGCGAAACAAAAACAGCTGGGAGGCCAATTTCTTAGACAATTAACGTCAAAGGTCTGAACGCGGTGTATTAATTAAAAAGATTTGGACAAAAAACTGACTCAGGTTCCAACACAGCTTGCATTGGTCGGAACAGAATAAACATATACAACTTGTAGAGAATATAGGAAAAGGTAAGTAGCATCTAGGTACATATTTCGAATTTGTTAGATTTAGGATTTATATGATTTCTTTTATAAGCGGTAGTCATGAGAAATACTTATAGCCAAATATTTATCAGAACTGTACTTTCGATAGATTGGAAATGAGTTGAGAAGCAATCAATATAAAAGTAGATTGGTTAATAACTCTATTAAGAAATATATCCATTTGATTTACTTATTAAGAAATACTTAGTGAATAAAAGTATTAAATAACAGATACATGACTCATAAGTACATAACAAAGTGAAATCATGTGTTTGTATCTATTGCCGTTCGTTTACGCTCAATTCAGTTTGTCAGATTCCTAATTAGGCACGGTACTAATATAGTTTCTATCGGTACTTTCGAAAATAAAAACAGTTCAATGCAAGTGTGAGATGACAAAATAGGTGAAGTGAATGGTGAGCCTCCAGACGCAATAGGCACACACGTGCTCGGTCGTGATTCTATCGGCGAGGCGGCACGACCGATCGCAGCCTAACGACCGGACCTCGGGCCACGGCCATATGTTGTTAACTTACACACCAACTAACAATATGACACTTTTCACTTTAGATTTCCACTGGAGTACTTAGTATATTGAGGAAAAAGTTGAAGCTCGAGAGGTTCGACCGCCAAATACGTTCGGAAGTTGCGAGTAAGTTTGCCGGAGCGGTAAGTTCGTGCGCTAGGGGCACGCGGGCGAGTGCTAGTGGCGGGAGCGAGCGCGCGACCGCAGTGCCTTGGTGTACAGCTTACACTGATTTTTTGTCGGAGGCATCGCCGCTGGCCCGCCGCCTGCTCCACATTCGACGACCGGTGTGATACGCGGTGCACCAGTAGGGCTGACACCCACATACATGAAACTAATTGCGAATCTTGATTCAATGGAACCGAACTTCATTAGTTTTAAGATATTCTGAAGAAGTTACAGAAATCTGAAAATTTTGAAGAAGAATAATAAGATGCTTCATTCAAGCATGACTTGACTGGAAGTTGATTCAGCCGTTACGATTGCTCAATGTCCAGAATATAACACCTAACTTCCGCTATTGGCAATTAATGAACATTTGCATGCGAGTACAGGTGTGAACCCTACCACAGATTCACAAGTATTATCCGGCCGGGCGCGGCTCCCCACAACAACCGGCCTCAACTTTGCAGTCAGTTAACTTCTGCCACTGGTTGGATTACCTCACTTATCTGCTACGTGTCCGATACAATTACGTACTATTATGGTTTCGTAACGTGGATACACTCTATATTCTCTCTTATTAGCGTCGATAATAAAGTAATTGGCACACTATATATGGAGATTAGATGTCTAAATACTTGAGCGTACTAAGCAAACTTGTGCGAATATCGAGTTGTATTAGATACAACTGTACCTATATAATGAAGTCTTATGTAAACATTATGCTTGTGATAAACTTTTTATATTCAAACTTAATTTACTTAATATGTTTATGGTGTAGTAATGGGACATCTATTCGATATGAGTCAGAGTATGTGTGCAGATAAGATAGGAGAAGGCCTTCTGGCTACCATCCCTTTCCTTGTTTATACAAGGCGCTAATGTGAATTACAGGTTTACTAACGGCTAACTGAAATAATAAGTATACGAGGCACGTGATCTTTAGGTAGGTAAGTTTAAAAAAAAATTAGGTATGAAATTCAGGTATACAACTGTAAGATACATTAGATTCAGCTAAAACTTACTTTAGCATAGGTTTTGGGCAATTTAATCCAAAGTGAAATAATGCCAAAAGAGTAAATATTGACTTAATTAAGATTTTTACCAAAAATCAATCAGAGCGGCTACAATATATGTGAGTAACAACTTAAATATAATGTACATAAGTTTATTGTGAAGTGTGTGTGTGAAGGCATGTGAAGGAAACATCTACGAGTATGTAAATGATTGATAATTAAAACATATATATATATATATTGAATTTATAAACACCACACTTTTATAGAATTCCAATCAGATCATTACTTTCACAGAACTATTTTATCAGTGCATATACAATTTGCTATTTATTTACAGCTTACTGTGTTGACTACTATATTATAATGATGAAATAGTTAGATGCTTTTCTCAAAACAACCAGGGAGGTCGGTAGTAAACACAATCATATAGAAATCACAACTAGCAATTAACAGTACAGCGTACTTTATTATCTCATGAAATATCTACCTCTAGTTATCGGTGTCGAAATAATATAAATACGACAATAAATTATAGAAAGCGCGCACACAAACAATTAATTGTGTAATGTCTATAATAAGAAGGCGCCGAAATACATTAATTCTTGTTTGCCTACTATTTAATGTGATTCATATCATGTCAAAATATAAATTAAAAAATCGATCGTCGTTAGTCAAAAGTCTGGGAGTTATAATTAAGTTGCGCGTTATAAAGTAGCCATTTCCGTCGTGGAATAAGATAAAGATAATTTAATGTGGCGAATATATACTTCAGTATCCATAAGCTACATTTTGGAAGTTTACAGGCTGAGACGAGGGACTCGCGTTTTGATAAGCGAATGCGAGAAAAAAATATATATATTGTACCAGTGGTAATTTTATCCGATTACGTAGGGCAATAGGGAAAGATTTTAGTAGTTTATATTTTTAACAACGAGTATGACTAAAAATAAAACTGTTATGGAAGCCGAATTTTAGCCATGTAGTACTTTTCACAGATGTTAAATTACAAACTTTTCTTTGAAATAAAAGCTAATATTGCGTACTTTTTGCAATTTTGCAAGATTTCTTGCGTCAACACTTGTCTTATCTATATACGTCAAGCAAGTACAAAACAAGCCATTATTTGAAACATTAAGGTAAGGGATCTTTAACTAAGTATTATAATTTGACTTGCTATTTCCCGCGGACCCACGATCTATGGGAATTATTTCACACACACGGATAAAAAGTAGCCTAAACTGTATTCATACCAAATTTCATTCGAATCAATTCAGCCGTTTTATCCTCACAGCGTAATAAATAAACAAATATACGAATAAGTTAATTTATAATATTCGTTAGGATCAGGATTCTCTTGGTGAAGTATAACGTAAGCTAAATATCTTCGAAAGCTAAACTCAGATCAATGCCGGGATTCGTAGAGATTTAAAAATCGTTCAAGCTTGACAGTATGTCAAACAAACATCTTTTACAAATGAACTAATCGTAGCGCATTTTGTATCTGTCACCATACATTAGTATGTGTCGTAAAATTTTAAGTTCATATTTCTGAGACTTGGATTAACTAATCAAATATTCAATGGATACTATTGTGAATGTTTCGTATGTGTAGTCACGTATTTTCTTAACGAAATTACATACTATATACTTTTAACTTCATCAGTCATCATTTAGCTTAATTCTTGTCGAAGTTATTATGCTTACAAAATTTAGAGCGATTGTAATAATAGTAGCGGTTCAGTGAAGTACGAGCTTTCAGCACTTCTTACTAATGATTAAAGTCTTGCTTACTCCCAGATGTAGAAATTCATCATGTTTTATCTCTTCAAGCATTACTTTGACAGGTGACACCTGTTTTTATTATATTTCAAAGCAAAGACATTATAATATTACAGACACATCCGGCATGATCCGGACATTACGTGCCAAATAAAATGAGATTGTTTGTTTTTATTTTATGTAGGTAAATCTTGAATGACGGGAGAGAATATTTAGATGTATTTTACGGTTATGATTTTTTTAAGAAATAAGTACAACCTTATTGTTGCAGCATAGATGTCGTTGTAAAATAATTAAGCATGTATTTCGATACTTGCTAACTGCTCAGTAACAAAGTATCAGATATTTATGTATACAATCATAACTAATTATTATAAATGACAAAGTGAGTTCGTTCGTTACGATTTCGCGGTTAAACGGCTGAACCGATTTGGATAAAATTTGGCATGGAGATAGATGATATCCAGGAGACGGATATAGGCTATAATCGTGGGAAACAGCTAGTAACATAAATAAATACGTGCTTTGCGAGAACATCAAGTAACATATTTAAATAACTAAGTTATTTATTTTCAGATAAAATGTTATCTTTTATTTTTAATTTCATATCGCGTCTTTCTTAGTGCGGTACCTAATCTACATACCTCTATAATATATTTATTCAAGCCCAAAAGCTTTGACTTTGATAAACAATAAAGTTCCTGTTATGTGAAAACTTTTTTTGTTGAAAATCTTAAGTAAATAAATATACAAGGAGAGTTCAATTCTATGAAACTAAGAGTATAAATAGACTTTGTAATCTTTATTCTGTCACCGACTGTCGTAAACGGAGTGAATTTACTTGCAAAACTTTGAAATGAATTCGAATCGAGAGGTTTTCACTACTTTATTTTAAAAACACATTTTTCGGGTTGGAAAATAAGTTGGCTATGTTAGGTCGCTTTTGTTGAAATATTATGTGTATTTAACCAATTTTATAGATACAATCTAGAAAAAATAAAAATGTTAACAAAGTACTCAAACATTTGCGTTCTTCACGCAATTTATTTGTTGATTCTTGAGAAAAAAAGCTTGTTGCAAAGCAAAATTACATTGTTAAGTTGAACAGCAGACATCAGCAGGAGACAAAAGACGTTTGTTGAAACAAATAACAACAGTTTCATTAGCAAAGAAATGCGCGGTTACAAAAATTGGACGCTATTTTAGGAGTAATGTCACGAGTGATATCTATTTAATTTGAAGTCTTGGAGTAATTGTAGTGTCGATCTCATTTGTCAAAAAATAAATTCTGATTGCATGAAAAATGGAATTTAATTCAGAAAATATGTCTAACAACGGTAATTTAACTTTTCATAGTTGTTACCAAAAATATTTGTGACAAGTTGTAAATATATATAGAGTTGAATTTGAAAAAACTTTTATATAGTCCCCGTCAATAATTTTACATGGCTTTTGATATTTCTCATATGACTAAAGGAAGCAATATTAGTGGAGCGGAAGGAATGAGCACCTAGTACCTAAATTAACTTCGGACCAATTTCAGCAATATCCTCGAGCGCTTTTCAAATTGTTTACCTAAGTATAGATTTTAGGAACGACTAATCGATGTTTTGGGGTGGTCCAAAAAGGTAGTGTGTTCGTGGATCGACGCCCAAAATACACGTATTTTATTGCAAACAACCTTAATTGCTTTGGAAAATTGATGACGAATTGTGAGATTCTCGCTAACTAATTGGTATGTTAAAATGATTTTAAATGGCCAGCACCGGCAATTTTAACGTTATTTACGAGACAAAAATTGTACTTTGCGAATTTATCGGCAATTACAAATCGGTCGGAGTCAGTCGGAGGCGCATGGAGGGCGTGACGTCATGAGTGCCGGAGGGCCATTGGTTGACGATAACATTTTGTGACGTGCCTACACAGATTTATTAAAATTCTTTTTATGGGCTATACAAATGAAATTCATATGATTAACTTTAAAACTAGTCAGTAGCTATAGAGATTATTACTAGGGGCTACGCAAATGTTTAGAATCTAAAATTAAATAAATCTAAAATAAACCGTATCAAGCAAAACAACAATCACCAAGCAAAAAATATAACGATGCTTAAGAACCTGCAAAACTAAAAAAAATTAATAGAGTTTCAAGTGGAAAAGAAAACTAACACAGCATTAACTTACAGACAACATTACTCTTCAGACATAGCGTCTTGTTCAGAAGAATTGGCGGAGTAGCACTTGCGTAGTAATTTTATTTAACGGACTGTAACGCCCCGTGTCGGTATCAAAGCATTTCAATAACATTTAAGTATAGCAATAACATTGTAAGGGGTGATCCACGAAATCACATCTTCGACAATAATAATAAAGCTAAACTTGTCGCACACGCGTGTGGAATTTAAAAAGAAATTCTACGTGATCTGTTCCGATTTTATTAAATTTGGAAGATGGGTTTGAAATCTAATACGAGCCTTGTAGGATTGAAAACACACAAACATGGTGGCTCAAGTTATTTGTAGTGGGAAAGACAGATTGCTGATAATATCAACACGTGAGCTTTGAATAAACCAGTGTGTTTTCCTTGTACATTGTTCCTTGTTGTTATCAGGAATCTTGAAAACATGACGTATTTTGTTTTCCCGCTTATTTTCTTGTCAGTTATGGTTCAGAAGGCATTCGGAAATAACTTAAAGTAAGGTTGATAAATCAATAAATTTAAACCAATAAGTATAAGTATCTTTTAGAAATTTAGACCCTATCCGATAAATAGCGCTATTTATCGAAGAAAGAAGAAATTTTAGGTATTTAACATCGAAAGTTATGGTAGACGGAAAATTAATGATGAAAAAAAAGATTTTGTGTTTGACCCCATTAACATATACCATGTAAGTACATTAAAGTTCTCAGTATACAATACACCAGTCCGTGTAGTATCAACAGTGAACAGCAAGCAATATTTCGACGGGACAGTTGCACCACGACACCGCGCCAGTTTACGAGGTGCGAAGTACGTACGATTCGCCTCCCAGATTTATGTCCTAGTTGATTTGTGTGGGTGCACCGCTCAATACAATCACTAAGTCAATCCGGCGATAAATCAGACAGTTCAGGGGTACGAGGTTTATGTTTTCAAAATATCGTGTTATAGAAAATGTGAGTGTATTTGCGTCACAGCGACCAAAGAAGGAAGTTCGGACGTGATCTATGTACTCGTATGAACTGCTAAAGTAGTAGACGTTTTGTAGGTTTCGTTTACTTTTTATGGTTGGTTATATGTCTCCAATATTGATTGCATGAAATACGGTTCTATATTCTATCACCCGACTCAATGTAATTCGAAAGTTAAAACTCACGCGTTCTGTACGCTTAGCAAATCACCCAATTTGCCAGTTTTAAACGTTTTCGTCTCCCTTAAAAGAAGTTTGATTATAATTTAAGATAAAGTAGATGAAGCAGAGTTTTAAAGACTTTTCGTGACATGCAAACAGACTGTATATTAAGTTGAGATAAAGAAACTAATTTGGGGACAGTCGACCAGTATCGTTGTCACTGACTTATATTAATGAATGAGTTTTAAAATGCTGTGCAGTAGCAGGCAGGCGGAAGGGTACGATTAATATCATAGCGTGTTTGAACTTTTTGTATGGGCACGGTGCAACGTTGCTTGCATAAATGCAATCGTTGTGAATTGTGTAATCTTCAGTTCCTCTCCTTCTCGACGAAAGAGTTATTGCCTGCTTAGTAAACTACCTATGTTTTATAGTTGCCTACGAATGTAAAATTCCTCTTAATTTCCTAATATACTGTGCTATTTCTGGGTAAAATTTATAGCCAAGCGGTTATCGATTTGTCTATATTTGTTAAGCTTTCAGCACCGTCCCATATATTTATGACTTTACGTCGAGTGGGGTCGATAGTGTTGTAGTAGGTATAATAATTTTTTCGATTCTATTTAATTGTGTTTTTTGTATTAACTACTTATAGTACATATTCTCTAACCATGTTCCCATGATTTATTAGAATTTGGACTGTTTTTCATATCGCGGAACATGAACAGAAAAACAACTTATCAATAAGTCTTACGGGGGAAATTGATTCCGTTTCTCCTCCCGAAACATCGTAACTTTGATCGTTTCACCATAAACTATACTGAATAACTTATAAATTATTGTGAAAAAAGGTGGACACATTTTTATGAACTCACTTTTTGCTTGTTTTGTTACATTATATTTTGTAAAAAGAAAATGTTTTATTACAATTTTGTTTATGGAAATAAACAATCAATCTTGATTTGTGACTAGTGATGAAAGGCAAATGGCTATTTGTCAACCACAAGGCGTAGATGGTTGAAGTAAGACGTAGCCTTTTTAAATCCGGGCTTGAACGATGTCTCGGTTCGATGTTTCATTGTAAATTTCAATAAATCGGACTGCTAAAGTTTCGATTCGTGTGTTTTTAAAGTGCATATTGAAGGAAATATGTGCCTGAATAATTTGGGGGAAAAGTTAATGTTCTGAGTATAAAATATTGTTTTTGCAGCCTTATCATAATTCACTGAATGGACATCTTACAATGTATACAGGCGAAAACAATTAATCTTATTGCCAAACACATGCGGTTCGATATCCAATACAATCAACACATTGTGTGTACATTTCCGAATTTATTACTATCTTGTGTTTTACATCTGTAAAAATTCGACAGTGTTTGTACGTCTGTCGTCTTCACTTGACACATTATAAATTGTATAAAAAAATACTTTGAAGAGTTCGCAAAGAAAATAATAATAATATTACGTATTTTTTTGTCATCGTACGTAGCTTTTATTTTTGTTCAAAGTGATTAACCTACGGTTGTGTATTTTTCATGACGTCTATTTTCAGTTAAGTAAGACTCAGGAAGTGGAGCTGATCAAGTTTCGTTTTTAGGGTTCCGTTCTGATATAACATAATGGTCTGTCACGTTTAATAATTCATAATGCTTAAATCAATTTTCAAACTTTATATTAGGAAAATAAATTGTGTAAATACTCATTAGGATAATATAAAAGGAAAAATAATTGGAGCTATCAAAATTTAAACGTGTCGATATGAAGGCAAAACTCCTTTACATAATATAAAATGTGGCAAAAAGAGTAATGAGTTTTACTAGAGCGTACATATCTTTGCAAAGTACGGCACCTTCAACACGAGTTCGACCCAGACTTGTCTGTTTTTACAAATATTTCGTCCACTTTCTTATCGACCTCGCCGTATGTAGTGTAAACGCACGTTGATTATAGGTAACACAAATAGCTATCGCGGTGTCGCATCACGACCGATGTGCGACGTGTTCGCTCGGAAAGATTGATGGCACGTAATGAAGCGAAACGCCGCCGTGTCAAAAGTTCAAAACCGTGTAAAGTGGCGTCAACACATTTGGACCACAGTCTAAGTTTATACAGTTCGCAATCGCGATCGTTTGGAGAAGAAATGGCTGGTTTAATGTACTGAGCTTCCTTTTGAAACTCGTGACACGATATTCGGGGTAACTTATTCTGTTTTAGTTATGATTGTTTATCTTAGTTTTCAAATAATTGTTTCATACTTTAAACAATAAGTACCTTCCAATACAGAAAAGTGTTAAAACACGTAACTATTAAAGTATGAAGTATGGTATACATGGCCCTTTTCATTTCAATAACACTTGCTGCTTTCCACACTATGGTTGGACTGTGACGTCACTTGCATATATTATTTCACTCCTAAATGAACGATTTCTAGCCTAATCATCGAGCGGATATATGTATGTAGAAGAATAACATATTTTTTGGGTCGGATATGATAATAATAATATGCTGGTTGTAATGTTTATACGTGGAAATGGTATCGCTGAAAGTTTACGGCTAAATTATTGTGTTTCTGGATTTTTTCAATACAGATTCATGGACATTTATAACTTGAGTTTAGTTGTATTATTTAACTTTTTCTTTTTCCTGGCCAGTGCTCTATAGGTATACCTAATAAATGGGCAGCGGACTGTTTTTATTGGATGGCCTATGTTGTTATATTGTTGGCGAAATATGATATGTTTATATTTATTCTGTAAAGAAAACTAAACTATATCGAACAAGTTGAGTGCCATCAAGTGCATGTTACGATCCATCTTCACGCCACAGCATCCATGTCAAGGATCGTTTATGATTTATAATCGCAATCTCTTGTGAAATTTATTGTTTATATTTCTGATTATCCTCGGCGCCCATATTTGTAGCTATAAGATTGTTGATGATGCGGTATGATTAATCGATTTGTCATCACTAAGGTCTCTTGAGAGTAAAACTTAATTAATTTTTATATCACTTTATGTCATAACACGTCTTAATTATTTTCCTTATCGACTGTTTAACAATTTTTTTTGTACATCTCTAGATACAAGTTTCACATTAATTCTCAATAAATTTTTTGATGAGTCGATTAAATAAATTAATAATTTCAAAATAAAAGGTTTTTAAATGATCTTGACCAGAATGAGGCACTATATCAACAGCTCAGCAGGCTAAGGTCCTGGCTTCGAATTTTGGATCAGGCAAAGTTTTAAAGGGTTCTCTTTCCTCAGCAACCTGTAATACGGATTTGTGGCCTGTTTTGCCCATCTTCAAAGAAATTGATCTAGTAAATCGGTAATATTTCAATTACAGGGGTAATTGTAAAGTTGTGTTTTGTACGCAAGTACGTGAGTAAATATTATTGATAAACAAATATATTAATAAAAAATCATCACACCTATTTCTTCAAAGCATTACCCACATTTTCATATAAAAACGTAGAATTCTAGTTCCTACTAGGCCGACGGTTCAAATAAAAATTGATGAAATACTTGATTTATATAGGCCATTTCAGGAGATCGAATGCCTATTTTATTGTATCTTAAAGAGTTTTACGACGGATGGCACTCTTATTTGTTCGTAATAAACTGACAGCCGACAGCTATCCGGGATCATTTGCGGTGCTTAAACGAACCGCTTTGTTACGAGGTCAAAAGAAACCGTAAACGATTTCTGAACATCAGCTGTTGGTTTTAGATGCCAGTAACTTTATATTAGTACATTTAAGTCATCATTAAATCAATGTGTATTGGCAATGTCACACTAACCTGAGTGTTCGTTTAGTGTTGTTGAAGGTAGCGTAGCATATTTAACGTAAGTTTCCATGACTGCCAATTGGTCAAACTGAAGTTCTAGGTATGGAGCCTAAGTTTATTAAAATATCTTACTTGAGGTATTGTTTTACTTTAGGTATTTGAGTGTTTAATAGTTTGACATACAGATAAACTTCGGAGCTTACAAGTAAAAATAAGCTTTCAAAGTGATTTATAACATAGCTTTAAGTCTCTGTATGGTCAGTGTTGGCACGTGTCGTGTCAATAATGACATGCAAAGGTTACCACTTAAGGGAATAGCCGGTTCCGATGGTTAAAAATAAATACACTTGTTACATTCACTTTCGAAAACCTTTCTTAATTGTGGAGTAAAGGTATCATGTGAATTAAATGTGTAGCAGCCTGTCACGAAAGTTGCAGGTTTCTTTTTATTAAGCACCCACTGTATCCTGATCTATAGCAAAGGACTAAGTTTTTTTAAAGCTACATTTTAAGTTACAAATGTTAAGGCTTTGCAAGCAGCTCCACTATTAGAAGTGTCAAGTAATACTGGGTGGTGTGCTTGCCCTCTTGCCCTCTAGTTGCGTGTTTAATCCGTCTGTCAAGTAGTCAAACTCCATTACGACGTTATCCACTTGTTATCTGTAATATTCGAGCACACCTTAAAGCTTTTAATGTTACTGTTAATTCTTTTTATTTTGTTCAGTGTTAATTCGGATAGCTATTAGATGTATTTTTTACATCGCTCGTTTAATATACTGATTGATTGACTTGTACCATGATAGCTGATAAGCAGGTACCTACTAAACTTTAAACGTGGGTTTTTATTGCGATTACGTGTTATGCTCTGTATAATTTCTCCTTTGTTCTACATAGCGTTCGATAATGTTGTCCGATAAAATGTTTGTTCAGTTCAGTGGTCCCAGAAAGCTAAATTACTTAGATTTACTTTGGGAGTGTAACCTATTCTTATTATCTCTAATTTGCTCTCTCTTGCGTAAGTATGAGTACCTTTTCTAATATTCTTTGTTCCTTGTTGAAATTTCTTTAATGATTTTCTTTTGTTACGGGTCTGCGAAGCGAAGTAAATAATGAGACGCTGGGCGTTAGGAAATATACTCATAATCTTATTGCAGTGCAACTTTTCTTATTAGAAGTTTGTTTGAAATCGAGAGTTGGAGTTGGCGATGCTATCCTCCGATTTCACAGTCGGATGCTCTCCTGCATTGCTATTTTATTTGTAGCGAGTTGCTTCACTGACCTGCCACTTCGCTTCAAGTTTCAAAGGGTTGCCTTACCTCCTGTATACTCTATTAACACGCAAATAGATACATTTGTCCTCGTTCGACTTCGATGCTGGAAACTTTTTCTCGTTTTTTGTTATACTTGGTTTTTATATTTATTTTCTATTCATGTCCCCGTTATACAAGATTATATAGGAAGGTAAAGTGTTATGAGATGACTAGCTTCTGCCCGCGACTTCGTCTGCGTGGACTTAGAATTGGGTCCAGATACCTGGATCTTTCATCCTCACAAACTTTGGCATTATAATGTTAGGTAGAAGGATAATGGTATTTTCTTCTATCTTTCGCTGCATATGTTTGAAAGTTAATTTTATTGATAGTTATAATGACGCTATGTATATCATAGAACTGTAATTTCAACGGCATCGTAATATTGAAATTGAATGAGATTGAGTTTCCTTATTTATTTGGGTGCAGATCGGTCACACTCACTACACTTACACGACCTCCTATAATATACCAGCAACGCCGATATCACTTTTATCGAAACTTTTAACGGATTTAAAACTCAAACAGCTTAATGATCGTCCACGTTTTTGTTTATACTGATGTTAGCTAAAAACAGGTAATCAACAAAAGAGTCTTTAATTGGAAGCTTATAAATAGATTTCAACGTGTATGAAAACAATGTAAATGCAAGATGTGATATGGGTTTCATCTTATTACGAGTAGACGACTAAGAAGGTAATTAGAAAGTCACTGGCATTTTAAAAAACTAACTTTTCAATGTCATTTTTTTGTTATTGGTTTAAAGCTAGGTTGAAATAGGTTTATTCTTAGTTCTAATAGTTTATTCATAAAAGCGGTGGTGTAAAATGTGATTGGTTTAGTTTTGTTACGGATGTAAAACGGATAGGTATTGTGATGATATGATTAAGAAGATTTGAAATAGAAATAATAAAGCTGAGAAATAAATATCTTTAGAGTAGAAAACTAAGCTGAATCCGAAAGGAAAAAAGTCGGAAAGAAGGAGGGAGGAGGTTCTCAATTCCACTTTATGTTTTTTTGCCAGTTGAGTTAAGAACATCCACCATTTCTAAAGTCGATTACCAAGAAATCGAAGCGTGGGTACTTACCTAAAATAACGACATTCACAATATATGACTTTTTTTTTCTACATGACCTCTTGCAGGGTGCTTCTAACAGCATTCGACTTGCTTAACCGGACAATAAAATATATGACATTGATGTGCTAATAAATCGTTATCATTTGATCACAGTTGCACTTGTAATTTTATTATGTCTTGGATAATCCGTGTCGAAATGTGAAATGTACTTACCTATTTTATTTAGTTAAATTGTACTTACAAAAAATATGATTTAATTATGATATAATAATACAAATACAATATGTATTTACCCGACTGCGCGACGCAAAGGAGTGGTTTAATTATGTTTTTTTTCTTAATCCTACTCGAAAAATATCTAACACATACCTACCTACTCTTTTAATTTTCTTTATCTCATGTGGATTACTATAAAAAAAAGCTTATGAATGGCATTTTTTATTTTTAATCTAATTTAATAACCTTCATTCAGTTACAAAGATATATGTAGATAATCCTATAAATAGGGTAATACAATTTAGAGTAGTGCTGTTTGGCTTTTCTTTTTCAAGAGATAGCGAGCGTTTTTATAAATGGGAACCATCAAATGGGACTAACAGCCTGTGTATTAAAACACTTATTTATATATTGATACTAATCTTGTACCATGAATGTATGTGACATTAAATAAGTTATGACAATATCCATAAAAATTTGGTGTGTAATTATTTTTGTTTGACATTCATCTTATCTCGTAAACAAGTTTTTAAAACTGGACCTAAATTGGCACACTCTGTATATCTTGTTATTTGGAACCAGGTCTCCATACGATGAAAGCAAAATTCGAGTAAGTAGGCTTGTTTACTTTTTACACTTTTTTATGACATTTATTATATGCATCATAATTTTTCAAAAATATTGACTCGATTATAACTGTTGTAAGTGTAATATAATTAAAGCATGATTTTATAGAATCATAAAATTTACACCTTGCCACATATTTAATAAGTAAGAAGCTATATATGTAGTTACGTATCGATTTGAATGAAAAGGAACATAAACGTCCAAAATACACTTGGAATCAATTAAAATAATAAATATAATAAATTTACATAATAAAAACAACAAATAAGCTATCTTAAAAATTTATGGATCAAATATTTAAGTAAAATATATGATAACAATTAAAAATTGTCTTGATAAATAAATATAGATTTAATTATTTCTTTAGTAGGTACCTACTTCATGTTGTGTACTATGGCTTGGTTTATGGCTGGTATAATTACAGGCACATGATGCATTTCAGCTATGACTCTAGGATGAAAACGTATCTATGATGCCTTAGTTATAACGGGTCATGGATACCATTTACATTTACCATCAAGTAGGCAGCCAAATTACATAAAAAAATTATAATTCATAATTTTGGCAATATAACTAGTGTTTTTCTATCTGATCCACATTTCCCACTCCCGAGTGTAAGTCGAAAGTTGTATCGAAAGTATCGAAACCCTCTTTAGTCGTTGAGGGTAATTCGGCAGTAGTGCCATTAGGCTGAACTAAACGCATAACAAATATCTTTTACGGTATCCTGTGACGGAGGGAGTGGAAGGATAAGTGACAGTGGCGGAAAGTTCAACGAACTCGTCATTACGCCCGCGGGAAGCATTTTATTATCACGCCCAATAAACTTTCAATGATAACGGCGATGAATGGCGCTAGGAATCAATTATTCAATGATTTATTGACAGAAAACGTGAACTTGTTCGCGGTTAAAACTTTTTTGCGATTGTTTTGCATTTTTAGTAAAAGTGAGCATTTTGTTTCGAGAACTGTCCGAACGTTGGATACTTTCTATTTGAGTTCAATGACTGAACTTAAATATCTTTGGTTACTCTAGTTGTTGACTTTGATGAATCTGCGCTTTAGTGTGATCAGTATTAGCTAACATCGTTTTTAAACTGCAACCGACTATTTAATAATGACTATGAATAAATATTTAAAAAATTGAATCAGTCATCCATGAATATTTTGGCAAAAAATCGTCTTGGCGAATTAATGTTCTCAATTTATGTTTGAGTTTGAATAAATAATATACTTAATTATCATAAAAGTTGATTTACGGCTTTCTTTGATTCTGTGATGGAATGTAAATATATTTAGAGGTAGTAAGATAATAGTATTATAGGAGGATGAATCGTTCTAAACTCATCACATCTTACTCATCATTATTTACAATATTCTGAGAGTACAGCAAGTCGGAGACGTTCTATGTGTACAACTAGGGTCATTACCTTTGTTATAAAAACTCAGAAGTGAAATCATAATGACCCCGAACTAAATTCGAAGGGACCCGAGCTACGCTATCCGCTTCTAATTCGCGTGTATTAAATAGATCCTTTACAGACTTCAAACTTACTAGGGGAGAAAAAATCTGATTATGTACACATGACGTCTTTTTATAACATGTTAATGTAACAATAAATTCCGTAAAGGCAAAATGTTCGCATATTTATATCAAACATAACTGTTAAGAACTCACTTATTTTTCCTCTTTGTTTTGGTCATAAAAAATATTGCCCGGTGAACATATTGTGTATATTGGGTTATTTTTACGACTAATAATATCCCTGTTTACGATCGTAAGATTGTGACATAACATAATATGTATTACCCTTACTGTAATAAGTTGTATGTGAATTTGTACCAACACACACATTATCGTGCTGAAATGTCTCATGTATTTTTTATTACAGTGCATATTATTAAAAAAACACTAAAAAAACTTATTTAAAATCTTTTTATTATTTATGTTATTGGTCTCCACGTTACTCAGTGCCGAACAAATCTAATATAAGATTATGTCAAATACCATTGTTAATACATAATGTATATTAACAAAAGTGTGCGTTGGCCGGGAATCGAACCCGGATCAACTGCTTGGAAGGCAACTATGCTGACCATTACACCACCAACGCCGCTGAGAGAAGGCTTTATTTGTAACGTCTATTGCAAAGCATCATCTGAAAAATTTTACTTTCTAGTAAACCAAATAACTTTAATTTATGCACGCAAACTTGAACATTACTGCTCTAACCAAAGAGTTCAAATTTATGTATGTTTTTGGTACTGCTTAGGTATCTACTTCTTAACAAAAAATAAAGAGGTTCATCTATGTTTGAATAGGTGTTTCATTTCGGTGTAGACGTTCCAATAATGTACTTGAAATTGCTCAATTTGAATATAGGTGCGTCTATGGTAAAAGATAATGCTAAAGACGATTTATTATTTAATGTGTAATTACCTGAGAGACTAAAATTATGTTGATTTACGTAACTTCAAAAAGAGTGCGGGAGTACTAATTTTTAAAAATGGCCTTTTTGGGATGTTTTACACTAAACATTAAAGGTATATAGGTGTAATTTGAAAAAAAATGCCTAGGTTTCTCTCTTTTGCAAATGTTATGAGACTAGAATCTAGATACGCTAGCAGCTCCCAGCTAGGATATATAGGTGGATGTATCTGGTACCTATAAATACATAATTATATGTACAGGTAGGTAAACGATTTTCAGGAGCAAATGAAATGAAGGTGGTCATCCTAAAGGAACTACTTCACGGACTCAGATAAAAAGTATCTTATTTGTTTATCCAGATTATAAACTATATGTGAACCCTTCCATATCTATTCAGAAGTTTGCCTGAGAGAGTTACAAACATTACATACATGTCATATATACATACATGTCATATATATAGGAAGACACATCCTCACAAACTTTGTCCAATAAATATAGTACATAATATTTAATTAATTAAGCTTTATTTAAATTATTTATTTTACCTTCATTTAAGTACTCGCATTACCAGACTATCTTTCAGTACAATCTGATAATATTTTTATTTAAATACAACCAGCAATTAATTCTGCGATCTCCGATCTTATTGAAGTAATGAATATATCAGTTCATTTGTATGCATGTCTGATACCTGCCTACATACTTACTTACTTAATTTTAATTATGGCTTTCGATGATTTCGAGATGTTATTTATAATTTAAGATAATTTAAAAGTTACTTTGTAAAGGATTATTTATATTAAGTATCGGCTTTCACTTCGTGTATTGTTTTTGATTTGGTGTATGAAAGATAAGTTTTTATAAAATGTTTTGAACAGCGGGCTGGCGGGCCGGCGGAGCTGGGTGTATTTTGCCCAAGGTCCTTCAGTATTTTTTTTAAATACCTATTAATTATAAAAACATTTTATCTAACTTATAAAATAGGGATTCATCGTTAGTATCGGCTCCAGAGACAGAAAGCTCCTCACAATACGTGCGTAATATAACAGTCCATGGACATTGACAACGAGATGGTATAAAGAACTTGATAGACATTGCTGGCAAAGTGCAGAGAGAGAAGATAAGTCTAAAATTAAAAATCATCCAAGTGCGTGTCCGGCCACGCGCATTGTAGGGTTCTGTAATAAATTTAGTTGGCGACTTTAACTTTGTAACGTCTGAAGCCTACTTAGCCGTCACAGTTTTTCTCGTCGTATTTTTGATATACTTATCCAACAATACCTCACACAGAGGGTGCACGAGAAAAAAATATCCATCCCCACTTTATTTAAAAATATTTTTGTACATAGATACGTAAAAAATATTTTTGTCGAATTTTTGTTTTCACACTTTGTCAGCCTGATCAATAAAATAATATACATATTATATCTGAGTTATGCCGCGGATAGACAGTGATACTATATGGGATCCTTTTTATCTACGTAACCTAAAAAACAAAATTGAATGGTCCCTGCGAGTAATAGGTCGCAAAGTAAAATAAATAAATAATTATAATTATTTAAATCACGCTTTTTACTACATAATTATAATATAATTATGAGTTCATTTACCTCTTATAAAAAGCGGACTGTTATCCTCCAACTACCCTCAGTGCCACACGATATTTTGTTTGAAAAAAGACGAATAAATAACTTAGAAAATATTTATCTTCACTTATCGGATAGTTTCCGTACGTAGGTAGCATTAGTGGTCGTAGAACTAATATCATATTTTATTATTACACTAATTAAAGCGATACTCAAGAGAAAACTAATATTCTGCAGTAAAAATAAATAAGCTAGATTAATTAGTCCTTGGCAAGAAACTGCAAAGTTCCTAGACAACAACCCACGCGCGAAAATCAGGCTTCTGTTGCAATTATAAGGACTCTTACAGACTGTTATATTATTGTTGTACGCTTAAAGTTACAGTAGTCTTTCACATTTTTATCTACAGAATTTATGCATAAAAACAAAATCGCTTAACATTTATAATCGACAATTGTTTACCAACAAAGGATTTGGTGGTCACAATATAACTGCTTTGTCGGAGTATATTAAAATAAGATATGAAATTGCAGACAGATCCGTTCATATTTGCAAGTAATGGTTCCAATAAATAAAACGAGTCAAGGGGAGACAACAGTGGGTTGTCCTTAATATGACTTTATGAAGTTTGAAGATAAGTTTTGAAGACAAAAATGAAGAGTTACATTGTTTTGACAACAACACTTAAAAATATGACCGCCTTCAAATCAGCAAAGCCTGAAATAGTACGTTTTCAGAGTAACTTAAAGAATTTATTCTATAAAATTTAGCATTTTTTACGTAACTGATATTCATGATTTAATGTGAAATAACAAATGGCTTTGCCTAATTTAATTAATTAATAAAAAATTGTTGAATGTCGTGGTGGCCTAGTGGTAAATGCACCTGCCTCTCTTGTACGAGTGTGCAGCTTCGAAACCTGCCAAGTACCAATGTGACTTTTCTAGTCATATATACTTTCTAAGCATATCTTAGACACCACTGACTAACGGTGAAGGAAAACATCGTGAGGAAACCTGGACTTAAAATGTCTGAAATCGCCAATCCGCCTTGAGCAAGCGTGGTGATCAATGCTCATTCGTTCTCTGTGTGAGAAAAGGCCTGTGCCCAGCAGTGGGACAATAGCCTATTTTTTTCTAATAGTCTATTTTTTATTATTTTATGCTTTCCTATACATTATGTTGTGCAAACAACCAAACAATATTATGATTCGTAAATAAAAGACGTCAAAACAAAAGCAAAAATCACATTAATCGGGTTGCAACGGTTACGCCATGTTTGTTACGCTCTATTGAAAAAGGGCTTTATAAATTTATTTACTTGATGTTCGAAAAACAATGAAATGTAGTTACCCTTCATCCGACTACCAATTATCCGTTTGTTTTGTTATTATTTTTTCAGTTGGCACGTCAAAAGCTTTGTCATTTGAATCTATTGTAGTCTGTGTATTGCGTTGCAGTTGCAGGTGTTTTCAATTTCAATGCTAGTTTGTTTATATTTTCTCGTGGTTTCAATATATGGTACCTACATGATGTTTCTTCAAGTGTTTAATTAATTTATAGTCTTTAAAAAAGAAAGGAAGAGGAGGAAAACTTCTCAGGATTAGAAACTTACATATGTCATGTGCATTTTTAGGCTGAAAAGTATGTTACATGTTTTTATATAAGTAGGTACGTTCTAAGTAAGTTTTAATTAATATATTTTTTTAAGTTTTAATAATTTTTTTGTTGGGATATTAACCGTAATAATATACTTTCTGACAATATTACAGCTGGCTTTTCAACTATGCCAGTTAAAAAGTTGAAGCCCATCAAAAGTTTCTCGACGGAAACCTTATAAAATTTACAGTTATTTTTCAAAAGCTATCCATTTACTTTAACGAGTTTCACTATCTTTATTATTAGGATACATTTCTTAATGTGAACTAAATGATAGTCTGAATAAGCTTTACTTACTAATTATTGTACTAATCTAAGCTCTAAGTATGAGAGCAAGTTATCTTAGCCTAAACAGAAGATTAGCAAATGTTAGTTGCGGGTAACGATGTTTATCAATCTCTAATTGCATAGGCAATAGTACGACATTTAAACTAGTATATACTAGTTTAAATGTATTTGTAATAACACTATTGTTGTGTTATTATGGTGTTACAATATGCGGCTTGTAGAAGTAACAATATCAGTCGTTTTCACCGTTCAATGGCTAACGTACACCATTTCTTGTCATGCATTGTTCACAATGGGCTGTATATGTTAATACACCATATTGTGTGACACCCTTTATGTAGTTGCAAGGTGGTGAAACGATGTGTTGAATGAGTCATCTAGTTGTGAAATACCTTATAGAGCACCGAATAGATAGAACCATTTTAAATAGATATGATGTCTTCAATATATTTTTGTACAAAGAACCAAAAAAAAGACATTTAAATAAGTTTGCGCATATAGAACAAACTAAGCTTTTATATTATAGATATATAGACCTCGAAATAATAGGACGATGTAATGAAGGCTTTGTATTAGATGCCAGAACTAATGCCATTTTTATTAATTATTGCCAACGATTGTTTAGAATTCAGCCTTGAATTTAATTTAGTTGCTAGCTAGCATTTCATTACATACACAATATTCTAAGTAAGTAAATTTTATTCAAATCCTCGAATATTTCTGCTCATTTCTATACAAATTTTATTCTACATTATCAGCTGTCCTATAACAATAAAGTGTGAAACAATAAACTGTGCGATACACTATCTTCAGAATGTTCCTCCGTCGTAAAGAAATGCTGAATTCAGCTCGATATCTCGATGAAAACTGTGTTGTGACGTCACACGCAAATGTAACGACAAAAAGAACAATATCTAGATGTACGCGAAAGTGCGAGCGCAACAAATTATGATACAGAGATGAAGAAAAGATAGAATGTAAATATACAAAGTAACTGGAATCTAACCTGAAACCTAAGTATATCTAAACAAAGTTACAAAACTAAAATATATTTGCTATCAAAATGTTGTTGCTCGCTTGAAAGAGGTGACTGCGACCGCCTGTGTAAACGATGGCTCAGCCACAGTGACAGTGATCCCAAATGTAATCGTTACGGTATCAATCGAGAAAAAAAGTACCTAATTATATTTTTTTTATTTCATTAAACTTTTAACCATCAATATTTCATATTATCATCATTCATTAGTTTATTTTAAGGCTTGGTTTTCAGTCTTTCCTTTTACACTGCTTTAAGTAAATGTAACTTGAAACTAAGTGCTTATCCATTTCTTAACTTCTAAAGGGCAAATCTAAATTTCCGCCCTCTTGAAATCGGACGCGTAGCACGACCGCATCCCTGCTCAAAAGAAGCGCATATAATGTATCCAAAAGTGCTCGTTATCTCGCTGACGATACAAAAACTCGGAAAATGTATTAAAAACGCGGAGGGCGCGGTCGTCGCCCCACGTCGGCCGCCTCGCTTATTTGATAAATAACCGCCTAAACAATAAATCACCGTGCGAGGAGGCTGCTGTATTTTGGCCAAGAAGTATTTGAAAATGGAGGACTAATACGCACGGGTGTTAGAGCTTAATAAAATGTGATAAGAGGATGATAATAATTTTTAGATAGATGAAAACATATTTTCTTTAAGAAGCGATGACTTATAGCAAGAGATGGTATGCTATTGGATGGTTACGTCAATCCGTGGGAATGTTGGTGTTACAAAAAGCTACGTCAAGTCAGTAAGTTTCCTTACATACCCTAAGTTTTCGCATCGCACGCCTCACATTAGCCCTCCATGTCTTCATACTCCATGCTTGTGACCGATATTACAATTTATTCCAGTTCGAGTGACCAAGTGAGAGCGTCGCGACAGGAAACCTAAACGCTAGTTGTTGTCGTCTTTTTATTGCTATTTGTTCCGTTGTTTGCGTTTTTCAGTCGGTTTGTATCCGAAACTTGTTGGGCAAAACAAGTGAAATAAACATTGAGGTTATTGTATAAATAGATTCTTATTTATAGGTAGAGTCAAGATAATGATAACTGATGTTGTTCTATTTCTTGATTACTTGGATGTGTACTGTGTGAAAGGAACTATCGGTTTTGGGGAATTTCGACTTGAAGATTCTATATTAAATATCTTTATTGTGAAAAGTCCTGCTTTATGAATTTGAATTGGTCCTAACGCAGGTCAGTTAGCTGTCTGGTCAGTCTGGCTACAGGTGTGTAACCGATTTAATAGTCCTTCTTTGGTCATTATAGATCAACACATGTAACGCTTTGAACCTTAATTCATAATTATTAATCAGAGTTTACACTACAACAGAAATCGCGACAAAAATGTAATGCTGCTGTCGCGACACTTTTCTCGTGTCAGTATAAATGTCACTCACAGGTTTACACGCAGACACTCGCTGTATACACTGGGTGTACGGTGTATGGTGTCGTAATGCAAACCTAGCTTTATTTCGAGTTCATGGTGTACATACCTATCTAAATCGTTATGGTGAATTACGTGATCAGTATTATTTATGTATGTTTTGTTTATTTAGTCTAGGAAGTTTGTGAGACTAGATATCTTATGAAAATGAATGATAGAGATAGTTGTTAAAACTTTTGATAAACGCCGTACTTGATAACTTACGATAACGTATGATTTAAGTATATTAGAATATGGGTTAAGGGAGGTCCTTAATAAATACCCATTATAACTGTCCGTCTGTCTTTTGCACTTTTACAGGGCTGAATTGGATGTAATTTGGTATAGAGATAGAATAAAATCCATTAAAGGAGATAATATCTCCAATAAACAATATTATTGTTTTTATCCAGTGAATTTGTAGTAGTTCCCTCAGTTTTATTATTGTTATGTACCTACCTATTTGCATGAGTAGTAGCAATTTTGTTGTGTGAATGTACCTATTTCATTTATATTATTAGTATTATAGTCTCGAACTGTGGTTTTGGCTATCACTATAAATGCCGTAGTAGTGCTGCCGTAGTTGGATGTACGTTCAACTTCTCATAAATAATGATATCAGATCATATTGCATATCTGTTCCTATCCTGAATTATTAATATTTATATGACATCTTGGTCATCCTCTACTTACGTTACATTACGAGTATGTGTCGACATAATCCACATATAGCCTAAAAGCATAGCCTACAAGGAACAGATGTGTGTGTGTGAACCTATGAACTTCGGTAAATTGGTGATGCTTGTCATTCATCCCTCATGCAATGACAGTTTGCTATAAATAGCTTAGTAGCGAGTAACCAAATTACTTTCTTATCTTCAGTAAAACAACTTATTTTATAATAAACAAAATGTAATAATACAATTTCTGTTAATTGTAATATGTTTTATAAATAATAGATAACTATGTAATGCCTAATTTTGCTGTGCCTGTAACATCCAGGGACTGCATTCACCCTTAAACTTTTGTAACATTGTGGAATACATTGACTATTGACTCAAACCTCGCTTTCCTATTCCGAGAAATTAGTAACAAACTTTTATACAGTTTAGTCAAAAATATTATTACTTATTATGTATAGTATAGTATAGTCCTGTACAAGTTTAGTACAGTCCGGTTCTGCCATCTAGAGCAAAAGTCAAACATCTTACCCCTACGGTACCTAAAGTTAAATGGTTGTGCACTGCCATCTATCTTTTAATTCTAAAAACACCCAAGAAAATGTTTTCGTAAAAGCTGCTAGAAGCTTTCGTGTTTTACGTCACATGACGAATGTATAGTTCTAAGATTAGGGCATAGATGGCGCTTTACTCAATGTAATTCATGAAATTTTTTCAGGGTTCAATTTGGTCAAATCATTACTAATAATAATTATTTATACGTTACGTTATTATGTAGGTGACAAAAGATTTCGAAAAATTTGGTATTTTAATTTTATAAAGAATAGAAAACCTTTGCAGCGCAATAATAATTGATGGGTTGCATTCATGGTTTCTAATACACAAAAACTGGAAACGTCTCTTCATCACTATTTATGCGATAATATGAGATAATCATAATAAAGCAAAATAATAGTTTCGTGTAAATGGGTGTTGGTGGGTGTTGTTGCAATAACAAGATAACCAAAATAAAAGTCTTACCTACCTACCTACTACTTTTGATATAGGTAAGCCTGAGCACTTTGTTATGACACATTTGGAGCAAAACTAAAGAATACCTAAATAATACTTTAAGTAGTTACTTACCTATCGTAAGTAACAACCTACTTTGTTACATATGAACAAGAGGTAAGTGCCGTCGTATGTTAGGCACAATTTATGATATTTATTTATGACTTTCACCACCTTAACATCGTTAGCTGTGTTAGCCTCGCTATGATAAGATTTCCAGATAATATGTGAAAATATTTTACAAATTCAACTCTTACTAAGCCGCTACTTGCGAGCCGTAATGTTATTTTTATACAAAATATCAGTTCAGCACCGTTTTGAGATGTATTTGGTTAGGCTACATTACCTACACATTTTAGTGTTAGTAGGTAAGGTAAGTAAACTCACATTTCATCCAAACTATGCCACTTAGTATGATTTACAATTCTATGTTAACAAAGGGGCTATTTCACGAAATCTGTTCCGAGACTGATCAGTTCGCTGAGATAATTCGGTCTAAAAATTATTCCAAAGGTAGATATGAATTGCGTTTCATCAGATTTCAATATTAGCATTACCTGCCTTTCTAATGACAAGGATATTTGATACTTACCACTAACCCTTAAAGATGACTAGTAGAGAATGGCTTGTGTCACAGCTGAACATCATATAAGTTTAGGCACGGTTTCATTTATTTGACGAACTATAATTATCGACATATCGGTGAAAGTTCCTCTTAGACGATCCTTCAGTCGCAATTGAGTCGAAAGTATACAAAAGTTTGTAGAAATTTTCATGAAAATGCAAAAGAATACTCGGGAATTTTTAAATTCAGAACGAGAAAACGAAACGTTATCGCCACGAAATCGTTGCGGTTATCGCCGTCACTTGAAATGTTGCGAATATCCGTCGTGAGGTCAAGTCTCTCGGTGCCGGGGCCACTGGAGCGAATAGTGCCATCATCTGCACTGCTACCGAGAAGGGAAGCTGCATTTCTCAAACGTCCTTTCATAAAGACTGCTCTACTTTACAGTTCTTTTAATGTACTTTCGTCGAAAACTTGAAAACTTTATTATGTTGGTCGCCAAATGTAATTCGATTAATCTTTAACTCGTCACGTTTCCTCTTTATTTAGTTCTTGAATTCGGGTCTGTTAGCTGAGGCAATTGATCAATGAAGTGAATCAATTGATACAACTGTATCAATTGATTCACTTCGGGGAAAGTAAGGGAAAGACAAATATTGTTTAACGTTTGTGAGGTTTTATCCGTATATCCTTGGAGCTATTTATTTTTCTTTTTTCGTGAGAATGTTCTTAGTAGCTCATTCAGACAAAAGAGGTAATCGTTTTGGTTGATATAAATCGTGATCTGAATGGTTAGAATTATTCCTTCACTTTTACCATAATGTAATGAGACGTAATAGACAAGTTGTCAAGTGTTTCCGTGATGATAAAATATAGTACTCGCATATATACAAGTATTTGAAATCAGCTTCGAAAGTGTTCTTTGACCTTAAACATGAATACGAGATATCGGAAAGCATTTGATGTATGACTATTCACGGCTATCTATCTATCTAACATCGAGTGTCGATTGAAACTTAGAGACTGCAGAATGTTCGATAATTACTTTCTGTGTGTATAAATGAATTTGATTTCGAGGAAACGAGTTTCACTGCGCTAGACCCGTGAGATTTCCTCGCGTTCAATTTAGAAAAGGTTTTACAAATGAATCTGACTTAGTGGATTTTTTATTCAATGTGTTCATAAATTAAATGTTTGTGTTACGTAGATCTTAAGAATCCTTACTAATATTATATGCGAAAGTGAGTTTGTTTGTTTGTCACGCTTTCACGGTAAAACGGCTGAATCGGTTAGAAATTTGGAGACGCATTTAGGCTACTTTTATCCGGATGCGTTATATTGTTCCCTGGGTCGCGGGTGAAACCCGGGAAACAGCTAGTATAGTATATGTTTCACTGATGGGGTGGTCTTAAAACACCCAGCGTGTGGGTGTCTTGTGTCCTCAAACTTTTGTTGTAAAACATACAGCATAGAACAGCCGCTTTTCTAACAAAGTTTCTTTAGCGTATTTAGTAAGAAAATAGCGACTTACAAACTTCTATGAAGTTCAATTATTGTGAAGAAAATCCATTATCTGAAAACTGCTCCTTGGGTTGTTAAGGGCAAAAAACAGGTGTTCCGTGATTGCGACTGAGCTTATGCAAAAAGAAGTGCGAAATAAAATCGGAATGATTAGCTGCTTAGAAATTTTGAAAAATAATTTTGATTATGTTTAATAGTGTCAATGCAATTAATTTATGAAGTGTTTATTAATTGCAATGGCATTAAGTAGTTTTTAATATGACTGGGTTCTGGCGATTTCGTCCGGTTAGTAATAGAATCCATTTATGGGTATAAAAATGATCCTATGTATTAATTTAGGTTATAAACTATGTGTGGGCCAAATGCGTTTAGTGCTTATGTGTTAGTATTGTGAATATTTCCCAAAGTGGCAGGCAGAAGTTTACACAGTACAGATATAAATTTATTTTATAAAATATAGCTTCCCGCCAGCGGCTTCAACAGCGATATTTTAGCTAATGGATACAAAAACTTGACAAATTATATACTAAAACCTTCCTCATTAATCACTCAATCTATTAAAAAAAAAACGCATCAAAATCCGTTGCGTAGTTTTAAAGATTTAAGCATACATAGGGATATAGGGACAGAGAAAGCGACTTTGTTTTATACTATGTAGTGAAATTCTGTAGTTTTACGATTTTTGTACTTATCTCGGTCCCATGCCATCCATCAATAATATTTGCAGCGCTCTTAAACAGTATACAGTCACTAGAAAACTTATTTAATGGAAAACTTAGAACATTTTCGTGTTCGTTCTTAGCACCTTCAGCTTAGTTCCGCGTGAGTGAACGCGACGCGACGATGTTGACGCAGCGTTGTACGCTTTACCCCAATTTACCATTTGATTAAGTGAATTAAGATCTAAAAAACTTGACATATTGAAGGGAAATATTAATTGTGGATATAACAATTCAGTAAATCATATGTAGCATTTTTTTGCAAATTTTGTTTACAAAATAACTACCTACCGAAAATAAACTTTATGAAAAAAAACCTTTAAGTTTGAGTCCAAAAAGTTTGTAATAGAATATCGGTTGTAATGTAAAAATATTGAATGTCTGGATAATAATATACAATGTCCCTGTGATGATTTACGGTTCATTAGTTTCTTAATTTTCTGCGTAACTCAGTTTATAGCAAAGAAAGCAACAAAGGCATCCGAGACAGTAACGTTAGCGATTTAAATAGGTAATGTAATGTATAAAATAGAAGTCTACGGGCTCTTGGGACACGAGAGGTTGAACATCGAACAATATTTACGAATCGTAAATTCTTGACGACCCTAGAGACGTCACGTGACTCTGATTCCCTGAGGCTACGGGCACATTCCAACGTACGCCAGGGAGATTGTTATAGGTACCAACGTACTTTGCGAGATACGACTTTCTAGGAGATGTAACTGATTAAAAAAAAAACTCATACATACATGTTATGCAAAAATGGCATACAAATAAATTACCTAATGCAAAAGGAAATTGGCTAAATTGCAGAATAAGAACTTTGTACCAAAAATTTTATCAAAGGATAAACAAAACGGATTGATGCGGCCTTAAAGTTGAAGTATTGTCATGATTTTGATAGCAAAGAAACGTCTTGAAGCTTGAAAATAGACTTTACAACATACTACGTACATTTTATGATGTCACAAGTGTATAGTAATGTATATTTATTAAATCGAGTGCCTGCAGGGGTCAGAAAGAAAATTGACGTAGGTTAGGTTAGGCCCGTAATTTATAGAGGACTTAGGATTTCACGGCCGCAAGACGCATGGCTGCCCACAGCCCAATATTTTATGGTCACCCCAAAATTATTCTCACATTAATTTTAATAGATTCGTTACGAGGGTGTTGCTGATGTATTAATTTACATATCCCTTTTTCCGGCACCAGAAAATAAATATATTTTCATGATTGATACCTATTTTATCATGGCGAAAATTAACAGAGTTTTGGAATTTATAGTGGTGGCGAAAAATTTCTATAAAACAAATTAAAATGCGTCGGCGAATATACCAAGAAAGGTGCATCGTTCGCAATACGAGAGACACTTTTAAAACAAATTGAATTAAATAGCGTATAAAGCGCTCGCTCGGTTTGAACGACATGTTTTACGTACGCTGTCAGTTTAAACATATCGTTCTCGCATGACCAAGTTCCGAGCGTTTAATTTTTGATTTAAGCTCAAAATGGTTATTCAACAGCAATATCAATTAACTTTATTAATGAATTTTACTAATTTATTAATGAGTTTGCATTCGGGATATTATTCTCTTAGGCTCACTTTGAATAAATTATTTTAAGTTACAATATTTCGTCAAATTTTAAAAGCATAACTTTCTGGTCACATTCGTCACGTTTCATGAGTATAAAAATCATCATCATCATCTGCCTAGCCTTTTCCCAACTGTGTTGGGGTCGGCTTCCAGTCTAAACCGGATGCAGCTGAGTACCAGTGTTTTACATGGAGCGACTGCCTATCTGACCTCCACAACCCAGTTACCGGGTTACACGGTACCCCTTGGTAAGACTGGTTGTCAGACTTTTCTGGCTTCTGACTACCCGTAACGATTGTCAAAGATGTACAAATGACAACCGGGACCAACAGCTTAACGTGCTTTCCGAGGCACGGAGGAGTCTCGCTATGACATAGATGGTCACCCATCCACGGACCGACCGCGCCAAGCGCAGCTTAACCTTTGATCGGTCGAACCGTGCGGCTGTTACTTAGCCACGAGCTCCTCAGTTTCATGAGTATAAAAATATGCGGCTAATATGGCGGTAATCTGCCTTGGCTTGGCTGGAGGCCTACATTTAATTAATTAAATGAGGATCTCGACACATTGTCCGGTTAAGTAGGTCGAATGCTGTTAGACGCATCCTGCAAGAGCTCATGTAGAAAAAAAGGCGCTATACATGCTGTAGTTATAGGTACACAAAATCCATTAATTAAATCAGTTTATTTAGTTAAACATCTCGATTTAAAAAAACTAACTTCAGTCCAAATGATTTATTATTTTAACGCAAACCGACATCTAATTGTAAACACGTAACCGAGGTATGCAATGATGGACAGATTGGTAAATGGGTATTCATATTTGCCGATTCACTCTGCTATTATCCACATTAGAGGAGCGAGTTAATCGGGAGAGTTCGGGAATATTCGGCAGTAATCGGTAGGAGAACCATCCATCACTGTAGACCAGTCATCGGGGCGATTACACAATTCCTATCTACATGATCGCGAACCAAATTATTTAATGGCAGATGTTTTTGCCGCAATAATGTGAAATTATCATTAAACAGGAATTTAGACAGTAGATCTGTTTACGATAAAATATGTTTTCGACACTGAAAATTTGTATTATCTAACTGAATGGCATTTCTGGCTTCCTACCGACCATTTTGAGACTCCGTTGCCAGGAAATTAAAGAGCCCAGCCACCATCAAACAGATGAGTTAAGACTGTAAAGTGGCCCTGTATCAACAATTTCGAAACGGTGGTAAAAACAACAGACGATCGGTACAACTGGCTGAAAACGTTGTACAATACGAAAACTTCTAAATTTGAAAACTAAATGAAAATACAAAGGAAGCACATTTGAATTCATTCAAGTTTCGAGTTATCTCAGAAACACAGACACACAGTCGCAGTTATTTTACTAGTCAACGGTCCGTAGAGTGAATTCTATTCATAGGACTTATAGCGATTTTTTCATAGGTGGAAAAACAATTTGTGTTTTATGGAGAAGTACACACACCCTTTCAACAGTTACGACCTTTTTTTATGAAACTGTTGTTCCTTCGTTTCAGTTATTACTCAATAATGAGGGTATAAAGAAAGGAAAACGAGAGAAAGGTGTCATTAACATAATACGTATACATTAAATAAATTTACTTTGTAAAGCTGAAATGTTGCGTATACGACATTTAGGCTTTTTAAGCTGTTTGTTTATATAACGCTCCATTACCCTTAAAGTAAATACAATTTAAGATCTTATAATGAAAAGGTTGATGGTTTTTCTTCTTTTTGTTATGCTTGTTTAGTACACAATAATTCTATGAAATCAAGGCTTAAAAGGAATATTATCCTTGTGCTCCTACTGATTATGTCTTCCACAATGTAGTTTTTAATTTCGCCTAGTATTTTCTCAACAATTCTTTACTATACTATGTTATTAACCCAACTGATAACTGACTTACTACTTCCCATCATATCAATAGGTGGATGGATGATTTTTACTCTTTCACACAAAAACTGCTGAACAAGCAGAGACTGTCTTTAGTTTATTCCATTCCTAAGCAGAGGCGTCTCCAGCTCAGCTTGCCGATCGATTTATTACCACGGCTGCTACTTAGCCATGTGTCCTTTAAATAAATACTAGCAGAATCAATACAATCAAATTCTTCGAGTAAAAGCGAATGAATAATGTAGATTTTCATTTCACTTGTTTTTCAGATTCTTTATTTATTTTTTACGGTGTCAATAACACTGACGAAATTTCTCACACGTACCCACCTAATGCGTCGTCTTTGACTTGTAAGGTATTGTGTACTTATTTGCAAGTCGATTTCTGTGAATCACATACGACATACGACACGATCGCGAAGTTGTAAACAGAATACGAAACATAGTTCGACGCTCAAAATACTTCAGAATAAATTGGTGACTTTGAAATTTTATTTGATGCTATTTTGGGAACCTTTAATGAGCTTAAAATATTCTATAATAATTCCCTCTTATTTAAAACAATCTCTATTATAATATACTTAAATATAATATTTCTGTTTGTTACGTCATCGTTAAACTACGAAATAGATGATACAGACATCACAGCCTACCATACTATTATTTCGAGTTAATTTTTTTTCGAGTATGTCCGTAATTCCCAGCTGAAGCCGCAGGCAGCAGATTGTTTTACAAATCATGATTATTTAAAATTAAAAACTTCGTTCTGTAAACTATTTTCGTTATCAAAAACACATGTGAAAACGTAAATATTTCGTCGTTCGATAGTCAACTGCAGTTGGACGCCGGTTACCTATCTGTGATCCGAATCGTGTTGTCACGTTATCATATTTCTAACAAAATATAAAGCAAAACATGTGTGAAATATCTACGTACGCTTGGAGCATATACGTTCGCTGAATACTTACACGTCACTCAATTTTGCGTGTCGCTTAACCTCATGCTGTAACTGTCACTTTGACATTTATTGTAGCGATAGAAAGACCTTTACGTAGGTACCGTCAGGCGTACGAGTATTGAGTATGTTTCACAAAAACATTAACATAAATTTTGTATGCAAGTATTTAAATGTTCATTTCAGCATACTTAGTCTCTGTGGCTGCATGAAACCATCGATCAATCTTGTGGGATGATGCGTTAATTACAATGTTTGATTGGCAGATTGGAGATCACTGTTGAATATTTATACATATATACATTATAGTAAGAGCACAGTTATATGTGGTAACAGACAGATAAGATATCATCATATATTGATATAACATTGGCCATTATGATGAGGGAAAGCTTTTAAATTTGGAACGAAATCAGAGTAGAGTTTTAGATGCCATGGAAATTCTTCTATAATTTTAGAAAAGAGAGTATAACAACGACACACTGAAAGTGGGGCGAAATGCAGAGATGCGGGTCGCCCACATTATACAGGCCGTGGAAAGTGTCATGAACAAACATAATAAATTAATAAGAAGGAAAAACAACTAAGCGGTAGAAATTAGAATAAAGAGGGATAATGGTATGCTAAAAATTGTAGTGGGTAAACGAAAATTGTATCATAAAATATTGGTACATAAAAGTCACAGCTGAGTGCTTTCGGTTCTCTTTCTCTAGCCTAAATTTTCTATTCTGTCTCTAGAGATGGTTTTGTAGAATTTCCCACATGTAATACAAGCTAAATAATTCTAATTTCAATTTTAATTTCAACTTCAACAAAATTATTATTGAAATATTTAAGTATTTCCCACTTCAATTTCCTTTTCCTTATAGCAATTTAAATAATTTCTTAAAGTAATTTCCTAAAAGCCTGTGAAAACTTGTGGAATTTAATTTAATTATATTGTAAAGATAACTATAATTGTAGGCAACATTGAAAATTTTAGTAACGTTATACTAAAATATTCAATATTGTGCCTACCACATTGTTTCTTAATATTTTATAAGTATGGGTTATTTTTATAATAAGGAATTTTATTTGTTATGCCAGGACAATTTAACATAATATCTATAATTTTACTTTTTAAATTTTATTTTATGTCTCCATCTACCTATTGACAACTTCCGCCCCTGTTGGTTGCGCACTTTGACCCAATTTTCAGCAGTAATTGATTGATGTCGTAGATGTTTCCACTTTCTTGTCTAAAATTACGCTATAGTTTACATAACACTGCCGAGTTTATTTTTAGGGATTAGGATCTAATTAAAGTTCCCACAATAGATAAACAAACAATCGTTATAAAATGCGGAATCACAGCTGCCTATTTTATTTTGTTTATTCAGTTTTAAATTATTATAATAAACACAGTTTATCGAAAGTTATTACCGGACTAGACAATAATCTTGTATCGTTTTAATCTTGTTCTAAAAAATATGAAAGAAGTGCACTATCTCGTTTTTGAAGCAAAGAGTAAAAGCCATTTATATATTATAATATATTCCAGACTAAGAAAGAACATTTGTATCAAGTGGCCAGCTAGTGATTGTCATTGTAAGGTGCCAAATTACTGCCCAGCGGGTTAAAATAGAATCAAATTACCCTTGGGCTTTAATGAATTACTTTAGGTTGGGTTGCATGACTTTAACCTCCTGCGTACATTTGTACTTCTCATAGAACGTAAGAGATAAAAAAATCTGTGGACTTTATTTTAATTGCCAGCACAAACATATTTTACTAGCGACATCTAGCGCCTTTTTGGCTTACGTAAAAAAAAACAAATATCATATTTCATCCTTCATACTTTTTAAAATAGAGTCCGAAGTTGAACCCACGAGCGTGCGTTCACGCAATGGTAAGTAAATCAATATTCATCAGTATTTTTTATGCGTGATTTTAATTTTTTTCGTGTAAAACGACATAATCATAGTTCAAACTAATGGCTTAGCGTATTATTTTCACAAAAGAAACAAGTGTTTGTCCTGTAACCTTGCCACTTTTTCTATGTCCTTTGCAAAGTACTAAAGTATGCAATTAATATTCTTCCCAACTGTCTTCCCGAGTACTGTACATAGTACGTTGACGTTTTTTTCAAGTTTTTCTAGTGTTACCAAACTGCGACATCATCGATCCTTTGGACGACTCCGAGTTCGATTATTCTGGATATGATTCAGATGAAAATCGGCGTTCGTTCTACCAGAATTCAACCAAACAGCTGGTGATCACCGTGAAAGCATGTCCAGTAGTTTGAATGAAGATCAGAATGACTTGTTTACCCCTGTGGCTTCTCTTGCAATGTCAGACGACTCAGACTTTCTACCTTCAACTTCGTCGTACCAACCACGAGCCAGAGGACGTGCAAGAACAACATCGCGCGGGCGGGATCTCATTATCTTAGTATTCATTTCAGGTTCCTAGACCTGTTGCAATTAGCGTTAATCACCAATAACCACACCAATTTTTAGGTTGCAATAAGCGTAAATTACCAAATCGTATTGAGTTCGTGGCGTATGCGCAAATAGAGAGAAACCGTTTTTTTTATATATTTAGAAAACGACTGAACCGATGTTGATAATGTAAATATAACTTATCAAACAATACAGAATCATCAAAATCCATTCATAATTGATGAAGTAATCGTGTAACGAACATACAGACGAATTGAGAACCTCTTCATTTTTGAAGTCTGTTAAAAATAAAGATATCTCAAACCTCAAATTTGGGTACCAAACTCATAAATGAAAATGAAGAAGAACGAGAATGTGACGATGATCATGAATGTGAAGTTGAATATGACGAACTGAAACCAAAACATAAAAGCTTAAGGCTCTTATCATGTAAGTTCCTTCCAAAGCACCGTATCAAAAATACTGCGCAATTTGCCAGAATATAGAAGAAAACAATGGCGCTGCAATAAGAGCAGTTGTGACAAAAAGGCATTATTTTTTACAAGTATTTTGTAAAAAAATCGAAATTTATCTATGTTTTACGCCTAATCGTAACTGTTTTACTGATTTTCTCGATGATTAATACATATCACTATAAAACTTTCATAGAAGAATAACTGATTAATCTCTAATGTTCATACGATTGAATTATTGTTAGTCTGTACGTATAATTTCTGTATTTTTGAGAATATTTTTAAAAGAAAAGTTTAATTTCTGTCGATTTCAAAGAATTTAGTAAAATACTAATTAATACATTACTGAAATCTATTATTTTATCCCCATATCTCCTCAATATGTTAGAAATTTAAGACAGCAGTATGTTATGTCCTATATACATCACATATCGGTTTAGTTCTCTAGTACTTTGTGTAGGACATAGTGAAAAACCAGTTTTTCCGGCTCATGATTTTTTTAAATATTTTTTTCATACTCAATAAAAGCCTAATAGCACATCACGAGAGTTTCAAAATGAAACTCCAAAAAAAGTATGTCTGGTACTCAGGAGGTTAAAAGACAGTGTTGAAAGAGATCTTACAAGCGGGAATAAAATATTATTTCCATGATTTCTAAGTGAAGATATTCCTGATCCTGATGTTGCTTTGTCTAAAAGTTTATCGATATTGGACTGAAATAGTTTGAATGCTCAACACTCGATTTCTGCTTAAAATATTTCAATTTCACAAAGCTCATCGTAATTGTGAAAAATATGGCATTATTAGTTCAAAGCTTTTCAATCTGTTTATTGATCTTCAAAAAAATAGTTTTATTTTATACTACAGACCAAAAAATATTGAGCATTGCTCTTACGCATGTTTTACGTATCTAGGTACTTATTGTATATTGACGCAAAATGAGCATTAACAATTTTATTTGTTTTTACAGTTCTAAAAACAAAAACCAGACTCTTACCGCTATTTTTAAATGGTTTTACGATAAAATTGTTTCACACTCAGCGCAGTTGTTTTAAGTTTATTGGCATTTTATAATATTTATGGAGTTTTTAAGAAAAGTGTTTTGATATTGTTATGACTCAAATATTTGTAAAAACTCATTACAATTTCTTGGAATCTCGTAACTGAATCATACATCTGTATAAATATACAGAGCAGGCTTATGTGCCTACATACAATATTATACATATAGGTATGTATTGCTGTGTTTTACTATATAAATTGATTAAAATAAATTAGTGTATAGTATAAACAAATAAAAGAATACAATGGCCATAGATTTATTATTACAAAAATACCATAGCTATCTGTTATCTCTCTAAAAGTTGGTCCTTTAGGCCGGCTATAGATCCCAATCATTTCCGGAAGCTCATATCAAGAAAAATCCGATCTTCTTCAACACCGGAGGCTACGATCGCTACTTTGATTAAACGACTCCAACATAAAGAAGAAGTGCTCCGCAGGACACTATTAATAGTGTTTATTAACTGAAGTTAAATGTGTACTTACATGTACGTTCGATAGTACTTTTCACCGCTTATGAAGATTGTCCAACTGCATGGAAGGATGCTCAAATAATTCCCTTGCCAAAAAAACCTAATCCTACATCCTTCTCTGAATATCGCCCTATATCGATTCTACCTTTCCTATCTAAAGTCCTTGAACGACTTATCCACAATCAATTGAGCATTTTCCTCTCCAAAAATAAACTCCTTAATCCCTTCCAATCAGGTTTCCGGTCCAGTCATAGCACTACAACAGCTCTTGTAAACATTACGGATGACATAAGGTCAGGCATGGAAATTGGCAATTTGACGGTATTAGTGTTGCTTGATTTTAGTAATGCTTTTAACACCGTTGATTTCGATATTTTGCTTGCTATACTACGCTCTCTTAACATATCTCCATCGGCAATTGACTGGTTTCATAATTACCTGTTTGGCCGTCGGCAGCGTATTTGCATTGATGAGACCTCGTCTTCTTGGTGCACTACGTCTGCTGGCGTACCACAGGGTGGCGTTTTATCCCCCTTACTTTTCGCGGTGTTTATAAACTCCATTTCCAATAAACTACTTTCTTCCTACCATCTTTATGCAGATGATTTGCAAATTTACTGTCAAGCTCCGCTTGGAAATTTAGCTGAAGCTGTTTGCAAAATTAATAAAGATCTGTTCTATATTTCTGACTGGAGCGAAAGGTATGGGCTTGTAGTCAATCCCACGAAGACGCAAGTTATTGTGGTGGGCAGCTCCAGGCTAGTGTCGAGGATTGAGTGGTCAAAGCTTCCTCAAGTCTCTTTTAATAATATTCTTATTCCATACAGTGATAAAGTTAAGAACTTGGGGATCTTCATTGATAAGAACTTTTCCTGGACTGCTCAACTACAGGAGGTTAGTCGTAAGTTGTTTGCATCTGCTGCATC